>CM020232.1:264889-873817 GCA_009819775.1 Phoenicopterus ruber ruber
TCACATTCATGGATAACCGGTGCAATAGTGTCCGTTGTCAAGTCCACCCCTCGGTCACGAGCCCATCTGTATGTTGCATCTCTTCCTTGGTGGCCTGAGGTGTTATGGTCCCAGAAAGCTATAAATAATTCACCCTTACGTTGCCAGTCCAGATCCACCTGTGCCACTTCAATCCTAGCAGCCTGATCCAGGTTGTTTTGATGTTCTTCAATGGCCTGACTCTTGGGTACATGAGCATCTACGTGACGTACTTTTACAACCAGCTTCTCTAGCTGGACAGCAACATCTTGCCACACTGCGTCAGCCCAGATGGGTTTGCCTCTGCGCTGCCAGTTGCTCTGCTTCCATTGCTGTAACCACCCCCACAGGGCATTCACCACCATCCAGGAGTCGGTATAGGGATAGAGCACTGGCCACTTCTCTTGCTCAGCAATATCGAAAGCCAGCTGGATGGCTTTCACCTCTGCAAACTGACTCGATTCACCTTGTCCTTCGGTGGCTTCTGCGACTCGTCATGTAGGACTCCACGCAGCAGCTTTCTACCTTCAATGCTTTCCCACAATACGACATGACCCATCAGTGAACAGGGCAGGTTCCTTCTCATTTTCTGGTGGTTCATTATATGGTGGGGCCTCTTCAGCAGGCATCACCTCCTCCTCTGGTGACATTCTGAAATCTTTGCCTTCTGGCCAGTCCATGATCACTTCCAAGATTCCTGGGCGACTGGGATTTCCTATTCGAGCTCGTTGTGTGATCAGTGTGACCCACTTACTCCATGTGGCATCGGTGGCATGATGTGTAGAGGGGACTCTCCCTTTGAACATCCAGCCCAGCACCGGCAGTCAGGGTGCCAGGAGGAGCTGTGCTTCAGTACCAACCACCTCTGAAGCAGCTCAAACCCCTTCATATGCTGCCAAGATCTCTTTTTCAGTTGGAGTATAGTGGGCCTGAGGTCCTCTGTATCCCCGGCTCCAAAACCCCAGGGGTTGGCCTTGAGTCTCCCCTGGTGCTCTCTGCCAGACGCTCCAGGTAGGGCCATTCTCCCCAGCTGCGGTGTGAAGCACATTTTTTACATCTTGCCCTGCCTGGACTGGTCCAAGGGCTACTGCATGAACTATCTCCTGTTTAATTTGTTCAAAGGCTTGTTGTTGCTCAGGGCCCCATTTGAAATCATTCTTTTGGGTCACGTGATAGAGAGGGCTTACAATGAAACTGTAATTTGGAATATGCATTCTCCAGAAACCCACAACGCCTAAAAAACCTTGGGTTTCCTTTTTGCTGTTATCTTATTGATCACATCCATTGGGATCTGACGACGTCCATCTTGCCATTTTATTCCTAGGAACTGGATCTCCTTTGACCTTCCCTCGTTTTATGGCAAAACCGGCTCTCAGAAGGTTTTGGATTATTTTTTCCCCTTTCTCAGAAACTTCTTCTGCTGTGTTGCCCCACACGATGATGTCATCAGTGTATTGCAGGTGTTCTGGAGCTCCACCCTTTTCCAGTGCAGTCTGGATCAGTCTATGGCAAATGGCAGTGCTGTGTTTCCACCCCTGGGGCAGTCGATTCCAGGTGTACTGGATGCCCTGCCAAGTGAAAGCAAACTGCAGCCTGCACTCTGCTGCCAAAGGGATTGAGATAAACACATTACCAATATCAATGGTAGCATACTACTTGGCTGCCTTTGACTCTCGTTCGTATTGAAGTTCTAGCATGTCCGGCACGGCAGCACTCAGTGGTGGCGTGACTTCATTCAGGCCATGATAGTCCACCGTTAATCTCCATTCTCCATTAGATTTTCGCACTGGCCATATGGGACTATTAAAGGGTGAGTGAGTGTGGTGGTGTGCTCCCCCACTCCCCGACTTGACCTTTTCCCATAACGCTGCTCAAGCGATAACCACTAGTGGTGGTGATGGATGCATCTGGTCATGATGGCTGCATTTGGCTCAAAGTGGATTTGGGGCAGACAGATAACAACACAATAGCCAAAGGCTAATTTATAGCAATGCACCCACCTAACCTTCAAAAAGGTCAAAATGATGCTTATACAGGTTCTCTACCTGCCCTAACATTGTACAGATTGGGAAACTAATAGTATCCCCTGAAGACTGGGATAGAGACATCTGGGGTGATTGCGATGATAGTGAGCCAAAAGAAGATGATCCTTTGTTCTCCACAAATCCTCTTGAATATGAAGCCAGAGCTGTTGTTAAAACAGAAAGAACTGTGGGACCTCGGGGTGGTCATCCACATCATACTATGTGAACCATCCCCTAGGATCTGTTGCAATTGACAAATTTGCAAGAGAGATATAGCAGGAAACCAGGCGAAACTGAAACTGAATACTTGTGGCAAGTATGCCTAAGTGGCAGCAACCGAATAATGTTGAGCGAGGATGAAGCAAACAGCTATTGGGGTCCCGGAGTTTTCTTAAACTTGTGACCCAACCCACCAAATACACCCCATTCTACCACCAGCTGAATAGCTTATTGGGCTGGCGGAATAGACACCATGGAGCAAGGTGAGCCCTCCATCAACCCCATTAAATCTCTAAGTGAGCTCTCTACAGCCGTTACAAAAGCTGCTTGCATACAACCATGCACGAACAAGGACTCCATGTTGTCGCACTCTCTCCTACAGTAGATTTCGCAATGTTAAAACCACTGATTAGAGGAGCCCTGGCAATTCTTAAATCCTATCTAGTTGCAAAATGGGATGAGATTAAAAGAGATTCTGAATATAATAAAAACCAGGGCAATAATGCTCCTAAACAACTCCCTAAATGGGCGGAATTAATGCATGGCATTGTTAACTACAGCCATTAAATGGTCTGGGACGATGCACCAGCTGAAAAAAAAAACCTGAAGCCCCAGGGAGGAGATCACAAAGTAAGATCTGTGAAACAGGGAACAGAAACTAGATCAAAGGGAAACAAATTTAAAAACCCAAAACCAGAATCTGAAGAACGAAGGGATGAATTACTGAATTACGGAAGAATGCATTAGCCCTAGGCATTCCCAGAGCCATGATTTAAGGTCAGCCTACTGGCATTACCTTGAGTCTGACTGAAGCATTCCAGAAACGAGATAATGGTTAAAGGAAGCAGTGTATTTCAACTCCTCCTTCACCAGCCCCCAGAAAGGGAAACAAGCCCTTCCTCTCCCTTAGGGAGGAATTGCAGGGCATGAAGCCAAAAAAACGAGTAATGTCCAGAAGGCAATTGGGTCTGCCTGTCCAGAAAGTGGAGGCTTATCAATGGATAAGGGATGATGGCCCATACATTTTTATTCCAGTTGGTCCTCAAGGACAACTGGTGAAGTTTTTAATAGATATGGGGGCACAAATTTCAATACTGACACAACAAGATGCTGAGAAGCTGAGTGTGTGATCCAGATGGCAAAGAGTAAAGATTACTGGTGTGAATGGAGTGAGTGTTGTGTGTCAAACTGCCAAGGTCAATTTATGGCTCCCTGGCGAGAAGTGCATAGTGACTACTGGCTTTGCAATTAAAGATCATGAAAATATTTTAGGTTTTGATGTTTTAAATGGCTGAACCTGGTGCCTGCCAAATGGCAGCATGTGATCCTTTGGCTCAGACATCAATATCAACCCTGGTAGAAATCAGGAGGCTACAGTGTGTGTACTTGTCCTGGTTGTGGCTGGGGTTAATTAACAGGGTTAATTTTCACCAGAAGCTGGCCGGGGCCTATTCCATACCATGTGACCGTCACGCTCACTATATAGAGGGCAACGACCAGAGTGGGGGGATCACTGCTCAGGAGCAGGCTGGGCGCTGGGCTCTGGGCAGGGAGCGACCTGTACAGGAAGCACCGCTAAGTACACTCTGTTGTTGTTATTGTTTGGGTTTCTTGTTTGTTTGTTTTCTTTCCCTTTGTTGTCCGGTTAAACTGTTGTTGTTGTTAACCCTCGAGTTTTGCCTTTCTTTGTCCCAATTCTCTCCCCATCCCGCTGGGAGAAGGGGCGGGGGGGGGGGGGGGGGGGAGGCGGTGAGCGAGCGACCACGTGGCTCAGCCTCCAGCTGGGGCTAAACCACGACAGTCCTTTTTGGCGCCCAACGTGGAGCACAACAACAGCACTTTTGTACTAAGTGTGCTATGGCTGTAGTAGTTATTAAGTGACAAGCTCCTGTACCAGTCATAAAGTTCATTGGCTGCACTGTTTATCTCTTGACTTTTGGCAACATGTTAATGCGAACAATGAGAATGTGCTTTGTCCTGGCATTGACGGCCTCACTGTCCTGGGGCAACTATCTGGTGGAGAAGATGAGGGAATACATCATCTCCCTCTCCTTACCCAGGATTGATGTGGACAGGTTTATTACACAGGCTCCTGAGGTCCTTGCTCACCCTTATGTGAGCTGCTCAGTACTACTTATTAATATTGTTGGCATATTATGGGGTTTGTGGAATCTGGTCTCATCCCGATGGAAGAGAAGACAACTTTTGGGTGAGGCAATATTGAAGCGTGACCTGAAGCAGCCGGTCCCAGGGTGGCAGGGTGTGTGGAAGGACTTGGGCAGGTTCCTAGGGCGGTTAACACCTCCCATAGCCTGGGACTTTACTCCTGAACAGGCGAGCAACCCTGGCAAACTGACACGCCACCTGATGGAAGGGTGCCTTGCCTATCCCAGTGAAAACCAGCAGCTTCTAGTGCTGTACTGGGGCCTGGCTTGTGCCTATCAAGCCGCAGTTCAGCATTCCCAGAGGACTCCGGTTGAGGCAGGGACCCAAACTGCACCTGAGGACACCATGATTGAGACAGGGACCCAAACACCACCAACTACAGTAATTGCCCCAGTAGTTAAAAAGAAACAATGGACAAGGAAAACAACAGGGCCATATCCTCGATTAGTAAGGGAAGAGGAAGAAGAGGAAAGGTTTGATCATGAAGCCAGTCCTTCGACAAAGACATTGGAGGAAGGAGTGAGAGAATTCCGACAGGAAGCGGAAACTACCCGATCCCTGACCTCAGCAGAACTTTGAGACATGCAGAAAGATTACAGCCGCCAGCCAGGTGAGCGGATAGCTGCCTGGCTGCTCCGATGCTGGGATAGCGGGGCCGACAGTCAGCACTTGGAAGGCAAGGAAGCCCAACAGGTGGGAACCCTTGCTAGGAACCAGGGAATTGAGAGAGGAATTGGAAAAGAGGCAGCAATTTGCAGTCTCTGGAGATGGCTCCTCTCAAGTGTGAGGGCAAGATATCCCTCCAAGGAAGATCTTGTGAACTCCCCAGGAAAGTGGACCACTGTAGATGAAGGCATCCAGTACCTGAGAGAATTAGCAGTACTGGAAGTCATCTACAGGGATCTAGACAATGATGAAGTCTCCAAAGATCCAGAGGATGTCCTGTGCACACGGGCTAGGTGGAGGAAGGAGATTCAGAGTGCCCCAGCGTCATATTCTAACAGCCTGGCAGCGATGTATTGCCCAGATATTGATATGCCAACTGTGGAGAGAGTGTCGTCTTGGCTCCAAAACTTGGAAGAAAATCTCTGTACCTCATCATCCCTACGGGCCAGTGCCTTGGCTATTGGGGGTGCCCCAAGAAATCAGTCCTCTCCTGCCTCAGTCGGAGGGAAAGGGAGCTCCAGACGCACACCGTGTGGAGCACTCTGGTTCTTCCTGTGTGACCAGGGGGAGGACATGAGGAAGTGGGACAGTGACCCCACCTTGAAGCTGGAAGCCCGTGTACGCGAACTGAGAGGGAAGACAGCTCTTAAGAAGGGGCTGCCCAGGAAGTCTGTCAGCAGAGTTGCTGTAGAAACACAGGAAGGCAATCAGCGATTTCCCAAACAGAGAAGAACTGAAATCACCTCTCTTGATCCTGAGGAGGGGCCTTCTGGTCTGGCGCTGCAAGGGTCAGACAGAGGATACTCTGACGAGGAACGGGAATAGAGGGTCCCTGCCTTTGGCCAGGAGGAGGAAAGGGATGACTGTGTATACTGGATGGTATGGGTTCGATGGCCTGGCACATCAGACCCACAGAAGTATAGGGCTTTGGTAGACACTAGTGCACAGTGTAGTCTGATGTCATCAGAACATAGGGGCACAAAACCCATCTGGATCTCGGGAGTGACAGGGGGATGCCAAGAATTGTCGGTACTGGAGGCTGAGGTGAGCTTAACAGGGGACAAGAGGGAAAAGCACCCCATTGTGACTGGCCCAGAGGCCCCTTGTATTCTTGGCATAGACTACTTCAGGAGAGGGTAGTTCAAGGACCCAAAGGGATACCGATGGGCTTTTGGTGTAGCCACTGTGAACGCAGAGAAGACTAAACAGCTATCTACCCTGCCAGGCCTCTCGGAAGATCCCTTCGTTGTGGGATTGCTGCGAGCTGAAGAACAGAAGGTGCCAATTGCTACCAGGACAGTGCACCGGCGGCAATATCGCACCAACCGAGACGCCATGGCTCCCATCCATGAGCTGATTCATCAACTGGAGAGCCAAGGAGTCATCAGTAAGACTCATTCACCTTTTAATAGTCCTGCATGGCCAGTAAGGAAATCTAATGCAGAACGGAGATTAATGGTGGACTATCGTGGCCTGAATGAAGTCACGTCACCACTGAGTGCTGCCGTGCCGGACATGCTGGAACTTCAGTACGAACTGGAGTCCAAGGCAGCCAAGTGGTATGCTACCATTGATATTGCCAATGCATTCTCTCAATCCCTTTGGCAGCAGAGTGCAGGCCACAGTTTGCTTTCACCTGGAGGGGCATCCAGTACACCTGAAATCGACTGCCCCAGGGGTGGAAACACAGCCCCAGCCTTGGCCATGGACTGATGCAGACTGCACTGGAAAAGGGTGAAGCTCCAGAACACCTGCAACACGTTGATGACATCATTGTGTGGGGCAACACAGCAGAAGAGGTTTCTGAGAAAGGGGAAAAAATAATCCAAAACCTTCTGAGAGCCGGTTTTGCCATAAAACAAGGTAAACGTCAAAGGACCTGCAGAGGAGATCCAGTTCCTAGGAATAAAATGGCAAGATGGACATCGTCAGATCCCGACAGATGTGATCAACAAAATAGCAGCTATGCCTCCGCCAACTAACAAAAAAGAAACCCAAGCTTTCTTAGGCGTTGTGGGTTTCTGGAGAATGCATATTCCAAATTACAGTTTCATTGTAAGCCCTCTCTATCACGTGACCCGAAAGAAGAATGATTTCAAATGGGGCCCTGAGCAACAACAAGCCTTTGAACAAATTAAACAGGAGATAGTTCATGCAGTAGCCCTTGGACCAGTCCAGGCAGGGCAAGATGTAAAAAATGTGCTTCACACCGCAGCTGGGGAGAATGGCCCTACCTGGAGCGTCTGGCAGAGAGCACCAGGGGAGACTCAAGGCCAACCCCTGGGGTTTTGGAGCCGGGGATACAGAGGACCTCAGGCCCACTATACTCCAACTGAAAAAGAGATCTTGGCAGCATATGAAGGGGTTTGAGCTGCTTCAGAGGTGGTTGGTACTGAAGCACAGCTCCTCCTGGCACCCTGACTGCCGGTGCTGGGCTGGATGTTCAAAGGGAGAGTCCCCTCTACACATCATGCCACCGATGCCACATGGAGTAAGTGGGTCACACTGATCACACAACGAGCTCGAATAGGAAATCCCAGTCGCCCAGGAATCTTGGAAGTGATCATGGACTGGCCAGAAGGCAAAGATTTCAGAATGTCACCAGAGGAGGAGGTGATGCCTGCTGAAGAGGCCCCACCATATAATGAACCACCAGAAAATGAGAAGGAACCTGCCCTGTTCACTGATGGGTCATGTCGTATTGTGGGAAAGCATTGAAGGTAGAAAGCTGCTGCGTGGAGTCCTACATGACGAGTCGCAGAAGCCACCGAAGGACAAGGTGAATCGAGTCAGTTTGCAGAGGTGAAAGCCATCCAGCTGGCTTTCGATATTGCTGAGCAAGAGAAGTGGCCAGTGCTCTATCCCTATACCGACTCCTGGATGGTGGTGAATGCCCTGTGGGGGTGGTTACAGCAATGGAAGCAGAGCAACTGGCAGCGCAGAGGCAAACCCATCTGGGCTGACGCAGTGTGGCAAGATGTTGCTGTCCAGCTAGAGAAGCTGGTTCTAAAAGTACACCACATAGATGCCCACTTACCTAAGAGTCGAGCCACCGAGGAACATCAAAACAACCAGCAGGTGGGTCAGGCTGCTAGGATTGAAGTGGCACAGGTGGATCTGGACTGGCAACATAAAGGTGAATTATTCCTAGCTTGGTGGGCCCATGACACCTCAGGCCACCAAGGAAGAGATGCAACATACAGATGGGCTCGTGACCGAGGGGTGGACTTGACCATAGATGCTATCGCACAGGTTATCCATGAGTGTGAAACATGCGCTGCAATCAAGCAAGCCAAGTGGTCAAAGCCTCTCTGGTATGGAGGACGATGGCTGAAATACAAATATGGGGAGGCCTGGCAGATTGATTATATCCCACTCCCACAGACCCGCCAAGGCAAGCGCCATGTCCTCACAATGGTGGAAGCAACCACCGGATGGCTGGAAACATATCCTGTGCCCCATGCCACCACCCGGCAAACTATCCTGGGCCTTGAAAAGCAAGTCTTATGGTGACATGGCACCCCAGAAAGGATCGAGTTAGACAATGGGACTTATTTCCGAAGCAACCTCATAGACATCTGGGCCAAAGAGCATGGCATTGAGTGGGTGTATCACATCCCCTATCATGCACCAGCCTCTGGGAAAACTTAACGATACAGTGGACTACTGAAAACTACACTGAGAGCAATGGGTGGTAGGACCTTCAAACATTGGGATACACGTTTAGCCAAAGCCACCTGGTTAGTTAACACTAGAGGATCTATCAGTCGAGCTGGTCCTGCCCAGTCACAGCCTTTCCATACTGTAGAAGGGGATAAAGTTCCTGTAGTGCACATGAAGAATATGTTAGGGAAGACAGTCCGGGTTACTCCTGCCTCAGGCAAAGGCAAACCCATCCGTGGGATTGCTTTTGCTCAAGGACCTGGGTGCACTTGGTGGGTGATGCGAAAGGATGGGGAAATCCGATGTGTACCTTGAGGGGATTTGATTTTGGGTGAGAAGAGTCAATGAATGAAACTGTATGCTGTTAATTGCTATATAACCCTGTCACTGTATGTCATCTCTGTCACAGTTCCTATATGCCACATCAATGATATTATAGCAAGAATTACCCAAATTAATAATGAACTATTGATAAAACTGAGCAAAGTGCAGCGGTATTGGAAGCAGAACTGGCTTTAGCAACTGACACCCAGCAATTTCCTCAAGAGATCGACATCTTCAACCCACAGACCATGGACATGATACACCAGCCGAGCCAGATACCACAACTGCAAGCTCCAGATGCAACAATGTGACACTACACACCACCCTCCCACTGTGCCAGTGTCACCTGCCGCACTGCACCGAGACCCAGCCCTGTTTCACTGTCTGAGCAAACTGCACGTCACCTCTCCTGCCCCAAGAGACTATTGTGAGAGATGGAGCCCAAAGTCATGGACTAAACGAACTCAATAGACACTTCAAAGGGATGGTCCATAGACTAAGGGAATGATGTCTGTGTGTATATATATATATAAAACAGGAAAAGTGGTGGTGATGAACTGGAAAGTGTAGGATCTGAGCATGACGTAGATGGTATAGAATAAGGGGTGGATAATGTCCTGGTTGTGGCTGGGATAGGGTTAATTTTTGCCAGAAGCCGGCCGGGGTCTATTCTATACCATGTGACCGTCACACTCACTATATAGAGGGGGATGACTGGAGGGGGGGATCGCTGCTCGGGAGCGGGCTGGGTGTCAGGCTCCAGGCAGGGAGCGACCTGTACAGGAAGCACCGCTAAGTACGCTGTTGTTTTTACTATTGGGGTTTCTTGTTTGTTTTCTTTCCCTTTGTTGTCTGGTTAAACTGTTGTTGTTAACCCTCGAGTTTTGCCTTTCTTTGTCCCGATTCTCTCCCTGTCCCACTGGGAGGGGGGCGGTGAGTGAGCGACCACGTGGCTCAGCCTCTGGCTCGGGCTAAACCATGACAGTACTCCATGCAGTCCCTGCACTCCCTGATTCAAAAATTACTAACGTACTGCAGTACCTGATTTCTGCTGCAGCACCTGATTTCTGCTGCAGCACGAAATGGAATTTCTGAAGTCATAGCTGATTTGGAGAAATGACAAATCATCTCCAGAACCCACTCCCCATACAACTCACCTGTCTGGCCAGTTCAGAACCAAGACAGGAGATGGCAATTAACAGTGGAATATTGGTGCCTGAATGCTAATATAACCCTGCTAACAGCTGCTGTACCAAACATTGCAAACTTAACAGCTACTTTGCAAGCAGCTGCACACCCATGGATGGCCGCGCTAGATGTAAAAGATATGTTCTTTATGGTTCCCTTGAAGGAGGAGGCAATTATTACTAGATATAGAATCATAGAACGGTTTGGGTTCGAAGAGACCTTAAAGGTCATCTAGTTCCAGCCCCCCCTGCCATGGGCAGGGACACCTTCCACTAGACCAGGTTGCTCAAAGCCCCATCCAAACTGGCCTTGAAGACTTCCAGGGATGGGGCAGCCACAACTTCTCTGGGCAACCTGTTCTGGTGCCTCAGCACCCTCATAGTGAAAAATTTCTTCCTTCTATCTAATCTATATCTATGCTCTTTCAGTTTGAACCCATTACCCCTTGTGCTATCACTGCATGCCCTTGTAAAAAGTCCCTCTCCAGCTTTCTTGTAACCCCCTTTAGGTACTGGAAGGCTGCTAGAAGGTCTCCCCAGAGCCTTCTCTTCTCCAGGCTGAACAAGCCCAACTTTCTCAGCCTGTCTTCATAGGAGAGGTGCTCCAGCCCTCTGATCATCTATGGCCCTCCTCTGGACTTGCTCCAAGAGGTCCATGTCCTTCTTGTGTTGGGGGGCCCAGAGCTGGATGCAGTACTCCAGGTGGGGTCTCACGAGAGCGGAGTAGAGGGGGAGAATCACCTCCCTCGACCTACTGGTCATGCTTCGTTGATGCAACCCAGGATATGGTTGGCTTTCTGGACTGCAAGCACACATTGCCAGGTCATGTTGAGCTTCTCATCAACCAACATCCCCAAGTCCTTCTCCTCAGAGCTGCTGTCAATCCATTCTCCACTCAGCCTGATTTTGTGCTTGGGATTACTCTGACCCATGTGCAGGACCTTGCACTTGGCCTTGTTGAACTTCATGATGTTCACACGGGCCTGCCTCTCAAGCCTATCAAGGTCCCTCTGGATGGCATCTTTTCCGTCCACATGTCAACTGCACAGCACAGTTTATAGCCAGGAAAACACCTTTCAAGATGGGATGGGTAAAAGTTCATGCTGAAGATAATCAACCAGCCACAAAGTGGAATCAAAAGGTAGATGAGCTAATTAAAATTAGGAAAATCACCTTAAATCCTGAGTGGTATTGATTGGGAGAATGGTTACATCAAAATCTAGGCCACACAGATAAAGAAGCACTTCACTTTGCTGCACAGAGGCTGCAAACAGGCTGGCCTATAAACAAAAAAACTCGTGAAATTATTCTTAAGGAATGCCCCCAGTGTAGCTTGAAATTACAAGCAGATCACCCTGCTAAAGCACCACCTCTACATATCAATGAAGGGAAAACTTTATGGTCTACATGGCAAATTGATTATATTGGACCCTTCAAATCCTCTGTGGGATATCGATACATCCTCATAGCAGTGGAAGTAGTGTTCATCTTGCTTATGGAAACTAAGTGTCAGAAAGCCAATGGGCAAAATACAGTGCAAAGGCTATCATTTTCGTTCTCAAATCTGCCTATTCCTGATGTTATCCAAAGTGACAATGGCTCACATATTTCATGTAAGGAAGTGCAAGATTGGGCAAAACAAGAGAAAATTAAATGGGTATTCTACACCCCATACTACCCTCAATCAAATGGGATGGTAGAAAGAGCTGATGGCTTATTGAAAAGGAACCTTAAATCACATGAGACTCAATGGGATGCAAGACTTCCCAAAGTACTCCATCAATTAAATAATTGATACAGGCCTGCTGGAAGCCCTGTAAGCTGAGCATTCTTTGTAAAAGCTGAACTTAGTGCTCCACTTACTGGGAAGAGAGGGTATCTGCCAACATTACAGCCAGGCCAGCCTGTGATGGTCAATCTACCATCCATCAATACTGTGCCTATGACTTTAACTAAACCTCATGGCACAATTGCCTGGGAAGCTACTGATAACAGCGGTGCAAAACATAGAATTAGTACACAATGGATTTTTCCTTCTTTTCAAAAAACCTGTTTGGACTCTTCCCGCCGAAATGAGTCTCTATTTTCCCTTACAGCACCCCACAGGATGGCAAACGGAAATGCTGTGTTCATGTTACTATTCCAAACCCTAACAATGTTGCTCCTCCTAACCTGTGGTCAAAGAACCCTAGAGTGGCCATGGTCTCAAGCTTGTGTTAAGTATAGCGGGAGTATGGGAATACACACCAGTAAGGGAAATTTAAATCTTTCCACTATGGTCATGCACAGAACAGAAGAATACTTAGAAAATGAATGGAGGTGGGATAAAGACGAAGCTGATGATAAAGTTCACTGACTTTGGGGAATGACAGGGAAAGAAATTAAAATAGGATGCTGGATGATCAGTGGGCTTAGCCGTGAGAAGACATCTCAGATTTCTGTGTACAACATTACATCAAACCCAACAGCAAAAGATATGAAACTTTGCACCTCTGAAAGATTGGACTGTTGGTACAATGTTATCTTACTACAACCTAGTTTTGTAGTTTGCCTCTGGGCTCACCATAGCGTAGGATTATCATTTAAATTTAAAAGAGACGTTACTGTGCCCAGTACAACATCCACTGATTGTAAAGATAAGAAAACTATCCCCACAAATTTCTGAAATTGGACCACATGTGATCAAAAATACAGGCCAACAATGAATGTTATTTAATCCATCATGGTCTCTTAAACAAGTAGAACTATTGATGCAAATTAATGTCTCTACAACCAAACTGACCTGCTCATTAGTCCTAAATATGCCCCATACAGGATGATTAGCATAGTTACATAGATGAACTTTCACCTCTCCAAGACAAGCAGGAGAGATGTGACCAGTATCACAGGGACAGGTTTGGGAGTCTTGAACAGTATAGATGCCAAACTACTCATAAATAAATTGAGCACAACAACAAGTGATTTAAACAAATTAGAACACCGATTGCGGTCTTCTCTAGTATCATTGAGAACTAACCAATGGCTCTTACCTGATGTATTGCCTCAGTGGGAAAGAATTAATGAAAGAGACCACCAATTGATTGTGGATGTACTTGGTGCAGCCCAAAATAATGTTTCTCTAGCTCTTAGTTGTAGCCAAGCTCAACTGTGTATGCAATCTATGGTAGCAGCAATTATAAGAGAAGGTGAAGAAGGCACCTTATCCACTGAAATTTGAAAGGTAATTTGGGATAATGCAACTAAATTTGAGAAAGAATTAAAATCCTGGTGGTATTGAGTCAATTTCACTTATGACCCCATCAACAATAAGGCCACAGCTTTTGTCTTAACCATATGACATGCTTCGGTATATACCATATTCCAAATCATTGCGCTAGGATTAAATCACAATAGAGCTATACTCTATCCATTAGAACACAGAGTATGGGCCCAACGAAACGGAAACAAATGGCAAATTGTTGATGTTAACACATGCGTTGTACGGGAACAAGGATTTATTTGTGACAGTAACACCATCAAAGCCCAAGACATTTGTCTTGACACTGAACAAAATGTTTGTCATTGTGAAATACATCCGGATGAAACTCATGAAACTGTACTTGTATATATTGGAAAAGAATATGCTTGTATGAGAACCCTTTGTGATTTTATATTTGTAGATAACATTACTGTAGATACAAGCAAACACTCAAATATTTGTGTTTGTGTCCTGGTTCCATCTGGAATAGGGTTAATTTTCACAAGAAGCTGGCCAGGGGGATATTCGATACCATGTGAAGGATATTCGATACCATGTGAAGTCATAGGGGAAGGGGCGGGGGTGGGGTGGGGAATTGCTGTTCAAGAGCAGACTGGGCATGGGGTCCAGGCGGTGAGCAATCTGTACTGTGAATCATGCACTTAGTACATTCTGTTATTGTTATTGTTTTTTTTTTTTTCTCCTGTTTTCTCTTTCTTTGCTGTCCAGTTAAAATGTTTTTGTCCCAACCCACGAGTTTTACCTTTCCTTTTCCAGATTCACTGCCCCATCCCACTCCCCCTCATGAGGTGCAACATGGGCAAGTGCAGGGTCCTGCACCTGGGGAGGAATAACCCTATGCACTGGTACAGTTTAGGCATTGACCTCCTGGAAAGCAGCTCTGTGGAGCAGGACCTGGGAGTCCTGGTAGACAATGAATTCACCATGAGCCAGCAACGTGCCCTTGTGGCCAAGAAGGCCAATGGCATCTTGGAGTGCATTAAGAAGAGTGTGGCCAGCAAGTCAAGAGAGGTTGTCCTCCCCCTCTAATCTGCCCTAGTGAGGCCCCATCTGGAGTCCTGTGTCCAGTTCTGGGCTCCTGAGTTTAAGAAAGATGAGCAACTACTGGAGAGAGTCCAGTGGAGGGTACAAAGATGATGAGGGGACTGGAGCATCTCTCCTGTGGGGAAAGGCTGAGGGAGCTGGGGCTGTTCAGCCTGAGGAAGAGAAGACTGAGAGGGGACCTCATCAATGCTTATAAATATCTCAAGGGCAGGCGTCAAGAGGATGGGGCCAGACTCTTTTCAGTGGTGCCTGGTGACAGGACAAGGGGTAACAGGCACAAACTGGAACACGGGAAGTTCCACCTGAACATGAGGAAAAACTCCTTTACTGTGAGGGTGACAGAGGACTGGCACAGGCTGCCCAGGGAGGTTGTGGAGTCTCCTTCTCTGGAGATATTCAAAACCCGCCTGGACGCGGCCCTGTGCAGCCTGCTCTAGGTAAACCTGCTCTAGCAGGGGGGGTTGGACTAGATGATCTCCAGAGGTCCCTTCCAGCCCCTACCATTCTGTGATTCTGTGAAGTGAGCGAGCGGCTGCGTGGTGCATAGCTGCCACTGGGGCTAAATCACGACGGTTTGTAATTTTACTAAAACTATGGGATGCAACTTTAATTATTCAGCTCCTGTTACATCTTATCAATTGTTACAATCTAATTATACATTGAGACAAGATTTATTGCCTACCCCCATGTCGTGGTTTAACCCCAGATGGTAACTGAATACCACGCACCCTGGTGTGGTGGAGAGGAGAATAGGAGAGAAAGGAAAACTCACGGGTTGAGATAAAAGCAGTTCATCAGGACAGCAAAGGAAAAATATAAAAATGTATTAATGATAATAACAATAATAATAATAATAACATATAAGGATAATAGAATATAGAAAACAAACAATGCACAATTTCTCACCACCTGACAACTGATACAGCCCATCCTGAGCAGCGGTCAGGGAGCAGGGGTATTCCCCCCAAGCTATCCCAGAACAGCAAGTTCCAGAGAGAGCAGGCAAGGGAACGAATAGTCAGATGAAATGAAGAAAAAGGCCAGAACAAATGAAAACAAAAAAAAAGGGAAAAAAAGGGAACCCGAAGGGAACCAGAAGGGAAGTGGCCCACTGGCTGACCTTCACTTATACTGGGCATGCCGTCTATGGTATGGAATATTCTCCTTGGCCAGTTTGGATCAACTATTCTGGCTATAGCCCTCCCAAGTTTTTTGCACTTGAACATTAGCAAAAACCTGGGAAACCGCAAAATGTCCTTGGTCGTTTAGCAGCAACCAACATCAGTGTACTATCGTCATTTTTCACACACTAAATCCAAAACTCAGTAGCTGCAGGAGACAAAACTACCTCCATCCCAGCCTAAACCAGGACACCCCATCAGAATGAATCTTCCATTGGTGAAGAAACTACTACAATATGATGACCTGTGTCAACTGCTGGAACACATCCGAAACAATGGACACAAAACTCTCATCACCTTTCATCATGATACTGAAGAGATACACCATGTCTTGGAAAGAGTGAAGAAGGATGGAGAACACCATTGGTGGGAAACTCTTTTTGGATGGTCACCAACAGCAACAGCAGTGTTTAATCTTATGCTTCACCCCATTGCTATTTTACTGACTCTAACATGTCTATTACTTATAATTATATTGTCTATAAAGGTTTGGTACATGATAAAACAAATAACCCAACTTCAACCACCCAAGACATACAAATTAACCAGTAACAAATAGCGGGGCTTCATTATCTACTTACCATGGATCTATAAGCGCACAAACTATCAATATACTATTGATAGCACAAAGACAAGAGGTGGCCATAACAGCACTCTCTGAAGGTAAGATAAATTGACTACAGTCAAGGGGTGGAGTGTGGTGGTGTGCTCCCCCCCCTCCACCTCGCTTAAGCCATAACCACCAGTGGTGTTTTTGAGGCTGCATCCAGCTTACCTGGACTTTGGGGGATGGATGGCACAGAGTAGCAAAGGACTGTCTGGAGCAGAGACCCAGACATCTTGCTGGTATGCAACTATGACTATAAGTCAATCATATTACTCTATAAATAGTGGACAGCCCAGGGCCCATTGAGCTCTCCTGCATGGCAGCGGGCTGCACACCAGGATCTCCCCTTGAGTGGGGACACCTCTCAAGGTTACTCCTCAAGGTATAGAGATTCCTTGCCACAACAGATCCTCCGTAAATGACTAAAGGCATGCTAAACTTTGAAATCTTAGCTACATGATACAAAGGATTGATTGCACATATATAATCCTTTAGACATAAACTGTTGACCAAGTCTGGGACTAGGATTGGATCCAGCTGCACCTAGACTCCTCTCTGAGAAGGAGTTCAGAAAGCAAGGGAGTCCTTTGTGAACCTCATGACTCAACGGGAGGGTCTCCCTGACAGTTTTGTCTGATCCTGTCCTCTATGCAGTAAATAATCCAGTGTACTTTGCCATTGAATCTTGTTAAACACTATTGCATTAACCGTTGAACTTTGTTAGCTCACTGTTTTATATCAATAAAGTATATTGTTGCTTCTTTCTTACATCCGAAGTGCATCACTCCATCTGTGACATACATACATCATTCATATTGCTGAACAGTAATTGTTTCAAGTGTCAACTAACTTCTTTATGGTACCTTTTGCTTGTTTTTGAAGACCTATTGTTATCATGGAATTTATAAAAATGTTTTTATGTGTAAAGTTAGCTGAAGGCCATTGGCAAGAAATTGAGACAATCCTATGAACAACTGCAACTGAAGGCAAGAGAGATGATAGATGCTTCTTTGTACAGTTGAATTGATACTGTACTGAGAGCTTTTACATTACTGTCCAGCCTGTTGGGCTAGATAGGTCAGGCATGCGAATCACGCTGTAGATACTATATTTACTTTTTAAAGTATCTCTGTCACATGGCTATACACAGCCATTCTCATTCAGGGCCAACAGCCTCAACAAATGCAATGCTCTATGACATTGCTAAAGGACTTTAGTTAAACGTGTAATACAAAAATTTACAAAAATACAAAAGAATGCTTTATCTGTACCTGGAGTCTTCATAGCCATAGTAAGTGATTCTATTTTCTTTCTGTTTTAGAACAGAAAACATTTCTGTTATGTGTTTTATCTGAAATTAGGATTAAAAGCTTTTTATCTGTTTTCCTATAAGAGCAACATAATTAAAAGGTCAGTGTTATATTTTAGTCTATGTTTTGCATCAAGGCAATATTTGTATTAAAATTCTATTATGTTTTTTGCCAACATAGAGTAATTTTGAATAAAAGGAATCCAGATTTGGTTAGACCATGCAATGATGAGGAAAATAGATAAACAAACAGTATTACCCTGTTGTTATTATTGTTATTAAATAATAATATTAAGCCATTGGTTGGAGAACAAGCTTCCCACTGCTTCAAGCCTTTGGCATGCTGATTACTGGATTTTCTATATATGAAAACATTGCTTTTTTAGATAAGAATAATTTGAAAAATAATGAATGCATGTTGTGATTGCTGTTACTTATATGGTCTTTTGTTTCCTGCAGAAATGGGTATTCTTGCTGTACTAGCTCTACCATTGCTTCTCTTAGGGATCAGTGGAATTATTTATATTTATCAGTCAGTCAGGTGGCTATTGTCCAAGTCAGCTGTGCAAAACAAGGTGGTGGTTATCACGGATGCCATCTCTGGACTGGGCAAGGGTGAGTTGTCTCATTTCTTCTGAGTGTCAGAGAACAGAAACAGACAGAGAACCACCCTCTAGGTGATAAAATGTGCATGCATTACGTTGTATATATTCATAACTGCCTGGATGAAGCAGAAGTTAAGAAATGTATTTTTATACAAATCCTATGATTTTTAAATGGACAGTTTTAGTCTCGGTCACAGGGACTGCTGGTAAACCTTTAGGAACTGCAGAGCTTTGTATTTATTTAATTCAATAAAATGAGAGGTTTTATAAGCACATTAAGAGTGCTAAAAATAGCATGTTGCTACTATGAGATCTTATTACATAGGCTGTCACTGCAGAGTAGCAGCAAATCAGTATAAACAGGTGTCACCTTACTCTTTACATGTTCCTTTTCAGCCCTTAAAGAGTTCAACATTTCCTGCTTCCTGTAAACAGTGCTCACCCCTCTGTCCCTGTTCATATCTCTGCCCCTTCTATCACCCATGGTACTCCTCTTCCCTTGACATCCTCCAGTACCTCCAACTGGGCTGCCTGGCTGTGTGTAATGGTGGGTTCAGTGGATGGAAGGAAAGGAGGTGTGATCATTTATCTATTTATATAAGCTGATTGCCTGGGTGGCCAGCCACTTAGCATATACTTCTTCTTGGCTCGTATTTCCTACCTACATGGTGCTGCCAGATTAAAGGTACTGGGTCATATATTGCTTATGTACAGTCCTGCTCTAGGCATCACTTTATGGGCAGTAGATGCAAGTACCTGATAAAGCAAACATAGCTTGAGGCTACATTTCAGCATTTTCAATGCAAACTTGCTGTATGTTGGAAACCTTGCGCTCCCAAGCAGAAAATAGACGGGGAAAGGGAATACACATGCAGAATTACTCCTTAGCAGTACAGAGCAGAGACCTGCAACAGAAATACATGCTATGCTGGCAAGGAGTGCTCTTTACCAGAGCCTGTTACAACAAGGTATGAAGTAATTCTGACCTCCACATCCCACCTGGTATTTCCCTTTCCCTGTCACACTTCAGTTTCAGTTGAAGATAATATTAGCATGCGTTTTCTCTGATTGGTTATATTTCAGTATTTTTGTTTGCATGATTTAGAGTTCTCCAGCTGAGATTGGGTGTCTCGTAGAATCATAGGATGCCTGGAGGTTTCTAGACAAAAGTCCTGCTTGGAGCAGGAACATCACCAGTGCTAGATCTGGTTGGGTGTGGCTTCAAGCCAAATCTTGGAAACCTCCTAGGATAAAGAACATCTATTGAACATTTCTCCAGGTATCTTGCTCCAGCACTGCATGACCTCTGGGGAAGATTTTCCTAAGTTTAATTTCCTTATTAATCTTTCTTCCTCTTTTTTTTTTTTTTTTTTTTTTTTTTTTGTGACTAACTGCTGCCTGTCTCTTGAGGCTACAAAGGCAATTGCCCCCCTCCCCCCCCACACCATTTTTCACAGGTGACTCAAAGCAATTTTATTTTATTATTCTAAACATATCTACTGCCAGTGTCCCATAGGGTGATACCAAGAAGTTATTTGCAGGCTTGAATAGCTCCAAATCATGCAGAATTTACTGTGCAGGCCACTCATGCATATGTGATGGCCATTCGTCCAGAACTTTAAAATACCAGCTGTCTGGCCAGCTGCTGCATATTTGAGCTCTTAGGCAACAGCCAAATTCCTTTTCCCACATGCCAGAATTTCCGGACTAAAGACAACATTCATCAAAGTTAAAAAAGAGAAACGAAAAACTATGCTGACTGAAGATGTTTGCAATGGTTTATGGTTGTTACTTAAACCTGATTGCTGTTTCTTCTCAGTGCTATAACTCAGAAAAGTCCAGGATAGTTCTAGAGGAGAACACCATTGGTTTCCCTTTTTCCTTTTTATTGCTGTTCACACAGGAGTCACATTTTATTCACAAGGTTGCCCCAAGTGTTCTGTTTATAGGAAAAATGCTGGCGTAGTTGTCCTAGTACTGGCAAATAATCTTTTGGGCTTTAAATCAAAAATCTTTCTATGCTAGAAAAAAGAAAATGAAAATTACAGTTGTAAATAATGAAAAAGATTACATAAATAAAAGTCTCCAGCTGCACAGGTTTACAAAAATAGAAGAGTGGATCCAGAAGTGCTTCCATACAGATATTAAGAGTCTAACATGGGCATTTAAGAAATCTAAGAAGGCCATATTAGCGTAACTGGATTTGCTTGTGGGTATTGAAATCTGAAGAAAATGCTTTTTGGAGGACAGCCAACTATAGCACTAGGGTTATACTGTTGTCCGTTCAGCAAAGGCCATAGGAGCTAAGACAAATCAAACAGGTTGGAAAGGCATAAAAGTAATTGTAAGATCATATTCCTGTTCTTTCCATGCTGAATATGTAACTGTCATACAGATTTGATTTAGAGACCAAATACGAGGGCTCCAAGGCTGAGAGCTTTTTGGAAGGCCTAATCGGGGGCGGGGGGGGGGGGGGGAGGAAGAGAGGAAAAATAACTCCCGCTTTCCAATCCTACCAGCACACATAACCCATTGTCAACTAATTGTGTGGTTGCACCCAAACCAGATCTCTGGTTTGGGGCATAGTGGGCACATCATCAGTCTCATCCTCAGGCCTATCTGCAAGATATTATCTATTCCAAGAAAGAAAAGGCAGGGAATTGCATACTTTTCCTGGTTAGGAGGACAACCTTGACAGATTCCTGGACTGAGAAGTTCAGAAGTTCAGTTCAGCTGAGCTAGAACATGCACCCTGTAGCAGCCTGTAACAGCCAGAGGGATAGAACTGACAATGAATTCCTAAAAGATACCCATGAGATATCTATGCTCCATGTTTTTAAATGCCTTTCTTTGGTCAAACTGACAGGACAGTGAGGAATATATTGTCCCTCAACACTACCTAGAGAAGAAAATAGACCAGACACACACTGTTAAGATGCTCCAGCCTGGTATTTCATAATCTGGATTGATTTGATCACATACTCTCATGAAGACCTAAACTAACGAGTTGGCTGCAGTTTTGTAGCCAGTGCTGAGGTGGGATGATGGGTAACACTGACTGTTAGTTCCTGTTGTTATGTGAGTCCCCACTTTCAGAAAAGCACAATCAGTTCACTTGCATAAGAAAGGGAGAAGAATCCTCCCCAGAGACCTGTCTTAAACTGGGGTGAACCCCTAGCTCAGAATATCCCTCACTATATGGAGAAAAAACAGTGTCAGCCCAGCGTACCCAGAACCTTCTCAGTGGCCTTCTCAGGAAGGCTTGGGAGAATGTAACTGAACAAAAGGTAACTCAAGCTGGTCCCTGCTGACTACTGGGAAGATCTAATACTCAGGAGATAAAGGTCTTAGGATGAATTACATATGGAGGGAATGGTCTGTAGAAGAAAGGCTTCTCTCATTGGTGCTCCCTCTGTGGGCCAGTGGGTGGTAAGTTTCTCTGGATTGCTCTTTCTAAAAGTTGTAGATAAGTTTTATGTTGCCAGGAGTTTCATGAAGGTAGCATACAGAGCTAATTTTACTATTTACTGGGGTTGGTTGCTTTCTTCTTTATACTGCAGTAGACGTGAAGGTTTGCAAAAGATGTGGTTTGTATTGTAACAACCTTAAGCGTCTATTTTTGTATATTTTTTTCTTTATAGCAAGTGTGTTTGTAGGTGGAGAGAGTTAAGGAAGAAAGATAATCAGAACAATTTTTCTAACTGAAACTCATCATCCATTAACTGGCATATTGTTGTTTTCTTAATTAAATTTTTATTACATCCCATGACTAAACAGTACCATTGTGCTGTACCATTAATTGCACATTATACCGTTACATTAAATTTTAATTCATTACTCACATATATATTCTTGCCATTTAGTGCTTTCTTTTTTCTCATATACATTTATTCTTTTAAAATTAATGAATTTTAAAGCATAGATTCAACATCATTAGCAAAAACCACATCCCATTTCAACCAAAATGAACAAAATCAAATTGTTTTTATTGCTATTATTTCTTTTGAATGTATTTCTTTCCTAGAATGTTCTCGAGTGTTTCACACAGAAGGAGCAAGGCTTGTGTTGTGTGGCAGGACATGGGAAAAGTTGGAAGCCTTGTATGACGCTTTAATTAGTGTGGCAGACCCCAGTATGGTAAGTATTTCCTCACTCTGCTTTGAAAAGTCACAGTTTGAGGTAAACACCTTGTTCACGTACACAAAGTGCTTTTAAATCGAGCAAAACGGGGTACATGAAATATGATCCACCGTTAATGGTGATTTTGGTCACCCAGGTAACACACCCAATAGCAATCCAGAGAGAGAGAGAAACACCTCTGAAGGTCTTCAGAGCATGATGCCAAAAGTTTAAGTTAGAAATCCTGCTCTCTTGAGCTAATTCAGCGCAATTAATGTAAAGCAACTGAGTGGTCCTGCATTTTGAACAAGCCACCCAACTAGAAATGCTAGGCACAGGAATTTGCCTGTTAATTTGGATGAAACGGATCCAAAGTGCTTCATTTAATCACAGGAACGATCATCCATTTTTCACATAACTAGAGTGCTCAAGGAGTGGGAGATGGGTCTAAAGGTTGAATTAATTTTGAGTTTCTCCACTGCTTTGGGAGAAGTCCCAGCTGGAAGGGCATGGGAGCATATGAATAGTAGTGCCCTTTCCTCATTACCACTGGGTTACCATGCAAATAGACATAGAAGGCTGCCCCTGCTAGCAGTTCTTTGGAAGGTGTTTCTTTGATGCTCATGGAAAAGCTTTCCTTCTGTGACCAACAGATAGCTGACTCATTTCAGGGCACAGGTGTTCCTGAGGCATCACACAAATTCTACAGCCATTGCTCACCAGACCAACAAATATCTGCATTTGACCCTTTTTTTGTAGTGAACTTCATTCATCTGCATAAATAACCATAATAGTGTGTTCATGTTAGTCTGCACGGACTCAACTAGGAAAAAACTATTAAGTATGACTATATATCTTACTATATTACTATGACTATATTACTATGGCAATACTACATAGTATTGCCATAGTAATATAGTAAGAGAAGATACTCAGAGTTCATTCCTTGGACTCGGAGTCCATTTACAAGACAATTAAATAGAAATACATTTTTATATAACAAGTATCCTTGAAATAAGTCTGTTCTTTGTTAGACATATGCACCAAAGCTTGTACTTCTGGATATCTCAGACATAAACTGCATTCAAGATGTAGCTAAGGAAATTCTGAATTGCTATGGCTGTGTGGATATACTGATCAACAATGCAAGTATGAAGGTGAAAGGAGCAGTGCAGAGCATTTCACTGGAACTTGATAAAAAGATAATGGATGCCAACTATTTTGGACCAACAACATTAACCAAAGGTATTTTAATTTTTTTCCTGTTTTGCTGTTGCCACTTAAAGCCTGAGATCCAAGTTATTGGCATTGCAATGTTTCACTTGCACTTATTTTAGCCTTTTTCACTATAATAAAAAAAATAAATCTGTGAAAATCAATGGACTGAAATTGAGGTGAAGACGACCAAAATCAGAGTGCCTGGGTTTGGAAACAGGTTGGTCAAGAAATATATAAGCAGGTATTTGAAAGACAGACTTTTTTTAAATGTCTGCTTATTGTATTTTGCATATGGTGGCTCCTTTATTTATGTGCTTGCTGCCTTTGTAACAAAGACAATTGTTTTCAAAACCCTTGCAAGGATACAGATGGGCTGACAGTTAAATGTGATAATACTGCACCCAAATCTGCATGTAGAATCCAAGTGAAGTCTAGAAGACACTCTATTTCCAGCTACTGGATTTTGTGATACTTTTGATTGCAGTATTGAGACACCCTTCATTAAAGTTGTGCTATCTACACTTCAGCCGTCACTTCTTTTCACTAAATACATGGAACTCTTTTACTTATGTGTCTCTTTCTTTTATTTCTTTTTTTTCAGCCATTCTTCCCAACATGATCTCAAGAAGAACTGGCCAAATTGTTCTAATTAATAGTATCCAAGGAAAAATAGGAATCCCATTTCGTGCAGCTTGTAAGTTATACATAACAACAATGTACATTCTAATGCATAAATGTGAGTATTCCATGGCACTGATAATAGGTTATTAAAAGTGCTAATTTGCATCCTAATTCAGTAAACTATTAATACAGTGTTCGGCTGAAAAATTTTCAAAGAAGTAGAACTCAAGAAGAAATAGTTAAAATACTATCTTTGAAGTATAACCACTGCCTAACACACTGGAGGACAAGAGGATATCAAATGTGACAGCAAGGTTTTTTTATGATCTTAGGAGACATTCACAAAACAGCAAACTTGCTGGTCTAACATCTGCACTGGACATATTGGTAGAAACCATAATGAAGAATGAGGTAGCGTATAAATATAACATACTGGTAGATATTAGCTACTGCTTTGTGAAGGGAGGCTTATGCACTTAATGGATTTACGTGCAGGAGTTTAAAAGGAGATGTAGTAGTTGTATTCTGCTCAGCTTTCCAGAAAATTTTCAAGAAGGTCTTTCATCCAAATCTCCTAATGAAACTAAGCTGTCCTGAATTATGATTAAAGGTCTTTACATTAATAAAATGCAAAGTCAGTGGACGGAAAATATAGGCTAGATATAAACAGACATTTTTAGCTGTGACAGGCAGTCAGAGTGGATGATGTACTCTGAATGAAAAGGTCTGTGAGACCTCGGGATTCTTATAGTTCCATGAAAGCAAAATACTGTGACAAAACCTGTAAAGAAAGCAGTAGAGAAAAAAAGATCAATCCTGTCTTTATGCCTTTGCCAGTGCTCACACCTTGAACATTGTGTGCAATTCCAGTCCCACATCTCAAAAGAAGAGTCAGAACTACAAAAAAGGCTCAGAAAAGAAACAACACATTAATGGGACATCTGGAATGGTTTCCATCTAGGAAACAGTCGATTGTGTCAAGATACATTGTATGTGTATAAAATCATGAGTAGAAGAGCTAACAGAGATAGTTTTTACAATGCCTGTACCAATATCTATGTTGCATGAAACAAAGCTGCCAGAAGAAGGAATTTCGAAACAAAGTTGCCAGAAGAAGAAATTTCAAAACAAATGAATGAAGAAGCTTCTTTCCATTCCTGGAGCCCACCTGCCATTTTTTACATTATATTATGCACAGGTTGATTTTCACTGCAAACCGAGTCAAATACAAGGCGGACGAGTGCTTTGCAGCTCTGCTGCATTTGACACATAGTTCCGGGTTTTGGTCAAGGTTCACGTACTATTATCCTTCTTTAATATCATTCTCAATAAAAAGGCAGTAAGAGCAGTTAAAAAAAATCTTAACATTCAGTTACTTTAAAATTGATATTAAAAGCATCTTGGATTGCTGCTGCAGGGCAAAGACCTAATTATTTTGCAAAACATTAGTACTCTTGCATTCCAGAAATGGACATGTATTTCACTGCATTTTGTTGATGTGTCACAAACTGCAGCAACAGATGGTGTGGAGACTCATCTCAAGGACAGCTGTCCATCCACCAAAGATATTTTTAAACTGTAGAGATAATAGAAGTATTATTCCTTAACCCAGGACTTAATATTTCTGATTGGGAAATCCAGACACATACTCTTTGACATGTATAGGGAGACTGACTGCATACCTCATGCATAATTGTCCTGTACAAATAATTTTCTTTTGTTTGTTTTAAATATGTCGTATGATAATTTCACTGGGTGAAGTAATTCACTGTTCTTTTGCCTTTTGGCTAATCATTCCATGCTCAATTTTCCAAACATTCATGTTTTATGGAGCTCTATCATACATCTATATCCATGCATTCATATATCCAAACATGCATATGTGGGGTTTTTTCTTTCTTTTAGATGCTGCTTCTAAGCATGCTGCTGTAGGCTTTTTTGATTGTCTCAGAGCTGAAATGGAAGAATTTGATATTTCTGTCAGCACCGTGAATCCAACCTTCATCTGTTCATACCATCGCCAACCAGCACCTGGCAACTGGGAGGCATCTATATGGAAGTGTAAGGTTTGATGCATCAAGAGAGACAGTAGATGAGGCCCAAATAGCAGTATGGAGACTTTCCCAGGGAGAAGAGAGGAGCATAGGGAAAAGAATGGAAATGACAGAAAGGATGAACAGATTAGGGGAGCAAAAGAAAAGAGAGATTGGAAAGATCAGATGAGCCTGGTGAAAAGAGAAGGAACATGGAAAGAGACAACATTATGTGAGAAAACAAATACACCAGGGCATGGGGAATGGAGGTCAAGCAGAGCATGAAAGGTCCCAGGGGAGACTTCCACTGCACTCAAGTTGCTCCTTCTCTTAGGGACTTTGAGGGTTTTACTTCAAAATTGTAAAAAGATCTTAGGGACATACTGATAAGGGGAAGGGAAGGGGCAAGGGATTGAAAGTGTGTAGGAATTTAACTAATTTGACTGATGCACTAGCTGTGTATCTTTCCACCACCATTCCTCCAGATGTGTCTGTCTGTCTATCTGTTTGTCTGTCTGTAGCTCTCATTCCTCTCTATTTTATTTACAGTCTTTTTCAGAAAGGCAGCATATGGTGTGCACCCAGTTGAGGTGGCAGAGGAAGTCTTGCGCACAGTGAGCAGTAAGAAGCAGGAGGTACTTCTGGCCAACCCTATCCCCAGAGCAGCAGTTTATGTTCGCACCTTCTTCCCTGAGCTTTTTTTTGCCATTGTTGCCTCAGGGATTAGGGAAAAGCTGAAGACAGAAGAGGAAAATTGATTTTCTCTGCTTTTGACCTGAAAAAAAGTTTATGTTTCAAATGTCAAAGATTTCTGCTTCTCATTGTGGGTAGAATAAAGCAGGAAGCTTTATTAAACATGAACCAGCCAGTGTCTCATTTAGTGATTCACTACCATTGACACACATTCATTTGCGGGACTTCTACTCTTCTGGATTTAGTGAATATGATAAGATGTCATTTTCTGCATTACAACAGTATGGGAAAAACTCTACTAGGAACTCTATTGCTGTTATAAGAGAGTGATTCCCAATCTAAATAGGTAGATCGAAGTTTGGGGATCTGCAGCAATTTATCAGAATAGTCTGTCAGTGCTAGGACTGATTGGAATTTACAGAAGCAAAGGGATGGGGAAGTAGGGAGATGTGAGAGACAGAGGAGTAAAAATCAGTGCAAAATGAGGTTAGAGCCTGCATCAGAGTGTTCCTTAGATGCGCTTTTTGGAAGTACTTGCAGGATATGCAAATGGTGAGCCCAAATAAGGGCTTATGTAGTTCAATATCTCATCCATGACAGAAGCCTGGAGTACATGCTTAAAAGATGGATTATAAGAATGGGACAAAAATATGGAGAGACTCCCTGTATTATACTCTCCCAGGTTCTGGTAATCTGCTACATAGTTTGAGAGAGAATCTGTCTCTGCATCTTGTTAAACTATCAATTTTTCACACAAATTTTTCAAATTCTTATTTGAAACATTCCATCTTAGAGGAAAGGAACTAATCATACACAAAAAAAGACTTCCTTATATTTACTTTAAACCTGATGCCAGATAATATGCTCTGATATCGCCTACTTTTTTACTGTGAGAGACAAAAAATGGTACTCAATTCATTCACTCCCAGTCATCCATGGCCATCATACATGCAGTTACCTGTTTTCCAAGTTGGAGAGCCCTGGTATCTATTCAGTCTCTCTTTGTGAGAAGTCCAGATTATTATTCTTGTTCTTTATATCTTTTCTTGGTTTAACTTACCTTACCTTATCTTTTTTTTTTTTTTTTTTTAAGATGGACAGGCCACAGCTTCATGCAGCATTCAAGATAGATAAACAATCTGGATTCACAGACAGGCATACAGATGCTTCCTGGGTTTTTCACTTCTTTTCTTCTTTTGCATGTCTTACGAAAATTCCTGGTTTTGAGATATTTTTCTGACTCCTACTGAGCACCGAGTTCCCTTGTCCACTCTGCTAGGTGTGGTAATTAATCATCATGTCCAACATGAGCATGGCTATTACTCATGTCAGTTGTGTAAATTCCATATATTCTCAAAGTTCTGTCACTCCTAGTCATTCTAGGCTTCTCTTCCCTATCACATTTTCCCAGTTCATGCTGAGGCTTACCACCTCTTTGTCTCATCCTGTGAGCTGAACCAGAATATAAATAAAGCTAATGCAAGGGTGTCCTGATCTTCAGTTTTACATCTAAGAGCTTAAATTCTGTCTCCCAAACCCTCCTCTGGCCTTTCTTGTGTCATCAGTACTCACAGACATCATGACCACCTGCTTTTTTGCAGACACTGTCAAAATGCCTTGTTTGCAGAATACCTACAAAGGAAATACCTACTCAGAAAGCACGCAACCAAACTGCACTTGCTGTACAAGTCTCATTGCTCATGTAACTTTCAACACCAGCTGCACTTACCTACCTCTTTCTATTGGTAAGAATCATCAAACATGAAAGGAATTCTCAGTGCAATGAAATATGTGATTATTATCTTGCAGGGATGTTAACCTTTTCTTGTATCTCTAATTCAATTGCTCTGGCTTCAAGAAACATGCATGCATCTACCAAGAAATTTTTAAAGAACAGATGGATTTTAATCTAGAAAGTAGAGGAAAGTTATATCTAAACAATTTTCAAATACCTAAAACATACTGCCAAGAGGATAGAACTAAACTGTTCTCCATTTCTGCTGTAGTAGGACAATGTGCTAAAATTACTGCAAAGGAGATTTACAGGGAAAGAATTTTCTGCTAAGAATAGTTAAGCATGAAAGATAAAGTGCCACAGAAATTTTAGAATGCCTGTGTTTGAAAGCTTTAAAGAAGAGATTAATGAAACATCTGTAAAAAAGCAATGTAGCTTTAGTTTATCCTGCCCAGAGGAAAAGAAGGATTAGGTGACCTTTTAAATGGGTCACACTTTTCTATAATTCTGTGGTTTTTTCTCCTATTGAGAACAAAGTTTCTCCACTGGTATTTCTGAAGTCATATTTTTTCCTCCAGGGAAATCTATTACTTAATTTGAAGTTTTCTATTTCATTTGTCCATCTCTGCCTGACTGTCCAAATACTTGTGGATATGTGTTGCATGTAAAAATATTATGATAATGAAAAGAAATATTATGAGATGAGTTCATTAAGAGATATTTTCTGTGAGCCTCACTCAGACATATTTTAATCTATATAGATTCCTTAATAATACTAACTTTTATAAATGAGGACAAAACTAGGCCTGCAGATTTAGTTGTAGAAGTCATAGGAGAAAGATATTCAACTACTGCTCCTTTAATTTTTTAAGCTTCTCACATGCCTAAAGGGCACCTAATTTTCATTTAATGTGAGCTGCAGTTGCACTGTTTTAAATTTACATTTTTTTTGTGCTGAAATCAACTATTTCTTGGTGTTGGCCAAGAAAATTGACAATGCTAGACACAAAAGCCCTTGAAGTAAGGAAGAATTTAAAAGAATGCTGAGACTGGAAAGTCTTAGAAATGAGGAGATTTTTCTCTAATTTCAGACATCTGTCCTAGATATAGCCTACCCAGAGCTAACTTTGCAGATCCCCTTCTTAAGCAATGGGAAGAAACAGGTGCCTGTAACCTGTGATTTATCTGACATATAGCTTAGGATAACATGAATTGCATCCTAGAAGTGCCTATTTCTCTCATTAACTTTCATTGGACTCTAGGTAACCAGCACAACTGTAGAGCTGTGTATCTGTGCCACAAGCATCTGAAGTTTATTGAGATGCCACATTCATCAGGCTTGATTGGGCCAAATGAACCGGAATAAAAATGTCACAGTATTTGATAAGTTGTTTTTGGTTCTGGGTTGGTTTTTTTTTTGCCTGCTTTCAAATAATGTGGTTCCAGGACACTACGGTCTTACCCAGGAATTATTGAAGTCTACAACCTGGGAGTCAAGTGTCAAAATAAGGGCCAGAATGTGAAATTACAGGTTGCAAAGAGGAATAAGAAGCCTTGCATTTCATCAGGTGAATTTGTTTACCAGACATCCAGCAGAAGACATATACCTATTGCACAATTGTTTAAAAGCTCTTGTCTTCATACAGCACTTCATATGAGTGCAAACCACTGTGAGAAACAATCCTGAGGAAAGAGCATATGGAAGAGTCTACCAGTCTATGTTTATAAACTGCAGGCTAAGAAAAAAATTGAGGTGCTTAAATTAGATCTTTTAAAGATCTTGTAGGCACCAACCAAGTATGTTCCTGGATGAGGTGGAAATTCATCACTGACACCCAGGAACAACATGAGATGGGTAAAAATCTATTGTAAAGAGACCACAATTATTATAAAAGAAGAAAAGCAGAAAGTCAGATGGAATCAGGAATAATCCTCTATCAGGGAAAATGTTAGGAAGATCTCTATCACAAAGAAATATGTGAAACAAGTGGAAGGAATCAAGATCTTGTGTTCTGGTCAAGGGATTGAGACTACTACTACTAGAGTGGATATCAGACTCTCTAGCAACTGCTTTTTTCATCTGCAGAACTGAAGGTGGCAGTTTCAGAATACCAGGTATGCTGTAATAAATAAAGACAGACTTTCCTAAAGATGAAAGGGGAAATCTTATTGCTGTCTACAGCTACTTAGTGGGATGGTGTAAAGAAGATGGAGCCAGACTCTGCTCAGATGTGCACAGTGGAAGAAAAATAGGTAATGAAAACAAATCAGAACACATGAAATTCTGATCAGATATTGGGAACTATTTTTTCCACAATTACAGTAGTTAAGCATTGGGACAGGTTGCCAATGAGGTCAGGAAATCTCACTTCTTGAATATATTCAGAACTCAACTGCTTAAGGCTCTGAGCAACATAATCTAATTCGTCTGGCTTTGAGAAGGAAGGTTGGACCAGAAACCTTGAGAGGTACCTTCTAACTTAAATTATTCTATAATTCTGTGTGAGTCTATAGGTATACATGAGTCTTGCAGTTGGTCTCCAGCCAAGACAATTTTGATCTTCCCCCAGCCAGAGAATGTGATTCTGTCAGTTTTCCCACTGGATGAATACCAAATGCTGAAAATGCTGAAAACTGATGTAGCTGCAGACAAGTTAAGCAGAGTAAAACATATAATCAAACCCTGCTGCAAGTACCAGGAGATGACTTTGGGTACAAATACTTGACTGACATCCTTTAGTGAGTCTCACAGTGCTCTATGCAATAAGGTGTCAGCTGGCAGGACACAGTCTACCCCAGTCACTGTTCAGAGATGCCACTTTACATTTGTTTGTTTGTTTGTTTGTTTGTTTTTAAGGTGTTCACGAGTGTTTAGAAGCTGGGAATAGGTTAAATGCTAAATTAATAAGGAGAATACTATGGCAATTGTTCTTTCTAAAGTTTGTGTGAATGAAGTGACGGTGCAAAATGACCATAAATTAATCAATTATAAAGCTAGCAGACTGCATATAACTTATCTCCACAGGATGTGAAAAGCATGAAGAAATTGTGATGCTAATTTTAAATGGTACACAGTCAGATGTTTTTATAGGACAGGAGCCAACAGTTGATTGTAGGAAAATATAGGCTGATGAATTTCTGCTATTGGGTAGAGGGGCAAAACTTGAACCTTGAAAATAAAGGTTCATTTAGTATTTGAAGTATACCTACCGAAAGAAGCAATGAGTACTAAAGAGGCCAGAAAAAGTGGCTTCTGAAAAAAAGAGATTCCAAATATTTCCAAATACTAGATTCAATTTTGGGGAGGCAGCAGGGGAAGGATCGTAGGATAACTCAGGTGGGAAGGTACCTCAAGAGGTCTTTGGTCCACCCTCCTATCAGCTATGATGTAAGACCAGGTTGCTGAGGGCTTTACCTAGTCAGGTCTTGAAAACCTCCAAGTAGGAAGACTGCCCAGCCTCTCCTGGACAGCCTGTTTCACCGCTTGACAGTCCTCACGATGGGAAAGTTTCTCCTTATATCCAGTCCAAGCTTCTCTTATCTGAATCTATGCCGAGTGTCTCTCATTCTCCTACCATGCACCAGTGTGAAAAGCCTGGCCTCATGTAATAAATAACCTTCTTGTAGAAACTGGAAGACGGCTGGATATTGTAGATGTTGTGCTTCAGTTCCCTTGGAAGTCTCCTCTGCATGCAGAAAAAGCCTCAGCCTCTTCTCATATCACATGTGCTCCAGCCTCCTCACCATCTTGGTGACCATTTGCTGAACTTAATCCACTTTGTTCCTGTGTTTCCTGTGTTGTGGAACCCAAAACTGGACACAGTATTCTATATGTCATCTAATGAATGCTGAGTGGCAAGGAATAATCACTTCCCTGGATTTACTGGGTATGTTCCTGTTAATACAGCCCAAGATGCTGTTGGCTTTCTTTCTGCCAGGCACATTTTCAACTTGCTGTGGTCTCGGTTCAACAAGATCCCCAAGTCCTTCTCCACAGAGTTAATCTTCAGCAACCGCAGCAGCCCAATTGTGCAACCACATCTCTTATTCCAATGATATTGCAGCTCTTCGACTGCGTGTGGAGATCTAGTTCCTCCCACTTGTTTCCCAGGTTGTTTGCATTTGTACATACACTTGGGGGGGGGGGCGTGTCTTTACCCTATTTTATCGTTCCCAAGGTCCCATTTTTTCCTGTCACGTCAGACCTTTTGCTTTCCGTCACTGTTGACTTCCACCTCGTGACAAAATCTCCCTCCTCCATTATTCCTAGTTTAAAGTATTTCTCAACAAGTTGGCCAGCCTGATCACAAAGATGCTTTTGTCCAGCTTTGCTAAGTGGTCTCTGTTTCTCCCCAGCAGTTCCTCGTCCTCCAAGAGAGACCTACAGTTGTCAAAGTCAGACCTCTGTCACCAGGACTGACTTTGCACAATCAAGTGTTGACCCACAAGACCATGCCCTACTCCCAATACTTGTCCTTTCAGGATCAGTGGGAATGCCACCTGGGCCCTCATGTCCTATACCTTCATCCCCCAGAGTCATATAGTCACTCGTGACATGCTCAAGGTCTCCCCAATAATATCATTGGTGTCCACATGGATAATCAGCATGGAATCATAGACTGAGAGCTGGACAGGCTTCAGTAGTCTCCCTGAAACACCTCAGATCTAAGCCCCCAACAAACAGCAAACATCCCTGGATAGCAAGTCAGGTCACCAGATAGTGGCCTCCAACCCCTGAAGGACATAGATAGTCTCCCACTACTGTCACTTGCCATGCTGCCCTGGTTCTGATGCATGTTTCAGGCTCAGCTGACTCTGAATGCTACGCAGATAGAGCTTGCAGCCTCTAGCCTGCTGCCAGAGGCCAAAACTATTCTGCAGTTGCAGATCTGCCAATGGAGAAAGAGTCGAACTCCTCTTGCCAGAAGCCACAATATCCAGCATTCCTGGTCCTGGGAGTCTCCAGTGAGCACAGTCTCTGGCTGCTCTTCCTTCTGCACATTATCGGGGTTCAGCCTCTCATCTTTGCAGCGTCTCTGTGAAGATCTTGTCAATCTCTTTTTCATCATCCCTTGTGCTATGCAGCCTTCTCACCTCCTCCCACGGCTCCTTAACTTCAACAGAGCTGCTCAGTCACAACACACCTTCTACAGGTAAGGTTGCTGCCTTCACCTGCTCCAGCTTCAACAAGTGGCCCCAGGCACTCCCTGGAGCCCCAGACCCAGAGAGCTGCATCCTTCCTTGGGAGCCCAGTCTGGGCCAAGATCTCTGCTGTGCCTGGGACAGTTGCTGCAGTTGGTGCTGGGGGCAATGCCCACTGACATGTCACCACCAATGCTGAGCAGTCCCACACTGCCTTCAGCAGAGTTTCTGCTGCTTTGAAGAGCAATGCTCTGGACCCTAAGCTTCCAGTCCAGCAGTTATATAGCTCTCTCCCTAGCACTAGTTGCATGAGTGCTTGAAACTCCCTGGTCAGGAGTCAGCTTTTCCCACCTGCAACCTGGATCTGAGGAGCCTTGAACTTGCTCCCAGAAGAACTAGAAGCAGAGCCCAGAACGGTTGCACAAACTGCAGCCAGCAACAGTTGAAGCAGTGTCTAGGGCCCCTGCCGGCATCCTGCCCACACACTGCCTGTCATGAGGTCACAGCACTGCCAAGGGCCAGTTACAAAGCAGATGGAGGCTGGGCACAGATGTCTGCCATCCCTTGGTGGGCTTCCCACCACCCACCAACCCCCATCTGAAGAGACTGGCTTATGTGTTGCTTTGTTATCTCACCTCATTGTCTCTCTGTTTTCCTCTCTTGCCACTAATGGCCCATGGTTTCCTTCTGAGCTAATTGTTTTTAATTGTGCTACTGTTATCAGCTCCACCTTATCACTGGCCATAAACTGACCTACTATGGATCCTGCTGGCATAACAAGTTCAGACTATAGTTATGTCAGGATTTTTTTTGCCTGAAAAAAAATGTATAGTGATTTTTCTAAAGCCCAGAGCTGCTCAGTATACTGTGTAAGGCCTCTGCCACTCAGCGTTCACAAGCACATTTCCTAGGGGGCTCATTAGCAGGAGGATTCATACAACACTGAAGAAAAACTGGTGTCCAACAGAGTAGGCACACATGGCTCAGTTCCATGAGGAAGCTCCACATTGATCCTCAGAGTGGAGCAGCTGTGTATTCATAGAATCATAGAATCATTTTGGTTGGAAGAGACCTCCAAGATCATCGAGTCCAACTGTTAACCTATCACTACCAAGGCCACCACTGAACCATGTCCCTAAGCACCACATCTACAGGTCTTTTAAATACCTCCAGGGATGGGGACTCCACCACTTCCCTGGGCAGCCTGTGCCAGTGCCTAACAACCCTTTCGGTGAACAAGTTTTTCTGAATATCCAATCTAAACCTCCCCTGGTGCAACTTGAGGCCATTTCTTCTCGTCCTGTTGTCTGTTACTTGGGAGGAGAGATTGACACCCACCTGGCTCCAACCTCCTTTCAGGGAGTTGCAGAGAGCGAGAAGGTCTCCCCTCAGCCTGCTTTTCTCCAGGCTAAATAACCCCAGTTCCCTCAGCCGCTCCTCACAGGACTTGTGCTCTAGACCCTTCCCCAGCTTTGTTGCCCTTCTCTGGACACGCTCCAGCACCTCAAAGTCTTTCCTGTAGTGAGGGGCCCAAAACTGAACCCAGCACTCGAGGTGTGGCCTCACCAGTGCTGAGTACAAGGGGACAATCACTTCCCTAGTCCTGCTGGCCACACTATTTCTGATACAGGCCAGGATGCCATCGGCCTTCTTGGCCACCTGGGCACACTGCTGGCTCAACTTCAGCCGGCTGTCGACCAACACCCCCAGGTCCTTTTCCACTGGGCAGATTTCCAGTCACTCCTCCCCAAGCCTGTAGCGTTGCCTGGGGTTGGTGTGACCCAGGTGCAGGACCTGACACTTGGCCTTGTTGAACCTCATACAATTGGCCTCAGCCCATCGATCCAGCCTGTCCAGATCCCACTGTAGAGCCTTCCTACCCTCAAGCAGATCAACACTCCCACCCAACAATTCCTGATCTATGAGGATCGTAATCATTTCTATGTTCCCATCTTTAATGTGATTGTAGATTATTCTTCATGTATAATAATCACAAATCAAATTTTGATTATTTCTGACACTGTTGTCAGAATGATACCTAGAGAATTTTATAGGTGAGTTGTGTGCAGTCTACAACCATGTATCTTCCAGATTTCTGTTTGCCTTCCTAGCAATTTTAAATGAGTAGTATTCACATTGAAAGCCTCTTCTGTCTATTAGCCTTTCTTTCATAGCAAATCCTACCACTATGTATATGGTGAAACTGTTGAATCATAAAATGTAATACACAGATTTTCCTGGAGAGATTATACCTTTAATAACAAACAAATTATTCAAGCCATGCACCACATGTGGGCTGCCTTATTGGCTTCTCTGATCTTTGTGGGTTTGGGATAGGATTTTTTACAGTCTTTTCAACAAAGAATTAGGGTGGAAATGCATAATGCTCTGAAATTCTAACAAACTCACATACTCACATATTAGCATTAGAGACTGCTTAAAAATCAGAATAGTGGAGGACCTGTGTCACTGTCTTTTTCTGAACGGAGACACCTGAATCTACTTTTCCAATATTATGACTTCCTTGAAACATCCATAGAAATATCATTTCTTTATTAAGAAAAATAACTAATGCTACACAAATATACATTTTTATTAATTAATACTGTTTCATTCTGATCTAGTATTATGATTTACAGGATGCCTTGAGATACAGTTCAAATTTACAGAACTGAAATAGTGGCCAGGTGACGCAAACCTTTTATTGGCTGTGCAGGGTCCTCTGTACTGTTGTGAAAAGATTTCACATACACATTGCAAGCTTTCTCTGGAGCTGTATGATCAGGAAACTTGTATTTAATCTTTAAACTCTGTTCCAGCATTTTTCTTTTGTGCTTGAATTCCAAAATAGTTTTTGTATATTTGTTAATAGTGGTCACAGCTGCAGCCATACAGCAAGCGAAGGAAGCCCATGCGAGGCTATAAACAAAAAGGTTTATCAGAAATTAGCAGAACATTCTCATATCCAAGTCGTTCAATTTTATTTTTAAAAATACTGCATACATGTGATCGTATTGGTGTATATTATGGAAAGACAAGCATGGTGGGGAAGGAAGAAAGATTCTTGGTTAATGACCATATGACCATCCACATACCTGACTTACATAGCTGACCTCTACATATTGGTTACAATATTCACATTTAACATTCCTGTTTAATTAAACCCTACCTCCAATTTCTCTGTTTACTCTACTTAGAGCTTCATAACAGAAAGAGGAACCATTAAAAAAATGAGGATGCATAAAAAATTAAAAGGTGCAGTTATTGAGACTACAAATCTTACAGGTGCCATCAAGAAAAATGTGTGCCAGTTATCCAAAAGGGTTAAAAAGAAAAGAGAAGGCACAATTAAATATCTGATTAGAGCAGACTCAGAGCACTGAAATATGTTCCTGAGAAAATACAGGTCATGACTAAAGACAGAGAAAAGGACATCAACTCTGAAATGTTAAAAGTAAAACCATAAGAAGACAGAATTAAAAAATGATGTAGAGATACAATTTGCTAAAAATGTGTGAAACTTCCAGACTACTGAGTAAGCAATGCATGGTGGAGGTGTAAAAGTAGTATGTAAAAATATGGCCACAGTGGAATGAATTGGAGTTCACAGTGGAGGAACTTACTCATCAGAGCCTTTCTTAACATGGCAAGGTCACAATTATCTAACAAAATGTGTGCTTTGGTGGAGAAATTAGTTTAAGAAACTCCTGCTTATATCTCCTCTCCCTCAGAGCTGTTTGCTCCCGCATCCTTGCTGTAGTTCAACAAATTAATTTAAGTTTTTAAAAAACTCCTTTTTTTTTTTTTTTTTAGCATTACTTTTAGCCAGGATTGGTTTCCAGGGTGATCAGACAACCAGATTTGTTGACAGAATTTGAGGGTGGTGGAGTATGGCACGTAGATGTGAAGGGCTTCTAGAAGCAGGAAGAAGGGGAGCAGCTTAAGCTATCTTTGCTCCTAAAGTCAGTCAAACTACACCCTGAATAACTCTCAAATGTGGGGAGCCACAGAAGAGGTCTTATAACAAAGAGATAGCAAGAATAGGGGAAAATCATGAGAAGTAGATAGATTTACCACTCCATGCAAATGGAGCAAGAATAGGACAGCAGGCCTACCTATGGTGGTATGTAACCTGTGGATTAAGCCAATCATGGTAGAGAAGAATTGAAGATTCAGCCTCTCGAATGAGATAGAAGTGACAGGTCTGCTGTAGTCCTGACTCACATAGTAGGCATTTTTGGCTGAATAACTGAAGCACAGTAGCATTAGTAGACAAATTGATAGAGCTGATATTATAAAGCAGAGCTTTTTTTGAAGGTGCTTTTCCTAATCCATCTGTTGAAGCCCTTTCAAGGACTCAATGACATAAGGGTAAGAAAGCTTCTGTAAAGGCCTCTTAGCAAAGACTGAAAGAAATTAATCTCTTATAAGCAGATTGTCTTGTAGACCAATACTGTGTTAAAAGAGAAAAAACAAAAGACAAAAATAAATGTTTTCCTTTGACAATACAACAAGGATATCAGTGTGATTCTTCAAGGGTTTTGCCAGAAATTTTTCTTTTCCATAAACAATTTGGAAAAAATGGGGAGTCCTCCAACTGACTAGAGAGAACTGAGGAAGGAAGTGAGCAAAGTCTTGTCACTGAGAGAGACAGAGAATAAAGGGCAGTTCGGCTGCAGTGGAAATTCAGCTTCAAGAAGGAGAGCATTCAATCTGAATTCTGCCCAGATACAAATGACAAAAGGGGAAATCAAACAGGTCAACTCAACAAGGAAGCAAACTAAAGTAACGAGTCATTCATCTGCATAAGCAAAATGCTGACAGAGGCTTAGCTGGATTATGGGTTTTCCTTTTACTGCATGGAGTCTCCCATATAGGAAGTGTTATGGGAATTTAGTACGGGGCAGGTATTTAGAGAGGAAACATTGTCTCTTGATGTAAGGATCCCTCAATCTGAGAAACACAAGGAGAGTGAGAGACTCACCAATAATAGAAACATCTTTCAACCTCCAGGAAAGCTGTTGAAGAAGAGAAAAGATAAATATGTAGAGATTTATTGAAGAGATGTTCAGGGATAGCACAGAGTGAGTCTACCCATCGTTAGCAATTCCAGCATTGTAAAGGAAGAAGAAAGGTCTTCATGCTTCCTGGGCCAGGTGGAAGAAAAACCCTGGCCACAGCAGCTGGATGTAAGGATAGAGGGGGAACTGTGGTCGGTAGAAGATCCATGACAGAGGCTCAGTAGTTCTTGCAGGAATAGCTGCTGTACTAGGTCTGGTGATTGGGATGAAAAGCTGTTGCGATGGACCCAATTCTTTGTTTTCTTTGGCTACTAAGGCAATGATTGTAAGTCCCAATGAAAAAGTAGCAAAGACTTTGCCTGTGCCTCTGCCTGCCCATGCCCCTGTCATGGTCTCGGTGACATTGCTGGCCCCAAGTGGATGCTGAGGTAATTAGAAAGGGAGTGTCAGTTATTGTCATTATTATTATTATTATTATATTAACGCCCCCTTTTTTGGCATCTGTTCTCTTTCCTCTTGAAAAAGACAAACAGCTTCAGCATCCTTCCTCTCTTACCATCAGACAAGATTTTCACATACAGTCAATGGGAGAGCAGCTAAGGGATGCTGAAGATGAGGGTTCATACAACAGCAGGAGAGGTGCAAATGTAGGTTATCAGAAGAGAGACGCAACATTATATATGAAAGGAGATAAGAGGAAAGAAACCAAGGGAGACAGCTAGGAGGAGGGAGTGAGGCACCTGTATGTATGATTTGCTGTATTTTTAGATCACTATCAAACAGGGTCATGTAGCTGCCATTTAGGCTGAGAAAAGGAAAGAAGAAAGTGAATCGTGATAGAAAAATGAAGCATACACTTTATTAGAAAAAATGCACCACACAGACCACCCTCCTCAATGTCTTCCTGTATGCAGGTACTGATGGCTTGGAAAGTCTTCTGTTGGTAGGAGTATTTCTTTGGGCATTCAGTGGCCCAGGCTGCACTGAATCGTTGGAGGGCAGCTGTGAAATGCTCAATTCCTGAGTGTGTGGCACATGATGAAAGTCATGAGTGGCTGGGTGGATGAGGGGAGAGTGGTGGATGTTGTCTACCTTGACTTCAGCAAGGCTTTTGACACTGTCTCCCACAACATCCTCATAGGCAAGCTCAGGAAGTGTGGGCTAGACAAGTGGATGGTGAGGTGGTTTGAGAACTGGCTGAATGGCAGAGCTGAGAGGGTGGTGATCAGTGGTGCAGAGTCTAGTTGGAGGCCTGTGGCTAGTGGTGTTCCCCAGGTGTCGGTACTGGGCTCAGTCTTGTTCAATTTATTCATCAATGACCTGGATGAAAGGACAGAGCACACCCTCAGCAAATTTGCTGATGACACGAAACTGGGAGGAGTGGCTGATACCCCAGAGGCTGCGCTGCCATTCAGTGCGACCTGGACAGGCTAGAGCGTTGAGCGGAGAGGAACCTCATGAGGTTTAACAAGGGCAAGTGCAGGGTCCTGCACCTGGGGACGAATAACCCCATGCACTGGTACAGGTTGGGGGTGACCTCCTGGAAAGCAGCTCTGTGGAGCAGGACCTGGGAGTCCTGGTAGACAACAAATTCACCATGAGCCAGCAATGTGCCCTTGTGGCCAAGAAGGCCAATGACATCCTGGGGTGCATTGAGTGTGGCCAGCAAGTTGAGAGAGGTTCTCCTCCCCCTCTAATCTGCCCTAGTGAGGCCCCATCTGGAGTACTGCATCCAGTTCTGGGCTCCCCAGTTCAAGAAAGACAAGGAACTACTGGAGAGAATTCAGCAGAGGGCTACAAAGATGATGAGGGGACTGGAGCATCTCTCCTACGGGGAAAGGCTGAGGGAGCTGGGGCTGTTCAGCCTGAGGAAGAGAAGACTGAGAGGGGACCTCATCAATGCTTATAAATATCTCAAGGGCAGGTGTCAAGAGGATGGGACTCTTCAGTGGTGCCCAGTGACAGGACAAGGGGCAACGGACACAAACTGGAACACGGGAAGTTCTGTCTAAATATGAGGAAAAACTTCTTTACTGTGAGGGTGACAGAGCCCTGGCACAGGCTGCCCAGGGAGGTTGTGGAGTCTCCTTCTCTGGAGATATTCAAAACCTGCCTGGACGCAGTCCTGTGCAACCTGCTGTGGGTGACCCTGCTCTGGCAGGGGGTTGCACTAGATGATCTCCAGAGGTCCCTTCCAACCCCTGCCATCCTGTGATTCTGTGATTCTGTAATTAGTCCAGGTGCTCAGGAGAAGGCTGACTGTAGTGGCAGCAGTGATGATACCAGTGATGAACATGATGATGGTGGCATCAATGGAGTTGTGTCAGTAACAGCAATAGTGGCAGTGATTTGGATGTTTTTCTTCTCCTCCCATTGGGATGGAAACAAGGGAACAGGCTCCTCAGTAGCAGTCTGCAGTTTTCTGTTTCCACTCCCATAAGAAGTGGGAAGTAATGAAGGAACACTGCCCTGCTTTCCACTGACCACTGTTCTTACTGATTTTAGAGTAAAAACAGGCCTAATCCCATTCATGGAAAAAATGGAGAGATCTCCCAAAAAAGAGATCAGAGTCCCAAACCAGGAAAACTATAGATTATTATTGCAAAGAACAAAACCATGGATGAATGGAAGCAGTGAGAGTCAAAGAAGCAAAAAGTATCTAAGTCTGAAAGGAGGGAAGAAGGCACTATTAGAGGATCCTGCACAGCTCCTATGATACCCATTGAGGGTATCCAAGTAGCCCCTGGACATTGTCCAGGGTGTTGTCTGGATACTTGGTATTGGACCTTCTCAGACCAGTTCTTCCTGACAGAAGGGGGATCACCCTTTCCATTTTGAGCAAGTGGGTGGCATACAGGTGCTGGGCCACCTTATCTGCTGGACAAACAGTATAAGATACACCATTTTTCATGATCTGGCTAATCTCCAGCTTGAGATCACTGAACAGGCCCCCCCTTCAGTGCTCTGAAAGCGCTAGAGAAGCATCTCCGTTTATACACATGTAACAATAGCTTCAAACAAACTGCTGCTGCTTGGGAAACAGACTCATGGAAAGATGCAGAGCAATGTACAATGACCTTCAAATGAGATTTGAGTTATTAGGAAGGTGAAAAGTGACAGAACAAAAGACAAAAGAAACCCCTATTTCACTGCAAAAATCCCTAGCAAGTCTGCATCGTAAATACTGCATGCAGCTATAAGCTCTTGTTCAATAATGGTACAATAAAAGTAGAAAGAGCAACAAGAATGAGTGACAATGAGCTGTGATCTCAGCTGTCAGAGGACATATGAAGGAGACAATCAGCCTGAGCTCTGCTCTGCTGACCCAAAATATTGTTCCTGATTGACTTTTGATTTAACCCAATACAGTTGTTCCTATTCTTTTTCTCAGTCACAGCTGGGGAAATAGCAGCAGTTTCCAGCACCTGAAAATTCAAATATTGATCAGATTTTATGGATTTTCAAAGACACATCTGTATAGCAAAAATCCTCTGAACAGCTCTCTTAATAGTCACTAGATCTCCTCAGAGGATATTGTTGCAATTATTCACAGTGCCAAAATAATGTGTTTTTACCTAAGCTTGTTTTCAAAACCTCAAATCTTCTTGTCTGAAATGGTCCAGATACAACAATCTGAAGCATATATCTGATAAGAAAAAATTCAGCCTAAATGGCTAAAGCTGGAAGAGTTTTAAACAACTTATGCAAGGCAGTTGTCCTGGGAGATAAGGGTACTAAATCTGTGTCTGATATGTGTGGAGAAGAACCTCTGCTTCTTGCAGAGCAGTTGGAGGTCTCTGTATTGTCTAAAGGATGGCAAATGCAAAACTCACAAACTTATACATTCTATGCAACAATCTAAGACAACTGAATTTGGAGAAAAACAGCTGGTTACTGAACTGCATCCCCAGAAGTGAAATAAGGTAGATCCATTCCTTATAAATGAGGTATACAGTGCTTGAACATAGGGTGAAGTGACTGAAATGTAATGGTAGAACCAAATATAAACCAATAGGTACCAATAGGACCAGCCATAATCCCATGCGTGAGGTCTCCAGTCTTCAGGACCAAGATTTACGGTCATTTGAAATACAGTTGTGTACATCATGTGAGCAACCATGCCCAGAAGACCTAAAAAATACAATATCATGAAAATATTAGAAAATATAAATTGAGGATGTTCTTCTTTGTCAACTTTTTGCAGTTGTCCCTTGAGCTCCTGAGAAGTATCTAAATTCTATAAATCACTCAAAAATACTGGACATTATAATCTAAGTGTATTTATGTTCATGTATTTGCCAATACAATCACTGATACAGTCCCTTGACACCTACGCTGTATGCTAGAGGCATGTAGGGGAGCGATGGGACATGCAGCCCATAGATTTTAAAAAGCAACAAATTGATTGGCTCTCATGCTCTGAAAACTAGCTAGCTAACACACAGTATCTCTCTGTCTAGGACACATCCTCAGGCATAACAAGTCAGGACTAATAACGACCTGGCTTCAGTAATCACTGGGAAATGGTCTTCCCTGAAATACTGGTGTTGCCTGAAACACCATCAACAGGCAATTAGGAGAGCCCTTTTATGTAGCACAGAGCCAAAAGGCTTCATGCTGTGAAACATGGTATTTGGTAGTTACCTGGCACCCTGATAGCACATTCCTTCATAAACTGTTTGGAGAAAGTTGTTTGACTGTCAATGTGGCTATTAGAGAATGGAGATCAGTTGTCCATCTCTCTCCAGAGAGGTGATGAGCCATAGCCACTTTTGAGTGACAGGAATGTGTGTCCTGAATCCTCCAGTCTGGCTGCCTAGAAATGCATAAAACTGGAGTGTGAACATGAGCTCCTGTGCTGGAGCTGTTCTCTTAGCTCTTGTACAAGGATTCAATTCTGAGTCAGGCTCAACATTTCAGCAATGGCATCAGGGCAGTTTGATGCCTGAGAAATGGTGAAAATTTAACTAATATAGACATAAAAGGCAAGCATAGTCATATATGGGTGCCTGTGAATGCTCATTTTCATCAAAGGCCACCAAGGGCAACAGGACAGTGCTATCAATAATGTATATTTCATAGCTGTGGAGTTAACTAGCAGTGCACATGTATTTAAGAGAAAACACTCACAAATTAGAATAATAATTTCTGTAGAGTCAAGAGCTACATGTGGGACGTTATAAACCTACCTACCTATGGTCAGAAAGTTTCACACTGCAATCCTTCTTTTAAGTCACCACGTTCTGCACAAGTTAGGACATACATTTTAGGATTTTATTCAGTCTGAGCTAAAGACTGAGGGAACTGAAAAATCAAACACTAGCTTTAATGTGTTTTTTTCAATGGTTAAATACTGTAACAGGTTTGTTTTTTTTTTACTAGTGTGTTTTCAATATAGCTAGAATCATGCAGCTACCGTTTCCAGGAACTGAATTTTAATTTGCATTTATCTGCTAGAATTGAGAGCATGTTCATACAAGAAATTGCATGTTCATTACAGATTAGGGCAACTAGATTTTGTTTATATTTACAAAGGATTTATACTTAAATTTAACAGCTAAGACACATGCTCTTCAACTTTTTAGTATTCTGAGAAATTTTACTGGTGGAAGTAAACAGAATGTCCAGGAAAAGCTTGCTGCTTGCTGTGTAAGCCTCCTTAATACTGTACATGCTGAACTCAAAAAGAATATTAATAAAAGTGAATATTTATGATTACTGGGAGATGGAAAAGTAGCTAATAGTGGGCAAAACTGCCTAAAGAGTTGAATAAAGCACACTACTCTTTCTTTGGAAATAGACATGACAGTAGATCATGAGGCTTGGTGAGGAGAAATGGAGCTTTTTTTGAGCAATTAGTAGAACTGGTGATAACAGAGATTTTTAACTAGTTCGACACCTTTCAGGGAAGTCATTCAGAAGAAAGGAGATATTCCAGCAAGTTTTCAGAGCTCAGGTTTGAGGACTGATGTCTGGACTACAGGGAGCTGAGATAGCAATATTCAAATGTGTAAAAGTTAACTGCAGAGAGGAAGGAATCATCTGCTCTCTGTTGCAGGTGGGTATCCTAAAAGAAACGCTGTAAAACATTAGAGCAGTCTGGGCTTTAGATTAGACGTGAAGAAAATCTTTAGAACTGTATGAATTGGATTATATTTCCTAGGAAGGTGACAGAAACTTTAGTATTGAAGAAGGAGCATTGATTTTTTTTTTTTGGTGGTAGTGTTTTTTTGGGCTTGGGGATTTTTTTAAGATGGGACTAGACAAATATCTGTCAGGAAACATTTAGGAGCGTTGGACCTAACTCAAGGCGGAGTGATGGGTCCCTAGAAGTTTTACACTTCCATAAAATTAAGCCAAACTAGAGTGTTTCAGAAGTCTCCATCTGGAATATAAATTGTGTTTGTTAAAGTCCTTGGAGGTTCCGTCTGGTGTCCATATTTAGCACTGCCCTCTAGGAAGATTGTGCAAAAACAGGGCTAGAGAAAGACTAGAGCAGCAAGAGTGATCAGAGGTCTTAGAAATACATGTGAAGTCATATGACATGTTTCTTAATCATTTCTTTTGGAGAAGATGAAGGAGAGACATGATAGTTGTCTACAGCTACGCAAAGGCTTCTGCAGAAAGGAAGAAAATTATTTTTCCCCATCATCATGGTCAGATGTTTGATAAACTTGAATTATTTAGCCAACAAAAATGTGATTGGCAAATGAAGTAAATGTGTGATTATGTTTAAGAGGAAAAAGTATGATAAAAAATCTTTAATTCATGAAGAAAGGCACAACAATCACAAATGCATGAACTCTAAATCCAGAAACATTAGGATTAGGATCAAAGCCCAAACTTTTGACACAGAAAGACAATCTTGATATTAATTCTTTGTCATCTGCCAGGCGTTTGACTTGCAATTAGATGCCATTCTAATAGATATGCTTTCACCAAGTATAAATCACTTCGGACTCTAAACAATCCTGGCCATATGAAGCACAGTGGCATGCGTTCCACAAGAAATTCTAGTAAATAAACAGTATGATTGCTTCTGGCTGTAAAATTAATAACTCTATGAAACATCGTTCATGTTATCCATAGTTGTTGTTTTTACTGCAACCTTCCTCAGTAACAATTCTATAATATAGACAGAATCACAGAGTACTTCAGGCTGGAAGACACCTTCAGAAGTCTCCTCCTGCTCAACACACAGTCGATACTGAATCCAGACCAGATTCCTCAGGTTGGACTAGGGACCTTTTGAAGTTTCTTCCAAACTGAATTTGCCTAGGATCCTATGATTAAATAGCACTGGAATAAGAAGCAATATGCAGAAAATGAAAGACAATTTTAATGCTGATTCTCTACTAACAAGTATCCAATTGCATTTTATTCCCTCTTAAAAGTGCTATTTTAATTTGGCTATTGCTAATCTTATACTTAGCATGTTGGAAATAAAAAAAATCGAGTTATTTGGAAGAGTATGTTACTTTTTTATCATGACAACCAATGTGACAATGACATTAAAAATTACAAAAATAAAATAATGAAGTTAAAATAGTAAAAACTATAACTACAAAATATAAAAATAATCATATCAAGAAATAATTAATTGAAAAGAATATTTTCCATAAAATTTTGCTTCATCTTATATTGTTAGTGTCTCCATAGGTATTGTAATAGTTTTGAAGCTTGGACACTGTTATTAATTTTCAGGAGGAAGTCTATCAATATTGCATTTTCTGGATGTAATAAATCAAAATCCTTAACTGTACCTGCTAATACGGTGACTACTGCAGAAAAGGCGTTGATCTTTAGCCCATCAATGACAGTACTGTAGTAGCACATTTCTACTGACATAAGAATGGCTCCAGTCAGAAGCAAAATGATGTATAGAAGCTCTGCTACAATAGACAGCCATAAAACCCCTGGAAAACCAAATCAATAGCACTGGTATTATAAGCTGTCCTTTAGTATTTTCACCATTTTTTTCTTTTTCATTTATATTGTTTACACAACATTAAACAAAAGCTCAAAGGCTGTGAGGATGCTATTATAACATCTATAGGAAGACTTCAAGGTTAATGGACACCCGAAATTATAATTCCCTCTACCGATTTGTCCATTTAGTGGAAGAGCACTCGCATGTTCCTGCTATAGACTTAAGAAGCTTACAGTACAAAGTGGGGCAGTTTGATTTTATAGTCAGTAGCTACCCTAATATTACCATGGATCAAAGTTAATATAAAAAGAAGAATTACTGTCCAACTATCTAGTTGTTGACATCATGGTTGCTGAGTCCAGAGAGCAGTGTATCAAAACAGAAGACCATGTTACCCAGCTAATAAACTTCAAGGCCACGCACACAGCCACATGGCCTGAGGGTCTAGTAATTAAATCAAATCTACCCCCTAGGCTTAATTTTCCACCAAACAGGATCTTGATTTTTTGGACAGAGAAGCCTTCATGAGCCCAGACACTCTGCAGGTTTCACTGTGATTAATTTCTGTGGTTATCTGCTAATTCATCTCATTCTGGATATCTGTTAATTACATCTTATGCAAGAAGTTAGTCTTCCCTTGAAAGTTTCTCAGCCTGCTGTTTTACTACTAGCATGCTAATGTCCCACATTCAGAAGCAGGAGGTCTTCTTGTGTCCAGACCATAGCAAGAACTGGCCAACAACATTCCCAAACCTTATTAAAAAAAACTAAGTGTGTCCTGAGACACCTGGCTGTAGATTTAAATAATGATAACAATCATAACATAAAAATAGAAACATTGCTAAGACATGTAAATTGATTATTAAACACTGCATATGGCAGTAAACAATGTTTGTGTGGTAAATAACCCGTACTGCAGGCTTTGACAGTGTGAGTCTGATGCATCCTGAGTTTTGTGCACCCAGCAGCCGTATTCAAGTGCAGAACACAAACTCACTCTTCTCCCATGCAGGCCAGGCATCTACTTCCACACAGGTTTTCACTACCCAGGGATAGCTTCTCAGTGTGGTTATCAGGTACCTCGATGCTGTCTTAGCTGTCTTGATCTGACCTGCAGGTGCTGTGGCATTTGCCAATGCTGTCCACAGAGTTAGTTTCAGCACTATGTCCACCAATGGTTTCACATGTAAGGAGTTCTCAGGGCAGGGCCATAATCATAGAATCATAGAATTGTTCTGGTTGGAAGAGACCTCAAAGATCATCGGGTCCAACCATTAACCTATCACTACCAAGTCCCCCACTAAATCATATCCCTTAGGGCCTCATCTAAACGTCTTTTGGATACCTCCAGAGATGGGGACTCCACCACCTCCCTGGGCAGCCTGTTCCAATCCCTCCTGTCTGGGGACTGTGTCTGTGTGACTAAGAGCCACATCTCATTTGTATTTTTTTCTCGCACTATAAAAATCTTGAATTATTTGTGCACAGTGACAAGCTGCAATAGAGGGAAGGAGGACTAGCCTTCAGATACTGAGTCTTTCTTCTTTCTCCAGGGGCTGAAATTACATATCCAGGAAAGTACTGCAGTCTCAGTATCCTAGACATATAATTTCAACCCCCTGGGCAAGAAGGAAGACTTTTTTTTCTGGATCAGCCACTTGCAAAGTGATTGGTCTAACCACATCAGTGATAGGGTTTACATTGGAGGGGGGCGCTTAACAGCATCTGCAGGCATGTTTTATAGGAATGCGAACAGTTCTTTGAAAGAAAGAGGGCAACTCTCTGCTTCCAGGAGTATGGAAATGCCTCCGTACAGCTCTGTGTAAGGTACAGGGAGGAGATTCAGACTGCCATCAGGATTGGTTTGGTCCACAACACATCTCCGCCAAGGCCCCTCAGCATACTGCCTGCCCTTGTTCACACACTGCCTGTCCCTTTGCTCTCTCCAGTCCACATGGTGCAAGCCACAAAACTCCTGACTCTGTGAATATGGAGGTATGAGGAGAGAGGGGGCAAAAACTTACAAATCTTGACTTCCAGTACCCTTACTCAAGGTAATTTTAAAAAACATTCCTATTCAAACGGATTGTTTTCAAAAGGCATAGATTCATATTTTAAGTCATGTGGACTTCATTTTGCAGTTGAAAAACTAAATAAAGGACAAAAAAACTGTGTGGGATTAAAGGAAGTGTTTTTGAAATCAAAATACAGAATATTTATATTGATCATGTGATCAGGAAAGTTTTATTTACAGAAATAAAATATGCATATCTACCTCGATCAGCAGCTGGAGTCAGACTGATGAAGCTTCTACATTTCTCACCTAAAAAAAAATTATTTTAAAATAAAATACAGGATTATTTTGTATTCTGTAATGTTCTAGAGAAATAGATTAATAGAAAGCATAAAATGCAAAATCTATCATAAAAGCACAAACTAAGATGGTCAGGAGAAACTATTTCTGATATGTGTTTGTACACACAGAATCCCTGGTACATCAGCCTACTCCTGGGACTTAGCTAGAGAATCCTTCCAGACTTTTTAAAGGCAGAACCAGAGTCTGGGAGATTTAGACAAAGGCTATGAATTGATTTCCAAAAGGCTGTAGCTGTGAAAGCCAGAATGGGAAAACAATAATCAATTCCTTTGAAAGACTGGCAGCCTGTATACCATCTTCCCCGTGAAGGAAGACCTGCTGTCCTTACAGCAGCAAGGCTGCTGCTCACACAAATTTCTTCTAAGCTTGATTTCAATTTCTTCCTGTAAGCTTTGATTTTCAAACCCATGTGACCTCCTGACCCCCACACAGATGTTGTGAACAAAGCTCTTGGAATTAATTCTGCTCAGCTCTGAAAATACAGGGTGTTTTTTTTCAGCTACTAACTGCACCAAGTTGGAAAACAAGAACTGCCACAGTAGATGCACAAATTAAACAACCCCAGTATCCATAGCAATCACCACCTGAAAGATGTCTTTTGGGAATGTACTTTGCTCTGATGTTGGACATTTACCCCCTCAAAATTGCATAACTTACAAGACCTTCTGGTAGAACTGGACTTTCAGGACAGGTGACTGAGGAAATATTTGCATTTTATAGCACAGCTGACAGCTGATTTGATTTCTCTGAAGTTTTGTTCTAGTTGTCATTTGTAAATTGATTGGGACAATAAGGGGAAAAACTTAGTATTGATCCAGATTTACAATAAATGCCCTATTTCATGAACCAGCTAAGCAATTCACTTATACAAAGATCCAAAATTAACTAGAAGCTTTCTTTAATGGCAAGCTAATTTCATTTTACTGACATTTACATACACAGAGTGAAACTCAGTTAAATGCCACCACTCATGACTAGTAAGTCTCCAAATTATGTTTTAGCATGGTGAAAATAATCTTCTTCTGCTTTGATTTATGAAAGGTAAGATCAGAGTAAGAAAGTAGAAATACCTGTGCTTAAGAGGAAATCCATGAAATAACTTAGATCTCACAGATTTCATTGCTCAAATGATTTTTAAAACAAAAAAATCACATTGTGCTTTTTGTGTTGCCATAGGGGATCATAAGCAATCATTTAAGGCAAATATGTTCTTTTTTGCCTAAGGGACTAAAACCATCAGAAAAATAAAACACTTCCCTGTTAAAGTAACTTAACTTGCTGCTCTGGTTAGAAGAAATAAAAAAAAAAAATTCATCTATACTACAGCCTGTCACTCTAAAGTTCTTTGCAGAATTTTTTAGGCATTTTTCAGGAATTGACTAGATAGTGCCCTCTAAGATTCCCCTTCCCAAAGAAGAGCAACTTTTTAAGGATACTTTTTCCTTTAAAATACATACAGGACATTGCAACAAAGAGGAAGGTGACACCAAATAAGTAAGAAGAACTCTGATTACTTTCTTAAATAAATTTACATGGGTTTACTTACCTTCTTCATTTATAATTTCTTCACAGGAATACCAAATCCCAGCATGAAACTTTCGGTCAACGTACTTGTCATCTCCTGTCTCCCAGATATACTGCACAGCATTGCTGTTGTTGGCATCAGGGCTATTAAAGCGGATGCAGTGATCCCCTTTGGTCTGTCCTGTACAGAAGGGTTTGGCAACTTTTCTCGTCCCTTCACACCAGTAACTGCTACTGAATGCTGTAATAGAAAAGACTAAAGAGAGAAAACTGAGAGAAAGTGCTGCTGAGCCTCTCTGCCATTTGTCTGCGGCTGGGACTGAAACTGGCATCCTCCAGGACTGCACTATCAATTATTCTAGAAACAACGTTTTACAAAGCTGTGTATCTATCTGCCTGGTGAAACACCTGCCTGTATTTACCATCCCATTCTTCATTCCTCTCAGAAAATCGTACCAGCTTAGTAGTTAAGACAGAAAGCAGAGATATGGGCATGACCAGAAATCATGTGGCAGGAGAGATTAAGGATATAGGACAGTGTTGTTTGGCAGTAATGCCTTGTGAAAGAAATATGAGGAGGTGGGACAATAAATTATAATTTGCCCCATGAATCACAGGAGTAAAGATACACAGAACACAGAAGCATTGGAAGTACCTCGGTATGCGATCAGAAAAAAAATTTATTTCTACAAACAAAATATGCATATTTACCTTTATCAGCAGGTGGAGTCAGACTGATGGAACTTCTCCATTTCTCAGCTAAAAAATAAAGAAAATCTTGGGGTTCCAAATGCTCGTGTTACACTGAATATTGATTAAATTGAATACAGTTGTGAATCTTACTATAAAGAAAATCTTAAGGAGATAAAACCAGTTGCTAAGTTAGAGCATTTCACAGCATTACAGCACTTCCCAAGACCACCGGGAAGGTGATTGCATCTGTTCGAAGTTCCACCAGTGACAAATGAAAGTCTTAAGTTACATGACTTTCCTACTGATGGGCTTCTGGGCACTGTCCAGTCTGCCTCCATGAACACTTAACAGAAATCTTGCCCAAGTTAGGTGAAACAGTAGAGAGAAAGCTGAATTATCCTCATTTTGTCTGTCCATCTGTTCTGTGAAATAGCATTTTTTTTCCTTTATCTAAGAAACATTTCCCACCTTGACATGTTATATATGTTGCTTTTTCTGCCTATTTGATAATGCAAATAAGTGATGCAAAGAATCAGAAGGAGCAGGAATGTTAGTAAATGGTTGCTTCATTTTACAACTGTAAGGTCAAAACATATGCCGTAAGGGAAAGTGATACCACAGGACAGATGCTGAAGTCACATATGTATCTTTTAATGAAAATCATTCTGATTTTTAAGACAACTTTCTACCCAGAAGGTGTCAGGGTTGGAGAAGCATGTGGCTAGACAAGTCTCAGCATGAAACTCCAAGAAACAGAATAAATGCCTGCTTTAGACTGTTATGAAGATGACTTGAAGAGCTGACCAGCAGCAGAGTGAAAGACCAAGCAAGTATCTGGACTAAAAAGGCAGAGCAAATCTCACAACCTGAAAAGAAGACTGTAGATTGAGTCAGGAGTTATTTTTTCCTACAGCTTTGTGTTACTGTATTTTCACAAGGATGTAGCACTCCACTTGAACTCCAAGGATGTAGAACTCCACTTGAAGCCTCTGGGCATTGACACCTTTTTTGGACAGCATTACCAGCTGCCCAGCAAGTCTGAAAACAGGAGGGAAGGAGAGAGGGCGGGAAGTCCTCTTAAGGATTAAACACTTATCTATGTTCCTATTCTCAGGAATATGTATTCAAACGTATTTTGAGGCCTGTGAAACCACTGACTCAAGGCAGTTGAGTTCACTCGGGAATAACACTGACACCTCTTCAATGTGTACAAACTTTACAGTTTTATGTTCATTATAAAATTTAACCAGCCTAAATGTCATAACATTGTTGTCTTCTTTGACTAAATAGACCTTGTACTAGACTATGAATCAGTCTCTGGAGACTTCAGAAAAAGCTCTGTCAATTTATATCTTCTGGTTGCCAACTGCAACCTGAGATTTTTCACTGAGACAGTTTTCTGCTTATGCCTTATCATTGCTGGTACCACAAACTTTTAAATCAATTTGCCATCTAAGAATGCTCTGTATAATAGGAGAAATGTATTGCATGAGCATTTATTGGTTAGATCTGTCATATTGTGAAAAAAAGGAAGAAAATAAAAGAGGACCAAATAGATTAGCTGGACCTTCCTTCAAACAAAGTGTTATATCAGTGATTTTTGCTGGAGTAAAGTTGAGAGTGAATGAGGGTGGGCAGCTGTGGCTAGCATTCAGCATTATGACCTTCCTGATTTACATTGTTCTAGTAAAAACTCTGAAAAGTAACTAAGAAATTCAAACTTCAGCTCTGCATTCTGTCTTTACCACCTAGAGCCACAATTTAGTAGTGTAATTACAATATGGGGATACCTTGATGTGGGTCTTCTGCACTGACCTAGTCCTGGGTAGCTTTAACTCTAGAGAGGGACCACAGAGCTCATTCAAGTATAAACTTCAGATGATTTTTTAAAAGTGAGCAGGTAAAACCTACCAACTTGTAGAAGTTAAAAATTGAAGAGAGAGCCTCAGCTGCTGAGTGCTCGCTATCAGTGGAGAAGATGAGAGGACTTGCATGCTACTGAGCAATAGTGAGGATGTACCGCAGAAGACCCTGTGGATTTGCTCATCTAGGGTCTAGGCAGACCTCAGGGTTTCTTGAGTGCTCAGACATTTCTTACGGTGATCTCAGAACAGCTCCAATGCCAAAGCACTATTCAGGTCTCATGGTTCTAACCTGCTACAGAGCTAATCTTAATCATATGGCCATTAGAAATTGTGCTTTTATCCCTTGTAGCAATACACAGCTGAGCAGTTGCTACAGGGGCTTGGAAGTGCCTTTCCCTGGTCCCCAGAGTTGCCCTTAGGTGTGGTAGGGAGGAATATGTATACTGACATATCCACCCAGAAGGCACAGCAGTGCGGAGCACTTACTGCCAGGCCTCTAGAGTGGGCTGGATGCATTTCAACCCTGAAATACTTCCCCCAGAGCACTTCCATACCCCATGTTCTGGTACTCTTTTTCATCACATCCAGACCTTATGTAAAGATGAGACATGGGTATACATCATGCCCTTCCACCTCCTGGATTACTCCAGAAGAAAGTTTTGACATGTGAGTAGAGAGGGAGTCAGGTCACACTGCTGGCCAGGTTGATGGGGTGTGCTGCAGGGCGTATCTGCCATACAGTTCGGGTTTAGCCTATGTCTGACACTGAAAACTGGGCTACTGCTGGCCTCCACAGTGTTGCATGTCTGCCTGTTCTCCAGCTTAGCTGCTTGGGATACCCGTGATTTCTGGGAAGGTCACGAGCCATCCTCTGGTACAGAGAGTCGCAAGTCTCATTTCTCTTGGAAATGGAGGAGGCAACACCTTCTTGACTCTGCATATTGCCAACTCAAAGTATGACAATCGTAAGCTAGAACCTAAAATTATTATATTATAAATGATTTTATTCCCTGAGCCTGTATAACACATAGATATTTTTAATGTTTTCAGGCTTTTCTCTGCACCTAGAAAAGTTGCAAAGAATTTTTTGAAAATTAAAGCTGAAAATTATTGGCAGTTTCCCCAAACTCACAGCTGAAGCTGTGAAAAAAACACTGAATGTCACAAGAATTGTAGTAAAACTTTAACTGCTGGTAACATCATTTTTTGTACATTTAGATTCTCCTCGATCCTGCACTGACTGTGCATATTTGACAAAATACGGTCAGAAAGGATAACAACAGCTATTACTGAGCTGCTTCCTAAGAGCCAACTAGATTCAACAAGCTTCCTACACAAAGTTTTTCTGTGTTCTAGGGCATCTTTTAATGGTTTAATGAGGTGTATAAATATATATGTATTTATGGAGCTGGATTGCATTCTTGCAAAACCACTGGCAAACATCCCATGGAGTTTCAAGGGAACAGGATCAGCCCTTTAATGTTTTAATAGTTTTCTGGCTTCTTATTGGCTAAAGGACAAGCTACAGTAAGCAGACTTTCTGTGAAGTTTAGAGTAAATTCCCTCTGCCTTTAATCAGAAAAAACAAGACGTAGTTGGAGGCTAGCAAGGCTAGACACTTTAGTAGACTTCCTCATTTATTTGTAAGAAGATTCATGAAATTGTGGCACTCATAAAAGAAGATATTTTCACTTTTTTTTTCACAGGACAGGGTGATACAATTAAACTAGTGAAATAGCAGCATATTGGGGATAAGTTTATTAGAATGGGCATGGTGACACTTCTTGGTCTCTGTTCCAGCATGGGACTCTGGTCCAGAATATCTCCTGCACCTGCCAGCTCTGTCATGATATTGTTTCTAGTGAAACAGGTAAGCTAATTCAATAATTAATGATGGACAGTATAAAAGTGGATTCCTATCACATAACATTTTAACCTTCACAAACAGCATGTGTGTTTCAAAAATAGTTCTGACATAACAACTTATGTTTATTAAAAATTAGTCATGAAAAATGTTGACTGAGAAGCTGTAGAGTTTTGTATTAGAACTCACTCTGACTAGGTCATTTATTAAAATTTTCTTCTATTAATGCTCATTCATATAGTGAATAAATTGTGTTTACATCCATTTATACCATCTCTTTTCATACTAATATTGATCAGTATTCAATTATATTTATTTTTCAATTTTCCTACCAGATATCAATACTATTGTGAATCATGTCTATTTTCTACTGGTTTTCCCCTGTTCTAAAACCAGCTTTGCTTTGTTTCTAGCACTATCTTTTAGCCTTTAAGACTTGTATGAGGGGTGAGATTGAATCTCACATTTGTGAAATCTGGTGTTATTGGTTTCATTCTGCACCGCAGCTTCTTACAGAAGGCTAGTAAATCTCTATGCGATTTCTACTTTTATTTCTTGTAGAGATCTACTAAACTATTCACTCCTCTTTTTCTAAATCTATTTTAAAAAATCTGAAAGCTTACTTCTTTGTCTATATTGTCTTATAATTTGGAAGAGGTTTAAGCATTTCATGACAAAATATCTCAGTGTAATTCACTTCAAGGAAATTTTCATGTATTTTTTGATCAATATTTATTTATTAATATCAACCTTGATTTTGACAAATTTAAGAAAAATTACTAAGAAGGAGTAAATTTCAATTCATCTGAATAAAATTCATATATAGATTTAGAGTACGTTTCTATGAAATAAGTGTACATGAGAATAAATGTAATTTACAGGCTTACTTTAAATGGAAAGTAGTAAGGTATTTCTATCCACTTGTCTTCCATTTAGCTGGATTACTAAAGAAGTAGGTTTGCATGTGTACATGATGTACAGACTGTAATTGTGTTCCTAGCATTTTTATGAAGAAAAAGTTACTAGGAGACACATATTCTGGGGTTTTTTTAATAGAAAATATTCCTAATGCTTTTGTATAATTCAAATCTAGAGCTTCTCTCACATAAATGAATATAGAACTGAAAAAACTCTCAGGTTTGTAAGACACCATAAATCTGTAGGAAACCTTGACCAAAGCACTGGTTCTGCCAAAGCTGACAGAGAATCTCCCAATTACTTCTGCGAGATCAAAAATTCGCAAGATGATAAATGACAGTGAACTACTTCATCATAGTGATTCCTGTAACTTGTTTAAAGAAATATGTGTTATATTTCTTTATATTTTGTTTAATAAGAAAGAAAAAAATTAAAGAAATAACAATCATAAATCACTATATCTGTATTTTTTTAGCAAACACCTACATAGATTTGAAAAATATCAATCAGAAGTAACCAGGATCATGGCTGAAAGAACAAGTAAATATTTAAGCTCTTATTTCTAGTTTATACCTAAATTGAACGTTTTTTCTGTCCATAATAGCATAGTCTGAATAAACAGAAACATTTCATTTCACCATTAGCTTAGTATAAGAAATTAAAAGGGTGAAATCCTGATTATACTGTGGCCAGTTATGAAAAAAAATTTAAACCAGTCTGTTTGCAACCTTGGAGGTTTATTATTATAATCCACTTCCTAAGCGAGAGCTTCACGCAGTGTTATCTGTTGCATCCAACATATTTTTATAGTGGTATCATCTTAGTGCAGTTTGTGGGCTCTGAGCAAACCAAATGAATTGAAAGGCCCCTCCAGGTAAGTTTGATTAAATTTCGGTACAGGTGAACTTTGGTGCGAGCAGGGTGCCAGGCTCACAGGCTGAGGTGGCTCATTTTCTACCAGTGAAACTGCAGATAGCCTGAAGTGAAGATATGTCCAGTGTAGGGCAAAAGGTCACAGACGTTCTGAGCTTCTGTCTTGGATGTTGGAATTTAATTTCTTCTCAGTCAGAAGTCCTGTTTAAATGCTGGTGGCTGAACGTCAACTGAAACATAAAACTGAGATCAAAAGCCATGCTGAGCTGCATGTTGCCACTGCTTGAGATGACGGTAAATTTACCTGAAAGCTTGTATTTCTACAGCTGAGCATGCATTGTATCTAAATTTTGATAACACTAAGTAGCCCAAAATTTAGATCATAATAAAACCTCACTGGGATCTGTAGTCACAAACCCATGTCAGATGCCGAGAGCAATTTGTTGGTTCTTCTCAGAACATACCCACAGGACTGGGCATTCTCCCACATGTGGCAAAAGCAGGAAAAGACCCTGTGGTGTCAGCAGTGATTGCTGTGCTGTTCACAGTGACCCAGACTGCAGACCCTCCTCTTTCTGAGAGAACCTGCACCCCTCTCTGAAGAATAATAGCAACATGGATGTAAGATACAGAGGCAAGCCTGTCTCTTTGATTTTTTTGTTGAATCCTTTTCACTTAGTTAGACATACGATGTCAAGGTGGCCCACTTCCTTAATTTCACCTCCTGTCTTAAGGCTAGTGCCTTATTCCCAGCCCATGCAGTTTGCCTTCTCACTGGACAGTGAATAGCTCTCGTGCACTTAATGCAGAAGAGCCTTAAGAGGATGTCCCACTGCAGAAAACACCAAGGTCTTCTGTCTGGGGCACCTGCATCAATCTCTTTCAAGCCAAGAAAGGAAAGAAAGCTGATTTTCCTCATTTCAAGGCACTGCCAACATTTTTCAGCCTTTCTCTATACATAGATTTTCCCCAGAGAGTGGAGACCACTGCAGACTGAACAGTCACGTACAAACAGCAAGCTTGCTTTTTTTAGCTACTTTTGCTAGTCCCTGTGGAAGTAGCTGATGATCAATTCACAAGTTGCTGCCATTCAAGTCATCATGGTTTGCTGTTGAATATCTGTTTATCATTTCTTTGATAAGATAAATCTATGGGGATTTCTTAGTCTTTTAGTTTAGTGATTAAGGCCACTCCAGCACTTTCCTTACAACTTGCAAATTTATCACCATCTCTTTTGAGGTATGACCATAAAAGTTAGTCATACTATCCAGGCAGAGTCACACCAGGAACAAATACTACTCATTAATGCTGTCTTGTACTCCTTTTCAACATCCTCCCTTGTATGTATAACTCCAGAAATGTCAATAATCTCCTGTACCACAACTTTTTCTACAGGTGGCTCATGTCACTTCATTTCTACAACTAAATATAAATTCTCAAAAAGTCCTGACATACATCCTGCAGCTGTGGTTTCTAGGAGTAAAATGTTGCATTAAGTCTATCACAGTGCATGCTCTGCAGAGAGGTTCATTTCTGTGTGATCTAAATAACCCTTATTAACTGATCATTGTCTGCTCCCCTGTCAATTTCCAATCTTCTGCACATTTTTTGATTAATAGTTTAAATTATTTTATATGTTCTTCTAACTATATTTCAAATTAACTTAACAGCTCTTAATTTTTTTGTCAGGTACAGCTCTGATTTTATATAAACTTGATCTGTTTTTTTCATCAGAAAGTCTTATGGCAGAAAACCAAGCATCTCACAGATATTCACATCAATAGTGACCAGGTATTGGCTATCTGACTCTGTCTGCAGCTTTGCAGAAACCGACAATTACATAAGGAAGTGATGTGAAACTGTCATTTATGCCTAAACTGCTCCTCGCTCCTGTTGAGTGAGCTTCTTCATGACTGTATGTCCACCTCATCTCCAGGAATGGAACCAAACAAGCAGCCAGGTAGCTGCTGTGAAGCTTTCCTTGTATTTCCTTGGCTGTTTAATGCATTTGTTTATTAGAAACTGAAGTGTTATCCCTTAAATCAGGCAGTCTTTTCTACAAATGCATCATCTCCATGTCTTTGCCTCTTCAAATGAGGTTCACTGACCCGGGAGTGTCTGAAGAATCTCCCCTGGCTCCCAGAATTTTGAGGCCTACAGAAGAGAAATGTCAAGATGCTTTTTATTTTGGAAACATGCATTCCTTTCTCATGGCTGCTGTAAATATTCTCTCCTTATCTTGCAAGCCCATCAGAGGAAGAATAATTATAGTCTTTCTACTCCCTGGAATTTGAAGTAGGGTGTCTGGAAATTAGCTGAGAGCCTAAAGGCAGAGTATTGGGCAGGCAACATTTTACACAGGAAAAACAAGCATGAAAGAGTAGTCTCATGTAACAACTAGCTAATATTCCCTACTGTTCTTGCTTTGAAAGTAAATAAATATGATTTTCTTTATTTTTTCAACAAACATAGGTTCAAAGAAAAAGATACAGGTGAAGTTCACAGCCATACATTGTCCTGGTTATTTATCTCAGCCCTTGGCACATCACCAAGCTCAGACAAGCTCAGGACAACCACGCATGTGTGAAAGGCAGTTTCCAAAAAGGAAACTAGTCCAGACAAAAGGAAGCTGATTTTCCCTGGGGAGCTGAGAAGCATCCTTTGGTAAAAGGATTGTTGCTTTTTAGAAAAGCTATATCTGGTCTACTCTCCAAAATTTGGTTGTTACAATTGGTAACATTTTCAACCAGTAGTGAGTTTTTCATTTTTGGTGACTTACAGTGACAGTGTTCTTTGACTACCTGCCCACCTCTGGCCTCTCAAAGCCCTAGTTTGAGGACACCAGCTGGCATATTACACAGCGACTGCTTAGGCTGATGTTCTTTTCCCTGGATAAATAATGATCAAGTCATCACGCTGTTCTCTACTGTTTTGCTCCTAATTGGGCATTTCTTCAACAGACCAAATCTAACACATCACCAAGCAATTTTGCATTTAACTCTTCTATTTTTAGCCTTTCCTTTCCTAAACAGTAATTATCAGCTATGGCCCTCTTAAAGGCCTCTGCAGTCCGAGTGTTCTGTGATAAAGATGTGTCAGAAAGACGGATATTTACAGAGAGCAACTGGAAATATGAGAGTCCCCTCGGAACAATTGCAACCCTTACATTGATGAGGTATACGCCACACATGTCCACCACATCCTAAAAACATCAGTCACTATATATAAAATCGTAATTAAAATCTGTCTGTAGCTGGGATTTTTTTTTTTTTAACAGCAGAGCAAATTTTGTATTGGGAGTAATTTTATCAGTGGAGACAAATTTAATACTCTCCGCTGTGCTAGCAACTATTGATCTACCTCCCTGATCTCACCCTTTCATGCTAACATCTAGGTCTCTTTCCTTTCTGCTTATCTGCTTCCCAGGGCCAAAGGAGTGACTCAAAGTCAGCATGTCAAAGCAGGGCTCCTAAGCCTCTTCTCTCATTCCCTTTTCAAACACCACTGACAATCCCCTCAACCTCTGTGTTTCTTCCGTGTGTTTCTGCGGCCGCAGTGCCATTCATGTCTTATAAATGCAGCAATCCTTTCCCATACAACCCACCAGAATTAGTCCATCAGAGCAAGTGCCCATTTAGACACTAACACACTTTTTTGCTTCATTTGTGTTCTCAGCCTATCTTCACCCAGAAAAGAAGAGAGTGAGTGATAGGTCCGGCAGGACCCTGTGGATTGAGGGTGGATTGTTCTTGCTTTTCGGAGAAGCTAAACACGTTTGGGGACAGAAGCTTCCAGAACATAGCACAGTGTGAGCAGGCAAAGAGAAAGAGCCAGAGCAAGGAGCCAGGATCCCGCAGCGTAGGAGCAGCCGAGAGGAGCAGGCAGCTCTTCTAATCATGGGATGGTTGATTTCCAGACACTCAAAGGGTCTCCACAGAATCTGCTGTCATTAAACCGACTAAATCCAAAGTTGAGCCTGTCTTCAAAGCTACTTGAGTAAAAGGGAGATCGTTCTTGAAGTGCTTTTATTTCTGTTCTCTCTAAACAGATCACATCAATGGAATTGTTCCAGATCGTATTCTCTCCAGAAATCTATCTTTTCCGAATTTAAAAGAATTCTTGATCTCCTCTAAGGTCATCACGGTAACAGGAATGCCTAGGCAAAACCAGCTTTGAAAATATCTAAAATAATAATAATAAAAAGAAAATAAATGTACCTACAAAAGCTCAGGATATAAAAATCCATTTGTGTGAGATGTTTTATATGGAGAAAAATTTGGCATGGATAAAAATAATGCTCCATTTCACTATGTGAGAAATCTTGGGGCAAAGACTATTCTCCCCTATGGACAAAAGAGGAGAGCAAAACTGTGCCCTATCCAGGCAAAAAGGGCAACATAGTTGGTGCAGATGGGCAAGTAAAACTAAGATTTACAATTGTATTTTCTCAAAAAAAAAAAAAAAAGGAAAAGAAAGATATCTATGGCACAATTGTAGCTGTTGGAGAAAGAAGTGGTCTTTGAAGTGCTGAGCAGGAGTACAGAATGCACTGGAGAAATGGTGTTAGTGGCTAAAGAGTATTGCTTATTCATTACTCTTTTATTCAATTTTTTACTGTACTATTCAACCAGGTGTGCTTGATTATCTTTAAAAATACTCTAAAAAGAAACAACACTCAAAGTTATCATCAATCAATCTGATTCATAAATTAATCTAGTAGAAACATAGATACATGAGAAGTATTAGCTGACCTTAATAAATTGACTGTAAAAAGCCTGGAAAGACTGAAATTTGTGAAGTTGAGCACCCATTTTCTACAGTGGAGGAATGAAATGCCGATGGTTTTGGTACACCTTCACATGTCCTAGCAATTAAATATCTGTGTGGATTTTTTAAAAGGGATTTGACACAAGTTGAATAGATTTCTGTGGTAATATAGCACCATGGCAATACATTTCTTGCTCTGGCAGAGACAGCAACAGAAGAGATTTCACTAATAGTTTCCTGGAGAAGGAAGAGGTCTGTCTTTACCTCCCTGCTTACCTACAGTTCCTCCATTCTGCTCTCCTCTCCTCTTCTCTCTCCTGTTCTCTCCTCTCCTCTTAAATTTCTTATAATGGAAGGAAACTTGCCACTAAAAACCCACAAGGTTCTAACTGATTTTCCTCATGTCCAGTATTTTCACTCACAGGCCAAAGGATCTCTGCTGGAAAAAACCACTACTGGATGGAACGAATATAAAAAAGAATGCTTGAAAATGCTACAGAAATCAACTGTAGATACTGGTAAGGAAACAAACAGCACAATAAAGCAGCGTGTTAAGTAACGATGAATATGCAAATATTCTTTTACTTGCTTTGCAGAAGCGTGTGTCTGTTTATAAGTTTTAAATGTAGAACAATCAGCTATAATAAGACATACAAACATGGGATCATGAAGTCAATGGCTCTCTTTGTCCTGAAACATATTAGGTTCCTATATATTAAACCAGATCATATACAGAAATGAACCATTTAACAGCTGGTGCTGAGCTACCACTATGGTGCAGCACTGAGTGCCTGGTCAAGAGGTAGCTGCTACCCATTATTGGTAAGAACCATGTCCTTTGAATGAAGGAGACCATTTTTCACTTCCCTTTTCAGCCTGAAGAAAGTCAAACCCATATTCCTGGAAATTATGCTAACCACAAGATAACAGACTATCCAGGGAAAAGATGATGTCTCCCATTTCTGTACTTTAGAAAATGAGCCATGACAGACAAGAACCCAAAACACATGAGGCAAGACAGAGTCTGGTTTCTGCCTAGTCAAGGCAGCTGGGGAGCTGCTCTCTTCTCACAGGACTACTTATGCATTTTGTGATACAGTCATTAGGTTAATAAGCTAAGACACAGAGACCAAGTTGCCCCATGTTCATCAGGTGCTTATAACCATTAGCTTAAAATCCCTTATTTATTCTCCTGCTTCCATGGCTTTTGGTTTCTTGGCTGAAGAGCAGCATAGCTTCAGAAGGCAGTGTCTTCTCCTGAAAAGTGGCAGAGGGGGGAGCTGAGTCCACACCTCCTGCCTCTGGTTGAGTGCTCTAAATTTTATGCTGTTTGGCAAAAGGAGAGCTTACAATCTATGATTACTTCACTCTTAGAAGTATAAACTCTGCTCAGCTAGATGTCTTTCTTCAGGAGAGGATGACACAGTCTTGGTTTGAGTAGTTAGAGAAGTTCAAGCAGTAGTTGGGAGAGAGGTGACTGCAGTCACCAAGGAAAGCTTAAGAGTGAAACTGTGCTCTATGTTTTGTACCCACTGGCTATAGGCAGGTCTCTGCTCCTGTGTGCAAGTCATCTTGCTTGGTGGCTGCCTCACCCCATCAACTGCACAGGGAGACTCCAGGATGATATTATGAACTCTGACTCACTTTGCTAGTGGCAGAAAGCTGCATTTAGGACATTTTAATGTCCGACTTTGTCAGCCAGAACATATAGTCTGATTAAGATCAATGCGTGTATTTTTCATCATTCAAAATATATTTAGAAGTTGGAAATCAATCCAAAGCATTGGCCTGGGGTTGAGGTGGAGTGTTGGGTGGAGAGGAACCTCATGAGGTCCAACACGGGCAAGTGCAGGGTCCTGCACCTGGGGAGGAATAACCCCATGCACCGGTACAGGTTAGGGATTGGCCTCCTGGAAAGTAGCTCTGTGAAGAAGGACCTTGGAGTCCTGGTGGATGACAAGTTAACCATGAGCCAGCAATGTGCCCTTGTTGCCAAGACGGCCAACAGCATCCTGGGGTGCATTAAGAAGAGTGTGGCCAGCAGGTCGAGGGGGGTTCTCCTCCCCCTCTACTCTGCCCTAGTGAGGCCCCATCTGGAGTCCTGTGTCCAGTTCTGGGATCTCCAGTTCAAGAAAGACAAGGAACTACTGGAGAGAGCCCAGCGGAGGGTACAAAGATGATGAGGGCCCTGGAGCATCTCTCCTGTGGGGAAAGGCTGAGGGAGCTGGGGCTGTTTAGCCTGAGGAAGAGAAGACTGAGGTGGTGCCCAGCAACAGGACAAGGGACAACAGGCACTAACTGAAACACAGGAAGTTCCATCTGAACATGAGGATGACATCTGAACATTGAGGGTGACAGAGCACTGGCACAAGCTGCCCAGGGAGGTTGTGGAGTCTCCTTCTCTGGAGATATTCAAAACCTGCCTGGACGCAGTCCTGTGCAACCTGCTGTGGGTGACCCTGCTCTGGCAGGGGGTTGCACTAGATGATCTCCAGAGGTCCCTTCCAACCCCTACCATTCTGTGATTCTGTTATTCTGTAAAATGTCTGCCAGCAGTGTGATGCATCTGGGCTATCTCGGGTCCCCAAAAAACCCAGGTAGGCAGGTTTTGGATTTGTTCCCTTGGAAGCAAGCAACCAACTGTTCTGATTACCACGCAGGATGTTACCATGTAGGAGAGTCACTGTACCAAGAGCACATGCAGGAAGGTTCAGGGTGTCACTCAGCTGAAGCATTCAGTTATCTAGTTCTTCATTGTCCACTTCTTCATGCTATATTTTTATGTGATGTTAAAATAATAATTGTTGCTAGATGCCGCCAATCTCATTATGTTTTCCTTTTATGTTGTGTAAATCTTTATCTGACTTCAAGGTTTTAAAAGTGAGTGACCATCAGTCAGAAAAGTACTAATGAAAATACACAGCAGAAATGTTAAGCAGACTTTCTCCGAAAGAAAGGTGTATTTGTGACAGATCAGAACAGCATGTATGGCTAGTATGATAACAAAGCTGAGCTACTCTTACCTCCAATAAAATCCACCTTCCAGGAAGTCTGATCAACCCTAGGCATGTGCTTTCTAGTAGTAGGACACAAATACCAAGAAAAGTATGGTCTCACTCCCAGAGTTTTGCTTTTTGTCGTCCTTTGACATTTTGGAAATGCCATGCTCTTTTCTTCTTCTTCTTCCCTTCCCTTCCCTTCCCTTCCCTTCCCTTCCCTTCCCTTCCCTTCCCTTCCCTTCCCTTCCCTTCCCCTCCCTTCCCTTCCCTTCCCTTCCCTGTCTTTTTCTGCTTACTTTGGCTGTGGGAAATAAGGAAGGAGGAAACACAGAAAGGTCAAAGAAGCTGCCATAAATAACAGGCTATGTGACTACACTCAGAAAGGCAAGAAGGCAAAGTGATGAGGATTGCAGAAGGGACAAAAGTTTTTCTGGAAAGCAAGGGAAGCAAAGCACAGATCAGCCCAGCCAGTACACCTGCAGCATAGCTTACAACTACAGTGAACAAGAAAGAAAGAGAAACAGTAGTGAGGAGCTAGAGATCAATGACCTGTGGTGAAAACCTTGTGTGCAGAAACCCTTAGCACAATGCAAGAGTGTATTATGGTGGGAAGGCAGAGAATGGTGGCTTTTGGTGGCAATTAGAACTGAGCCAGATGACCCAGGAGGCCGAAAGCAGTGACACATGGCAAGATATTAGAGAGCAGTAGCTTGTAGCAGGTGATCAGGAGAATTATAGGGACTCAGAACTCCAGTTTTCATGAAATGGAGAAAAAACTATTTTTCTCCTGGCAGCCTACCATATCCACACTTGAACAAACCTTGACCAGATATCGGGGAAAGGAACAATAAAAATGCAGCTATAAATGTTAACAACTACACGGGTCATAAGGCAGATGGGGCCACAGATATTCAGCCTCAAAGGTACAAGGGAATTACTAAGAATGCATATACTGTGCTCTGTACTTTAGCAGAAGCATCCCAAACAGATGCTGATGAGATAGCACACAGCTATCTTTGTTGCTCCCTGTATTCTTCTTCCCATACAAGTTTCTCAAAGTATTGCTAAGTATTATGGAAAACGAAGTGGGATATACTCTTCTAGCTTTGGATGCGCAAAAGCATTAAAGTTAAGAGAGGAGACCTTCAGCTTATCCTAGAAGACAGACAGAAGCTAACGAACAGGCTAGTGCAGACATGAATGCATTTTATTTTGTCTTACTGTAACCTGATTGCACCATTTCAATTCTGCATTATCAAATGTTTTATCTTACCCTTAAGTCCTGTGACTGATGTGATACCCGTGAAGCTTAAAACTGAGTTAGTCTGAGAGATTACCAGCTCCCTAACCTCTGTTGCCTGACGACTAAGAGGAGTCACTATCTGAGAAGCTGGCAGTGGTCTGAGCTGAGAACCAGTGTCACAGGGGTCATGAAAGGTGGAATATCTTCCATTTACCAGCAAAAAGTCTGTGGCATGTTCCAAAAATGGTGAGTGAGAGCACAGCTGGAATCTGCCTGTTACATTCGGACAACAGAGGCCTCAGGATGATTTTGAGCAACACCTCTATCTCATAATGAAGTATGTAAAACCTGCTGCTTTTGTGTAGATCCAGGGAAGAAGAGTAGCAGCCATTTCTGCATTATGCACTGAGCACTGCACAGTGAATGCACAGTTTATCTGCTATCTTGTCTGTCTTGTAAATATTCTGGAGTAGCATGCAGGTTACCTGAAACAGTATACAATGGTTTTCATGACTGTCCATTTTCTGAACAACTTTTTGTAAAACTATTTGCTTCTCTCCCCAGGAATATATTGTAATGGGACGTTTGATCAATTTGTTTGCTGGCCTTACTCACCCCCAGGAAATGTCTCTGTTCCTTGTCCTCCATATTTGCCATGGCTGGAAAACGGTAATGTGAAAGTGGTAACTTCTCTTTGAGTTTATGCTGGGAGTCCAGCTAAAGGACAGATGGTGCTGGTCTCTCTTGTCCCAGTGTCCTTTGAAGTGTCTGAGGGCTTTCTTGTCTCACCTCTTTTCACCTCTTTTCTGAATTGAGGCACAAAATTGTTGTTGATGTTTAATTGTTTACCCTTTTTCTCCATCTGTGCTTTTTATAGCTCCATATTGTCTGCTATAAAGCAACATTTCCAAGATCATATAATCATACTGCCAGGCCTTTATTGGCAGTAACAGATTTAGGGTTCAGCTTCTGAGGTTCAACTTCTGGCATCCCCACTGATCCCAGACATGGAGCTCTCTCCCAGAAAACTGGAATAGCAAAACAAAACAGCAGTCCAAGCAGTGAGCCTGACAGCAGGACATACCGCACCACCAGCAAGTGATGTGGTGAACAAACAAGCTTTCCAAGCAGCCTTTTCCTGGAGGGAGTGGAGCAGGGAGGCTCTCAGGAAGGGAAAAAGAATACCATCTGCAGGAGCAAAACTGTCTAAAAGCAAACAACATTCCCTTTCTCTTAAAGAAATGAAAGGGCATTCCTATCACCACAGCCTAGCGTTTCTGAATCCTGCTACACAGCCTTTCTTAGCTACATGTGGCTTTCTTAGCTGCATTTCTAATACCACTTGGAAGGACCAATTGTGTCTGAGTCTTTCAGCTTATGGGAGACTACTACAGGCTGCTTATCCCAGCTATCGCCAGCTCACCCCACACATGGTTTTGTTCTGTAATATCATCGTTTGTCCTTTTTTGTGCTGCTAAACAGAAAAGGGCCCAGCATCCACCTAGTCTCCCAAACAACTGCTTCTGCCAACCATCTAGAACTAATTCAGCTCTTCGTAATAAACGTAAAAGCATCTTTCTTCCCTCCATGTAACGGAGACTCTGTTTTTCTGTCTAAATTTCTACAAAAGCAAGATGTAAGACATTGCACCAGGTTATGAAGCTTTTCATTGTGTTTACAGTGGGGAACACAGTGGGGCTGCTGTGTTACAGCATCATCTGGCATTCTCATCCATGCCACAGCACCTTAGGAGAAGAGGCATTAGAGCCCAGCTGTCTGTTTATCCTAGAGATTTTGTGGGATTGGGGTTAGGGTCGCTTGTGGTCCCAATTTCCATTGCTGGTCCCATTTCCAAGGCACAGCTGTGTCTGTTCTGGGACACCGATGGACTGGGACCAGAAATGCTTGGAAGCTTGAGGTAAATTTATTGTGGTTTGTCATCATTGCCAAGCCTGAGCACTGAAAAATTAGTGTAGTATGGAAATGAGACTTCTGATCACATTTCACAGATGCCTTCAGATTTTTTTCAGTGTCTAGTCTCCACACAGAGCTCCTGCTCCATCATAGCAAACTGTGCTCCCAAAGCAGTTCTCTCAGTTCCAGTTAACCTGAGTGAAACAAGATACCCTGGTTGTTGCTGCAACCCTTAAACACCTTCTAATTCAAAAAATGAATGAAAAAGCTCAGGTCTGATTAGAAGTAAATGGAAGGCAGCTGTGGAGGACAACATCAAACAAGCATAACCGAGGTCCCTAGACCATTCTTCTGATGTTATGGACAAATTCTTAATTAGTATAAACTAGGACAATGCAGTGAAAGCCAAGAAAGCTTCACTGGTTCACACCACCTGCTGATCGGGCCCCAAAGCATGTAAATAAAACACCAGCCACAAGTGTTTCAGAGAAAGATCATTCCCTAATCAAACCATACTCTTCCTCCTACAATTTTGACTGCACAGCCTGGGCAATGTGCGTACTTGATGGAACTTATGAGCTTAATGAGGAAAAAGAAATAAAGTGAAATGTAGGCTTTTCTTATGGAGGTACTAACTCTGTATTTTTTGTAAACACCACGTACATTCTGGGAATTTGTTTCTGCTAAATTACATTCCTACTTTGTCCTATGTAAATATGAAAAATATATTGTCAAAGGCAAAAAAAAAGTGGTTTTTATTCTTTTTTTGAGTGGGGGTGGGGAGATGTCTATTGCTGTGGTGTAAGGGAGAAATCTTTAAAATGTGTATGAAAAATGAAATCTTTATTTTGACCTTTCAGACTAAACCTCTGTTTACTTTCAGGAAGTGTAGGAAATGTATACAGAGTCTGCTTGGATGAAGGGACTTGGCAAACAAAGGAAAACTCCACAGACATTTGGCGTGATAGTTCAGAATGTTCTGAGAAAAATCATTTCAAAGAAAAAGTAAGTATGTTTTATATTATAGTTTAATACTTTAATCTTCTTAATCCCTTCTTGAGTAACTGATAAAACATTTCCACTGAATACCTGTAAAAGATGTTCAGATTTCATCTAGATTACCAAATGGAAACCTGTTATTTTATTTAGAAGAAGCAGAGGAGGAAAGATTAAGGAAGGGGATTCCTGCTTTAGATGCCACAAATTATTTTCTGTTCAGAGTCCAGTGTTCACATGTGCTGAATTTCTCCTAATAAAATTGAAAAAGACTGCAGTTTGACAAGCAAATAACTTAAATTCAAAGCAACCCATCATCTGCCCCAAATCGCTGTAGTCTGCCAAGGCTAGGCAACTTCATTCCCTGAGGCTTCCTGAGCCTTTTAGCATTTAATGAGCCATTAACCGGTCCTTTCAAATTTAGGCAGTCACAGACTGGAGGGTTCCTCGTAACGCAGATGCCGTCCTGCCCCGTCCGACACGGTGCAGCACGTCGGGCTCGTGTCCCGGGCGGAACGGAGCGCAAGGCGGGCGCTGTCACCCGGGAGCGCTCCGCTCCTTGTGCCGAAGGCAGGACGAAGACAGCTACTGATCAGCTCTGGTCGGTGAAGCGGGGAATCACACGCTTGCTCTGTATCTGCAAAGCAGCCTGGCTCGTGTTGCCTGCGAGAAGGCGGTTTGCCGCGAGTGGACCCGCTTCCCACGCGCGGGGCTCCGGGTGAGGGACAGTTCCAGCAGCGAAAAGGGACCCGATCCTGTTGCCCCCTCGTGCAGCTGAGCAATGACTTGCAACGAATACAGCAGAGTTTCAGATAACAGTAAAGCATGCAGCTTATCTGGTTTCAGCTTCTTGTAACTTCTTTTGCCATAGAGTTCAGCCTAGCTGACGTCAAAATTAAGTCTCTTAGGTAGGCACTATTACTGTTGACTGTTTTTTATTTTTTAGTGCTTTATTGGGTGAGCACTGGTACTGTTTATTACTTTATTGAGTAACAGCATTGACTACTTTATTCAACACTATTAGTTCAGGATCCCCATGTACTACTAAGTTTTTACTAAACCCTTTATGTAGTGAGTACATGAACTTCCAAACTTACGGTTTATTTATACAAGTGTGGTAAATATTCTTAAGTACTGAGAGTTTTCCATGGTTTGTTGACCATTTTGGATCACAAACTTGTGGGTGGGAGACACATTAATTCATCCTGTGTGACAGCAGATGATTTCTCTGAAAGCTTTAACCAGCTTTCCTTCCAACACTAAATGTGGTTTTGTACCTGTTTCTTGTATTCAGTGGAAAGCCCCAAGATGTTAGGAATAACCCAGAGCTAGTATGTGCACACATCAGAGGAATCAGCTTGATTTCATTTGCTTTGGTGTTGCAAAATTGTCACGGCCAAGATGATAACTCATGCTTTTTATTAGGTTCATGCCTGTTTGAATGTTTTGGAGCAGAGTGACTAATGGCTGTGCTATGGGAATCTCCTGCACCCACACTGCTCTCCCTGGGCACTTTCACCCTCTCCAAGAGAGTTTCTACCAGCAGGCACAGCTCACCCATGCTATCCAGATAGTATTCATTAGCCTAAATTGATTAGAGACAACTACTGGCAGGAAGACCGTGCTGAAATCCCGGGCACTGAGCAGTAAGACAATTCACAAAGAAAACAATAAAGTCACTGAGGAAAATCACCTGGGACACAGGTTCCAAGAAAATCTTTGCAGGCCAAATATGGATTACGGAAGTCACATATCCTGTATCTCTACGTCTCCTCTGCAGAGAAGCTTTTCTTGAGCTAGAAAAGCAATATGAAGAGATGAGAGGTAGACATAAGCAGCTAAATGGAAAAACTTAGCAAGAAGAAATGTTAAATGAAGCAAAGTGGAAAGAAAGTGTGAGTGCCCCCCTCCCTCTTCTGAGGTCTTATTTGTCATTCAAAGATATTCTAGACAACTCTAATCTAATAATTTTGATTTTTTTCTTTGAATTCATGGCAGAAGTCAGTCTATTTCAATGACTCTAGACAGAGCTGACTCAAAATTGTACAGACACGACTGATCTGTAACTGTGTCCCCAGGCCACACACACAGCAATTGCACTTGTGCGTACAGGTTGATCTCTGCAGTTATTAGACCACCAGGATCCGTTTGGTGCATGTAATCGTGGCAATGATTAGCTGTAAATCAGACTATGAATGGTGTTTGTGCAGGAGCACTCTGGAAATGAGACAGTGGGTGCCTTTGAATTTAAAAAGAAACTAAGGCTGTCTGCAAGTGTCTCTGATTTCATGAAGCAGTGCAGGGAGAAAACTCCCCTGGCTACCTTGCAACACAAAGAAGTTGGACTCAAAAGTTTCTGAGCTGTGTTCCTTGCTCAGCCCACCTGCCTGCATGTGTAACACATTTTTCTTCTTTGTTCCTAGGAAGAAGAACATAAATTACTTACCACATTACAGCTGTTGTACACTATAGGATATTATTTTTCTCTCATCTCACTTGTATTAGCTCTCCTTATACTTTCTTTACTCAGGTTAGTACAAATATACATGCATTTTAAAAGTATAGACCCAAGTATGCACATTCTTCTTTTCATGTATTTGAATTTATTGCTTAGCTTCCAATGTAAACAACTTGTATTTTCCTGATAAGCATGATAAAAGTAATTCCTAAGAAAAATCCATTGATGGCAACTATGAATACAACAGTATTTTTTTTTTTTTATTTCTGAAAATTAAATATATTCCAGAGGATTCATACATTATTTTTTCTTCCACAGAAAACTTCACTGCACAAGAAACTACATCCATATGAATTTATTTGCATCTTTTATCTTGCGTGCCACAGCAGTTCTTATAAAAGACACTGTGTACTACAATATTTACTCCAAAAGACCAAACGATGAAACTGGATGGATATTATACCTCAGTCCTGAGGTAACTTGTTAGTTCATTGCTATTGTAAATGTGTGCTGCTAGTAGCCATAACAGTTACCGTTACAGTTTTGGAAGTTTGCCATGTGGCAGCAAGTTTTGAGGTGTTTGTTAGTTGAGGTTTGAATGCTGAAATTTTGCTGATAAAGCTTGGGGTAATCAAGGAAAAAAATCTGATTTCATAAATTATAATAGATTGATTTGATATGAAGCCTTGGGTAGAAACAACAAATTAATCAATATTTATATTTAGAAACGCCCAATTAAGCAAAACAACTTACACCTGTAGTTTTTAGGAAGAAATCTGCACATTTATTTGGCACTTATATAACACTATATTTATTCACTCTGGGTATGTATAGCACAATGCAATGCACACAAATCTTGCCTTTAAGACAGTGTTCTCATACAATGTATTTCCTGTGAAAGAAGACTAAGAGGCTTTTCTGTACTAGGAAAATTTCTCACTAATTGATTGCTGAAATTGCTAATTTTCTCACACTTGTTTAGATAATGGGATAACAACACCTCTCATTTGCCACCATTATGAATAAATTATACTTGTATGATGTTGTATGAATATAGTTTGCCCATGTCAACAAGCAAAATTACCTGCAAGATGTTAATGGTGACTATTATTTTAATAGCTCATCAGTAAAAATTCCAATATGCAGATCATGACAAAGAACACATACCCCAACATACATGGTCACTGTCTTTTCCTACTTGTCACTCCACTCAAACTCTCTGACAATGTAGAAGCCTTTGTATTGTTGCACTCCCCGCCCGCCTCTCCCAAGCCACAAGGAGAGTCTTGTGAGGTATGTGACTGAACCACAGTTATATCACAGCCATGGGCTAGTTTTAAAATGGTTGCTAAAGTAACCAGAGAAAATCAGGATTTGTCAGAGGTTTTGTATATTAACATTGATTCCCAGTCTCTCATTTCTACAGATTGTAGTCATTTGCAGGACTGCCCAGTTTTTCATGCATTACTTTGTTGGGGCAAATTATTTTTGGCTATTAGTAGAAGGAATTTACCTGCATACGTTATTGATAACTGTTGTACTCTCTGAAAGAAGACTGCTACAGACATACATCGTGATAGGATGGGGTAAGTACATAACAATCTCCAAGTTCTTGATTCTGTGGTGCTTTTTTGAGTCAGTGGTAGATACTTTGTAATGAAGAAAGAAAAAATCTGAACTCTTTTTTACTTGTTTGTTCTGAAGTCAGCGATTGTCAATAAAGGTGTACCAGCAGCAATACATTTGTCGCAGTTCAGCTTGACCTGCAGATACCAGGAATAGGTGAATTGTTTCATAAGAAAACAGTAGTCTAGTGGATAGAACAAGAAGAAATTTGACTATATTTGGCTGTATTTTCTGTCATCACTGAATATTATGGTACTATCAGCAACTTCATTTTCTTCCTTTGTAATAGAGCACCTACATAGCAAAGATGTCTAAACATTAACAGTTTTCTTTTACATGTTCACCTTCCTAGCTCACCTTAAAGTTCTAAAGTGTGCTTTAAGTTAGAGGATAATCTGAAACACTGCGTGATTCAAGCCTTACATTTCAAGCATTTTTCATGGAATAAAGACAATGTAAAGTTAGTTACAAGCATTTGAAAAATTTTGTGTAAATTATGTAGTGTAATCTGACAATTACGTTTGTTACTTACTCAAAGAGCATAATTCTGCATCTTGCCTGGACAAAGCAGAAAATCAATTCCCAATAACCATCTAAAATCTACCCTGTACAACTTACGGGCCTTTGAAGTTTTTAAATGAAGACAAAAAATGTACTCTTAGACAATATGTAGGTTTGTTGCAAGAGTTACTGATTCTAAACCAGTGGTCTGAGTTAAGGAGGAGGATAGGATGGATGGCCATAAAGAACTTATAGCAATGTATGGTTTTACAAGCTGGTTCATTATCACCACATCTATGTCTACGGAACTATATTGTCAAATGTAAAATTGTGTATCTAGGACTGTGGGACTATAGTGTATAGCCACTTAAAAAAAAAAAAGAAAAAGTGATTTTTAGAAGGATTTGATTGTGGCATACAATTATGCAGTTGTGAATAAATTATTCCATATTTGCTGTGCTGTACTGCTTGCTAAAATTATCTACCAAGGATAGAGAGGTATGATTTTAAAGAGATGTTTAAACTCAAACATAAATAGCTGAAGCAAATGGCGACTAAGATTGAAATTATAATCATTACAGTTGGAATGCTACAACATTTACATGTCTAAAGGAAATTTTTGGTTATTGTTATCAAGGCTGTGGCAAACTCCCTGTCAGTTTGACATTAATTCATGTCGTTCAGTCTTAGTAGTCTAAAAGTTGTACTAGGCCCTCTCTGTATCAATCACAGGGAATGAAGACAGTTCACTTTACTTCTCTTTGACATCTAACTTACTTCTTAAATTTTGAAATGGGAATTGGATAGCATCTGAAAAAAATAGCTTACTGGAGAAATTCCTACAACTAAGTGAATTTCAGATAAGGCCGTTTTTCACGCTTTTCTAACATGACAGTATTAATCTATTAACAAGGAACCATTGTTATAGAAAGATGCCAATGCTTAAAGCAAGATCTGAAACAGGACTTCAGCATCTAAAATACCACACAGGGGGAAACCTGAGCAAAAAAGCTTCAAAAGCATGATATAAAACCCTGCTGAAGTACACAAGGTAACTTAATTTAGGGCAAAACTATATGGTCTGAAAGAATAAAGATCCATTAAAGAACTCAGAAACCTTAACTCTCTTTTATAGAAATAGCTTATGTTTACTACTCCTGACAAGATTAAAAGATATCTGACTTTTGTCTCTTACAGAATTTGAATCGGGTTTTGAATATGCATGAGATAATATTGTATGCATTGTTCTGAAGGTGTCAGTACAACAGATGATTGCTTCACTTTGTGCATTGTGTAATCTTGTTGTCAGAGATCAATAAAAAAGTACTCAGACCCAGTAATTTTGGCAGTGGCACATTTAACTGTGGAGTAGTAAATCAATTAGTTACAAGTGAATGTAAAACTCATAGTTGACATTGTGCCATTTTTTTTTTCCCTTTTGTTAACAATAAGGACATCTATGCTCTTTTCTTCTTGTTTTATAGTTTTAAATCCAAAATAAGATTTTATTTAGCTTCCCGTAACAACAGAAGAACTCTAACAGACTGTTCAGCACCTCACACCTCTTAGTTCTTTAAAGACCAGATAAAAACTAGCATATCTCCAGAAGTTAAGAAATTCAGGTTATTTTAGTCTAGGCTCATGAGAAACTGAGGAGTTCTGAGGCTCTGATGATAAATGCAGAGCCTTCACTACTGATCAACATGACAGCAATTTAATAACGTGGAAACAGCTGAGAGTACAGAACAAGGATTAAACAGAGGTGTTTGCAATGGGAACACACATGTTTTCAGAGATGTCAGGCCATGCATACAAAGCAAGTGCAGTAACCTTGGGAAAGTTTCATTTCTCATGTTTAAAACAAAAAGGTTGATCTATTGTTTAAATCAAAACTATTTCATTGTATAGCATAACCTGACGTTTTGACATCAGATCAGAAAGGAGCTTCAGGAAAAATCATTGCTTTTAATTGAGGAAGCATGTACAATGGGGAAAGGAATGTTTTATTGCGTACTTGGAAAAACAGTTATTTTTTTCACATCTGAAACAGAATTATTGATCTTATCTATTGATAAGGAAAGCATTGGAGCATGGTACCTCTAAGTCAATACTAGATACTCAAATGCAGTGCTTCCAGGTTCCAAGGCAGATGTGAAATTCCACATATGAAATCTTTTTTCACCAAATCCACTCACACATTTAAGCTGAGAAGGACATGTACATATATGCCAGTTTATTACAGCTCAGATTTGGTGACTAAATCTAGGTACGTATCCTCTGTGGAGGATAATGTTTTGCCAGGACAAATACAAAATAGAAACTGGAATACTCAAATATTGCATTTTGGTACCTGGATAGAAATTTAGTGGTTAGAATTGTCTCAAAAAATCGGTCTTGTCCCAAAGCAAGTCTGGTGTCTCAGGGTAAAGGCTCTTGATAAAAAAGAAGATAAAATACATTCCTATACCCTTCGCTGCACAGTCAATGGTGAGTCCCAAATATTCCAGGCCAACTTCCTTATGTTTACAAGGAAATCAAGTAGTTAATATTAAAAACCCTAAAACTTTCCTGATTATCTAACTATGAAGTCAAGCTCTATATGATTAAAACAGAATTCTTTTTTTTTTCATGCTCATGCTGTCTCCCAACTTCTGTCGCTCCTCTGCTCCCTCAGTATGATTTATGCTGTGTTCATTGAGTGCTCTGAGTGGTGTTTTCATACCAGACTTCCTGTGGGTTCTTAGAATCAGGTAGTGCTTAAATCTTTAGTTTAGTCTACCTGATGGAGGAGGGGATTCATTTATCTAACAAGGTTAAATTTAGGTAACTAATATCAGACTCTCTCTAGAGCCAAGGAAGAAGACAAGTACCTTTGAAGAGTGAATTATTTCAATGTTTAAGAAAAGTGGGATATTACCTTAATCCTTTCATGCATCTCTAGATATAGCCACATTGGAACTTGTCTTATTTCCTACAGCATCCTTTTCTCTGGCCTTACCTGTATTCATCACTATGCTGCTGTGAAGATTATTTTTCAGGCTTGCAATTTTGAACATGCTATCCCATGTTTGGCATCCCTCCTTTTGCTTCTTCCTCATCAGACATTAGCTACTTTCCTCATCTATTAAAAGTTTCTGTCAAAGCATAACAGTACACTTTGTCCATTGCCAAGCCTCTGATCTTTCTCCTCTGCTGCGCCTTACACTTTAGAGGGTCCTTCTCACCATCCATGCCATGATTTCTTTGTTTCCTCTCACATTCCTCTTTGAAGATCCCTTGTGCTATATTAATATGGCTGTATTAGTGTACAGGCTGCTGACACACCCAGACCACTGTCTTTCACACTAGTTAGTGTTGTCTCATTGCTTCCTCACTCTTCCCACCTCTCTAAATCCATTTGTTGCTTTGATCAACAGCTCGTTGGAACAGGGACTAATCATTTTATTCCTTGTTCCAACTGCAATAGGACAAGTCTGTTAAGAAATTTGCTCACTACTATAAAAGTATAAGTAATAATGATCATCTCCCTGTTGGTCCCACTCCATTGCTCTCATACCGGTATCATATTCACTGATTTCCTAAGGGCCTTTTCACACTAATTAGCTTAATTTCTTATTTATATTTATTAGAATTACTACTGAGACAGGACATCTGGCACCTATCTTACAGACATTTGTAGTACTGATGCTGCTGAGCCAGCAGGGATGAACCATGCTTACACCCACTGAGACACATTTCCTCAGCTGCTGTCCAGGAACTGCACTTGATAACATCACCTCATCCTCCCGGGTATCATCTTTCCCTATGGGACAACCTCATATTTGCCTGGATATGTAGCTCCCTTCCCAAGCGGTCCATGCCCTGATTGTTCTCTCAGACTCTTGTTGCACCAATGCCATCTCCCATCATGTCTGTGACACCTCAAGTGCCAATTATTTTGAGTTCTCAGGGTCAGGAATTTAGAAGATTTGGACAGGTCAGCAGTGTATGTGTATATATGTATCAGTCTGAAAATGCAAGATCAACTATACAAAGAAATTTCATTTTGTGTTTGAACTACAAATGGGGAAGGCCAGGATCAGGTTGATTTTTGTACAATTCTAAACAGAAGACTGAAAAGCACATATCTTTGCAAGACGCACTACTGTAACATGTCTGTGTTTTGTATGAACCATTCTGCAAGCTTGGCTGTAACTGACTCCTTTTCATTTCAGTTGTTCCTATCCTGTTTGTGGGCCCTTGGGGAATAAGCAGATCAAAACTGGAGAACACAGGGTAGGTTACTAAATAAAATGTGCCTTAGAATACTGGCTTTCAGTTTGCTTGATTTTTCTGGAAGCCCTTGACAGTAATTGACACAAGTGTTGACTACTAGATTATATTAAGATTATACAGCACCTATTAATACTTGTTCCATTTTCTAGGTTCATTTTAGTACTTTTACATTAAACTGCTTCTAGCAATTCTCAGACTTACTTACGCATAAATCAAGAAGTAGAATGAACATTCACTGTTCTTGAAATGAAAGCTATTGCATGCAATGTTCATCAACTTACATGAAGCGAATTGTCAGCACAATCATCTTCACGGATAGCATCTTGTTAGTAAGAAAAGGAGACCAGCGTTTTCCTTGGAGACCATCTATACTTTGAGTTTAATTAGTATTCACTGCCATTCAAAAAAAAAAAAAAATGCTATGGAGAATAATGACAAAACCCAATATGCACTAGAAGCTGATATTAAATTAACGTGTTCAGTATTCAGTGAATGAATCAGTAAGAGTAACTTGCAGTAGAAAGCATCAGTTTTCCAGTCTTCTGGTCTTCAATGATGCTGTTAATGACATCACATAGACTTTGGGGTTTATGTATTATTTCTTTTGTTCCCCTTTTATATTCATGGTTCCTAGAGAGTTTTGTTGGGAACACCAATATATCTATTAAGCAACAACATCAGGAGCCAAATCACACTTACAGTCTCATAGAGCTGAATGTTATATAGACCATAAATGACAAGCCAAGATCCTACAGATTTTCAGGCTGATTCACAAGAAAGAACATGTGCATAGGACAAATTAGAAGGTTAGAGCAGGAGAAAAGGAGACAGCTTCAAAGAAACAGTATGCATACTTTTTAGCAGCTCAAGAACCATGGTCACAATTCATAGTTTACCCATTTCCAGTTTCCAGTTTCAGATAGATAAATTTCAGTAGGATGAATTCCATTATGAAGGTTTGGTGTCATGTACAGTTGTTGTGTGGATCCAAAGACTGAGTTTGCCAGATAGTTTTGAAGTTTGCAGTCTAGGGAAACCTCTCTCAACATTCTGGTGGAAAGATCTTCTGAATAAATACAATAACAGTTGGTGGTGAGACTCTTCCTAGTTTTATTCCATTTCTCCTGAATGCTACCTGAAAAAGTTGAACTTTGTCAACTTCCTTTTGAAATATATACATAGGTTCTGTAAGCTTTCTAATTTTTTTCTATGAAAATAATGTAATTATACTTGTTCTTCAGGTGCTGGGCAACAAATGAACACATGGGAATCTGGTGGATCATCCGAGGACCAATGTTGTTTTCCATTGCAGTAAGAATTATTTCATCTGTTTCTAATATCATGTACAAGTGTGGTTGTCTTTTGTGATCCTTTCTCCAAGCATAATCCAATTCTTGGATTAGAAAAGATGAGACAGAAAAAATTGTAAATGAGGTTTCTTACTGTGGGTGGATGGGCATAGCATGCTTTCTGTTTATCAACAAACAACAAAGATTTCAGTGTCAGCCTCTCAAAACACTGCTGTTTATCTGTGCAGTGAATTCTGCACAGCTCCATCTATATCAAAGATGGAGCCTTTTGCTTCTCATATTTTTTACTTCTCATATTTTTACCCTCATTTTCTCAGTGAGCAGGTTACTTAGGAGAGTGCTATCATATGGTGAGCACCACTAGAAAGTTCCAAATTCTCTGTAGAGGAAGATCTTATGATACCAAGAATGCAGAGAAGTAGCAACAGAAGTACTGATGGTCATGGGGAGAAAGCATTCATCTAATGGAAAAAAAAAAAAAAAGCAGTATAGCATGACAAGACTGAGATACAATTTTTTTCTTAAATGCAAAAAAGTATATACCTGAAATGCGGTGATAATGACGAGATGGAAATAGCATGATCAAAACAACTCATGAGGACATGATTATGACCACAGAATTTTGATAGTTGAGACAATGATGTGTGTCCAGAATACCTTACATTCTCATGCAGTCAGCAAGGCATAAAAGGACTAGAGGAACAAGTGATTTGGTTAGCTAGACAGATAGCAAATGTTGTAGAGAAGAGATGTACTTTACTCATGCAAATGTGTACAGGAAGTAAAAGAAGGACTCCTCAAAGTGTAATATTGAGGAATTGATGCATTCAATGCATCAGTTGGAAGGGGGGGTATTGGTTTCTGTCACACTGGAGAAAAGATGTGGAAATTAAAACTTGAGAGAAGAAATAATGGACTTTGTTTTGCTGCTGCTGAGTTGGAGAGAACCATGTGAGAGAGAAAGTGGGCATAGTTGGGACTAAGCTGTGAAACAGAGAAACACACTTAGTAGCCATCAAAAAAAGTAAATAATTAGAAGGACAATCGAGGACTGTCTATCAGTGGAGAGAAGAGCCAGAAAAGAAAGCAAATAGGCCTGAGAGGTGAGAGGAGGCAAAAACCAAAAGAGAGCATTAAGAAAGTCTGAAACTGTTCCAAAACTGAAGGAAAGGTCAAGATGGATAAGTCCAGATCTGAGGAGATCTGAACCAATTTCTTCCTGGATATGTCTAATTCTGAAAGAAGACTCAGTCATCAGTTTACTTTTTGAGGGCCTGAGCAGAAAATACACAGCTAGTGGAACACAACCAGCAGAAACAAATAATAGCATTTCTGTTACATCAAAGAGATCAAGTGTTTCGTTTTTGTTGTAAGAATATTAATTTCACTGATGTTAGTATGCTCAACCCAGAGTTGAGACCTAAGAGTCTGAAGTAATTTGAAGACTAGCACTTGGATGGAGACAATTAGTGTTTTAAAAATACCTTTTATTTAAGCTATTTTTGTGCATTTTCCATTTAGCCAGTGACTCAATAGGGCATAATCTTTGCTGGTGTAAATCACTGCAAAGAACTGAGGATGTGAACCACTGTTTTTAGCAAGAGAAGTAATGCCAACCTTGCGTGTTACATCAAGAATCCAGCATGTTGGAGGAAGTGATTATTCCTTTCTGTTCAGCACTTGTGAGAGCCCATCTGGAATACTATATCCATTTTTAAGACACTAGCATACTGGAGACAGTCCAGCAGAGGCCATCAAGACTATTGGAACCTGGAGCACATGATGTACAAGAAGAGGCTGAGACAACTGGGTTTGTTCAGAGTAAAGAAGAGAAGGCTAAGAGGGGATACACTTGCTGTCGTCAGTAGCAATAACAATGGGGGCATACGGTGCCAGGAGGGTACAGCAAAAGGATGGTAGAAAATAGGCAAGAGCTGTAACATACAAAGTTCAGACTAGATATAAAGAAATTTCTAAAGATAACTTCCTAACCTTAATTCAGATGTTCATGTCACTACTTGGAGAGGTCCTGTCATCATCACCCAAAACTAGGGGAAAATACTTTTTCCTGATATTTTTCCTTCATTTTTCGTTGTAATTAGTGCCATTTTTGTCCTTCAATATTTTGGAACAAATCAGACATAATTTCCTACTACAGACCAATAGACAGAAATATCAAGGTGGACTTAAAGTGACAGAAGGGATAAACTTCTGTTCAAAAATCCCTCCAACTGAAGTTGGCAAAAAGAGAGGTCACCTTAGATTTACATGTAAATAGATACACATATATGTTATTCCTCTAAGATAATTTTTAATCCCTGCTTTTTTATATTACATTTTGAAATCTTCTGCCTTGGTGCTATTTCACAGATTCAGATAGCCCCAGCAGTTTAATTTATTCTGAGCATGTAGCCTCTGATCATTTACCAGTGCTTATCATCATTAAGTATTAGAAAATACAGAAAAAGTGTAAAAGATACAGCATTATCATTTAGACTTTATGGACATCTTTCTACAGAAGAACAAGCAGCAGCCAGAGGACAGTTGAAGCTATTTCACCTCCCAGCAATGCGTATAGAGGGACCAGGCTCAGCTTCTTCCTGGAATGACTTTCTTAAACCTAATTGCCTGTCTGTTGAGTCTTGTAGTATTGAGTCCTTGAAGTGGTCAAGGAACTCACATACCTTCACCCATTGCTTCTTACCTGTGTGTTTTGATATCAGTGCTCATTTTAGCAGGAGCCATAAACTTTCTGACTAAATGTCACTAAGACATGCTGTTGCTGTTAGGTTGCAGGACATTCTGTCTGTGATTGTTCCTCAGAATCACACTGAGTGACTCTTACTTGGAAATTACTTCTAAGGCAAACACAAAATATATGTGCAGACCTGGTATCACAGAACCCAGTTTGCCAGTATATGTGATGGTGGCCAGCAGTGGAGCTGCATATGAGGAGATTCCTTCTGTGGCCTGATCAGCATCAGCATCACTCCACCACCACTGATACCATGGGAGAGGCAGGGAAGGAATGAATGAGAACTGAAAGGCTAAGCAAAAGGGATGATATCAGATTGCATGAGAATGGACCATCAAATGTGACTAGAAATGGGGAAGAAGAAGAAGCAAAGAGTGGTGAAGAGGAATTAAGAGGATGTTCAGGAAGATAAATTGGATAGCGGGACAGACACAAGGAGGCAAGAGTTTCCTAGGGGGCAGAAAAGAAGGCATTAGAAACACAGAGGCAAATCATGTAATAAGCATACAGGATGTTCTCAATGTCCTGTTCTTGAATATAATTCAGCAAACTTATCTAAAATCCACTGGCAAAATGTGTGTAAGCACTACCTAATGATGGTTCTGCATGGATTATAACAGCCAGGTACTGCAGCTGGACCTTGTCCTCATGGAGCATAGGTTGGTGTACAGACCAAAAGTTCCTGGCCTTTTTCTTGTGAAACACCAGAAATGCAAAATTCATATTTTCTTTTTTTTTTTTTTTTTTTTTAATCTTATCAGACGTTATTCTACAGTCTTGTTTTGTTTAAAATAAAAGAATCATGGGGAAAGCACCATGCTAGCTTGTATGTTGCTGTTTCTTGAGCAGCTCTATTCATGCATAGTCAGCCTGGAAAAGGATGATGGCACCTCACTTTATGTATTTATGTATTGACATCCAGAAATTTCAGAGTACTTCAGAAAGGAAGTAATTATCTGAATTAGGTGGTAGAGAACTGGAAGAGACTATGATGGATGTAGTTCTTAACACTGATCTTAAAAACTCCATGTGCGATTTTGGTTTCTTTATCCCACACTAGGTAAGAAATAAAGTATTATAGTTCTTGCACATAGCTGGCCTTTTAGATTTTATACTGAAATGACTGTGTCTAGCTGTAATCCCGAATTGCTACTAAAATGGTTGTGCATTTTTAATGTGGGATAGGAGCTAATTTTCATAATATCAGTACTTATTATACAATCACCCTGCTGAGACCCTCAAAAGCACTGACATAGGGACCATGACATCACCATTGTAACAACCAATTCAATGTATGGGTTGGATGAGCAGACAGTGAGGTGGATTGAAAACTGGCTGAATGGCTGGGCCCAGAAGGTGGCACAAGGTCTTACTGGAGGCCAGTAACTAGCAGTGTAGCCAGTACTGGGTCTGATCCTACTTAACATCTTCATTGATGATCTGGTCAATGGGGCAGAGTGTACCCTCAGCAAATTTGCAGACAACACCAAACTGGAAGGAGTGGCTGAGATGCCAGAGGATTGTGCTGCCATCCAGAGGGACCTTTCCAGGCTAGAGAAATGAGCTGGCAGGAACCTCATGAAGTTCAACATGGAGCAGTGTAAAGTCCTGCAGCTGAGGAGGTACAACCCCAAGCACCAGTATATGCCGGGGTCTGCCTAGCTGGAAAGCGGCTTTGTAGAAAAGGACCTGGGGGTCCTGGCAGACACCAAGTTGACCATGAACCACCAACATGCCCTTGTGGGACAAAGAAGGCGAATGGTATCCTGGCCTGCATTAGGCAAAGCATTGCCAGCAGGTCAAGGGAGGTGATCCTTCCCTTCTACTCAGCACTGGTGAGGCCACACCTAGAGTGCTGTGTCCAGTTCTGGGCCCCCCAGTACAAGAGAGACATGGAAATACCAGCAAAGGGCCACAAGGATGATTAAGGGACTGGAGCATCTCTCCCATGAGGAAAGGCTGAGAGAGCTGGAACTCTTCAGCCTGGAGAAGAGAAGTCTCAGGGGGATCTCATCAATGTATATAAATACCTGAAGGGAGGGTGCAAAGAGCTCTTTGCACCAGGCTCTTCTCAGTGGTGCCCAGTGACAGGACCAGAGGCAATGGGCACAAATTGAAACAAGAGGTTTCCTCTGAATATGAGAAAAAACTTCTTTACTGTGAGGGTGACAGAGCACTGGCACAGTTTGCCTGGAAAAGTTGTGGAGTCTCCTTTTCTGGAGATACTCAAAACCCATCTGGACATGGTCGTGGGAAACCTGACCTAGGTGGTCCTGCTTGAGCAAGAGGGCTGGACAAGGTGACCTCCAGAGGTCCTTGCCAACCTTAACCATTCTGTGATTTTGCTTCCATGTTCTAGTGAAAATTCTGTCTTTTCTATGAAACATCAAGAGTAAAAATATTTCCATCTTATGGCAGTCATTTTCAATTAAGTTTTAGTGTTTTCTGTGAAAAGCAAAAGTTTGTAATGGAAAATATTTTTTAGAATAAAACCAATTTTCTAGACAAAATTTTGGATGGAAAATGCTCGCTAGCTCTACTTTTGAAGAACCTTACAGTGTTGACTATGATGAATTCTTTTTATTTGTAAAACCAAAAAATTACAGTAAAAGGAGAAGTCAAATTCTAAAAGTTAGGAAAGACCACAAGTAGAGTCATCCATTTAAAGGTAACTCACCTCCTCTTGCACATGTGTACATCTGTATCTCCCCTAACTTGTCCAAAGAGATGCCCACAAGATTAATTATTGCTGCAGAATAAAACAGGAGAGCACAGTCTGCAAGACATGCACTTTAGTAACAGAGATACGTGAATGACAAGACGATGCTTCATGAGGAAAAAGGATGATCCTGACCTTAAGGTAGTTCAACGCTGCCTCAGAAAATTGCTTTCTAACTCTGTCTCTGTCCCCAAGTTCATACACAATGCTAGGCAAAATATCACAACTGGCTACTAACTTCTAGTTTTTGCTTTCTGAATGTCCAGACAGCTGATGGGGTGAGGGCTGAGCACTTCCAGTTGCAGCTAAAGTAACAAGTATGATACTCTCAGTAACATAATGTGGATGCTAATTGCTCTGCAAAATCAAACTAAAGCACCTCTAACTGGTGAGATCTTACACTTTGGACCTCCATCTATTTATGCTTTGATTGTCTTTTTTTTTTTTTTTAAGGGAATAATATCCACGTATCAACCTGTGATGTTTTAAAGATACAGCTGTGCACATTTGGGGAGAACAGCATGAAAAATGTTCAATTCTTTACACAGAATGAGAACTAGGGTTCCAGCAGTAATACCTACACATCAAAAGAAGACAAGAAAAGTAGTCCTGAATAATTGTCCATCCCCAAAATGAGGAAGCAGGGCTCTCTGTTAAAATTAAAATGTAATTTTGTACTGGAAGATCATGTATCATAATGTATACGTAAATCAGGCTGAAAAAGTCAATGCTAAATTTCTCAACTTTGCAACCTCAGTAACTTATGCATAGGGCTTTTGGTTTGTGGAAGTGAAATAGTTAACACCTCATAGCATTTGCAGGCCTCTTTAGAAAAGAAATACTTGCAGATTGGTCTTGGCCAAGTCAGCACAATTTAATTAACAAGGGAGTGAATTATTCATAAAAGAATGCCCAGAGCTTCCTTGTCTGGCTGTCTAGAGCCTCTTTATCTGAAGAACTGCAATCACGACTGTTTTTTACCACATCCTGCTTACCTGTCATGGTTTGGTGAAGAGTTGTATGACCTAAAGGTATCTAAATTTTGTTAACTGCCTCATTTGGAGAGTGTTGATACCAGCAGTCTGTCACTGCTGCTCTGTGCTCTCTGCTGCAGCTGTGGTAATAACCTGCTTCTGTTCCAACCTGATCACAACTGCATTCCAGTTATTCGGTGACACGTTTTACAAGTGTTTAATATCAATTTTACGTTTCTTTAATAGCTATATGAGTAGTGTCATAGCATTTATTGTAAGTAACCCATATGTATTTTCTTTCAAGGTCAACTTCGGCATCTTCTTAAAAATTCTCAGGATGCTGATTTCCAAACTAAAAGCTCAGCAAATGAGCTTTCATGACTACAAATACAGGTATGTAATAAATAACAAAGTCCTAGCCCTTTTTTTCTCACAACATCAGAAGGTTGCCAGTTTGCCCTTGCAGATTATACATTTACCTACCACCGCCAGGTGTAACAGATATTCAGAGTATGATATAGGAAAGCCATCCAGGGAAACAGGCTCCACAAACATTTTCTTATGTGAGAGGTAAAGGCAGTTCAGTGTCTGTGTGCTGAGTATTATGGGCATTTTCTCACAGCCTCTGAAGTGCGGTAAGACCTCTGCTCTCAGGTATCCTCACTGTACACCTGCGGCCTCTACTGCTGTGGCACATTTTTTCTGTAAGTGTGACAAAAGGTCCTCAAAAGAAAAGGAGGCATAGAAGATTTGTGGGACATTCCTAAGTGACAGTAGCATTTCTGTCGTACCTTTTTTCATAGACACAGACACTGTTAACCCAAGAATGTCCCTGGTCTTCTTGCAAACCCAGGTGGGAACATTATCCTTGGTCTGCATTCTTGCAGGCCCTGGTGTGGGCTCTCTTGGCCAGAGTCTCAATGGTACATCATGTCATACATGAAGTTCTGAAGTTGGCCTTTGCACAAACATCTTCCCACATTGTGAGAATGGCAAGGGCAGGCTGCTCTGCAAGGAGCTAAGGGTGCAGTGAGAAATACACTTAAATCAATGGAAACCTGAGGATTTGTTAACCACTTTCCATATCCCAGTTCTTTCCAGTTCTTAGTACCTTTAATCAAAGCATTGTGAATTCCTGTCTTCTACTACAGTCCTGCCTTACTAAGATGAATTATTTTATTGTCTAACAGGACTGGGCAGGGGGAGGGGGGATGGAAATTCCACTGCTAACTTCCTATTAAATTCCAGTATTAAATCCCTAACAAGAAACGTATTTCCATTTTCCTCCAACATTCAAGGTCCAAAAGATCTCAGCTATATAGAATCATAGGATCGTTTATGTTGGAAGAGACCTTTAAGATCATAGAGTCCAACTGTTAACCTATCACTACCAAGTCCACCACTAAAACATGTCCCTAAGCACCACATCTACACATCTTTTAAATACTTCCAGTGATGGTACCTCAACCACTTCCCTGGGCAGCCTGTGCCAGTGCCTGACAACTCTTTCGGTGAAGAAATGTTTCCTAATATCCAATCTAAACCTCCCTGGTGCAATTTGAGGCCATTTCCTCTTGTCCTGTCGCCTGTTCCTTGGGAGAAGAGACCGACCCACCTGGCTCCAACCTCCTTTCAGGGAGTTGTAGAGAGCGATAAGGTCTCCCCTCAGCCTCCTTTTCTCCAGGCCAAACCCCCCCAGGTCCCTCAGCCGCTCCTCACAGCACTTGTGCTCCAGACCCTTCCCCAGCTCCGTTGCCCTTCTCTGGACACGCTCCAGCACCTCAATATCTGTCTTGGAGTGAGGGGCCCAGAACTGAACCCAGCACTCGAGGTGCGGCCTCACCAGGGCCGAGTACAGGGGGACGATCCCTGCCCTGGTCCTGTTGGTCATACTATTGCTGGTCCAAGCCGGGATGCCGTTGGCCTTCTTGGCCACCTGAGCACGCTGCTGTCCAGATTATTCTCCAGATTGCTACAGGAAGATTGTTGTGATGACAGGCAGAGGAAGCAGTGCCTGTATTTAACATTGCCTAATGTTTTGCATTATATGCTCTTTTCTACTGCTTATAATTTTGCTAAACTTTCAAAGATTCAAGCTATTCTTCACATTGCAAGTTTTTGTCAGAACTCACGTTCTTTTGAGATCTCTTCTTTCATCCATGCACATATGTTCCTAGACTTGTTAAAGAAAGAAGAGTCTCTTCCATAAAAATTATTCTTGTTGCATTGTTTAAAAAGTAGACTATGCTGACGGTACGACAGAAACTTTCTGTGCAGCTACATAGAGTTTTCAGCAGTGATAGGAAGTCTAAGAATGCTATTAACAGATCACTCATATTTAGCTATGTAAATATTTTTCTGTTACCTAGCAGCACAAGTTTGATGATAGAGGCCTTCCTGTTCAATTTCTTGTCCCTAACTTTCCACCTTAAACCCAAAGCCAAGATTCCCTCCTGTACAGGTTTTTCTGATAGTGTGCTCCAAAATTTGTATTTGGGAATTTGTCCTCAAAATCACAAAATTGCTAATACCATTCCAAAGTCAGAACATTGAGGGAATATTTCTGGAATCATTTCTTTGGAGATAAATTTTTTATTCTTGCACCAAGGATGTTGAAAAAATACTATACTCAAACATTTTCTTTTTAAGATTGGCAAGATCTACACTTGTGCTGATTCCATTGTTGGGGATCCATGAATTTGTATTTACCTTCATCACTGATGAACAGGTGGAAGGATTTTCAAGACATGTAAGACTTTTCATTCAGCTGACTATGAGCTCATTTCATGTAAGTACTGTTTGCAAGTACTGTTTTTAGGGGTCATAGATCCACATATATATGTTGCTTACCTATAGATACCACAGATATACAATATCCTTATTTAATATTATGGTCCAACCTATAATGTCTCTAAATACACTATTACAGTGACAAGATAAAAAATTCACAAACTGCATATTCAAAATATGGTAGTCCCAAAGACCAAAAAAGGAGTCTGACTTCTTCAGGAGCAGTGTGCCCTGTGTTCTCTGTCAATGGGTGACAGTTCTTCACAGATTCCTGTTCTGAAAACAGGATTAAAGTGGTCTATTTAAAATACATGTTTCATGTAAATTAATTCCTCAAAAGCACTGGATGACTTTTTTTAACAAGATTTTCAAGTGATCTGTTGACTTTGCAGTCAAACTTAGAAGAGAATTGATTCTGGACTCATCTGTTTCAGTGCATAGTACACGTTCAGCATACTTCAAACATACCACAATGACCTTGTTGTGCCACTGTACAAACAAAAAAACAATCAAGACTCTTTGTACCAGGAGATACAAGGATCAGCTTCACTTTAGTGTGGGTAGTTGGGGCAGTCAGTTCATGACTGACACATCACTGACACAGCGGGCATGTGCAGCAGTCCTAACCTTTTAAGATTTTTTCCAAAACGAGTTTAATGTAGACTACATGGCATTTGGGGCAGTTTGATGAAGATGCAGATCTGAATATTGTGACAACAATGAGCAGAGTGAAAACATTTGCTGTGAGAAGCAGCATGTGAAGGATAAGCAGGAACCGCTTTGTGTGTGGTTCCAACCTAGAGGACATGCTCTGGGTACACCTACCAGACTAATGCCCTCGAGCAAGTGCATTGAAGACAATTCTTGTACAAGAACCTTGTCAGGGCCATGACTCACCTGGGTTGTGTACTGTTCAGCAGTTTTAACAGAGTTACTTCCATGCAAGCCTAGAGAAAAACTCAAAAGACATTTTTTTGTGCCAAAATCACACCTACATACTTCAGGCCTCCATAGTTCACATATAGGCATCAAAGATGTCATCTGAGATGCCCTTTTGAGGATCTCAATCTGGGGCTTCTGTTTCTTTCATGGGTTTAAGTATAAATTCGACAAGGCACTTAATGCATCGGAAGTGAAACATAGAAACCCACCATGACTTCAGTGAACAGGCACCAGTAGAAAAGTCCACTTTTGCACACTAGACCCCTGATTAGTGCACTCCTCTGGGAAACAGAGACAACACAGACCCCAGCTAGGAGATGGTTTAACCTGTTCCAGGGAAGTGCCCAATAAGGCTTACGCAGCACTGTTTCCTCCTGCCCAAACAAAGCTGTGTAAGCCAGCAACCAAGATGCAAAATGAACTGAGAGGGAGGAGGATGAAAGAGAATCTGAATCTGTGGCTTAGTGGTTAGAGCAGCTGGTGGGGAAAGGGATGCTTTGAGGCCTCAGCACCTGCCCCTAAGTGTTGATATGTTACATAACTATAGATTTTAAAAGGTAAGAGAAAATTAATCAGAGGAGCAATAAATAGAACATCTTGACACTTGCCTTATCCTTTACTTCCACTCACGGCCTCGTGAGACATGGTAGTAGTCAATATTAACCTGCCTTGACTCAAGAGAAGGTGCGGCTACCAGAGAGGCTGGTAGCTTGGTGACTACTCTAGGGCATGACTGTGCCTGTGGTGAGGCACTAGGTATTTCTCGTTCTTCCAGGTTACATGGGATATATCACAACAGCCAGCTTCTCCTCCTTTGAAGAAAAGCGCATTGACCCACTGACTATAGCTGGATCCTTAACACAGGTGTCTAAGTCCATGCAAGGAATAACTGAAGCAGTTGCATTTTCTGCTTTGTCATTTTTTTCTTGGTTGCTTTGCATCCCAGCTTCCAGTTACTGGGCTATTGTGAGTCCCAGTCTAGGTGGTGTCCATCCTCCACCCCATTCAGTACATACAAGAGCTTAGCACTTAACTTGACACTTGAGAAAAATAGGCCTGAGTATTCAGCCTTGGATCACAGCATTTAACTCCCCACTGAATACAGTTTCCTAACCCTTAAAAATATTTGCCATGTTCCTACTAGGACTTCTGGTATTTTGTCCCAGCATTTAACTCCCGTTAAACTACCTGCTTAGCAAAGTTGTCCTTTACCCTTATCTTCCTGCCTTGACCTTCTTGGTGAGACAGGAAAGCGGTTTCCAGGTCTCTTTTCTTTAATGAGGTACCCAGCAATATCTCTGGCTAGAAGTCCTTACTACGCACTAACGCACTTCTTTGACATATGTCTGCCCTCTTCTACAGTCTGAGACATGAAGTCATCAAAGCATTACTGCACTTTTCCCACAATTTATGGTGATCCTTGTTTTTAACCTGTATGTATGCACCAGTGCTCTGGTGTATGTATGCGTCAGTGCTTTAACACTGTTATTGAGTCTCTAATGAAAAATTTCCACTACAGCTTGAGGGGAAAAATGTCCAGGCAGGCAGAAGGGAGTTCATGCAGAGCCACCACCCTAAGGGGGCCTGCTGATGTAGTGTTGAAGTACACGTTCCTCAGTTAGACATATCCTTACTTGGAGAGGTTGCAGTGACTAGATGTTATTTTAAGAAACACAGAATCATTTTAAGCGAAAATTTTCTTTACTGGCTTGTACAAGGAAATCTGATATAGAAGATAGCTTACTCATCCCTGCTAGAAAACACGAACTTCATTCCTTTTAGAGGAACATGCACACGCTTGGCTACATGGCACGCTTTAGAAGCAGAACTTCTTTTCAAAATACCCAAAGATCTTAGAGAATGTTTATTGCAGATTCTCTTTTTTAGCTACAGCATTATTTGTGAAGGGATTAGCCAAAAAGCACATAAACTGTACACAATTACATTTGTTTAGTCTGTAAATCTTCTCAGTAGTTTTTAGAAGCAGTTAAACTGTTTTGTTAAAGAAAAACAATTACCTCTGGGATCTCATCTGGAGGTTTTAACTCAAACATTTTCAAGGAGCACAAAATTAAATTCTAAATACGAGTTCTGCTGTAGATATGATGCTGCTTTGCTTTCAAAAGTGGAGCAATATAAACATCTTGGCTCACTGGTGCATGCAAACTGTTAGCCACGGGAAAAAACACTGGTTTCTGGTGGATAAACCCCAGTTATTTAATGAGTAATTTCTCATGTTGCCATTGTGAATAGAACTAGAGAAGAGTTGTGAGGCTTACACATGCATGTATCCTTTCCTATTGGTTATTATGCTAATGAACATTTCTTCTGAATTTCTGATTCTTCTTTTTCCCTCAAACTGTGATCATTTTAAAAATGTATGCCTTAGGAGTTGTGGCTTATGGGAAAGATTTCTAAGTATGAAGTTCCATGTATTGCAAAAAAAAAAGAATATGAGGAAGCATTAAAGAAATCAGGATCCAAAATGAACATCAAACATGAATAATCAACTGACTTTTCCAACTCCTGGTATGATTTTACAGTGCTTCTGCCTGTCACTGCATGTTCTGATCTTGCAGTAGCAGTGAACTAAATTCCCATAGGGATTTACAAGCTTACGTTCAACACAGAGGTGCCACTAGGATTCACAAAGCCCTCTCCTACCTTGATGAGTTTCTACGTTTCTGGCAGTGGGTATCATCAGGCTTAGCAGCCACAGGACTTAACAGCACCATGTAGTTTAGATCGTATTTCTGCTTGTGGTGCCTGTGAGGCCAAATTTAGAGCTCATGCTCAGAACATAAAAAACCCACCCAGTAGAGCCATTTTCATGGACTTTCTACCCAAAAAAGAGAACTATCTCTAGGTGCAGAAGCAGTTCTGCATTAAAAGCTGCTTTTAAAGCTATTAAATTTGTATTTATACATCAGAACTTCTCATGATTTCTGAGTCTTCTATAACTACTATTCTAAAATTTATCCCGATAGTAAAATATCATCTATTATAAACTCTAATGACCACAATATTTTCTGATTTTTCTTTTTGCATATTTCTGTGAAATAATTCAGATGCAGAGGACTATTTAAAAGTTACATTGATAAATGACTTGTCAAAATTACCTATATCTTGCTACTGTAACCCAGGTGAATCGTGAGCTATAGTAGAAATAAAATACATCGAAAAAGCAATTGTGATTGCTATTTCTCCTGCCCTCATTTCCACTGGTGTGGTAGATAAATTGTTATTTTTCATACTCACTCCACATATGCTTAAGGAATTAATGGCTCCAAACCTTTCAGGATTGCTAGAAAATTAACAGTAGACTCAAAATGCTATTGCTTAATGTTAGATATAATAAAAAACATTGAAGCTGCTGTGTATGCAAATTTCTTTTCAAGCTTTTGTGTGAGAAAACCAGAATCATTTCTGGAAAAGTATGAGTGTGAAAACATTGAATGATGTCAGGTTTATTATATATGGTTAGGACAGCTTTTTACTTGTGATATGAACATTGCCTTGGGACTGATAGTCAACGTTTATTCTCTTCATCAGAACTTGTGTCCTAGATGTGTTTAGATGTACCAAAAGAAGTGCATTTCCTGGAGCAATGGTATTAAATCTGCATATCTATGCCAGACTGTTAGGCTGAGATGCATGCACATAAGCTGTTTTGATCTGAGATCAAATACAGAGAGGGGGAAAATGGAAAGAGTAATTTTGGGGTTGGTTTAAAACAGGTTTTATCTGCAAGGTTTAATTTTTTTTTAAAGGTGTTTATTTAAATCAATTTCAAAGGAAAAATGGCAATTCAAAATCTCCATAACACTTAATACAGCTGAGTTTTAAACTAGCACTCATCGCTAATTTTTAAAAAGCACCCAAATGAGATCCCTCTCAGTAGTTTCATTCGCAAATTCAAACAAGCACATGGATAATATGAGACCCCAAGCTGCATTTTTTTGGTTTACCATGTTTAGAAATAGCAGCAGTCACAGTATAACAGCTGTAGTTTGAAAAAAAAAATATGTGGTAGCAAAATGAAGATAACATGGAAGATCAAACTAGGTTGTATAGTCTCTGTTCTTCAGCATCTGCACCAAATATGCCCTACATTTGCTAAGGCATCATATGAAAACAAGTTAATGGGTACTTCAATAATAAGTAAATACAGGCAACTAGTTTCCTTTTTGAAAATTAAGAAGCATTGTTTATACTTACGACTTTAACGCTAATGTAATCTTTAAACTCAAACTTCAGGTATTTCCTGGACACTCTAACTTTTTCCTCTTGCTGTCTTTCTCTTACAGGGTTTTTTTGTAGCAGTTTTATATTGCTTTGCTAATGGAGAGGTAAGAGACCATGCTATGAGAGAAGTTTTTAGTTGATTAGTAAAGTATATTAATGACACCAAGAAGGATGAACACACTGACTAGCTCTGCTTATTCAAGAGCATGCATGCATTCTTTTGAACAGGTATAATGGTTCTGTATGAAGAGAACAACAAGACCTCTCACAGGTTTGGGATTCAAATGCAAAGTATTTCCACTGAAGCCTGAGTGGCTGTAGCACTGTGGAGGTACGGATATCCTGGGGGTGTCTGAAATACCAGTAGAGGCTTATGGTCAGCCACCTAAACCCCACTCCTTTAATCAGCTGGAATCCCAGACTTCATGTTTGGCCAGGCTAAACCCTCTCTTAGTTTAGCCCTAAAGTCCATGTGAAGAAACCAAATTTGGGGTGCTTTAATATCTTAGACATCAACACGTTGAAAAAATAATTTGATGCACTACTCAGGACATCCCTAACCTTGATGTGAGGGGATTCCTTGTCTGGAAGTTGTCTCCTGCTATGCCTCAAGGGACAGCTGGGGGTTCAATTTACTCCATGCCAGGATTTAGGTGGATTGGTGATGGCTCTTACGCAAGGAGATGACAGCAGAGAAAGCTAACCTCCTGACCAATGTAGGGTGAAGACTGAATTCAGATCAGGTTGCTTGGTGTTTTGTCCAGCTGAACTTTGAACCCGTCCCCAAGGACAGAGGTCCTCTGTTCCAATGTTTCACTGTACTGAGGAGGAAACATCTTTTCCATATATTCTGTTAGAACTTCCCCTATTTATTTCAATTTATGATCACTGTCTCTTGTGTCCCTACCAGACACCTCTGTAGGGTGCCTGGCTCCATCATCCTCCATGATCTCCTCATAGGCAGTATTTAGGCCTTCAGCATGAACGAGCCATTCACTCAGCCTCTCCTCACAGGGCAAGTGCTCCAGCCCTGATCTCTGCTGATAAGTTCAAGCTCATCAACACAGTTCTTGTTCTGGGGGCCCAAAATTAGGTGCAGTATTCAGAGGTAGTTTAACAGTTATTGAGTAAAGGAGACCAATCACTTCTCTTGATCTACTGGCTCTGCTCCTGCCCATACAACCCAGTGCCTTCACCACTGTCACAGCTGCATGCTGCCTGTGCCTTATCACACTGACTTACTACCAGCTACCTTAGAAAATGATGCTATATAGGCTGTGGAATTAATCTCACTTAATTTTAAATGTTTTCTAAGTTGAATCTCACTGTCTATACTTCCTTTATATGTTGTCCGGGTGCAGACCTCCACTACTTGCAATAAACAGACACGTATCCAGCATAAGTAGCACTTAAGAGCCTGGCACAGCCAGCTGGCATGGTACACACTACACTGACCCAGGTACATGAATTTGGACACCTTCTTAAAGGCACCAGTGAAACAAACGAGATGGGCTTAATACAAAAGGCAGGCCATAAGTTCCTAATATTTAAGAAGGAAACCTGGAGCAATTTCAGAACTGCTTAAATAAAAAAGAGAGCTAGCACTTGTCTGCAATACAAGAGTACTTGTCTAGGATTTGTGAAGGACACAGAACTGCTAGCATCTCTCATCAGCAGTTAAAAGTTGTTCTTTTGGCCTGCTACCTCCTGGTCCAGCTGAGCTCTCGGGCCAAAGGGCCTGCTGGTTAGAACAAGAGCACATCCCGCTCCTCTGCACGGGCCTGGGCCTGCCCTCCTTCTGCAGCACGGGCTCGGGTGATGCAGGCAGCGGGACACTCAGTGCCAAGGATTTAAGGCAGGCTGCCAGATAAAAAGCTTTAACAAAACAAACCAGATATCCAAGCACAACACTCTGACAATGCTGCATGGTCCTGATTTCCACAGCCCTTGGGCTTTCCTCCTCCTCACTTCATCAGGCTGTAAACATGAAAGTCACTTGAGCTCTCCCACGCACACGCATTAGGATCACAGTGTACCAGAGATTCAGAGGCTAAGAAAAACTTTTCTAAGTTAGAGTGCAGGGGGTGGACTCTTAAGATTGACTTAGCAAACAAGTCTGTTACTGCCCCACAAGGACCTCGCCAGGTGTGAGGTGCACCCCAAAGGGGCAGCAAGCCCAGCACTTCCACAGTCCCTCTCATTTTACAACTAGTGTTTGGGTTAATGGACTGCAGGGTGGTCACAAGATATCACCGTGGACAGGCTGTTTTCTTCTCTCCCCAGGTGAAAGCAGAGCTCCAGAAGCAGTGGTCCCGCTTCCTGCTTGCAGATCCCTTTGGCTGTAAACTCTGGTTTCTTGGGGAAAACATAAAATACCTCAGGAAATGTTCACAGAAACAAAAAAAACAGCACCTTGGCAGCAAACACCACTTGTGCCTGGAGGCAAGCAAGCCCTGGGGCATGCAGCTCCAGCAGGTGCTAGTAAAGCAGAGGACAGATCTCAGCTCAGAGCCAGGCCGTGCTCTCCCATCTCGCCCACGGGCAAGCGTGTCAGACAGCAGTGAAGGAGAAATTACCACTGGAGAGACAACCGAGGAAGTCTTCGAAGAAAGTGAGACTTAGGAAGCTGTCCAGAAGGACAGCACCTTCCAACAGCTACAGTATTTTGAAAGATCTTTTCTCACCTCCAGACTGTACAGATCTCTGGGATGTGCAATGCAAGGAGGAAGAAGTTAATACCCCAATTGTCCCCGTTTTCTTCATCTGAGAAAAATGTTGAACTGGATGTTGCTAACCTGTGTGGCTAGGGTAAAAGAGGTTTGCTGGATCAAAAAATGCTTAGAGTTGACCAGTCTGGAAGATAAGTGATGCTGAAAGCGATGTACACAGGGGAGCAGGATGTACTGTGGAAATGAGTAGACTCTGGACACACATATTGTGTCCCAGCAGCTTCATCCGTGCTTGACTGCCATTCTACTCACATAATAGAGAAGTTGTTTGTTTTTCTCTTTCATAGATGTGTTTCATAAATAGAGATATGTGTGTAGAAGACTCTTCTCTCCGCAGACTGAAATCATCCCCCATGTCAAAAAAACAGTTTCAGGCCAAACCAGATACATTTTGTTTAAGCAAAATCAAAGTATTTATATATATATTAAAAAAAAAAAAAAAAAAAAAAAAAAAGCTTGGGAAGAAACAAACTTTTCCTTGCATTTTTGAGCATCTTCACTTAAAGTTTAGTGCTGAAAATGTCATTATGAAATGAAAGACCAAAATGTTTTCTTTTGAAAGTTCCCAAATGAAATGTTTTGATAAAATTTTTGTTCACACATTTTTATTTTCACTACTTTTTTTGACACAAGTCACAAATTTTGATGCATCTGCAGGTTTACCCTACCTGTGGTCCAAACAACAAAATAGATCAGTGGTAAGTGGTGCTTCCGCCTTCCTCCCAGGGGACCCAAAATGGATAATGACGTGGGATTGTGACAGCACCAAAAGAATATTGTGAAATCCTTCTTCCAGCATTTAACAAGAGCCATGATGAAATTTTAATTGTCACATGCAGCTCACCCAGAGACCTAAGAAATTCAGTTAAGTTTCTTAATATTCTATAAGCCAGTTTCCAAACTTGCGAACTCAAGCCAATTGGCATACTGAAAGGAAAAAAGAAAAAGGCAACAGAAAGATTAGCAGGCAATATTTATCTACAGTATAAACGTATACCCCAGGCACATGTGTGTAACTATCTAGCCTGCAGCTAGTTCCATAGCATTTGTTATGAATTATTCCTGTACTTTTCTGGCAAGCACTCTATTTTAACCTAAATGCCTGCAAATGTAATAAAATATATCCTGGGCAACTGGCTGTAGGTGGCCCTGCTTGAGCAGGGGGGTTGGACCAGGTGACCTCCAGAAGTCCCTTCCAACCTCAACCAGTCTGTGATTCTGTGAAAATACTATATGTCAAAAAATAATTTTCAGTGCTGCTCGTGGGCTCTATTCATGCATCTTTTCCTCACCAGGCGCAACACTGTGGCTGCCCTTCTGGCTTTCCCTGCTTCTGCATCTCCCCATGGGGTGGCTTTGTCCTTAGACCCCTGCTGTCAGCTTTACAACTGCAAATGGCACTTTTTTGAGCTAGGTTGCCTATATCTCCAATGTGTTGTTTGAGCAGACGAAGTTTATGCAGCTAATATATCTTACCAATGCTTTTAAAAATTATTAATCAGTCTACAAATGTTTAGACATGTAAACTTTACCAGTTATGATATACTGTTTTCTTGCAAAGAACAGATAAATTCATTGACTAGCACTACATCAAGAACACATTTGAGCTATCACATTTCTGGTACTTTTCAAAAAGTATTTCTTTTACAGTTCTATCAGTGTTAAGAACTTAACCTATTTAATCAATACAAGGTTGTATATTTCAGTAAAATATTAATAAAATGTAAATATTTGATCTGTTTTAAAAAATATTTGATACATTTTAAAATATATATGCAGTTTTAAAAGGCTTTTTACCAGAATGTGCACTCTGCTTCTATAGCATTTTACTGCAGTGGATTTCTTCACTACCCCTTACAAGCACCAGACACTACATAACTGTTGACCGTGTCTTCTCCAATTTAAAAAAGACTAATTTCTTCTAGAACTGATGTTTAAGATATTAAAAAGTTTGAAGTGGTTTAGAATGCGTTTTACTTGGGTGTTAAAAATGTGAAAATTGTAAGATTTTACTGTATCTCAGTAAAATAGTTTACTTTTTAATTGTATTTTGCAATATTTCAAATGATCAAGAAACCAGTTTTCTGTGCTCCCAGCAACAGTTGCTGCTAGGTGCATTTTCCCCTCTCTATCATGTGTATGGTCTTTTTGCCTCTTACAGTTTATAAAAAAAAAAAATTTTTTTATAAGAAGACCCTGGAAGCCTGATAAAAACAGTCATTGCATGGATTCCTTCAGAAGCATGTTTGTAAGTAGATAAATCAGCAAGTTTCATCATAAAAATATAGCATTATTTATTATATCGCTAAAGTACAGAAGTTGTTAAATATGGACAGCCACACACATGATGTATCTTTACAGAAATATTACAGGCTCCTCAGTTCTAAATAAAATACTAAGCAGTCTAGAAGACGGCAGCAGACTCAATTCAAACATGTTAGTAGAGTCAGTGAAAATAGCTGACTCTCCTCCTAGGAAGGTGAAGGTCTGCAGCTACGTATCCTCCCAGGATTTTCCTTTCACCCTTTGTGGAGCCCCAGGCCTGCAGGAGGGACACTGCAGCCAGAGGAGCTGATAAGAAAAGCTGCAGCAGGTCTCTGGGATGTGAGACAGAAGCCAGAGGGCTTGCCAGGGTTCCTACGAGGGCACAGACGGAGAGACAGAAACATTTGGGAGAAAGAACAAGAAACACGATCTTGCTCTGACAAAACAAGAGGTGGAGGAGACAGATTGACCCAAACTGGTGCTTGCTTGGAAGTGATATTTTGTGTAAATTACTTATGCAATTTGCACATAAATTAATTATCAAAAACTTTAATGTTAGCCCAGGGTTTTATGCTTGTGTAGACCCAGTAACAGGATTTTTCTCTTTATCAATCAATTGCTCGCCTTTACTCCCCAGATTTCCAATGCCTTCACCCTGTGAGAAAGACTGCTGTGAGCTAAAGGCTTCTTCCTTCTCAATGAGAGAGCCCATCTTCCCATGGTCCTGGCAAGTTTGGTCTCTGCTGAGTCAATCTGTTAAGTCAGACAGGGCGGGATATTCATGCTCAGGACATCAGAAACAACCCACGCTAAAACCTGACTCCCACAACTTTGAAGTTGTCTTTGCCAAGGATTTTGCTTTCCATCAAAACTTGGATGACAAAAAATTGAATTTCAAGCCCAAAATAGCTTGTGGGGTTCAACAGAGCCTTCCCATTAGATGTAGTGTGATAACTGATCTGGTTTGTATGAATAAGGTTTACACAATCTTAATAATCTGCTGTGAGACATGCTATAAATTTTTTATGTTTTACTACATATAAAGCACAACTTTCCAGACACAATGGCTCCTTCTATGGCCAGAGATGTCAACTATATGCTAATTATAAATGTGTACTTACATTCTTTGTTTAAATATATTGCTTCTACATACCAGGGTCTGTGCCTCAAAGGCTCAAATAGTAAAGTACAAACACTCCAGTCCAGAGACCTCTCTGGCAGTTATGCCTTGGAATCAATAATACTGATTTGTATTTTTTAAAATATGGAATAAATCTGGTAGATTAAGAGACATGTTCCAGTTCTGTCATGTTTGATGTGCTCACTTCCCGAGGCACCAAACAGAAGTGAAGTAAGGCAAAGAGTCACACGTGTCACCTCACTGAATCCTATGAAAAAGGCAAGTTTGGGAAGGTTGAGTGTCTGGGAGATACCCCAGCACCAATGTTGTTTTGTTCCAGTGCAAACATGAGTTAGTATAACAACCACTTTTTTTTTTTTTTTTTAGACAGAAAAGACAACTTTAATAAAATAGATAAACAAAGTATCCTATGACAACTTGTTCTTAAACTACAGTTATCTTCCTTCTAGCATGTTGAGGTTGGGATGGAAGGAGGTCTATCTTAGCTACTGACCAAACTATGGCATAGTAATGGTATCCCTACACCTCCAGCCTCAAGTACAGGAGATGAAAAAGGTGATGCTGTGCCTCTGGGTCTATTTGGACATCCCATACACCTGTGCCTGATAGCAGAACTGAAGGAAGGGAAGTCCTACCAGCAGCCATGTACCTTCAGCAGTCTTGATCTTCATGAGTGCTCAGTCTTCAGTGGACGCTGAAGACAACCTTGAGTGTGTGGGACAGTAGCAAGATGAGAAATGTCAAACCATGACATACCTCCTTAGGAGGCTGTAGGCCACAACTTCCCGGGCATAATCCCCTCACCCCCTGCTGATGCCAGCTTCTTCACCTGCACAGTAGAGCAAACCACTTCCATTTGACTACATCTGTGTTTTGCAACCTGTTGTCTCTTGGTCCGCTCCTCTGATATCCCTCTATCACCAGCATCTGATGTTGCTGGCAGTCCCCATTGCAATTGCAAAATTGCAAAATTGCAAAAGCTTCTCTCCTGGCACTTCCACAACAGCCTGATGGCAGAAGCTGCATTTAGGGACTTGTGGTGTCCTCAGTTCACCAGCTGTCACCATCTTTGGGTCTCCCATAGCACTTCTTCACCTTCCTAGCTACCCCAGCATTCCCATCTGCCATTGCTATGTTGACTTACTAGTTGGCCAGGGTTCCAGGTAGTTAGGCAGACTGCATACATACCTCAACTTTGTAGAAACTGTCCTTCCTTTCAGGATACAGCTTCTTCCTTTTATTTACTTCAGGAATTTTCTTACTTCTTCTCATCAGTCTCAGCTCCCAGTAAGAGGAACTCTGATCTGTAAAATTCTTCCTGACATTAGTATTTTTTTTTTTTTTGTAATCAAGAATATTTAACTGCCATCATCTTTTTCAGCTTTCATAGCAATCACAATTCTGGATTTTTAACTATTTCTTTTCAGCCTGCCATTCCAAATCTCACAAACCGTCTGCTGTGCTAAATGTCATGTTGTGTTTAGGTATCTTTGTAGTCATTCCTGGAGCCACACAGAACTGCAGTGAGAAGCAGTTGCTTCTAAACTGTATCATTGCAATTAGCTCCAGGAAATGAAATTGGACCTGCCACGTAGCCAGGTCTCAAAGGCTTGGAGGCTCGGTTTCCTTGTGTATCATGTTCATCACATTGAAATGATTATTTTCTCCCGTCACAGCCAAAATCTCACTGGTCTCCCTGTTTGCGGTTCAGCTTGTTTCTTTGCCTTCTCTGGAGTCAGCTCTGATTTTAAGCCCAGCAGCATCGCTGCAGACACTGCGGAGCAGCAGTCCTGGGCTGTTCACCCTCTCCCAGAGGCTGCCCTCTTCCATGCATGTATCCGAGTCCCTCTGGGGCTAACTGAGAGTCCTGTCTACCCAGCATGCCATGTCTGTCTACACAGACACTAAAATCCTGTTTGATTTTACCATGTTCCACATGGGTCCTTTCCTCACAGTGTCACAGGTTCCTTGCCTGAAGGACCATATGACTGCCAGAAAAATGGTACAATTTGCAGGAAGTTTGGGCCTGCTTGAATGTGGAGAGCTGACTCCACGTTATGTGTACCCCTAACCACAGATACCACATGGGTCACATCAACAGCAGAGATTATGAGGCTGACCAAGTGCTCCTGGCTTCCTCTCCTCCTTTGTGTTTAAGGGCTGGTGCTTAGGTCTGGCTCTATGTAATGCTTTGGGACTGCAGTCTGCTCTACTACAGAGTCCTCTCTTCAGGCAGACAGTGAGGCTTAGCAAAGAGGGTGCTAAATACCACCTAGAAGAACTAAACAAAGCAGAAAAAAATGGCACTAGGGCTAGTTCTTCAGCTTTTTCCTGCCTCCATATTGTCTCACAATGCCGTCTCCGGCAGGCAGCCAGAGTTCAGGGGTAAGAGGAGGGAAATGGCATTTCCACTTAAAGCTGCCAGTATGTGGTTTAAGCACGCTCACATTTGAATTTCGTGGACACAATGCACAGAGGACTGGGACTCAGGATGTTTAAATTTCACACAAGATGACTTCTACCTTGCTGGGTAGCTTTGGAAAAGTCGTGTCAGCTCCATGTACTTCAATTTCCCCTTTGTGAAACAAAGGAGATGCTGATGACTGCTTGTTCAAAGCAAGGGAGGAATGGGGTCATCATTATTGTTTATTACCTAAATCCAAAATGTCAAAGATTCAGACAAAAAATATAAAAGTCCAAAGACAGGCTAAAATATAATACTTTTTGATTTTTAATTTTTTTTCTCTAAATTTTGTTACTTCCAGACCAATTCCCTGTGTTAGATGGTTTCATGCATTTGTATTAGCATTCTCCCAGTAGCATCCTTAAAGGTAGGAAAGGAGAGGTAGGTTGGTAATGGCTCAGGGTTACTGCTATGGAGAGCAGTAAGGCAGCAGGAAAGACATGGCACAAGTCTTGGTGATCAGGCCCAGTCAGCATGGGTTTATGAAAGGCAGGGTGAGCAACAGATAGGTGTGATGGTTAAAAAAAAATACAGACCAAAACCAGCAGGAGCAGTATCTGTGCAAGGAGAGCATTTACTCTAAGAGCATCATTGTGCTGGAGCCATTGCCTAGAGTTAACACTTCGGTGGTTACGTCTCTGATAGCTTCACACATGGATGGTAGAGAGGCTTTAATATCTTACTTCACTGTTGTAACCACCTCACTTTTACTACTAGCTTGTGCCAAAACTGCTTCTCTAGGCCTTCTTTCCTGTACCAAGTCAGTAGAGGTTATGCTTGTTTTCTTTTAAGATATTAGAAGATACAGATCTTTCTCCAGATTTCAATGTTACTGTTCTAGATAACAGCATCTATAAGCATTGTCAAACAATTTCTGTGCAAGAAATTCAAACACTGTTTTCTCATAGTTGTTAGCTAAAGTTCCTGTTAACTCTGAGGCAAGGAATTGCAGAGCACAGGAACTGTCATGAGAAAAAGCAACATAAATAAAAAAGTGCTATGGATTATTAGGAAAGAAATAGCCACTCAGCATTATGTTATCCTCAGTGGGCCTACATCTTAAATACCTTGTGTAGTTCTGTTCGTCCCACCTGGAGAGGACAGAGCAGAGCTAGGTCAGGCACATAGCAGGATGATTTTGGGATCAGAACTGCTCACCCTGAACAACAAATGATTGGGGCAGGAGGGAAGGAACACGATAGTGAGCTGTCAGATCGTGGGTTGACTACAGAAGGCAAGTAGCTGTCTCTTCCCATGCAAGAACTAAGACAACAAATTAACCTGGAGAGGTGCAGATATTAGTGGGAAGCAGAAGGAGATGCTTTATATTGTACATCACTGTGCTGTGCAGCTGTTTTCTACATAATGTTATGGGAAGTTTATATGAGTTCCAAAATCAGCTCATGGGAGAAAAAAAATCTGTCAAGTGCTGTTTAAATACAACTCTGCCACTGTTGGGGAAGAAAGTCCCTGAGCAGGGATCACCAGGGGCTCAAAGTGTAATCTAGCGACAAATCACAATGTATTTCATTACAAAGCTTTCTTCTCCCACCCTTCCCTAAGAAACTGGCACTTACTGGTCACTGCCCGTGCCAGGATACTGGACTATATGGACCTTTGGCCTAACCCATGTTTTTACTTTTCATAGACTTGGGAGGTAAGAAATGAATTTGTTTCGGCAACAGAGAACACTGAGGAAAAGCATAAAGCAACAAAGGACAAAAAAGGCATTGACTACACATCTTCCTTCAAAATATATAAGCACCACAGCAACTAGGCAGTTAATTATACTCTTAAGCATACAGCTGTAACATATTTGCAGGCATTTTCATGATAATGTGAGCCAACATGAAAGGTTCTTGAGAATTGTCAGCAGTGCTAAGAGGGTGTCCTGACTTGACTCCCACGTTTCCACATTAACCACAGCGCCATCCAGCAACCTTTCTCCCTTTTAGACTTGCCAGAAAGTGAAAGGGCAGCAAGAAGAGCTCCTGAAGCCTGGACTTTGGAGAAGTCAGTTTAAAGACATCTAAGCAGTTGATATAAAAAGAGAGTCCTAGTCTCTTTGAGCAAACAAGCAGAGATAAATGATACAGTCTTAAAGCATTTGCTAAGTCTAAAAAAAAAAAAAAAAAAAAAAAAATCATAGCTCTGTAAATAAAAAGATCATAACTTATGCTGTAGCTCCAGGAGACTGAGTGTTTGGTTTTCTACTTTATAAAACAGGAAGTCAAAATAAAATCAGAGCTAGATGTTCTCATCCTCTACTTTCAGGGACTTGTGAAAAAAACAGTGTAAACAGAGCATGCAGCTCTGTTAACCAGTGAGGCTGGACTGTTTGTCCCTACAATAAATACTTCACCAGCGCATGTTTGTAATTTTTTTTTCATTTGTATAAGGACTGAGACAGTAATTTATACAAGCAAGATTCTTTGAGTAAGAAATGTGACATTAGTATCTTTGTGGTTTGGGTTAAGATAGAAGATCCTGACTGCTGAAACTTCACTTGCGTGTGAGGTTAGTTCAATATGTAAGGTGTGCAAACAGCATTCCTTGGGCCATTTTGTCTTGACCATCAGTTCAGAAATTGTCATTGTATTTAATGAAACCATGTGAGAGAAATGGTAGTTGGCACCTGTGTAGCAATTGAGGAAAGATTACAAGAGCTAGGTTAAACCAATTGCTTCAACTTTGCACATAGCTTTGCTTTTAAGGGTCTCATGAAGCACATACATTACAATGACCTGTGAAGGTTCAAAACCACTTTCAGTCTATTCAGCTTGTAGAATAAGTTTAACTTCTTTGACTCACAGCAGTAGTTATGACTGCTCCCATTCAATGGTCTTGTAGGAATCCTTCCATGAGCAGTGCAAATCACCATGACCATCTCTGACCTTCTGCAACCTGGTTCTCTGTCCATCCTAAGTCCTGCAAAGCAGAATTGTCTCTTCTTGTGTTTGTACAGTGGCCAACACAGATGCAGACAGGTCCAACAGATCACTACCTGTCAGGCCCCTAAGTGCACCAATAGGACTTAACTGCCCTCACCAGCCTGACCTGGGGCTTCCACTCACACCCTCTGCCCCTGGTTCCAGGAGCACCATTTAAGTTCAGGCCTCAGCTATGTTGTAGCTGTCTAATCTATGTTGTAGGTGCAGCTATCTCCAACTTTGCCTCTTGGATGGACCTCAGACCTTTGTTGTAGCCTTGTCTCCTAGTCCTGTGTCTGCCTCATCTCCTATTGCTCCTAACAAAATTCCATGGATGAACCTGGTTCATCACCTCACCTTGTCTTAGGATGTTGATGCACGCCATTACCAGCACCCTGCTTTTTCCACACTTTTCAGACCTGTGCCCATGGTCAGTGAGGGCTCTGCCCGTGCTGTGGTCACTTAGCTCCTGGTTTGTTCCACCCTCATGGAGTAACCCTGCCTCTTGCTGCTTCCTGACACCATTGCTCAGCCCATTTTTCATCAGGAAACATGACTATTTGTGATGGTTATAGGTGAAACATTAGAAGATAGAAGAAGCAACTCCACTAGGGTGATATCAGGGAAAAGAACTGTCCAGTAGAAGATTATGTGATCCCTTTCCAAACTTGGCACCCTGTCATCCACCTGGCAGGTAGAGATGCTGAGTGCTTTGGTGCTTCCAAGACTGTAGCTCCCCATGGTACTAAGGTTCAGCATCACTTCTTTCGAGCTGCAGGTTATGCTCTACTCCTTGAGCAAGGCGTCTTGTGCTGCACCACCACAGCTCTGCCCTAGAAGAATACTCTAAGTGCAAGGCTTTTCCCTGAAATCCCATCAAAGGTTTCAGATTAGGGCTAAGCAGTAATGCTTGAAGTAAGGTAAGTACTGAGGCTACAGATGTGGTGTTGTCCTCTGCTGACCATACATCAAGATCATATACAAAGAAAATGATGCAGTTTGAAATATGTCACATGGCACATCACAAGATACGGCCTGTCGTCTCCTCTTTCCTTGTACTGTTCCAAATTGGGATACCTTGAGGGACTGCAAACTGACAATGAGCAAGAATGAGTCAATTATGAACAATAAAACCAGATTTTAAAAAGCAAGTGGCTTTCATGTTTGTGGCCGAGGTGATGGATTTCTATGCTGTTGGGTCTGCGCCTGCACACGGTCCATCACCGGTCCTGGTAACAGACCCTGCAATTTTCAACTGACATAGCTGCAATTCTCTAACCTAGTCTGAAGCCCTCTAAGGCAAAAAGGGAGGCACACTGACATCTGGTGTAAAAGATTGAAACATGCACTCCAAAACCAGCATTGTAAGATGCAGAAACACCTTTGAACTGCAGGAGGGCGGAAGGGTACTGGCAAACAATCCTTGGGTTTTTTTCTCAGGCAGCAAGTTGCTTAAAGAGAAAAGTATGTGGAAAAGCTATGCCTGACATAACATCATCTCCTATATTTTAAAAATAAACACCTAGAAGCAGTTTACCCTGTGTTCAGGAGAACTTGTAGATTCATTTTCAGTGCTATGTTTAGCAGATTTTTATTGTGATAAATAGATTTAATCATGGTACTGATTAGATTGCTTGTTTCTCTGTCTTAATGACTGGTCTTTTAACTATGCTTTTGTCAAGCACCTGGTGTGTTTCTTGTCTGTAACCAGAGTAGAGCTGGAGCCTCTCAATCTGAACTCTTCGGATCTCCACGCTTGCTGGGGCATGTCCTGTTTTAACCACAAAATCCAAGCAAATCCAATCCTTTGGGAACCTTCGACAGGTTCTTGAAACTTACATTTTCTGCTGCTTTGTGTTCTGTCTCCAGTGGTGGAAATCCCCATACAGCCAGGGAAGAGTGCACGGACAGGCACATGCCTCGTGCTCCTTCCCTCAAGCTCCTGCCATAGTACCTACAGCTGCAGGACCTTCTGCCGCCAGAGGCTGAATCTCTGGCTCCAGCAGTGCTTGGAATAAAATCTTTCTCCCAACAACCTAAACCTATTTTAGAGTTATGCAAAGTTCTGACATCCTCAGCATTAGAATTTGCAGCTTGACTGTGCAGCCTGAGAGGGATTACCATCTTTTGCTCATTTTTTTTTGTGAATTTAAATGCTTCTGGCAGGAGGGATTTGTGAAGAAAAGAGCTTTCCTAGCTTGTTTCAACTTCAGGTGAGGGAAGGGGACCCACAGCTGCAGGGTACAAAAAAAAAAAAAGGAGAAATACAGGCAGGTACACTTCAAAACTAATAGAGGCTGGGAAGAGATGTAGAAGGCTGTTGAGAGGAAGGCTTCACACTCCTGGACTTCAGATGAGTCAGGAGTGGTAATGTAAAATGAGCCTTTAACTTCTTGGATATAAGCCTCAGTGCAAAACCCCAAACTGTGAACATGGAAAGAGGTGTTCATTTGCCAAACACAGAATCGATACCAGGTTTTCTCGTAGAAATAGGCAACAGTTAATTAAATGTTCCTTGGACCCTATGAAGCTTTACTAACCTACTGACTACTGGCTTTTTATCAGACGTGAGTTAAGGAGCAGGTACATCTCATGAAGGACTGGCGGGCACTTCCTTCAAAGGAGGAAATAATTGCTGGGCACTGCAATGAAAGACACTTTCCAGAGTCCAGACCTATATAAGCACCATATGGCGATGCTTTCTGTCTGTCAGGTAGAGCAGGCTACCATTGATAAAAGACTGCTTTTATCACAGCAGGAGCAGTGTTTGGGGCTCTAGATGCTCCCAAGGGGACTTTCTTGTTTGGGAACTGTGGGACAGTATGAAGGAGCATATGAGAAAAACTTGCAGAAATGCAATTTTGTAAGATAGATCGACACAAACATTTCATCTTAGGTGACAAAATATTGTTTTTGTGTCAAAAGGATCAGTTCTAAATGGTTCTAACAGGTTGCAAGGTTTTCCAGGCTCAGAGGTTATATTAAACATCCACCTACAATGTATGCTGGTTGCAGGAAGTCCCTGTCTGAAATAAAAAATAAATAAAAAAATACAAGATTTTCCTCAAATCAATTGATGAGGCTTTTATTGCATAGAAGATCACTGCAGAGTACACAGTCTTACCCCTGAAACAGGTATGCCTGAAATGCTGCATTTTTCTGCAATTTGCATGACAGTCCAAAATCAATAATCGAAATATAGTATACAGTATCAAAAGTTACCACTTAGCTTCAACAGCATAAGACAAATGCAGGGTGGTATCTGCAGCCAACAAAGCAGATGCCTATTCCTGAAATACTCTGTATAAAATCTTCATTCAGCCATCACTGACTGATTATGTGCCTATATAATTTGACCGCTGAAGTGGGATGCCCCTGCGGCAGCAGTCCCCTTGCACAGCAGCCAGAGCAAGAGAGGAGCTGGCCAAGTCTGGGTGGGTGCCTTTTGATGCAGCACAGTCTGCATCCACTGAACTTTTCAGGACTGCCACAAACAAAACCTATGCTGGTTAAAGCATCTTTCTTTGAGTCGCAGGGGTCAGCTCAGGTGTTCCCCAGGCTGCTGTTGGGTCTTCTTTCTGTTGATGGGGCCATCAGTTCATAATCTGCCCGTTAAGGGACCTGGCAGGGGGCTATATGCGTCCCACCCACAGCACTTGCCCAGGAACACCAACAGGCAAGGTGCTGTTTTGTGTATGCCCGAACCATTCTTCACAGCTGCACCTCATCCAAAGCATTTCCAGAGCTGCACCTCTCCCAGCTCTGAATAGTCTGAAAGACTGTTCCTAAGCCAGGTTACCAGTCACCGGTGCTCTTCTCAGAAAAGTCCAGCTTTTCAAAACAGCCAAGGAATCTCCACCACCTCCCACCCACCCTGACAGCAGGCAGGGCTGTACCCTGCCAGGGCTTTCCAACAGGTTCAGCACTGAAAAGCAAAGCAGTAACTCATCACAGCAATCCAGCTCTTTACTTTTGAAAATGCTGCTCAGAACTGCACTCAAACGATTCATGCAAATCCACCCCAACATGTCCCACCCCCTCCTCAAGTGGGAGGAATTTTAACAGTTTGTTCTGCTTCTTTGGGATTTAGTAGCTCTTTGCAACATTCCTCAGCAGTCTGCTGCACCTCTTCCCTGAAGCTGGAGCTGCATCAGTGCACGCAGGGCAGGGGAAGAGCATGGGGGGACCAAGGCTTGTCAGGGCAGGGCTGCAGCGCTGTTTTGCAGTGTGCAGTCAAGAGGCTGCCTCTCACAGCAGTTCTCTGCTCACTTTAACCACTGAATCACTCCCAGATTCTGCCTTCAACAAGACTGAGTTATTCCTGCTGGGGGACCCAGCACAAATGCAGTGCAGGTGCTGTGAGGAACAGTATCCAAAGCAAAATGGGATCTGATCCAATCCGATGGTGTGCACACAGGCTCTGATTTCCACTTAATATTTACAATAAAGTAGAAGTTAGGATACGCCTAACATACTGTCCAGTTCACCATACAGAAAACTTGTATTTATCTGGAGATTTCAGGATCATATTGCTGATCAGGGAAACAGCAGAAGATGCAGACTGTATTGACAACATTTTATTTATAATTAATGGGAACTTCTGAAGTATTAGATAACAGCTTGAGGCACAAAGCATGTCTACTTCTTAGTCCCAAAAGCGGTTTGAAATCAAATCTCCTCACTGATGCCCTTGCAGCATTTTTTCCACATCTGAGAAACATGAGGGGGCCAAAGGCTTAATTGCATAGTGGAATCCAAGCTCATTTTTTAGTTATTTTGATTGCAAAAGTCTAGCACAGCTATTCCTGTGTAGAATGGTGTAAAATCTCCTGCCCTTTACATCTAAGTGTCGTGACTGCGAGGCTGCCACCCGGCTACTTCCACTGTCCACTCTGGTCCTTTCACCATTATGTTTTTCTGAGCACTGCCACTACACCAGCGTAGCAAGTAAGCATCATGGCTTGTACAGTAACTCCCCATCTTGGGTTTTAAAGTTGTATCAAAGTCCTTGTCCTGGTTCCAGCTGGGATTTTCATATATATAGAAACGAGGAAAAGTGGTGGTGATTAATTGGAAAGTGTAGGATCTGAGCATGACGTAGATGGTATAGAATAAGGGGTGGATAATGTCCTGGTTCTGGCTGGGATAGGGTTAATTTTCACCAGAAGCTGGCCAGGGTCTATTCTATACCCTGTGACCATCATGCTCACTATATAGAGGGGGATGGCACGAGGGGGTATCGCTTTTCAGGAGCAGGCTGGGCATCAGGATCCGGGCAGGGAGTGACCTGCGCGGGGAAGGACCGCTTCCTCTCAACCACCGCACTCTGTTGTTGGTATTGTTGGGGTTTGTTTGTTTTCTTTTCCTTTGCTGCCCTGTTAAACTGTTGTTATCCCAACCCATGAGTTTTGCCTTTCTTCTTCCTGATTCATGCCGCCATCCCACTGGGAGGGGAGGAGCAAGTGAGCGGCCACATGGTGCTCAGCTGCTGGTTGGGGCTAAACCACGACAGTCCTCTACAACTGAAAATGCTTTTTGCTGGTAAGTTGCAGTTAAATGTACCACAGGTCGTGGAGAATTGTTAAGTACTCACCAAGCTGATCTATACCATGCACCAACATCTGAAACAGCATTCTGAGATTTTTTAACAGATTTAGGCTAGTTTGGGCAAGGTGCAAAGACTCTGCTGTGAAAACCAAGCTTCCACCTGGAAATTTTTCAGTATCTTACCTTTAGTCTCCTTTTCTGAGAAGAGTGTGCACACCTCTGCAACTACTTACCACATCAGTGTACAAACACACTGCGGAGCTGCAGGATGCCATTCTGCAGGTGGCTGCAGAAACTAAATTTTTACATGAGTTCAAAACTGGACAAATTCTTAGAAGAAAGCTCCACTGAGGTTTACGAGATGTGTGGACAATGCCGTTACCTCCAAGGTCCCCAAGTCACACATTGCTAGGAAGGTGGGCTCATGTTCTGCAGAACTGCAACACTCACTTGCTCCAAGCTCTGCCTCTATAGCAGTATCCCATGCTGGCCACTTTTGAAGACAATTGTTGGATTAGACAGGATTTTGGCAAGGCTGATTTTGACTTTGTCAGAAAACCTGCCAGCATGCATGTTAACTCAAATATTCAAAGTAGAACAATTTATTAACAACAACATTTTACAACAGTGTTTTCTCTTCAACTAAGCTCCAAGATGCAGGTGGAACTTGCAGGTAAAGGACTGACTGGGTGTAGAAGACTTACAGATCATTTAAAGCATGCCCATTTCACAGCAGCTGCTTTCAGACTGATGACGGTCAGCTTGCCTGCTTGTTTAAGAAACAAAACCACTAACTACAGGTGTTTCTTAAATTGATTTCCTAATAAAAATGAAATTTTAGGGACTGTACTCATCTGAATATAATGCAAAGATCTTAAAAGGATAAGTACAAGTAGATTACACCTGAGTGATGTGATTGCAAATTCAAGCTGTGTTAAGCTGGTATCAACAAAGTAGTGCATGTGCATATGGCACCCCAAGTGTTCTTTGATGATACTGCATTCAAAAGGTGTGTGGCTTCGGTAGAAGAAAAAGCAACTGGGTAAAGACAATTCCATGCGCAATGTGTCTCTGTACAGTTTATTTTACAGATGAGATGAGCACTGTGGTGCATATAAACTTGCAGAACAATATAGGAAAATACAGTTTAACCATATGAAATTGTTTTACAGTAAGACAGAAAAAGTATGTATAGGAAATGCCTTCAACACTGAAGGACAAGATCCACAGCTGACATAAAGTAGCTTCCACCGAACTCCGCCAGTTTACCCAAGCTGAAGATCTGCCCCTTAAATCTTTTCTGCATTCAACTTCTTAAGTTCAGTAAGTGATTCCTTCATGCATCCTTATGGAACAAAAGCCATCCTATAATTTGCACAATGATCCAAGATTTACTAGTTACCCAGACAGAGGCTGCATGATACATAAACTATTTAAGGGGTCTATTCAGCCAAAATTTATGGAAAGTTATAAAATTTTGGTTAAACATCTTTAAAAATAAGTCATTAGTACTGGCAAAAGACAACTTTCCTAGAAATTTAAAAGTATTTAGCAAAAGTTACACAAAAAGGACCAAATAAGCAACTTCATTTCAGTAGAAAACTCTTTTTTAGTGTATGACTGGTCATCTGGCCCACCTTTGAATCCCTGCTGTTAGAATGTCTGCAAAACTGTTTGGTGGATTTTTCACACTGCCTTGGGCTGCTGAAAGAAAGGAAACCATCTAAGGAGGAGAAGAAAATATTTGTCCAATACTAGCACCTGCTTTTTTCATAATGGATAGAGGTTGCTGTCCCTAAAGAGTGTTTTTGACCTGCTGGAGTACAAGAGTGGTAAATGGACATCCAAATTCCTTAGGCTATTCTGAAAATCTCAGCCATCACATAAAAAAAACTCCAAAGGAACAAGGGATTTCAGGTCAAGCATTCCCAAAGTCAGATTGTCATGTCATGCAGATGCGAGATCCCCGAAATCACTATTCAGCTTTAGACTGCCAGTACCAGAAAATTTCTTCTCAGCAACTACTTTAAAAAAAGAGGCCTCACGTGCCACTTACTCAACTATTTTTATGCAGAATTCTCTGCTTATCCTACTGACACCCCTATACTGAAGGATGTGTCAGAAGATTAGGTTAGCAACGCTCCTTCAATGCAGTTGCTTTTAAGTCTAACATTTCCTACTCCATTTTCAGCATTGAGAATTCAGGATGACTGTGCTGGATAGTAAATGATCAGTGAGACAGAGGCAGGTCTACTGGATATGCGGATGTCCTAAAAGAGTGCACAGTGCAGAGCAAGGAAGGAGGGTTGAGAATCCTGCACAGATCTGTGCATACTGGCTGCTCCTGAGCTTTGGAAATTTGTAGGGTAAATCTGTGTATTTACATGCTTGTAGCAGATATAATTTAAAGAGGCACTTCAAGGGGAACTACTAGCAGAATTTTAGTAGGGTTGTGATACAAGCTATTACTCAGTTAGTTGTTAAATCAGTAGCCCTGAAAGACTGCATATATTCAAAATTATAGTCTTGTCCACTCACTGAACCTGAATACAGCAGCTGAAAAGCTTTTGTTCTGAATATTCACTGAGTTTGTCTCTTACGATGCACCTGAAATAGTTCAACTTAATGTAAGTTGAGGGAATTAAATTTGAACGTTTCAAGTGTATATTTTTTTTCTGTAATTATTATGTGGTTAACCTAAGACTTATTTTTTATTGGTCTATGAAAGATTTTATCCATGCACAATTCTTAGAATCAGATGCATCATTAGGCACGAAAGGTTTCTGCCTTGAGGAATGCATGGGATTAGAAATTTAAGTCAAATTGTGCTATGTGTTGGTCCCTTCAGAAAAAATGTCCAGGAAGAAAAAATAAACTGTGTCTAGCACAAAAAGGAGTCATTGCACTTCCAAACTCGGTGGCTGATAAGAAAAATCCAAAATAAAAACCAAAATAACCCCTCCAAAAAGCATGCACTTACCACTCTCAGAAAATATCCAAAAGCATGAAGTTTGGTCAGCACATTAAAGCAACAGAGACGTTCTATGAAAATTCAAAATTAAAGAAAAGATCCTGAAAACTGGTGTAGCTCAGTGATGGAGGGTTGGCTACAGTAACAATGAAGAGGAAAAAATAAGAATTGAAAGATGCACATTTATATGAGTAAGATCTACTATAAGACAAAGAAATGACTATTATTTATACAATAGTGCTTCTCAGGAAAAGACAAGGATTTGCTGATGGGAAAGACTTCATCACCATTATGCAACAGAGAGACTGTGTGCTCCAAGCTCCTGAAGAATACCTGCACGCCAGGCTTGACACGTCTCTGCCTGACCTGCGGTCAGTTCAGTGCAAGGGCGCAGGACATCACAGCGCTGCCAAATGCCAAAAGCCACACGGCAGTCGCCAGTGTGGCATTGCCACATAGCGGTCTCCCGCTGGCACAACCAGGTGCCAGTTGGAGAGCCTTGTATCAAGCAATAGATAGAAGGGAACGTTTCGTCACTGATTTTCATGTGCTAAGCAGAATTCAGAGAGGGAGGAGCCTGTTACTGGACCCGTCAGGATCTGAGGGAGACGAGTGCCTCGTGTCGAGAAGCTCAAATGCCACTGGGGCAGCTAAATATTTTCCTGCCCTATGTGTCTGTTTTTAATTTGAATCTGCCTGTGACTATTGCCCACCTGGTTAAGCTAAATGTGACCAGCAGGCTCCTCTGGTAAAATGTCAGACATCTCTGCTGTGCAAAGGACACCCGTCAGCCGTTCCCTACCACTGTATGCGTACAGGAGGAATGCCCACACAGCAAGAATCATTCACAGCAACGCGCAACGCTTCGGCAACCTCTGGGACCTCATTCTCCTGTTTCAACACATGCTGGGTAGCAAAAAGCCTACAGACTTTCCAGAAAGGTCTGTGATCAGAAAAGCTCATTATTTTGAAAACTGCCTTTTTGACACTGTCTTTTGAAGACCTAGTTCTCGCAAAGTGGACATGTCAGGGTGACCAGGACTGCCTCCAGGACACCAGACTCTGACTGCCATCTCTGGGAACAGACCCAGCAGGCTGCACTAGTGCAAAAGAGCACACTAGCTACTATAAAATAGTAAGTATGTTTTCGATTCAGAAGGAAACAATCAATTGATCACAGCAAGAAGTCACATCTACTCATTCCAGGGGGACCTTCAAGGTGCTGGTCTGGATTTCTTAAGGTGCTTGATAGGGAAGGACCCACCTGGGTAAGCAGTGCTCTTTCTCTCCCTGTGTGTGACTGAAGAAATAGATGGGCAGAGATACTTTTTCACTTAATTTTGCATTTGGATTTTTACAGCTGCATCAGAAGGTGAGCTGTAGGCCCACGCTCTAGAGCTGCGCTCCTACCACAGCTTGACACAGTGGAGCTGCTGGGTCTTATACATTAAGTATTTGAGGTTCTCAATTCTTAATGTTTACCTTATACATGTACTCAACAACTAAGGAAAAAAGAGGCCTTGTGCATTTCTATTTGTTAGCCTGATTTTCAAAGTCTCTTATCACCTACATGCTCCCTGTTGTGTTCCACAAAATCTCTGAGTGCCAAGCACTTCCAAAGAGCAGGTGAAAAGAAGAGTGCACATTTCTACATAAAGAGTCTAACTTGCAGCAAATATTTAAATAATGACATTAAAAACAGGGACAAATTTAAAGAGGTTCTGAGAAGATCTGAGAAATTATGACTGCTACTGAGCATGTAAAAGTTTCCTGGGAATGCTTTACAGAAAATTCCTGTTAGAAAAAACAAAACAAAACAACAAAAAAAAAGAGGTGATCTGAGTGCAGTTCACTGTCACAAGACAGCTACACACACTGACATTACAGCACGGGGCTGTCAGCTAAACAAAAAGCAGCTAATTCTGCAACATGAAACTGCACAGATGCATAAAGGGTAAAGAGAACCAGAGCACGAGTCTGCATGTGCCTGTTACGCACGAAAGGAAGAATGATTGCAGTTTTTACTGCAACTGTGTGACACGAGGGGGGCACAGCTACCCCACAGCAGCTCAGGCAGGGCTGCCAAGGGGGAAAAGTATTCTAGAAAAATAACAAGAATTTCCATATGACTTTCACTGCTGTTATGGTATTTTAACATTTAAAAAAAATTAAAGCTATCTCTAAAGATCCCAGTGTCAAATAATGAAGTGACATTCTTATAAGGAAATAACTGAAGGCTTTCAAAGATGTTCAACACATAGAAGTGAAGAACAAATAAGTGAGACGTGAGTGAATCTGGAGCAGAGTGGAAAAACTGAGAATTAGGCCTTTTGGATGTTGCTCCACGAAATCAACCGGAATCTTGCCAGCGATGGGGAAAACAGTGCACTTGGCCCACGTGGTAAAGGACTCATCGCTTTCAGCTCATTAACTCCAACAGGAATCAGCCAACAGCACTGGATCCAGAACAAGTCTGTCAGGAAATAAGCTGAAAGAATACCTTAGAGAAAGACTTCCAACAAGGACTCTCTATTGAGCAAATGGTGCCAGAAGATGGCTTTGAAGACATAGGCGGGCTGGTATGGATCATGAATAAAATGTTCTCATTCTGTACGGTAGCTGAGGTTACAGCTGGTAAGCACCTCACCAGCTCTGGCACTGGAGTCCGGACACCCAATGGATTCAAAGTCGTAGGCATCCACGAAACCCTTGAGCTCAGACAAGGGCCAAAAGGCTCTGGGCTGAAGCAGAGATCGCCAGGGAGCCAGACGCTTGACAGCACGAGACAAGTATGTGACAGCATCACTTATACAAAGAGGGAGCTCCGAAACACAGGTGGCTTCAACAACAACCCGGGCATGCATAGCTACTAGATAAGAATGAGAGGCAAACTTCCACTAATTGTGCCTCTTCAGGTGAAAGCAAACTGTGCTAATCGAAAGCTCACCTTCTGCTCTGTGACCACAGAGCCGTATGAAGATGTAAGACAGTCTGGTCACTCAACAAAAAAAACCTCATACCTGTAGTGACTAAAATAGTAAAAACTTGCATCAAGTGTGTGAGTCCACCTGCCAGACAAAACGAGATGACCCTTAAGATCAGTACCTATGGAGGCAAGAGATTAAGTTTGCTATTCCTATTAATCAGTTACATTGCAACATCATCATGCTTTTCACATGCTAGCTATTTTAACATAACATGAAGCTTGACCTTGCTCTGGAGAAGCAGCTCTTTAGGATGAGCTATTGCATGAGGAAAGACTGCGTTCAACTGCATTTTTGCAACTCAATGGAAGATGAATAGAGCAATGCTGAAACTCTCAAAGTTACCTTGCTAGGAAAGAACATGAGGACAGGCATGCGTGCTTCCCTTCAAACATGCCACTACCTTCTTTGAAGATGCTGTCTGTTCAGAAGCACAGGGGCTCCAGCGCTCCCTGACTTGTAAGGCATCACACTGTCCAGGATCCATCAGCCAGAGAAGCAAATGAGCCAGGTAACACTGATCCCACTGTCTGCAGTGTCATATCACAAGGGAATATCATCTTTTGCAGGAATTAAGCTGGAAACCATCTACAAACAACAAACTTCCCTAACACTTCCACTGATTACAGATGGAAGTCTTGTTGTAGAGGAAGCATCTCACCCATTGCAAAGCAGCACCGCACGAGAGTTTGCTGAGCCTGGTAACGATTAATAGCCAGGTACAAGTGCTCTCCCCAGATTATCAAAGTGAAAAAGAGATACAGACTCCATGAAGAGAATTATCGTTCTGTGCAACTCACACATTCCTGCAACATTTCAAATGGACCAAAACCTAGAATTAGGAAAACTGTAGGAAATAAAACAAACAAGGGAAAAAACTTACCAGAAAATACAACTGAGAATTGAGAGCAGCTTAAATACACCTTAGTAGAGGAACCAAAATACATTTCAGTCCTCAGAGAAACCTGTGTTAACGGACAGTATTTCCAGTCCAAAACAGATAAAATAACAAACATCTTTAAAGAAAGAGGAAAAATAAAGTGTAATTGATCACAGATTATTTCAGATATTTATCAAGGAGAATACTGTATAAAGTGCACAACTAGCACGGTTTTGCAATCAAAACAAGAATGTGGTGAGGTGTTGTCAAGATTGCTCATTTTAATCTATAATACAGCTTAGAATACAGGTCGACCTGAGATGTGGCTCTTAAGTACTCCAGTTATTTCTGGCCATTGAAGTTTTGAAAGCTCACCCTGCACCTGTGGTTTAAAAAAAAAAAAAAAAAAAAAAAAGTGCCTGTCCTCCAAAGTGCATGGTAGAGATAGGAAAAGTATACACTGGTATGCCAAAGAAATAATAGGACAGAGTGTGAATCAATAGGAAGACTGAAAAAGAGAGTTGATCATGGAACTTCCCTGCTTGAGCAGCAGCAGAAGAGTCTAGGGAAGCGTATGTACTCTAACTGAGCTCAAGGAGTACGCGACGCTTAGGCAAACCATGTTTCATTTGTATTGCAATGGTCTTTGCAGGAACTTAGGAGAGACTCACGTAACAGTGTGCTGGATACTTCCAACACCGAGAATAAAATAGTAGTCGCAAATTCAGAAATGTGTAATGGAAGTGCAGTATGGGAGGTGCCACACCAGGAACAGTGCTCCTGAGCGTGCAGTGGTCATGGCACTGCACCTGCCAACGCACAAAGGTTTATAAAGGTTAACAACACAACAGAGAAGTGGGTCGTGGAGGCATTTGCAAGACAGGAACAAATCTACACTGCTAAAGAGACAGTTGAGAAAAAGGGAACAATAGGAAAAAGCAACAGAATTCAGTTGAAATAACAAACCAGAAAAATAATCACTGCAGCAATATTAAAAATGTGTTTCAGATAGGACTGTGTCTCAGTTTGTATTCGTAAAGGGGAATGTTAATTCTCAGTGATCTAATCACAGCACTTTGAGGCTGGTGAACAAAAACTTAGAAGAGTAGTAGAACAAAAGGATGCAGTTTTGGTGCTGGGGAAAAAAGGATGGTAACAATGAGATAAAGTGGAGCATAACTGTGGATCAATGAATAGTACCATTTGGGAAATTGTAGGTAACAAGACAATAAACACTGACTAAAGGCCACAGTGGTGAGAATCAAGGTTTCTGCTGGATCTAAAGTAGGAATCTTAAGAATCTTGGCATTGTCTGAAATGCTGAAATACATTAACAGCAACGCTGAATAATCAATCAGATGTAAGAGCTGGAGAAGAAAATGATACCTTTTCAAAACCAGGCTCCAAACTACATAACACTATGTGCCAAGAGCACTGTTGAATTTTTGGTAATTTGCGGTAAGGGTAACAAAGGAAAAACCTAAGATTAAGAATCTGATGGTGCAGAAATGCTGGGCACCTACCTCTACCTTTAATGCAATCTAGCATCACAGATTCGTGGCATCTTTGAAAATCAGGCTCTAAAAAGATAAACCGCACAATTTAGCTGGACAAATTTGGTAATTAAAGATACCTAAAGGCTGTGATATTCACCTGAAGGAACCAACAAAGGGCAATTTGAACCTGGGTCCCAAATAAAATGTTAGAGGACTGTCTTTAAGGAGATTCTGTGAGAAAAATCTTGCATAAGCAGGAAAGGTTTTGAACATCTCATTTATTCCTTGGTATATAACCTCTTTCTGTCATTGGGGGCACTCAGACAGCTAATGAGGTAGGTATAGCACAACCAAGTCTTTCCTGATAAATAACGGTGATGGTAACACTTTCAACCTTACTGATTGGCCTAGAAGAGAAACAATGATGATAATGGGTTCATGTATCCCTGAGAGGGAGTATAAAACAGGAAGAACAGGAGTCTTCTCCATCTCCATAGATTTTGGGAGAAGGGCCATCACTTCACTGCCACGGTGGCAAATTGTGTTATATGAAATAAATGTATTTGCACAACATTGCTGTGAGATATGTGTGTTTTACAGATGGGGAGCCAGAAAAGTTAACTGACTTGCCTATGGCCATGAAAGCAGTCAGTGACAGACCTGGGATTCATTATCAGGACTTCCTTGCCTCCTGCATGATGTTCAAACAGTTATCTACTTGCTGGCCAGAGGCTCACTGCATGGTTGTTCTAACATACTGTATAAAGATAGTCATGCAAGGGATGTAGCACAAAGTCACTGAAGAACAGAGCGCTCTCTGTACCAGAAAGCAGACTTCTTCTGGAAGCTGCGTGCAATTGTGAACCTCTGGTGGGAAGCACACATCTGGTTTCTTCACCCTGGAATGTCTGGTGCTTAAGGCTTAGCACAATGAGGACCATTTTAATGACTAAATGTAACAGAGATAGCCCATACAGGCATAAATTACAGGGTGTCTGGTAGGGGAACAACCTTTTCCCTGTGCTCTTCTGACCCCTAAAAAACAAACATTAGCCTGGTTAATTCAGTGGACTCATCACATACAACTATAGATCAGTCTATATTTCCATGTCCACAGGTCGGATATCTCCAGTTTTGTGTTCTTTTACCCACAGTTCCCTGTCTTTGGCAGGATCCACTTTCCGAAGCAACTGATCCACAATTTCTACTGTCTAAAACAAACAAAACAAGAATCAAAATGTCAAAGGTGCATTTCAAGCAGAGATAGTCATTGCCCTGAAGCATAGAGCAGCTATGGGCATGCCTACATTACATTTGCAGGCAAGTGAGAACTGCACGTACATGAGACTTGGTGGACAACAGCCAGATCTGAATGTGAAGCCTCGTAGCGGGAAGCAGAGAAGAGGCAGACTTTTAACATCAAGCAGAGACAGGCTTCCTATGCCAGGCATTGGCCAGTCGGTCTCTGACTCCTGTCCTGCAGTCTGTACCTTACACCAAATACTACCATGTACTGAGGTCAGCATACATCCCCCATATTTTAATATTTGAAAACTAGCCAGTTTTTTAATAGGAAAAAATATATACTCCCTTCCCCAGCAATGAAACTATTTACCATCTTCCTTGCAAGAACAGATGACCTCAAGGAGTAGTGCATCATGCTGGGAGAGCTAATAATGGCTCATGCTGGCCAAATGTAATTCAATGCATTGTGTTTCCCCCAGCAAAACGCTGTGATCCAGCAGTATAAAATGTAACCAGGGTCAGAGAGTCTTGGAGGAGCAGGACTGTAGGGTGGCAGTACAGTACTGCTGCAAACAAGCTGACGGCGTACACTGTTCACAGCTCCTTTTGATATGGTCAGTCAGATCAGGACAGGGACCGTTCTGCTCAGCTGAAGTGCAGTAAAGACCAAAGGGACGGAACAAAAAGCAGACTTACACTTTGGTTGAACATGTCTGTCTCATGCCGCAGCTGTGTATACTGGCAAAGATGCTGCCGAATCATCTCCACCCTTTCAACTTCTAGTCTCTCAAGTTCCTGGACAGGAAGAAAAAAAAAGTCCATATTTTTCTTGGAAGCTGAGCTTGAAGGCCCGGAGAAAGTTGCCAGTCAGTGCGATACTGCCCCAGGGTCATGCTTTGGAGCTGAACTCTGTGGTTGCATATCCCTCTGATTTGCAGAGAATCAGAGACAGCAAGCAACAGAAGTCACTTCAGCCTGAGCCTAAGGACAGAAAAGAAGGTTGAAACCTTTCTAAAACTGAGACAACCAAGGGAGAGAGAGGAACTACTGTCTTCAGGGATGCAGCAAGCAAGAGGGAATCTGCTTCCTGCAAGAAGCTTTGCATGCTTTGTTGCTAGCTCCAGAAGTTACAATGATTCCTTGGGGAAGCAGGAGTCCGCATTGGGGCGTTTGGCTCAGAGAGCCTTACTGCCCTTGGTCTAACCAGACACCTGTAAGAGCAGTTTCATCTGTTCACCAGGTGATGAGCTGGGACAAGTCTCCACCCAGCTCAGCCGGCAGTAAGCAGACCCCAGCAACGCTTTAGTTAAAAAGGCAGGTGATTTCTAACATTCCTCCTGACTTTTTCTGCCTCTCCCTTCTCCTGGATTCTGATATTATACCCCAAAATCTGCATTTAGTCCCTCCTTGTCCATTTGAGTGGCAGCAGTGGAAGCACTTTATGCTTTAAAGCTGCCTTTAAAGACATATACTGTAACGGACTCTGCTGTATCACTAGAAGGCTCTGCATTCACAGGGACATCAATGGGGCCAAATCTTAAAAAACCTGCCTTCAGAGGGCATTTCTGGTGTCCACTTACTGGGCATCATGGCGGAGTGCAACCTGAGCATATACAAGCAGGCAGGCTGCTACATTCCTTTCCCTGTGCTATCTGCAATTTGATAGATGTCTTTTGGGAAACAGATCCTTCATTACACAGGGGTTGGACTAGATGACCTTTAAAGGTCCCTTGCAACCCAAACTATTCTATGGTTCTATGATTACAGCACAAAAATCTCAGGTGGCAGACTATCTGCCTGGGTAGGAAGAAGAGCAAAGGAGCTTATGGTACAGACAGGGCTGAAACAGACTGAGCTCCTGTTGCTGTTGCCGGTTGATGTACTGCCCTTATGGAAAAAATGCCCCCGTTGAACTCAGACTCCCTTACTTAGGGCACAGATGTGCAGGACCAGAACGCATGAACCCAGCGTGCTAGTGCGGGTAAGCACGCCATACGCAGAACGCCCACTGTATCTGCACCAGAAACTTCAGGGAGGAAGGTACGCAAGGAAACAGAAATCTTCAGACCTCGACTCTCTTGACTTTGTATTGCATGTGAACTAATCTGTATCTGAGCTGATCAGATGCAGACTGTTTTTCAATTTAGATCTTAAATTCATGTATACCAAGACCTACCTTCAAACGCTTCTCAGCCTGAGTTTCACAACTAACTGGAAAACCTGCTGTGCAGCCTGCAGGCTATGACTTCCCTCTTGAGCTATCTACTGACGGACTTCTGCACCGTACTGATTCTCCGGGAGCAAATATGCAGCTAACATATACCTGACCGTATCTGGACACAGTGGCACTGATGGTCAGTGTCATTTGCATCAGTGAGAAACCACCAGTGAAGGTGAGAGGAGAATCAGATCCCTTATGTATAGGAACAGCCAACTTCTCTCTTGTTCTGCTTTTGGGAAGATATCTGCTTCCTGGTTTTCCACTCACCCATCTGCCTTTATTTATTTACTACAGTTTAAATGTTGCACTGACACACTTCCAAATGCTGAGCAATTTATTACCCTGCTTCTTATTAGGAGGAGTTTACAGTTTTGTGTTTGTCCAATGAGAAAAATACATGCAAAAGACATTTTTATTTCCCACTTTTGAAAGTAATTGGCTGTTGTCCAGAAGGTCTCTAAGGAATGACATGAGGGAGGAGCCCTAAAGCCAAAGTACAGGTATTTCAAGGAATACAGCACATCTAAGCTCTATCTTGGCATCGTGGTGACTAACCCCAAAGGTATACACCCTTAGGGTGAATACTGTGAGCTGTGTTATCTTCAGAGAAACAGAACAATAGACAATTAAAGCATGCCTCTTCTGAGCTGGCAATACTTGTGAAGAAATTGTAAAATCATGGGATACAAAAATTCATTAACATATAAATGGATTCAGTGATTTATCACGTTTTTCCATGTCTTCCTTGTGCATGACTTCATCCTTCCTGGGGACAATTCCAGCGTTCTGGCCCCTACGCAGCCTTGAACTGGTTTAATGCCTTCTGCAAAGAAACAATTATTTCTTCCTTCTCCTAATGATATGAGTTTTTCTTAGAATTGAGAACGTGAAATACAATGGGAGATTTATCACCCAGTTCTTTCCACTGCTTTGCACTGTAGCTAGCTATGAGTGGTGAATGTTGTACGCTATTACAATTTTGCAATGTTACACATGTAAGATGCTACACAGAGTTACATACCAGAGTGGTGGTCACCATTTCCTCAAACCACTTGGACTGGGCTTGATTGTAAAGATCCACGCAGCGCATCAGGTCATCTCCTGAAAAGTTCAAGACAGCAACACACTAGTCTTCTCTAGCCAGTCTTACGGAGCTTAGAAGGAAATCGCAGTTCAGGTTTTGTAGACAGGCCCAGAGGGTTTGAAGGCCAGTCCTGGCGGAGCTGAAGGCCGTTCTGTCAGATGGTATTTGTTAGGTGCAATAAAATTTCAACAAAATGCATGCACTTGATGTGTGGTAAAAGATCAGCTGATTGAGGTGAGAAAGAATGAGGGGGAAAGACAAGATTTTAAAAGGAAAATATGAACATGAAGTAATATTTTACAAAATGCCCAGAACTATGAAAGCAAGTTACTTCAGTTCAAAAAAAAATCGTCATAGACAGAAAGTTATACCTGAAAAATAAAATAATTACAATGGGAAATCAACAATAATGAGTTATTGAGCTGCAGGGTAGCACCGTGTAGGCGAGACTGCATTCTAAGATGAGTCTGTTTAGAACAGGAGCAAAGTGTCAAGCTCAAGCTGTCTGAGACTGAGGGATGCTTATTTGCAACCTCAACCCAGCTGCACACTCATGTATTCTCCAGCCTCTGAAGATGCGCGATTCCAGTTGAGCTCTGGCTTCCTCTGGTGTTCAGGGCAGTAACACAATAAGCTGCAATTATTTCAATTTTTTCTTCGTTGCGGGACTCTGCTCTGACAGAGAGGAAAAGGTGGGTGGAAAATTGGGAAGGCATGTCTCAGAGATTACAGCTTTCTGGCTAGTAAATTCTCTTTCTGCTTTAAATGAGGCTCAGTTATGCTTTCCCTAACGGTTTGATGCCTAGGTCCAGGGCTCAAATTCATCCTCTTCTTTTAGGTGCAAAAAGGTCTTTTATGTATAAACCAGGGAAGAATCAAGCTTTAGGAACAGGACTCCAAAGACCAAACAAGTGTCAAAGAAGTAAATGCACTTGGAAGTCTCTCACGGACTTAGAACTTGGGGTGGCAACCAAACTCTATGAATAAACGAGGATTCAGGGCTTAAAGCTTGGCAATAAGCTTATCCGCCCAGACGGGAGGTGCCTAGTCTGACATGACAAGTCCAAACTAATGGCTCCCACACTCCAGGAGGCTCCTCGGGAGCTATCTGATTCGGGGTTATCTGAGTGAATCTGAGCCACTGCACAGCCAGGAACATGAAAGCCATGAAACACATGAACAATCCATGGGAGCAGAAAGCAATGCCACGTACCAATAACTGGTGGGATCGTAGAAGGGCTCCGGTCTAGAGCTCCTATCGTCCACTTGCAGCAGGCCTCATTTCAAAGCTAGATCACGACATGCTGCTGCTGTGCGCATCGCAAGCACCCCAGCTGGGCTGCCGGGTAGCACTACCTGTGGGGATGGGGCGAGTCCTCCCCTGCCACGCACCGTAACGGTGGCACAAAGCCGGGGAGAGTGATGGGGAGACTCACACCAAACTCTGGGTTACTCCCATCTGATCTTCAGCTCTCCCTTGCTTGTTCAATAAATATCTATTACAAACAATTTCTGGGGACCCAAGGGAACACAGAGAATTTGCAGACGAATAAAGAGCACCTCTCATGGGGTCTCCTGTTGCTAACATGTAGCTTTTGTTTCTCCTCAAATGGTTGTCTGTACACATGGTCACACTGCGAATGACTCTTCTCAGTCTCCTCAAAACCCAGACAGGCTATCCTGAAGTTTTAAAAGCCTCAGAACTATGAAGGACCACTCTGCCAAGGAACAGACCTATGAAGGGATGAAACATGGAAGCCCTAGTTAAAATGTATTTTCAGCAAAGGTACTAACAGAGCTGCACATATCAGCTTTGCAGATCTCAAGAAAGACAGCTCCTGATGGATCCTGTAGAAGTGGTTTGAGCATCTCCAAAACATGCATAGGTCACATCAAGCAGCTGTGTCCTCAGTACAGTACAGCACACGCTACTATATCCTCAGTATCCCTTAAACAGAAATCATTTTAATCACTGAGCAGCAGTGGAAAAGACAAAAAGTTCACCTCCAAGGAAAACGACAGTAATAGGAAGCATAATTGCGGGTGACTGTGATTTAGGAAAGAACCAAGGAAGGAACTATGACTTCAGAAAGAAACATCCTCAGCTGAGCTTCTTTGAATCTGACTTTGAAAGTTTCACTAACATTCAGTTATCTCAGCACACTTTCACAAAACAAAAGGACAATTCACCCTCCTTTTACTGTTCTCACCCCACTTATCAAAATAATCATTTTGTGATGTCTGACTTGGAAAAACTGGGCTTGTTTCTTCAGAGGATTTAATACCAAACAGATTTGTAGCACAATTCACTTTGACTTTGTAGCTACAATGTTAAAAAACAAGAAACATGAGGGTGGACGGGCAGTTGCATCCCATCTTGTTCGTGCCATCCGCGGGGCTGCACTCGCCTCTGGACGCTGACGGACACAGGTACTCACCCGCCTGAGTGGACTTCCGTCTCGCCTTCTTAATTTCCTCTTCTGTCTTGTTGCTGAGCTTCACCTCTAGCTGCTGCGTTTTCATTTCCAGATCCTTCTGTCTCTCTGTCAAGGCTTTACGGGCCTTGGAGTAATTAAAGAAGAGTCACATGTTTTAGAGGAAAAGAGCTGCCAGATGCTTTCAGCCATCTATGACTCCTTCACATGAGTATTTGTCAGGAAGAAGTCAGGGACTCTGCATAAAACTGGGTCCTAACTAGGATTCAACTTCTTAGGACACCATGTGGTGTTCAAAGAAATGTCCTACCACCACATAGAAGCTGTCACCAACAAATCACAAAAGCATCTGAACTCTTCATAGGTTCTTAGAAAGGCACAGTACAAAAGGCATCATCAGACTTTCACGTTTCTTAGTAACTTTCTCACTATTTCTGGAAGAAAGGGGAGCTGGAGCTTCTTCCAAATGTCTTAAATGGCATCACCAAGACACTTCTTGCATTTGCTTTTCTTAGGATCTAAATTGTTGAAAGAATTTCAAGTATCTTACAAAATTTATTTTTAAGTACCTTCTGGATTCAATATACACTTACCAGAAACTAACAATAGGAACTTTTAGACTTAATTCAGGTTCATGACGACAGCAGTTCGTACTGTAGAAATCAAGAACCTGAGACCTGGTTACAACTGATTATTTAAATTACTTTAAAGTTCTTCAGGCTTTTAAAACCTGATTTATCAGTACCATTACTGAACTTGTACAGGCAAATTAGTAAAGTTCCTCAACAAATAAACATCGTTACCACACATGCATGCTGTCACCTCATTTACTGAGGTTGCCTAAAGATACAAAATAAAAATAACTTGTTTTGCATGGACTTGTTACAAAATAGGTCACATTTGTTCTTTATCCAGTTATAGTGTTTAAAACTGAATTTGGATGATTATATTTTGTTAGCACCGCACCTTGCAGTTTTCCACAGTCACACCAGCCTGCAAGTTCCAACGCTCTTGAGGCGTTACTTGAATGTTTTCAATTTGCAGTTTTAAAGACCCTGTGCTTGGCTCGGCAGGTCGCAAGAGGGAGCTGCAGGAAAGCCAAGTGGGGAGAAGCTGTGTGCTTCATCAGGCACGCTGCAGACACGGACACGGCTTCTCCCTTTTTCTACTCCTTCTTCTCAAGGCTATTCTAATTCATCTTTTTCAATATCCCTACTGAGGACTGTGTTTCTTTGCAGATATGACTGTGAAGAACTTACTGTTTTACAGAAACATGCCTTCCCTGCATACATACAGTCTAATAACCTTGTGCATCCTGCAACAGTTCTGGCCCTGGGTGAACTTTCTCACGTGCACTCTGATCTTTAATGAAAGGCCAAACAACCTTCTGGGTTGACTGAGCACGGTATTTTCCTTTCCAACTTATACCCAAGAGCAAACCGAGTGAGGATACCATTTGGCACGAGTGTCCTGGCAGCCGAGGCATGGGTATCCCGTCTCCTGTCAGCTGCTGATGGGAGAGCACTTTCTGTGGGTATAACTCTCCCTAAATCACCACCTCAGCTACAGACTGAATGTTCATGTTAAAACAGCCCCTGACACTAGGGTGCTGCTGCTGTTTGGGTTTTTCAGGTGAGGATGTTTGCTGTGAGGTGCGGAAAATAGGAACTGGGAGAGGGTTTGTGACTTGCCATGCCAGGTTCGAGCTGCCTTCCTTGGCTATCCGCCTTTGGCCACTGCACGAGAGGATACTGAGCCAGGAGAGCCTTTGGCCTGACCCTGCTGCTATTCTAAAGCAAGGTTTCTTAAATTTTGAGTGCAATAGATGTGACTTCCAGCAAGGAATATTTTCATCAAATGTGTTAGAAATATATTGTCCCAAATTGGGAAGGAGAGGATAAAACAAAAAGCCAGTTCAGCAGTAACACGTTAGCCCTGCCTGTAGCCCCCAGTTTCCCCAACCTCAGCTAAGCAGCAAATGATGTCTGGGGCCCAGCGAAGCATAACTAACAGCAGAAAGCACTCAGCAGAAACCTTTGCAATTCTTTGTGGCAGAACCCGAACTTTTCATGGGGCAGCTGCTTTTCTGTCCAAACAGGCAGTATCCCCTAAACTCTCTGGTTTCTTCTCTGCTCCCACCTTTTCAACTGCTGCGTAGCGGCTGGCCAGATGCTTCCGTAAGTCTGCAATATGGTGGTCACACTTCTTCATGTCTTTCTTAAAGTTCTCTCTGAAGTTGAGCAGGGGTTTCTCTACCTCGCTCTGAAGCTGGTAATGAAAAGGAAGGAAGAAATGGCAATAATGAGGAGCTGGGCAGTAATTCCTGCCTCTTCTGCTGAGCAGAGCTCAGGACGGAGGGGAAACAATACACACACTGCGGCCAAAGGCAATGCCATACAGCAACATTTCTCTTCCCCAAGATTGCTCTGAGTGAAGCTACTACAAAACTCAGCTCCTCGCAGGACAGCTCTGCTAAGGGAATATTTACTGAAGGGAGCAAAAGGACAGAAATCTTGTCTTCCTCTCTCCCCGTTACATCATCTCTCTCTTCTTACATGTAAGATCAAACTGCAGGCAATATCCAGAGCACTACTTGAGGTGCTCTGATTCTGATCTAACTGATGCACCTTGCTTAAAAAAAATAAAATACACAAACTAAAGCTGCTAACCCTGACTGCAAAAAGGCGAGTCAGTGGACCGTGGTGACACAGACATGTCTGCATTTCTTGTATAGTGAAAAGAGATCCAGTAAAGGCATATTTTATTTATTTCTGTCAAGTATAAGCAAGCCTGAAGAGAAGTCTGAGTATTGAGTTGAAACTCTTTAAGTAGTGGCAAGAAACCACTGAAATGAACCCAGGAGAGATCCATCAAGACTGCACAGGTGACTGATCTCTTACAAGCAGGACCTGACAGTCGGTAATACTCAACTCTGATAGAGTCTGTATCATATTGCTCTTTGGCCTTCTGATACAGTTTTGACACCTAAGAAATGTGCTCTGAAGGGATACAGATATTTCACCTCCCCCGAAGCAACCAAATACTTCTTTTCTATTGTCCCTCCTGCGGGGATGCTGGACTCCACCAACACAGGCAAGTTGGGCGCGTAATCACCTAACACGGCCCACAGTGGAGCAGTATCAAATACTCCCTGAAAGCAAGTATTTTCAGCCTTTCTCCAGTGCTATTTTAATGGAGAAGGAAACTTCATTCAAGCTCAGTACAGCCTTTTAATGGAGAGAGGCTACAAAGACAGCCAAGGCTCTACAGCACACATCCTAGAGAGGTTAAACAAGCTTAAAGCAGAGCTTGTTTAGGCAGATGAAGACTGGCACCACGGTGATCTAGTATGGCCTACAGCTGTCTGAAGGTCAGCTGCAAGGGTAACAGAGCCAAATTCTTCTTAGTAGGGCCAGGTAATGTCACAACAGACAATTGAGCTTTGGCAGGTTCAGGTTGAATGTAATTTAAAAAAAAAAAAAATCACCAGAATGGTAGCTGGGCACTGGAACAGGTTGACCAGAAAGGTCCTGAAATCTCTGTCCTTAGAGATATTCAAGACTCTGCTAGAAAAAGATGTAGCTGACTTGATCCACTGTGGGTGATCGTCCTGCATTGACTGGGGGGGGGGTTGGACAAGAAAATTCTGGACAATATTTTTATGACAGTCTCATCAGGATGGCCCAGGAATCTAATAATGACCTGTTCACAACTCTGTGGTCTAGCATGGTTACACAAGCTCTCTCAAGAACAGAGGTACAAACCACTGTCTGTGCCAGGAGCATTGTCAATGGTCAACAAAACAAGAACTGGAACAGAGAGAAGTTCAGGATGGCTTCAGTGAATGCCAGAGGCAATATATTACAATTGATAGAGATGTCTGTGTCCAATTGAGTCTGAAGTAGCTAAACAGTCTGCGTGCCCTTCAGGCTGCTCCATTAATAAATGGATTAACCTGGGTAAACAACCCAACATGAATCAATCATCCTCAGTGGAAGAGGCAGTAACCTGACTCATCTGACATAAGCAGGCACTGCTGTGAAAACCCTTATAAAAATCCCCAGGGCCAAGGACACACCAAACAGGAGGGCATTTCACTGGTAGTTCTACTTGCCTAATAGAAAGTAAAGATATTGCTTTCTTTCACATAGTTTATAATGGGACGGGAAATTCTGAGATCCTCATAAAGATGTGAAATGCATCACCAGGAGGCTCAAAATGCAAACAAGGCAACTGCTTTCTCCAGTTTTGTGTTCTGAGAATCAAAGAGGCGGACTTCTCAGTGAAGGCAGTTATCTTTCCTCTAGCACCATTATCCTGCTTGAACTGCCATTTTGCAAGAGGTACCATAAGCTATCAAAATAGACTCACGTGTGAATGACCCAGGCTTTTAAGTGTTGCATTACAGTTGGCCATATTTATTCTTTTTTCTTTTTTTTTTGCGAGAGGATCTTGCTAAAAGACTTTCAAATGCATGCAATAGATGAAAAAAACCATAAACTACTTTCCTAAGATGAAGAGATTCAAAGCACCAGTGTATACAGACAACTCTGACACTTACCCTGACACTGAATGGGTGAGATGTGACAAAGGACTTGAAATCTCAAGAAGTTTGCTAAAAGAAGTCATCAGGTATAGGACAGAGACCCCGTATCTCTGTACCAGTATGGCAGAGACTTAGGCAGAAAGACAGAGGCATAAGGTTAATCATAGTATTAGATGCTGGAGAAACGACACAGCTGAGTTATCAGAAACCACACTTCAAAAATTCCTCTGATTTCACAAGTACTTGTTTTTTCCTTTGCTCTCTCAGCACCATTTCCAGAAAGGCTGGTAACAAACCATCATATCCAGGCGAGCACACCATGACTTCAACTAGTACAACACATATGCATCTTCTCTTCCAGCAGAACTCACCTCCTGGAGCTCAGCAAGGGATAATCAGATAGCTGGGCAAGAGGTTCAATGCCATGACAACCTTCTTGAAGGATTCCTCCTGTGCGTGTACCTACAGCAGCCATGCCAGTCTGTACAGGCATTAGTAGTGTAATAATATTTTATGTTCCAAGTGCCACAAGAGTGCTATCACCTTCTCCGATCTGTTCGTGACCCCCAACGTAACAGTGCCGTGAAGGACTGTCACGGAAGTTGTTCAATGTCTTCATGGCTGGTGTTTATGTGTGAATATTCTTGTGTGCTCTGCACTGTACTGACTGCTTGTGCCAGCACTGACTGGTATCGTTCCGAGTATCAACAAGAAATATAATTACTACTTCTAAGAATAACTTCTCTGAAAGTAATAGCAATAATCAATATGTTTTAAAACATATTCTGTTAATAAAAGAAAGCTGGAACTAGGAACTCCTAAAGCAGGTACAGGAACAAGAGTTCAGAGGATGCTACAGGAGTTTCTGTGCAGGGTTTAAGGAAAAGTAAAATAATGAAAGAGCCCCTATACATTGCCTGCCTACATGCACACACCACTCCAGGGTGCATTTCTTCCTCTTGGAAAACAATACGGGAGGACAACAGGGAGCAAAAAGTATTTCACTAATTACAGCCCTGAAGTAGAAGTTCAAAGCAGAGCAGCGGGTTACCAAGGCAGCGGCTGGTTGCCTGAGTAACCTCTGCATAATCGCTTACAAACAGTGCAGAGCTATAATTTTCCTCCAGAACATGGCTGTTGTGCTGAGATATCTGCCACTGTATTGAACTTGATCACCCACAGAGGTTAACATAATGTAACAGGATGCAAGAGTATGTCACATGTGGTGGAAAAAACCAGATAAATACCATAAGTTGTACAAGAAATCTCCTTGGGCATCACTTGAGAGAAGAACCAAAATAACATGAAGTAAGTTCCCAGTGCACTTTTTAGAAAGGCTAACGATATGAAGAAGTCAGAGTCCTGGTTCTCTTCCTTCCAGACAGATACAGTAGATTCTTGTTGAGAAGCCAAATATTATTTTTTTGTTTCTTCCTCTACAGAAGTAATCTGTACAAGCTCTAGGTAAATTTACTTGAACAGGCTGGAACTTGGAGCCGCAGGTGAATAACCTCTAGAATCAGTTTTCCTTCTTTTTTATGAAAAGTTAAGGCTATACGTGTTTTAACTTACTCATCAGGTAGACTAAATAAACTATGATTTTGGCAGGAAGAACGGACAGAGTTTAAATAAGTTTGTTCACCAACTTATTAATTCTTCTACCTTTGTACCATATGCATGTGTATTTTCCCCCCTAACAAGCACTGAAGGGAGATCCACATCAATTGCAGGGCAAAAATCTTTGCAAAAGGAAGACCTATTTACCTTAGAAGAAAATTTGAGATGAACCTCTGCTTCATCAGCTAGACTCTTCTTTAGCTGAGCCCAAGCCTCTCCTAGTGTGCTGAAAGAACACAGAGCGACAATGATTAATGTCCTGCCTTCTGCACATCCTCCCAGCGAGATTTGTCAGATAGATAAGGCACAATGCTTTGTACCATATCACGCTCAGCAAAATCACGGAAAAGTGATAGCACAAATCTGAGAAGATAACCAATCTCTGTCACCAAGGCAGAATTATATTTGCATTGTATGTAGGAGATCCTTGAAAACACTGTTCGTAACGATCTCCAGTTACAGAAATACCACAGTCTCCATAAGCAAGTTACTTCAGTTTCTTATCTTTACCACAACAAAGTTTTTCTTTTCTAATCCTTAAAATAAATCTTCACCAATGCAGTTTTCCCATTGCCTCTTCTACTTTACATCCTACCTTTGGTGAACAGATTATTCTATTTATTCTCAGAGAAGTCTTTCAGTATTTGAAAATTACCAGGTCTTTTCTCCACCTTTTTCTTTCAGACAAACTATTTTCTAGACGATGGCAGTTTAGGTACACTCCTCTAGGCCCTCTCCAACAGCCTAGATTCCTCTTAATGCGTCATAACCAAAACTATACCGTCTTTCAGCAGAGGTCTTCCAGTTGCTAAACTGGTAACAGATTATTTCGTATCAGACACTCTTTCTTCTACATATCTCAGTATGATTGCTTTTTTAGACAACAGCGTGAAGTTGTTGATGAATAAGCTTGTGATTCACTATAGCCAGATCCTTCTCCCACAAACTGTTATGTAACCGTATCTTTCACATCCTGTGAAAGTATAAAACCTGGTACTTTGTCCTCACTGAAATGCATCTTAATTTTTTTCCGTTCATTTCTCTAGTTTAACAAAATAATTCTGAATTGCAATCTTTTCTTCAAATTGTACACACCATCTCTCCTAGCTTTGTCTCATCTCTGATTTCAGTAAATCCATTATTTGTTCTATCATAAGTCATTAAAAAAACATTGAAAAAAATCTGGACTTGGGACGAACCTTATGGGGTCTCACGCCACAGCTACTTTCTGCACTTTACTTTTTGGAAGTAGTGGGTATGATTTCTTACCTAGTTTTGCACCTTAGGCTTTATTTATGCCACATTTCTCTTGCTTGCCTACAAGAATCTCCCATTGCAAAAAGCTATACTAAATTAAGAGCTATGATGCTGACTTCTGTTATTCCATCACCGGAGGAATTTAGGTTGGTTTGACATTGTTTGTTCTGTATGCGTCCACAATAATTGCTCATCACCTTAGCTTTCCACTGAGTCCTTCTAGAAAGCCTGATGGTTTATTCTACCACTTTGCACAGGTTATATAAAGCTGACCGACCTACAATTTCCCAGCTCCTTCTCTCTCTCCCCCACCCCCTTTTCAAAGATAGTAATATTTGTCCCCTCCTGGTAGCCTGAAAAATTGCCTGTCATCTTCAATTTCAAAATAATGATCTGTAATCTCTGATGTTGCTTCAGTGAGTTGAGTCCTCAAGAATGGTGTGCACCACAGCTAAACAAACTGAGACTGTTTCACCTATGTAAGTGCTCCCAACTCTTCTCCTTCCCTAGTCCCACCCTGAGGTCCCCTCCCACTGTCCAGTTCTCACTGGTACTAACTATTTTATCTGATCTATTTAAGTAAAGAAGGCATTTCAGCCTCCTAAGCATCTTCTGCATCTCTTATCCAACCACAATGACTTAAATGACCATGGATTGTATCACCTTATGTGTACATGCAGCAGCACTGTACTCATACAAACCTGGACAGAACTGTCCCGATACCACAAATCAGTCCCATCTCGTCACCCTCGTGTCCCACTCCCATACATGATGGTGGGTCTTCTTACCACCAGAGGAGGGCAGAGGACCCTGGAGGGACAGCCCATACTTTGTGTCAATTCCATAGACCGCTGGGCAGCAAAGCTGGAAAATGCTCTGAGGAGTATGAAACCAGCAGTGGTAACTGATGTGTTCACAGAGCAGTTCACGGTGTCTCCCGACTCACACCTTCTCAGAAATGAGAGGAAGACCCTGGCGAATGTCTACTTTGAGTGTGCTGGGCTGCAGTCCCACTTTTGGTCCTTCAAATCCTCCTGTTGGGTGCTCTTCCTCCCTCACTTTTTTAAATGGGATTTTTCCCTTTCCTGGGCCTCACCAATAACCAGGATCTTCTCACTAGCCTCTTCTAGCCAATTTGGCCACCACAGCACCTTCCATTCCCTCATCTTGCCACCTCTCCAGGCAGAGCACCACCGGGCAGTGTTCATAGCTCCCTGCACTCTGCTCCGTGTCCCCTTCAGCTCCCTACTTCAACATTTTTTATGCTTTGGTCCTCATTCCCTCTGTTTTCATCTACTCTCCCCTAGTTTCCTTCCCCTTCATTTTTTCAGGCATTCCTCCCTTCTCCTATTGGGGGTAGGAGAAAGTGGGAGGAGGATGTGGAAGAAAGCATTTTTAGCTTTTCTAGGAGCAGATTAACATCCACCCCTAAAAGGGAAAGAAGAACAGAAATCATCGTCAATGTAGGTGCTTAAAAAAGTAACAGCCTAGTTAGCCTCTTGCAATTCCTGTCCTTGCCTACTGGAAGCTGAGCAAACACCTCGTGGAGTTTCGCTGTCTGTAGAAACACACTGTGTCAGAACTAGGGTGAGGACAGTCATTTCCAACCTTGGCTTTCAGTGCTTAGAGGGTTTGTGTTGGAACAGACAGAGCTAACAACTTCTAATCCTTCAGGAGTGGTGTCTTTTCATTATTACTGAAGAATTACAATCTAGTCTGAAGTGCATTGCCTAATACCTTCTTAATAACTTCCAAAGTGTGAACATGCTGTAAATAAGGAACAACCAGTGCTTTTCTTGGAGGGTCAGACCCAAGATGAGAAGAGACTTCTTCTTCCTCCCTCTGTCTGTGCTGCTCCAATTCTACTGGCCTGACCTTATGCATCTACTATCAGCAGTATATATATTCCATATATTCTTCCATATTCAAAGTAATTTAGTGCTTATACCTGCTAATCCCTAAAGGAACTAGTGCTGGCTAGAACAAGGATAGCATAAACACATTATTGGAAATGCAAGGTTTTATACAGATATTCCTAAAAATTTACCATGAACATCTTCAAAAGAAAAATATTCCAAAGCAATTCTATCTTTCTCAACACACTCAGTATGCCAAGCTAAATAAACCTCTACTCAATGGGAGAGCTCAGGAAAAATACATGTACCTGTGTGGGAGGAATGCCTTTTTATGTTAAAATTCTTGCTTCTGCAAAAGTCACAGAGACACACTTACCCTTCTTCCTGAGCAGCCAAGGAATTCTGAGACAGTTTGGACAGGTTCTTAGCATATTCCTCCTCAATCTTTATCCTACACTCACACACACACACATACACAGATAAAATAAAAAGACAGCAGCAAGTGAGCTTTAAGGCAGAAACCCACACACATAATTTAAAGAAATTCTCTACATTTGAACAGATCTTGCCACAGGAATTTTCCTTTCAGTCTCCAGGGCTTGGCAGCCCCAGTTTCAGGATCCATCTCTCCCCTCCATATGCTAAAAATGCAATGGCAAGAGCAGGGATATATGCAGGACAGCATGTGCGATAAAATTGGAAGAAAAAGCTACAGTTCTGGAAAGCAAATAACAAGGACAAAGTGTTTCTACTGTGCAACATGGACTGTCTGCAAAACTGGGCTCACTTGAAAAGCATGTGTTTCAGTCTGCTGCTAAATGTGAGGTCGCACATCCTTGAAGGAAAGATGAAGGAATGCAGCAATACAGGAGAAATCCAAATGAGGTTTGGGGTGCTGGACTGCACCTTTCCTAGGGACACTGAATGCTTCCTGCTCCCCGTTACAGACAACAACGCTGGTGAAGATAAGGCAGGGGCTTCTGTCACCGACACGTGGTGGTGCAGCCCCTGCCCTTCACCCGTCCCACCCACTGCCCTGTCCTTCTCTCCATTCACTCAGTGGCAGCACACCAGGAACAGGATCTGAGCTCGCCAGCGGTGGGGGTGCAGAAGAGGGAAGCTGTTGGCACACAACCACTATGGGAATGGCTGCAGGGAGAAGAACAAGTGTAGCTGTTGAGCAAGGGGACACGGGTAAACGCTGATTGCACAGCAGGCAGGGAAGGAGCAGCTGCTGGGTTAGAGGTGAAGTGCATCATGCACGAAACCCATCTCCAGCTCCCCTGAGTTCTTCTCCTAGTGAAACATTTGCAAGGTATACATGATCCCAGCTAGGGCAAACAACTGGCTATTTGCTGGTTTTCAAACCAGCTTGCTCAATAGAGCATCTCCAAGAGAGAGCCGAGTGGCACCCAGGCAGAATAACTCCTGATTCTGTGCTCACTATGTACAAGAAGGGGGAAAATCTGGCTTGAAATCCATCTCCTTCCAGTGAGAAGACAGAAGGTGGGATATTTTTGGCATGCCCATTTGCAGTAGCTAGTTGAGCAAGCACTGTTAGGTGTGGCACACTTGAGACAAAAGCAGTCCCTTGAACCCCCTAAGAGGGGTCTGATATTCTGGGCTGCTGAAAATATGATCTGGATGTCACTCTGTGGGACGCAGCTGGCTGAGGCCCAAGGTGCTACCCAGCTCGGTACAACACAGTACACCTACAGACCTCGCCCAGCAGGTGGGAGTCCTCTTCTTCCCCCTCCCGTGAAAACAAAACCGGCCAGCTCCCCACGCCTGCTGCAGCAAGACCAACAAATACAGCTGTCCAGCACCAAAGGCTACACGGTGGCTAGGACCTCACTATGAAAAGGGCTTTATCCAGGCACATTTCACCTGACCCACTTTAAATACCTGTTTCAGGATGAGACTAATCTTGTCTCAGAAGTGACAATTTCTATGGACTGGGGAGCACAGGTCAACTATAATAAAGATGCAAATGTCTAAATGTAGCTAAGTATCCAAGTGTCCAGCCCAAAACCAGGGCTCACTGCTTCTGCCTCAGTTACCAGGAGTTCCCCACCAAAGCTCTCGTCTACATCCCTCACCATGCAACTTTATTCCTGCTGGATTTTGGCTTAAGGATGCCTTTGAGTGATTTACTGGTGGATGCTAGGTGTGCAAAGGCGGTAGCTGGTCTGACTGTCCTGAGCTGCCCATACAGACAGACCCTCACAGAATCCATGTCTCAGTCCTTCATCTCATGAACAGAGGAATAACTATCTTCCATCATAAAGGTTTGCTGGTGAAAATAATGAATTTAAAACGCTGTGAAGTTCTTCCTTGATACTGCTGTAGCTGGGGAAGTATTGAACACAACAAGACAAAAGGAAGCCTTGTGATTTTCACAATCACACATAAGACACACTGTGTCTGCTGCCATCAGTGCCTGTCCTAAGCGTGGCATCTACATGCAAAGCCACTGGCTTCAATGGAAATGCTCCTCACCAGTCCCAGCTTTGGCCCAAGCTCTGGGATTTCAAGTGTTTCTTGTACTGCAGGTGGATGGCACTACTAATAGGGCAGACTGTCTGGCAAGGAGGAATAACAATAAAAAATAACAATAAAAAGGTGAATTGGTTATTGTTTAAGAGCCCCAATTACAAGACGCAAATTGTTCCATCCCAGCCTGGGGTCCTGTCACCATCTGCGGCCAAAACACCTTGAACACCTCAAAAAAGGCTAAAAACCAAGATGAAGAGGTATCTCAAAAAGGGAAAAAAATATGTCCCCTGGCCGATATAAACACCCTGCAAACTCTGGATTGTGGTGACTGTGAAACACCAACTCATCCGTACACAGGACTCCTGAGCCTTGTGAGCCTACCTCCAGAAATCCACACAGCTGTTTTGCAGTTACTCCAGCTTCACACCAAAAAACCCCTAAGCTTCTTGTTTCCACTAACTTGTTTGAAAACTTTCAGAATTTCACTCCCTGTGTAGTCAGAAGCATTACAGTTTATAAGCGCATTTTGACCCATACTGTCTTGACTTTATTAGTTCTAGTTGCTCTTTGGATGTTTATTCCCTGCTCTCGTATGCTTTTTTTTTGGAAATAAAGTACTTCATGTGCCCACACTCAAGTAGTTTCAGTCATGCCATGTTATAATGGATGAAGAACAACTAGAGAGCTACAAAGGGAGGCAAAGATGATCTGATGTGACTGTCATGCAAGAAGAAACTAAATAGATTAAGACAACACGGGGACATGGAGAAAAGGTGATAGAGGATATCTGACAGACGTCTACACAGCTGTCACTGTGTGAAGACAGTGACTATGAGTCTTTTTACACTATTTCTCCAGATTAGGAGACAACAATGAAATTATCAGACAACAGAAGCACAATTACTTTTCCTGTAGTGCATTAATTGCAGAAGTCTTCTACAAATTGCTGCGGTGGTCAAAAATATACTAGACAAACAGTGTAAGATGTTTACAAATATCTGCTGAACATGGCAGACCTAAGGCAAACTCTGGCTCTGGAAATCCCCAAACTTCTAGTTACTGGAAGCTGGGAGAACAGAGACTCTCATGTTCTTTTCCTCTTACACACTCAATACTGAGTCAGATTAAAGTCAGTGGGTTAGACAGACCTTCATCAGACTCATTACAGTCATTCTCCTGCTTGCGTTTCTTTTCATGTAGCTAAATAACCTGCTATTTATTTTAAATTTTCTAAGCATTGCCCAGCTCAATTAAAAAGTGAGTGGCCAAAAGCCTAAGACACTGTTCCTTTGCTAATAAAAACACTGCTTCTTATACTCAGAGACACTGATGCTATTCAGGGCAGTCTGCAGATTTTCTTGGACGTTTTGGAATGCTTACTTGAATGCAAATGCTAGACCATATTTTCACTTTTGATTTAAAGTAATTCTTTCCTTCTTTCACACCCACATCCTTGATCTTTCAGTTCAGTCAATTTACTAATTATTTTCCCCTCTTTCTTGAGGTCTGTCTTATTAAAATTCAAAGTCTGTATTATAACCCTACCTTTGTCAACAAGAACTGAATGAACACATAATTGCTCAGTCTAAGATTGCTATTTACAAGTAGCTCCTCTAAAAGCATCTACTTGATAAACTAAATTTCATTTACTATTGCCTCTTGTTGGTTATTTGATGAAGAAATCTGGTTATCGTGTCTCATCCCAGCTTCCTATTTAAAGCTATTTTATTAGCTGCCTGAACCCCACCTCCAGAAGGCTGGTTGTACAGATGGAGAGAATTTTTCTAGACATGAAAACCCCTAGTTAAACGTGGTCTTGTATTCCCTGAGCCACCTGATGGTCATTATGAAAGTCTTATCTGTACTTCTTCCTTCTTAGCTGGGAATGTAAAGGTTCCCCCGATGGCCTGAGCTCTCATTTCCATGAGTAACCTCTCCAGCTCAACACTGTCCACCATCCTCCTTGTTTTCCACATAGAGCAATCCTGAATCATTTGTTCTAAATAGAATGTGCTGGTTTTGGCTGGGGTAGAGTTAATTGTCTTCACAGGAGCTAGTATGGGGCTACGTTTTGGATTTGTGCTGAAAACAGTGTAGATAATACAGGGATGTTTTAGTTACTGCTGAGCAGTGCTTACACAGAGGCAAGGCCTTTTGTGCTTCTCACGCCACCCCACCAGCGAGTAGGCTGGCGGTGCACAAGAAGTTGGGAGGGGACACAGCTGGGACAGCCGACCCCATCTGACCAAAGGGATATTCCACGCCATAGGACGGCACGCTCAGCGTACGAAGCGGGGGGCAGAAGAAGGAAGGGGGGGGACGTTCGTAGTGATGGCGTTTGTCTTCCCAAGTAACCGTTACGCCTGATGGAGCCCAGCTTTCCTGGAGATGGCTGAACACCTGCCGGCCGATGGGAAGCAGTGAATGAATTCCTTGCTTTGCTTTGCTTACACACATGGCTTTTGCTTTACCTATTAAACTGTCTTTATCTCAACCCATGAGTTTTCTCACTTTTACTCTTCCGATTCTCTCCCCCATCCCACCGGCGGGGAGTGAGCGAGCGGCTGCGTGGGGCTTAGTTGCCGGCTGGGGTTAAACCACGACACAGAAGAAAAATACATTCGTCTTTTTATAACTCTCATCTAGATCCTCTTCACACTCAATTCCAAACCTTCTTTGTTTCCAGCACACAGTGAATCTTTTCTGTCTTTCTTCTATAACATGCCTACTTCTTCCTCTACTGAGGACACAAACATGCCTCTCCCCAGTGTCAGAGCTGCTCTCTCCTTGCTCTCTCTCATTTCAGGCCAACTTTCCCTCCCTCTTGAATAGTCCTTTCTTTTTTTTCTGTCAAATTTCATTATATATTGCTTTCTTTGGAGCAGCTTTCCTCCTCTTTTCTGTGGCCACGGCTATCAGAATTCTGCTTGACTTCTCCTCATCTTCCAGCTTAGCAAGACTATTTCTCAATTGTATTTTTCCTTTGCCAGCTGTTTCTTTCTTCTACCTGCATCCTCTGGTCACGCTTTTTCATGGATCACAGAAGCAACTGTCTCTTGGACTGTCTTACGCCAAAGGCATTAGGAACCGCACGTGGATGCTGGGCACTCTGCACCTCCTGTATCAGATCGTCTTTACTGCCTGTGCTATACTTTGCATTTCTCCACTGCTGCCATATCCCTAAGACTAAAAAAAAAAGATGAGAGGGAGAAAGAAAACAAACCACAAATAAGAGCAACTATCTGCAAGTTCTGCCCAATTGAACTGCCCCCCAAATGCCAACACGGGTGCCCATTTGTTGCCCCGTTCATTGCTTCCACTATGTCGTGGTTTAACCCCAAATTGTAACCCAATACCCCGCAGCCGCTCGCTCACTGCCCCCCTCCCCGCTGGGGTGGGGAGGAGAATCAGAGAGAAAGGAAAACTCGCGGGTTGAGATAAAAACAGCTCACCAGGACAGCAAAGGAAAAGTATAAAAATATATTAATAATGACAATAATGATAATATATACAAGGATAATAGAATATATAAAACAAATGATGCACAATTTCTCACCACCCGATGACCGACACAGCCCGTCCCGAGCAGCAGGCAGGGAGCAGGGGTATCCCTCCCCCAGCTATCCCAGAACAGCAAGTTCCAGAGAGAGCAGGCGAGGGAACCAACAGCCGAACGAACGAACAGAAAACAAAAAGGAAAAAATAGGGAAACAAAAAGCAACCCGAAGGGAAGCTTAAGGATTAAGGCAAGTTAAGGGTCTAAAAGCCTAGTGGCCCACCGACCAACCCTCACTTATACTGGGCATGACGTCTATGGTGTGGAATACTCTCTTTGGTCAGTTTGGATCAACTATCCTGTCTCTACCCCTCCCAAGTTTTTGCCCCTGCACGTTAGCAGAACCTGGGAAACTGCAAAATGTCCTTGGTCGTTCAGCAGCAACCAACAACATCAGTGTGCCGTCACCGTTCTTCTCACACTAAATCCAAAACACAGGAGCTGCTGAAGACAAAACTAGCTCCGTTGTGGCCTAAACCAGGACACACTACTATTGATTTACATCAGCATAGCCACGCTATGTCCGCAGCAGCAGAGTAGGAAGGCAACACCAACTCAGCAACAAGCACCAACACAGGGGCAGTAACAGAGGACAGCAGCTCCTTCAACTGGTGCAATTGCCTCTGGGAGAGAACGTCCATCAGCGTGCTCTGCCTTCCTCCTAGGAGTAAACACTGCTTGTTCCCTATGGGCTGTTCTCAGGTTTTGAGAGTCATCCTCAAGATGATTTACACTGGCTTGGACACATGACAAGTGATTTCAAATAACAGTGACACTACTTATGAGTAATGATGTCACATCACCTCCTGTACACAGCGGAACTGAGCATCTATCAACTGCTTGCTTGGTGCTCAGTGCACTTCCCATGTGAGCAGAGCAACAGACCACTAACAGCATTCTTGGCATTTTCTGGTAGCGACATCCGCCTTTATGACTTGGGGTTCACTCTAAATATCTGTACGTGTAGTTTAGTTCCACAAACAGCTTAAGTCCCAAGAGATGTCTTCTTACATCTTCCTCTAGGAAGCTGTGCCTATGCTCCATGTCAACAAATTGCTTCTCTATTTGTCAGACAAAATATTTGCTTTCTAAATATCACTTCAACTCTGTTTTTTCCATGTCCATGTTTTTTCCTTGAATATGCAGCTTAAAACCTTCTCGGTTCCCTCTATCTAAATGGACAGTCTGTGAGCAATACGACTGAGACAGGCACAGCAGAAGAGATGCGTGAGAGCTGGGGAAGACTGGAGAGTGTGGATGGACATTAAAGAAATAATAAATGTTCTTTAAGAATTGGTAACATATCTTTTACACTGTTTAAGCTACGTCATAAATGTACTGAAGGACTACCTAAATCAGGAAAAAAAAAATATTGCCATAAATAGTTAATTTGATAGCAAAGTGCTAATTACCTTTCTCGAACGAACTCTGCCATTTCTTTCTGCATTTGTTTCCCTTTAAGTTGCTTTTGAAGAAGAATTTCAAATCCCGACACTGTATTGTTCCCTTGTGAATCCTTCTTATCAGCCTGGAAGGAAAAAGGAAGTTCAACAAAAAGATATGGGGATCAAAAGCACAGACATGCAGTTCCCAGTGGCAATTGCCCAAGGAGTCTGAGCAACAGGCAGCAGTGGTGGCCAAAGAGCCCTCCTCTGACAACAGCTGATGGTTGCAGCACCTCAGCCCCTCTCAGAGGAACAGTCCAACACTTTCTCTTTCCCCCTCCTCCTATGCCTTTTTTTTAATTAAAAAAGGAAGTTTTATAGTTATCTTTAGCTAGCATAGGACTATGTTGGGGCCAAAGCAGCAGCCTTGGCTTCCCTGCTGCCCATGGCCTTTCATGCCTGGTAACGTCCCTGGGCTGGCTCCGGCAAGCGTGAGCCCTGACGGCTCACCCTGCAAAGAGACGAAGGGGTCCTGGAGCCAGCACAAGGGAACTGCTGGGGCAGAGGGGAGGACACTGTGGCTCCTTCCAGGGGTAACGCAGCCCTAAATGACCTCTAATAGACTGTCAAGTTCAACCCTGATTTGCATTCAGAAGAATACAGCCAGTCTGCACAGATCTGCTGTAAAGCAGGGTAAACCAGCAACTTGTTCAATAAATTACCACCATACACGCTACCTTTCACTGTTTCCTACACAGCCCTTTTCACCCTTTGCTCCACTGACTTCAGGGTTGCTACAAGGACCAACACAGTCTTCTCTCTGTTGTCTCTTTTCTCTCTCTCCTCTTCCCTATTTCAGAAGTTCATTTCCCACCTTCTTCCAACAAACAGGCCCAGAGAACACCTCCCTAAGGACTACAGGTTTTGCTCCAATACCCTGGGTGCTGCACATTTGCACAGAGAAAAATGCCACATTAATCAAACCAGGAGACTTCTGGGACGCCACGCCAGGCACCAGGCAGCTGGGCACTACCAGTCTGAGACAACAGGAGGAGCAGAGTTGATCGAAGAAGGAGGTAAGTCATGGGCAGACCATGGGTTACAAGGCTGAACAAGAGGCAAGTCCTGGGAGTGGAGCTATGGGAGGACAAAAGCTTGCAGAAGAAAGGCAGCTTTAAGTGGAGTTTCACTGAGAGCAAGATGTGACCAAACCCAAGGAGCCAAGTAGTGGCTGAGCCTAAATGGAAAGAACCAAGCGGGGCAGCGACTTCTGTAAGACACATGCAAAAAATAAGCCTATACACCATGAATAATTTATTGCTCATTGGGATCAGAAAACTGGAAGAAACTGAAGAAACTTTGATGGTTTGGTAATGTGACCATTTGCAAGTACGTCAGTGTATTTTAGCAAGTTACTGTCGTTAGTGCTCACACCAACACTGAGCACGCACGAGGGGAAGTGCTGCTGTGCCTCCAACAGCTACACTTTTTTGTACGTGAAACTTTTTTTTTTTAAAAATGGAAATGCTTCAATAACTGAGAACTGAAAACACATGTGAAATTTATAAAATATTCATTGTTGAGGTAGTATTCCCCCCACCTTCCAAAAACCAGTTTTCCAGTGGAAGATTCTTTCTATCAGCTCCACACTTGAAGGACTACTGTATCATTTTAATCTGATTCAGGATCCTGAAAGCGGAGCTAAGCATGAGAGGGCACACACAGAAACACAGCTACTGGAGACTTCCCATGCTGAAGGCTGCATTAAAACTACTCAATTTGAGAGCTACTAATGGGCCTGCCCTTCACAAACCTCATCCTTTAAAAAAATCATTTATCATCTGGCCTCCAGAATATCCCGTGGGCGTGAGTTTCACAATTTAACACAAAGTTTGTAACTATCTGCTTGTTTTAAATGTGATACCCCCAGCATCCTTGTGCATCCCTAGTTCTCGTGCTCTGGGAAACACTGAAATAATATTCCCCATCAGCCATCTCACTATCCCCTCTCCTGCTGCACATCCCTTTTAGCTGAGGTATTTTGAGATATGTAGTTTGTCCTACATTCTGCCCATTTCCTGACCAAAACCATCTCCTGACAGCTGACCTTGCCTTTCTGGACACTCTGCTGATAATCGACTACCTCTGAGACTGGTTAGACGGTTTCTACCTGATCTTCACCGGCATCCTCAGTCTCCCTGGTGCTGCCCTAACGCACTGCATTTCAGCCCAAATTCTCCTTTACCTTGTACCACAAATCAAGCTGTTTGTTCCACTTTTTCAGAAGCTCAGGAGCTGCAATGTGGCATGTGGCTGGCTGCCTACTTACCCAGAAATAATCACAGTAGCTCCACTCCGAAGGTTTCAGCAACTGCTGCTCTGGCATTACGTCAGGGTGGGGGAAAGTCACACAGTTTATCTGTAAAAAAAAGCAAAAGAGAGTTAGAAGGCAATGAAATTTAGCTGTTGATGAGAAATATGCAAATGAAAGGTTATATACATGCGCTTCCAATCAGAAAATCCACAGTGAATGCATGTCAGTGAAGAAAAATTGGTTGTTGCATGGAAACAGCAGCTAAGTATTCCCAGAAAGCTCCTCGGAGCAAGCAGGAGTGTCAGCTCAGAGGAAAATAATCTACCCATTTCACATGAGGAAAACCTGCTTGATTTGGAAGGCACCATACAGGGAGTTCTCCTAGATCCCTAACAAACTGGTAAAAATCCTGACATGAAACACCCTGAGCACAGCCTGAACACAAGAAATACCGTGAGCAGCAGAGAGCACTGAAGGCACTATCGGTGTATGTCATCAGAAAATCTTGGCTATGTTAGTCTCTTACAGGATTACAAAAAAAGGTGTCATGTTTTCAGTGCACAGCCCTTCCATCTATCCCAGAGACCTTTTCAGATGAAAGTGATGCTCCCTGCAAAAAGGAACAGGGGCTCTCTAAAGTCAGCTGGCCTTCAGTGCGCAAAAACCACAGCAATTTGTGAGACAGGACTCATCACACAGTCATTAAACAAAGGCATAAAAAAGTACAAGCACTCATTAAGTTATCGCAGTAGAAAACGTAGTCTGACAAAAGCACAGTGGAAGCGAAGAGCGTGACAGCTACTGTAGAACATGATGCAGAATAACTCTGGACGCAGTTAAGCCCTTCAGGGGAAGCATCAGCAAGAGTCAGAGTTCGCTGCCAGTACATAATGCTCGCCCAAAACTTCTGCTGGGCAGGCACACTAAAAGCAGTCCCTCTTATCGCACCCGCAGGTTCACTGGACACTAAAGGTACTGGTATATTAATCAAGGAACCAACAGAAATTGGGGATGGAAGACTCACAAATGTAACTGTACAGGTTTGGGGATTTTTTTGGATCAGTTAACGTTCACAGGAAATCCAAAACCAAAGCTGTGGGCAGGGTTAAAACAGCTGCATGGGCAGTGTAAGAGACTGAGGGGCTGAAAGAGTTAATGTCTCAAACATTCGGCAAAGAAGGACCTTGAACAAACTGAGAAGTTGAAAGAATTATTGTCTGGACAAAGAAGGACCTGGTGTGAAGGAATACCACACTAATGAGATAAGGTGCAGCTGGAAGGGAGGATCTTGCGGAGGCAGGACAGCACTTTTCTGGGCCTTATCTTGAGTAATTGCTTAAAAAACAGACAAGCCTGAGACAGCATCGCCCCTGCATCTCTGACAGGAAGGGGGGGGGCGGCAGCACCGAAATCACTAGCCTCAAACCCCCCAACCCCTCAAACCCCCCGACTCATTTGGAGAAGGTTCAAGAACCACAGGCTACGCATGCGAAGTAATTAGCATATGCAATGGGACTAGTCAATAAATAGCGCAACTCAGAGGGGCTGGGTGCGCGCGCCCACCACCCAACGGAACCGGACCAGAGACATCACTGGAACCCAGGGTGGTGATCTTTCATTTACCTCTATTTTTTCTCTATCTTTTAATTCAGCCCAAGGGTATCCTGCTCAAAGTGAGTCGTCCAGGACGGCCGTCCCGGGACATGATATAATCCTTTAGACATAAACTGTTGACCAAGTCTGGGACTAGGACTGGACTCAGCCGCACCTAGACTCCTCTCTGAGAAGGAGTTTAGAAAGCAAGGGGGTCCTTTCTGAACCTCATGACTCAACGGGAGGGTCTCCCTGACCACTGACCAGAGACCCCCGGTGGCTGGACCAACGCTGGACCCTGGACTGATGATTGATTCCTCTCTCTCTCTCTCCCCTTCTCTCTTCCTTTTTACTGAAAGGCGGGATTAGCAATTAGTGAACTTACTGTTTATTCAATGATAACTTGTATGCCCAGATATTGAATGACAACCTGTACGCCCAGTTACTGAATGAATAAATTGGCATAGTAACCCAAGTCACTCGTCCCTCTTCTCTGCCACTATTTGTTTATGACCCGTAGCTGGGACGCAGCATCGCTGCGGGCAGAAAGTTGGGACGTGACAGGCAGACCTAAAGGTAGCGCTTACACGCAGCGAATCTGTCTTTGGGCTATTCAGAGAGGATCAAAAAGGACACGGCAACATGCTGCAAAGTGCTGACATGGTGTAAACCCACCACACTAGAGCAATGCAGACAAAGGCTTTAGCTGATACAACGCTGTTCCTGAAAACCCACATGGGCTCTGCCGCTGTTTGCCCATGCTGAAGTTTCAGTGGCTGTACTGTATGTAATGCAAGAGCTTTCTCTACCCCCCTTCTCCACAAAATCACTCTTTCCAGAGCTTGGACCATTTCACAGCACGACACCTATGGTGTCTCTGGCTGTCACCTCAGCTAGATCATAAACCATGTGTCTTCCCTTCCAGCTTCCTTCCAGCTCCCATTGGCCTTCAGTCTGATCTGCAGGAGGTTGGAGATCAGGGCTCTCACTTCACCATCACTTTGCAGGCAGCAGCTGTACACCGGTGAGCCTGCATCTCCAGCCAGAGCCAGCCTCCACTGGCCACACCGTCCCAACAACAGACAACAGGAGCTCCTAAAACCACCTCCTTGTTCCTTCACACTCCCCCTCAGAAGTGCCACGCAGTGGGAGTTATAAAACTCTCAGCTCAGAGCAGGATGGCCGTGCAACAGCGGTGCCGGTGCTCACCCTTGCTCGGGCACCCCGCACCCCCACAGCGTCAGGGGACATGCCAGGGGACACACCGGTGTGGTCACACTCTGCTGGGCTTGCCCATCTTGCAGCAAGGGGCCCCTGTGTTATCCCAGGCTCACCTCTGTTGCCACCACAGCCTCCAGCACAAAGCCCCTCCGTGAGGGATGCTTCCCTGAGGACACCTTCTGTCTCTGCTCAAGTTTTCCTCTCCTGCCTCTTCCCTGTCAGCTCAGTTATCTCAGGACAGCACCGCAAACCCATTTTGCCCTGTCTTTTGGTTAGGTAGGTTGGGTTGCCTTCCCTTCTCCATTCAGGGATCACCAGATCCCATCACCCGCTGGAAGCAGCCCAGCCACAGGAGAGGAGCCGGCACCTCTCCTCCGGGCACAGCCAGAGCAAGCAGGGGTGCGCAGAGCTGCTCGCGGGCACCGCAAAGCTCCGGCACAAGGGGCAGCCACTGTGCACTGGCTCAACACCCTGTTAGGAGATGTCCAGTCCTCTCACCCCTGCCAGGAAGCTTCACAACTGATCAGCCCAAATGTCTTAAAAATACTGGCTAGAAACCTTAAGCCAAATTTCTACTTTCAGACAGTGTCCGACAGGCACCGACCTGGACCGGTGCTGGGCCGGCACACAAGGGCTGACAGAGAAAAGGCTCCGCTTCGCTTCACAGATCACCAAATCCCATGCCACTGCTGATCACGGGCTGCACTGGTACCCGGGCATGGCTCTACGCTGTCACAGCCACACACTATTTCTCATATAACACAATATATTGTAGTTTCGCCTTAAAAAAATGAGATGGCCTCAGAACCCACGTACAATTGCTCTGCCATGTATCATAGCAGGCCAACTTCTTCCCGTGAGTGAGCAACGCTGCAGCTCATCCTCCCAGAGCAGGGGAGATACTGGAAACAAAGTACTGTCAGCAACGGCAATGTTATAGGTAACCATGCGAAGGTATGCGGTGTCAGACAGGCTTAAACCTGGCTTTGAGGATTTCTGGCTTTGATACTGCATTTCACACTCACTGAATAAAAATTTGATACTGCATTTCACACTCACTGAATAAAAATTTGGGTAACAGCCACAGGTCACTTGGACACCAGCCCTTGCAGCCTCTCCGGACGCCCCAGCCTCTACAGCATCTCCAACTCCCCCAGTAACTCCAGCTCCTCCAGCATCTCCATCCCCTGAAGCTTCTCCAGCATCTCCATCCCCTGAAGCCCCTTCCAGCCCCTCCAGCCTGGCAGCCTGCACAAAACACTGCCCTGTGCACAGCTACTGTGTGTGCTTACACAACACACCTCACGGGCACCCAGGACAAGGTGCTGCCTCTTGAGAGCAGACTGCCAAGCTACAGGAACTCGGGATTTAGCTCAAGTTAAAAATAGTTAGCAGTAGAAGGCAAAAGAGGTAAAGAGTCTGCATGGAAGTTTTAGGGACGCTAGAAATGATTCACATCTCCACATCAGGAGCAGCAATACTGCAGTGGTGAAAGGAGAAGCTGTTCTGGTTTCCACCTATCCTCTTACTGGTGGTCTTGCAGAGAATGGCTAGGAGGTGCGCTGTGGAAACACACTGCTGAGTGGAGTTTTGTGTTGCCCAAGACGACTTATTTCAACTGAGAAAGGACCAAATGCTTCCCATGAAGACAGCAGCATTTTCAAGGCAGATTTCTAGGGCCCAACACTGTCACGCTGGATAATGAGAAGGGGGGGAAATAGGCACCTCCTAAGTGTATTTTGCAGCCTTTACCAGAAGACTGGGCATCATCGCACTGTGCACCAGGACACGGAGGTGACGCACAGCAGGGGGCATGTACAGTGACACATGAGTTGTTGCCTGCAGCTTAAAAATCTGCAAAGGGAAACTACAAGGGAAATTCGCATTCCCTGCTAAAAACGGCACCTGTTTCACGAAAACTAAATCTGTGTCGGTTGGAAGCTGCTTACTAACTTTAAGTCTCTCCATTACATCACTAATGTCCTGAAGAAATAAACACCGTGTCACTGGAAATGCCCACGCTCAGACTGGTGAAGGTGTCGCACTGCGATGGACTGAACGCACCGCACCACGTCCACGCGCGCAGCAGGAAGAGGAACAGTGAGTACACCCGTCAACAGGTGATGAGAACAGGGTTAATTCATGTGTTTCTCAAAGAGTATCATCAGGCTCCAAGTTTTATGAATAAATCAAACATTCTTCACTTCTTAGACACTTATACCTAATTGTCTAGAAATGATGCTGAATTTTCTGGAAAAAGTCATGAGGCCGCTTGGGTCTAGTATCATATTTAAAAGGAAATTGGTGTCAGAATTAAAAAAATAAAATGCAGAAGCTTTTGCAATCTTAAAAAAAAAAAAAAGTGTGGCAAACAGAACTTAACAGAAATTAGTTTTCTACACAAAGTCCCGGAGGGGACAGGAAAATTTTCAAAACTCTAGAAATATTACTAAAAATTATGTACGACTGCACACGAAATCCTGTGAGTCTTTCTTTCCTTTCATCACCATAGATTTCTTATACTTAAACAAGAACTCTCGGCTGTGTATTTCCGAACTTTTCTAAAACCTCTCAGGGTTTCCCAGCAGGGAGGGAAACACCAGGCTGGCGCTGAGCAGGACATGGCCGCACGCCAGCAGTGGAGTGACCGCATCTCACTCCCCCTACAGCCCTCCCTCTGCAATGCTCCTTTTCTTGTTTCCAACATCAAAGATAGTTGGAAAAAAAGCACTCTGGTTCACCAGTCTCGTCCCACTGATGAGCTTTTTGACTGACGCTAAAGAGAGCCAAAGCATCTTGCGCTGACGTCCTGATGTCTAACAGCATTAAATAGCTCCATTATCCCACAGACAGCGACACCCCCTCCCTGTGCGAGGGACCCTGCTCTCACTCACCATGAGGGACCCCCGCTCCCGCTAATCCCATCCCTGACAGCCGGTCAGGCTACGCGCAAGGCCCAAATTCAAACAACAGGACGGACCATCGCAGCGCTCATCTCTTTCAGCAGCGCTGACTAGCCAACAAGGCCAGAACAAAAGCCTGCAGAAGCTGACTATTACAGCTGTAATGGCCAGTAACAAATTAAACAAAACAAATTAAAACACATACCTCAGCTAATGATGGAGTGACAGAACTTTAAGAGAAAACAAAGCGTTATGACCCGCATTACATTCGCACAGGCTCCACTGGGACAGCCAAGGTGATAATCAGCCTCATCATGACATTAAGTCCTCATCCAGCCTCTTCACTAATAGAAATAATGGCTGTTGTCAGCTTGCAACAAAACAAAATTAGTGGCAAGACACCAGCAAGGCGTAGGCCAAGCCGACAGCAGCCTGTCCTTCCAGCTGCCGCTGGGCGCGCGCGGCACCACAAAACCTGCGAGAGAGGCACTGCCTCGCCGAGGCGAGAGGGCGGCTCACAGCCAGGGAAGACATGCTGCGAAACACATGGTGACCGCAAAGCTCAGGGCGGAGAGGAAAACCGGACAAGCAACACAAATTGACAAGCCTGCTGGGTACCGAACTCAATAAATAGATTAAAATACTTTTGTCTGTATACTGATCATGAGCAAAAGCAATTATACTCTTAACAGCTATATATTCCAGCTTGTATTTCACGTGAGCACATTGGCAGCGATGGCAAAACGAGCTGTTTACATTGCACGTGACTCTTGTTTATATCTGAGATGCAAAAGGGTGACAGAAGAAGGAAAGTCACAGGGAGGCAGGTGAGCGCACAGGATTTGCACAAGAGCAGCGCGCACAGGAGCAAGAAACTTTGTTGGGTTGGACATGCACATTCATTTCATGGATTTCAAAGTCCTCTGGAGGCTTTGAAGTTGCTACCAGCACTCACCAGTAAATGAGACATTGCCAAGCAACATGAATAAAACAAGAATAATTTGATCAAGGCTTAGATAATCAACTACATGTTTATTACATAAGACACTATATAAATAAATGAGCAGACAGTGGGTGAGCTTACTGTGCAGTGCTACAGTGACTAAAGCAGGGCAACATTCTTGCTCATTTCTTCAACTTAAAAATGCAGATTATTTTTCCTGATTTCTGCACATTCACAGCACCTTACACACAGCACAGCTGTGCCAGATTGCCTGACTTCAGTATCAGCTTTAGAATTTCAGCTGAGACCCAAAAGGTACAACAGCCAACTCCACTAGATGTAATGAGTTCACCTGCCAGGTGGGACCGTTTGGGCAAAACAGCCAAATGACAAGGCTGGAGGAGATCTCAGAAGAGCTTAGGCACAGACAAAGGCTGGGACAGTTTTAACTCTACCCAGACAGGGATGCCCAGGAATGCCCAGACTGTGTCTAGGTAGCTTCAACATCACGAGTTTGCATGTGGTTTTAACACTGGCAGGGTGATGCTGCAGCTACGGTACAACAGAAGGGGAGAACAGACAACTGAAGTCCTGAATTGACAGAGTCAATTGATACACTTCCTATTTCAAAGGGAATATTCTGCCAAAAGTGTTTAGGAGCCCTCTTTATTTGGTCTATCTGTAGAAAGGTCCAGAGATGATTCAGTCAGTGCCTGCCAAAGCAGGGGACTTCTGGCAGCTTCTGCCATGCAGTCAGCCCCAGGGCAGAAGGCAGAACGGTGCTGAACGTGCAGCCTCACGCTGTGTTTATCGCGTTGTGTCAGATGCAGAGCACAGCAGCAGAAAATACCAAGTTACTGCATTTAGGCGGCCCCTCTTCCCATCTGCAGCACGTGTTCATTTACGTGTCCAACATATGCAATACAAATGCCAGCATTTTCCAAGTCATGCAGTATCTTGACAAGGCACTCGAGCATTCTTCAGAAAGAAACCCACACTCAGAAATACTGTATAATCAGACAGGTTTCTTGCTCTTCAAGTGAGACACAGCTCTGTTCCTGAGTCGATATCCCCCTGTACCTTCTCCATTTAACTCTCCCTTACCTATGGTACAGGAGCTTCAGCTTCCACAGGTAACTCACGCCAGAGAGACAGCTCTTCAGGAATCAGACAGCAAACCTTCCAGCCTAAAACTAATGAGTGCACCCTGAAACTCACTGCAAAATCAAGGCAGATCGCAGACCACAGACCTGCACTGCCGCTTCCTAAGTAAGCATCAATAATTTGTGCAAGCGGCAGTTTCATAACAGCCTCTCCTCTGATATAACCCAGCAGGGGTTTCCCTTCCAAAGAAAACAGACAACACAGTGTTGGGAACATTCATTTACCAAAGAGAAAACACCATACTATTCTTCTTGTTGGGTGCACACACACGAGAAATTCTCCAGCTCCCACCTGCCTTCAGGGTTTCCAGAAGCTGTGCTCCTAAATGGCTATTTGGAAGTAGAGGAGGCAGATGCATTGCTAGGAAGATGGGAATGACCTCCCACTCCTCTGCCGAAAGCAATGGAACCGAGGAAGCTAGCCTGCCCCTGCTGATCAGCTTGGACGGGACCTGATGTCCGCAGTTTGCACATCACAGGATTTCAGTTTAGGGGGAGGTTTGCTGGACTGAGAGCCCCAAAGTTGATCACAAAATTCACCTCTGCAAGAAGAGGTTCTGCCTGAGCACTGCTACAGACCAAGAAAAACCATCTGACAGCAAGCTAAGGACGTGCCCTGCAGCTCTGTTAACCAGAACTTCCCAGCGTCAGCTTCAGTGGCACTGAACAAATACAACCTCCTAGGAGACAGGGGGGACATTTACATTGCTTTACAGTTTACACTTGTATGAGAATGTTGTTTTTCACAATGCTTCCTTGATGCTTGCAATGGCTTGGAGCAAACAGCTGTTAAAATTAGCTTGTTTTTGTCTGTCTGATGCCTCATACTTGAAAGCTTTGGACTTCTGCTGGAGAAACGCACACCCAGTGACCCTGACATAACACACAACACTTTCTTGCTTTGCAGACGCTACCAGATGGCACATGGGTCAGCAAATATGACAGTGAAAACCACTCTCGGCAAACAGCCCGAGCCCTCACCCCTGTAAGCAGCGAGTGTTTCAGACACACAGGCACTCTTGCTCTTGCGCTGCGCCCTGCAACGCAGCGCAACCCACCCCAGGACCATGTCTAGTCCCTCCAGAAACAATGTTCAGGCCACGGTTTGCTCCTGCCCCTCTGACCTGGGTGGGCCGGGGGCTGCATTAGATGGCTCAGACACGTTTCCAGCCCCGGCCACCGTGGCCCCGGAGGCCCTGCAGCCGATTCCCCAGGACATCTGCAAACCTGCCCGAACCCCCAGACCGATACTTACTTCATGACATACCGCTCTCTCAACACACTAATTAACAGTAACAACACATTCTTCATTCGTAATGACCGATTTTGATAACCAAGTAAACTGTTGAAGATATTTGACATTTTTTCCCAGAAAACTGTACCTACGCGGCAACGACTGACCCGCACTGCAGTCAGAGACACCTGTACGTGCTCCTTTCGAATCCTTGTCCCTGCCACCAGGAACCCGGGGAATCACGTCCACCGATAAATCAACAGGCTGCATGTGATATTGTAGACAACAACCTCCTCCTCGTAGTAACAGTTAACAATGATGTATAACATTAAATGATTCCTTTTGTTCTCATGGATTTTATACCCTGCCAATGCTTGCAGCCGTAAGCATGTTTATTACCTCTCCTTTATCACTGCAATTCATTTCTCTGATCATTTATCTTATTATTTCCTTTTAAATAAACCTTTCTATTCGCAGCCACTTTCATTAATCTATTTTGATTTCCTTCCTGTTTTTAAATATCTGTCCTGCACTGAGGAGTCCAGAAGTGCAAACTGTGTTCCAGATGAGGTCACCAGGCATACAAAAGATATTAATGTCTGTAAACATCGTATCAAGAACATCTTAATTGAGTCAGCTATATTTGATTACTAATATTAAAACCAAATGTAAGATTAACTTCATACTGAAACCTAAAATCTTTGCCTGTACTTCCCATCAGAAATCTTCACTTGGACACTCTGGCACAGAAAAATACCTTCTGACACTCCTTTGAGAAAAAAATGAAGATTCTGCCCTGGCGGGGCCATGACCCATCTCCCCAGTTTGTATGTCTCTAACCTTTCAGTGCTTCTCCAAACACAGAGGCTGTTGGGGGGCGGCTGCCAGACGAGGCAGTTTTTTCGGGACACCTGGTTCCCAGCCAGCACCTCTGGAGCACGCCCGCCCCCCGTCCTCGGCCTGTCCTTACCTCCTGCTCGTCCCAGAACCGCCAGAATCAAAGGGAAAACGACACTGGAATTCTGCCCGGAGATCCCAAAGACCCCTGGGCCCCTGACTGCGTGTTTAGACACCGAAATCACTCGCGCGAGGCTCTGCCCGCCCGCCTCCCCCAGCCCCGCTGCCCGGGCGCCCGACGCTGCCCAGCCCGGAGCCCCCGGCGCGCCCCCCGCCCGCTCGGCCCCGCCGCACTCACCGTCAGGCTGCTCTCCTTGCTCTGCCGCCGCGGCGCCGCCGGGGACCCCGGGATCTGTGGAGACAAGCGGGGCGCATCGTCACGGCCGCTCTCGGAGCCCAGCATGGCGGGCGCGGGCCGCGCGGGGCGGGCGCTAAGTGGACCCCATGGCCCGGCGGCGCGGCTCGCCTCGCCTCGGCTGGGCACGGCTCGGCTCGGCTCGGCTCGGCAGAGCTCAGTTCGGCACGGCACGGCTCGGCGCGGCTCAACGCAGCTCGGCACGGCTCGGCTCGGCAGAGCTCAGCTCGGCAGGGCTCGGCGCGGCTCAACGCAGTTCGGCACGGCTCGGCTCGGCTCGGCTCGGCACGGCACGGCACGGCACGGCACGGCACGGCACGGCTCGGCGCGGCTCAGCTCAGCTCGGCTCGGCTCGGGGGGAAGCTGGGGGCGGCGCCGCCGTCCGGCAGGGCCACCTCCCCTCGCCGCCGCCAGCCCGCGCGGCCAATGGCGGGGCGGGCCGGGCCGGGCCGGGCCGCGCCGCCCGCTCCCAGCCGGGCGAGGAGGGCCGCCGGCCCCACCGCCTGCCGGCCGAGCCCGCCGGGCGGCACCGGGCCGGCGCTCCGCCTCTCGCCTCCGCCGCGCCGGGCCGGAGCGGGTGGCCGGGGCCGAGCCGCGCTGCCGGGGAGGTGCGGGCGCGCCCCGGCCCCGGTGCGGTCCTGCCCCGGCCGCTCGCGGGCTGCCGGCTCGGGGGCAGCGGGAGCTGGTCCGCGGCGTGCGAGCCCGCGCCTGGCAGCAGTCGCGGGGCTGTGCCGTGCGCTCCCGCCCCGGGTCCCCCTGCGCTGGCACCGCGTCCGCAGCAGCCGCCGCGGAGACGAGCAGGGCAGGGCGGGACGCGTGGGGTGCGGGGAGCGTACCCCGGCCCGGCAGTGGCCGTGCTGCGCCCCGGAGCAGCGCGCTGCCTTTGGGCCACAACCTGAAATGCGACGTCCAGCTGAAGTCACGCCAGCAGCGTCGTGCCCAGGGCCCGCTGCTGGCCCGCGGGACGCCGGCGGGCCCGGCTGTGCTGCTGCTGCCTTTGTGGCAGCTGTGACAACCTGAACGGGCAGCATTTAGCTGCTCTCTAGGAAGCCGCAAACAGGGTCTGGCCCTGTGCCCGGCGCGGCACAGCTCCGTGTTTTTCTCAGTTGTGGCTTTTTCCCCCTTGACCTGTTTCCAGGAAATGTGGCTGAGCTTGCCTGAGGGACCTTGCCAGTGTTTGTTCGCATGATGGCTGCTACCCAGGTCTAAGAAAGCATCCTGGAGAAGGCCTGGGAGCTGCTCTGCAGCCTGTGCCAAGAACAGACAAGGAGGCAGTCAAGGCAAAGCAGCTTGGGATGGCCCAAGGCAGGCAAGTAGAAGAGGGACTGGCCAAAGTGTATGAGAGTTTGAGGGTGTAGAGAACAGCTTCTTGCAACCCACAGTTTATGGTCAGATGTTTTCCATACTAAGGACTCTTCTGCAAAAGCAGCCACAGCTCCCAGGAAAAGCAGGCTCCCAAGCGGGTGTGGGCACAAGCTGCTCTTAGAATTAATGGCACCAGCAGCCAGTTACAGATTCAAAACTAGTTACAGGTTCAAAGCAGGAATGAAGCCAGGACTTCAGTTTGGAAAAACCTGTAATAAAGGAGCAATGGAAAGGACGCATCATGGAGGCTGTGGAAGTGAATGAGAAAAGTCATGAAAGGGATTTTTGTCAGTCTGATGGTTGAGTCAGCTGAGCAAACCACTGCATGGCAACGGACTCCCTGTGTCTCTCAGATGTGAATTTGACCAAAAAGGTGGCTATAAACTTGAGTCAGACTCAGCACTGTAAAAATGGAAAGTGGCAAATGTTGCTACAAAGGAAGTTCTGGGGGAGTCAGTAATCTGACTTGTGTACTAAGCCAACTGCAAAAACATTGTGAATCAGATACCTTGAGAAAGGACATTTTTTGCACAAGGATTAACATAGCTTTTTTTAAACGAAGTCACAGCCTGCGAGTTTATTCAGGTTCTCCTTCTCTGAGGGAGTCACAGCAGACGTGTGGACAGGGGTGTCTGGTAATGCACTACATCAGTTTCTAAAATGCTTTTGACCTAGTTTAGGTGCCCACATGCTCTGCTTCCAGACTATGCAAACTGCTCAGAGAAGCAGCAGCACGGGCAGTTAAGTGCAAGATGTTCGATGTGGAAGGAACAGGGGCGTGTTCCTTCTAAAAGTGCTGGACTGTATCATGGGAGACGCCATGAATCCACTGATGGGGAAGCAAACCCAGACGTGCTGACTTAGCTGAAACAGCACACATGAGGGCAAGGCTGAAGGCCGCTACCTAGGAGGCGGTGGGCGAGAAAGTGGGTTGAGGCAAAGAGGGACAATTGGCCAACAACACAAAATTTAGACAGGGAACATCAGAGGGATGCTGAGAGCAATGGGCAACCCAGGTCAGCGTGGTAGCAGCACGCAAATCAAACACGCATTTCACTGGGAGTATTTAAGGAGTTGCACTGCAGAAGAACCTACAAGTTAATACAGAAATGAAACTGAGAACTCAGGTCTGGTACCATCGGGGGAAAAACGCCAGCAGGCAGGGCAGCACAACCCAACAGGAGTGCAACCCACCAGCTATTCAACTGTTGCTGTTTTGGCAAGGAGCGAAGAGTTTCATGGGAGGAGCTGGAAGAGAGCCCTCTGCTGCATCTGCAGACCTGCGTGGAAGACTCTCCCAGGGACATGAAGTGGTGCAAGAAAAAGTGCAGGGATATTTATTGAAAATTTGGACAAACAGGCAGGGGAGACCAGCTGTCCACGAGTCAGCGTCTTGAACGCTAGCCTGGGGTGATGAGATGGGTGAGGCCCAGGCTACGTAAGGCACAGAGGAGGGCCTGTAAAAGGACATGCAGGAATGGATGAAGTCATTGAGAAAAAAGCTTCGGACAAATTCTTTGTGAATACTGTCTTTGGGAGGGAAAGCTGGAGCTGCAAGAAAATACAGACATGGGCAGATGTACAAGTCTAGAGAGAGGACTGTGCTGGAGACAGGCCCAGGCTTCAGGCTGGAGTGGCAGGAAAATTTGTAGGGTTGTTAATAGTGACTGAAGTGGCCTGGTGGATTTTTCAGAAAGGAGTGATAGGACAAAAAAAAATCCAAAGTATCTTGTCATTCTGTACTGTTTTACCAGTTGGACACAAAGACTAACTATTCTAGATGCAACAAATCTGTCTGATCTGACAGTTTCTAAAAGAAAATGCCTCCTGACCTCCTGCTCTGGGCAGATTCCTAAACTACTTAAGTGAAGACCCATTTATTCTTGGATACCACTGTTTGTTTTTTTGCCCAAAACTTACCTGGGGATCCCCACTGGCTTTTCGGAGGCTCATATGACCAGAGTCGAGCTGGTGTACCGGGGTGCCAGAGATGTGGTAACCATTCACTGCAAGAACAGATCGAGAGTTAGCAGGCTTGCTGCTGCTAGCAAATGAATAATTGCACATTTTAAAAACTAATCACAAATAATTGAATATACAGATGTAAATCATAGTGCCTTTTTTGAGTCACCAGTGTTCACTGCTTCCAGCCTAAGAAACTATGGATGCTTCTCCCCATCCCAACAGGCTGGCAATATGTGATGTGTTAGCTCCAACCCAGACAGACTCCAGAACCGGACTCTACAGCAGCTCAGCCCAAGGGCCCGCTCTGCCCTCAGGATCCTGCAGCAGGCTCTTACCAGGAGTTACGACAGGAGTTACTGAGCTGGAAAGAGCGAAGAAAAAGAGACCCTCAAACTCAAAACAGTTCCCGTAGTGCTGTTTAGTGACATTATGTGTTTGAAAAAGTAGGGTATGTTGTATCGGGTTTGTGTGGCAAGGTTTTGGAAGCGGGGGGACTAGAGGGGTGGCTTCTGTGAGAAGCTCCTAGAAGCTTCCCCTGTGTCCGATAGAGCCAATGCCAGCCAGCTCTAAGACGGACCCACCGCTGCCCAAGGCCGAGCCCATCAGAGACGGTGGTAGCGCCTCTGAGATAAGAGAGACCTGGACAAGCTCAAGAAGTGGGCCTGGGCAAACCTCATGAGGTTCAACAAGGACAAGTGCAAGGTGCTGCACCTGGGTCGAAGTAACCCCTGGTATCAATGCAGGCTGGGGGATGTAGGGATCAAGAGCAGCCCTGCCGAGAAGGACTTGGGAGTGCTGGTGGATGAAAAACTGGACATGAGCCAGCAATGTGCGCTCGCAGCCCAGAAGGCCAACCGTATCCTGGGCTGCATCACCAGCAGCGTGGCCAGCAGGGCGAGGGAGGGGATTCTGCTCTGGTGAGACCGCCCTGCAGTGCTGCGTCCAGCTTTGGAGCCCCCAACACAAGAAGGACATGGACCTGCTGGAGCGGGTCCAGAGGAGTGCCACAAAAATGATCAGAGGGATGGAGCCCCTCTCCTATGAGGACAGGCTGAGAGAGCTGGGCTTGTTCAGCCTGGAGAAGAGAAGGCTCCGGGGACACCTTATTGCAGCTTTTCAGTACTTAAAGGGGGCTTATAGGAAAGACGGGGAAAAACTTTTTAGCAGGGCCTGTTGTGATAGGACAAGGGGTGATGGTTTTAAACTAAAAGAGGGGAGATACAGACTAGACATAAGGAAGAAGTTTTTCACAATGAGGGTTGTGAGGCCCTGGCACAGGTTGCCCAGAGAGGTGGGAGATGCCCCATCCCTGGAAACATTCCAGGTCAGGCTGGACGGGGCTCTGGGCAACCTGATCTAGTTGAGGTTGTCCCTGCTCATGGCAGGGGGTTGGACTAGATGGGCTTTAAAGGTCCCTTCTAACCCAAACTATTCTATGATTCTATAACATAGTTAAGAAGGGGAAAAAAACCTGTGCAACATCAGCAGCAGTCAGAAGAGAAGACTGAGAATATGTGAGAGCAACAGCTCTGCAGAGCCCAAGGTCAGTGAGGGAGGGCAGGAGGTGCTCCAGGTGCCGGAGCAGAGATTCCCCGGCAGCCCGTGGTGCAGCCCATGGCGAGGCCGGCTGTGCCCCTGCCCCATGGAGGCCCACGGGGGAGCAGATCCCCACCTGCACCCGGGGAGGACCCCACGCCAGGGCAGGGGGGTGCCCGAAGGGGCTGTGACCCCGTGGGAAGCCCACGCTGGAGCAGGCTCCTGGCAGGACCTGTGGACACTTGGAGACAGGAGCCCAGGCTGGAGCAGGTTTGCTGGCAGGAGTTGTGACCCCGCGGGGACCCACGCTGGAGCCGTCTGTCCCTGAGGGACTGCGCCCCTTGGGGGGACCCACGCTGGAGCCGTCTGTTCCTGAGGGACTGCACCCCGTGGGGGGTCCCATGCTGGAGCCGTCTGTTCCTGAGGGACTGCGCCCCGTGGGAGGGACCCACGCTGGAGCAGGTCATGAAGAACTGCAGCCCGTGGGAAGGACCCACGTTGGAGAGGTCCATGGAGGACTGTCTCCCGTGGGAGGGACCCCACACTGGGGCAGGGGCAGAGTGTGAGGAGTCTCCCCCTGCGGAGGAAGGAGCGGCAGAGACGACGGGTGATGAACTGACCGCAGCCCCCATTTCTGTCCCCCTGTGCTGCTCGGGGGGAGGTAGAGAAATCGGGAGTGAAGTTGAGCCTGGGAAGAAGGGGAGGGGTGGGGGGATGGTGTTGTAAGATTTGGTTTTATTTCTCATTGTCCTACTCCAATTTAATTGGCAATAAATTAAATTAATTTTTCCCCAAGTTGAGTCTGTTTTGCCCATGATGGTAATTGCTGAGTGATGTCCCTGTCCTTATCTCGGCCCATGAGCCTTTCGTCGTATTTTTCTCCCCCATCCAGCTGAGGAGGGGGAGTGATAGAGTGGCTTTGGTGGGCACCTGGTGTCCAGCCAGGGTCAACCTACCACATAGGTAAAAAGTACTGGTGTAATAGAGATGGGCTTTTCATGTCAAGAAAGCAAGTCTTGTAAGGTGTTTATGGTTCATGTATATGGCTGTAGGTTGCTTTATTTTTGGAATATACTGAGCAGAAAATAATGCTCAAAGTAGGGTTAAAACAAGATACACAAATACATTACAAATCCTTTGGTCACAACAAAATGGCAACCTTCAAGCATACTTCCCACTCAGCTCTGCCAATGAAGAGGGGCATCAGTTCAAAAAAAATCTACGAAAAACATCCTTTAGACTGTATTATTTACAGTCAGCTGGCAGCAATGGCCTGTACGTGTAACACTTTTTATTCTAGAGTAATTTTTGCTTTGCTTTGTCTTTCTGCTGTGCCTGAAGCTTTTCAGTACAATTATGCAGCTGATTGTCTGTTACCAGGACAGAGGTGAAGTGGTCAACCCTGTAGCTACCACATGCTACAATGCTTCATGGTGCACGTGCTCTGCGTGGAAGAGCTATGGCCAGCCCACGTTCCTCTGCAGCTTTTTGCTTCCCCTGCCCCAACAGAAAGCGGGACTGGGAAAGGCAGCCTGTCCTTCCTTCCAGAGCCGGCAGCCCCGCTGGCTCGCTGGGCCACCATCTGCCTCCGTGCTCCAAGGAAGGAGCCATCTTGGCTCTGAGCAGACGCTTCAGACAACCATCCAGAAGATGCATCAGTAGGGAAACAACAGGCAAGAAGATGTATCAGAAGGGAAAGCCCCACCATGTTAACTCTGCTACGCTCACATGAAGGTGTACATTAAGTATACATCCCGCATAATCGCAGTATTTTCCTTTGCTCTGCTGAGTGGTAGAGAAGCAGATTCACCCAAAGCAGTGGTCAGGCACAGCATCAAACAGTACCTGCAGAACTCTTCTGTGACACAGGGCTCTTTGGAGTCCCAGGCACACTGCTTGGCCGCTCCCAGGTTGTTTCTGTTGAAGGGAAACATTAGTGTAAGGTTGGCCTTGCACACACACCAGAGTTACGTCTATTACACACGTACAAATGGGTCTAACCCTCAGTGTTCTCTGAACCAGGCTCTCGCCCTGTGAGGAAGGTGCCTGCACCTCCCTGCGCTCCCCATCTCCTCCCATCTCTTTCTGCTGTCGCTCCCCGGCCCCGGCTCCCGTGGCAGCCAGCTGGGACGGCCGCAAACAGAGCAGACTGGGAGCTGCATCACTGGTTCTTCCAGTGCAGGTCTGCCCCAGGGCCGTGCTCGGCAAGAAAGCAGGGATACAGCTGTAGCACAGATCGCTGCCTGTAAGCTGCTGCCACGATGTGTGCAGCCTTTCCAGGTGCAGTTAAATCAAGCCCAGCCCGGGGTCCTGCCTGCAGCCCACTGTGGACACAGAGACCTGCCCGGCTGCAGCAGCTGCAGCACAGCCAGTCGTGGCCCCTACCCTGGGAACAAAGCCCAAGCGGTGGCAGTGCCTTTGCGCCGCTCTCCTCATGAAAGACAGCTGTGAATGACTCAGAGATGTGGTTTTAGTGACATATACCCAGACCATAGCATTTTTTTCCCTCAAAAAAGCTATTTCCCTGGCAAATTTCCTTTTTTCCACTCGGGTCCTTTAGCAGCTGGGATATGCAAATATATGTCACACCAGTTCTGATACTTAAAAGACTGCTGCTGCTTTTCCCCTCTCAGTTTCCTCTGTAGTTTAACCATTCTGCTCATTTTCTCAGCAAATGGAAAATTTATTTTTGACCACATGCTAAATACAGAAGATTTAATTGCAAAACTTTGTAAAAGTTGCAAACAGCAGGCAGTGGAGTTAGAACAGCAGCTTCTGCAGAAGTCTAGCTAGAAAGCCCAAGCCACCATTCCTTTTGAAGAAACTTTGGCACCAAACCAAATAAATAATACTGACTGACTGCCAATATCAAATAAGAAAATAAGCAAGTTAGCGTAATGAAGTCAAAGGACTACTTTGGCCACTTCGTTTGAAAATGTCATTCCCCAGATCCCAACCAACAGCCATCTAACCCTGCCAAAGCCTGAAATCTTGCATCTCTCTCAGTATTCTGGATGAACACGGTCAAGCAGTAATGGAGCAGCAGAGGCTGAGCGAGCCCTTGGGCGCAGCAGTTCGGGGCTGGCAGTCAGCACTTCCATCAGGGACAGAAGGCCTCCTGTCCTGGGCGAGTGCTCATTTGAGCAACAAGCAGGATGCTAACGTGCTTCAAGAACCATAAAAGGCCTATTGGGTAAAGAAGGGAGTACTGTTTTATCTGTCTTTATATATACATTCATGCACACATACACATATACAGATGCTCTCAAGGGTTGCGTTAGGTTCCTTATTTCCGGAAAGGACTCAGGATTATGGATCCCAAATGGGGGAAGGTGCCATCCCCCACACCTGTGATGCCAAAATCCTTGAGACACAGGCGCTGCTTCCCCCTCTCTTCCCTTCTCCCCAAGCCACAGCATGCTTTTGCTTGCAAAGAAAAATACTTTGAGCTTTTTTTTTTTCCTTGCAAGTGCAAAACCTGGTGGACTAGAAGCTTTGATGAATCATGGGGAAATATTTCAATTTTACTCAGCTTTTTGTGAATTGGGTAGTAAGTTAATAAATTCCATGCTAGGTCAATGAGGAAGAACTGGAATGTGTTTCAACTAAACAGAAGGAAAATCAAATGCTAAGAGTTGTCTTTTATGAGTCAGCTTGTCTTGGTTTAAAATACACACGTGCGTGGTTAAATAAAGACATTCTAATTTACATTTATTGTAATGCAAAGGTAAACAATAGAATATGCTACCCACGTTTCTGGTAGATATTTTTTCCTAATGTAAATTGTTGATTAATGAATAATGTAAGTGACTTGACTTGAAGACAAGCGTTTTAAAGAATGGCTTTTGGAGATCTGTATGGAGGGGTTGTGATGTCCACTCATGCTATGCCCAAGTGCAATCAGTGGGGTAACATGTTTTTGTCAGAACTGACTTTGACATTAGCAGTAAAACCAGCTACCTTCATATTTGGCTTGGGTTTTTTTATGCAAGCATATCTGTCTACAGTATTTTTGCATTTCTGAGACCGTACAGAGGAATGTACCTAAAAACCTAACAAATATATTTGAAATGTAATTAATAAGTTAAAATTACCCGCTGCTTCTTGTAACTGGTCTCTACTTTGCCTGCTAGCTGCTGTGGAGCTGGTGTGAAGTGCCTAATTCTTCCCCTCTGCCATACAGAAAGCCCAGATACGCAACTTGAGGACAGAAATTTTATACATGAAAGAGCAGTGCCCAGTGGTTAGCATATTTGTGAATATAATCCAAAACACACAGTGTCCTGACAAATTTTCTAAAATAAAGTGATTGTGAAGTTATGCACATTGAAAAATAAACCAAAAATGCTATAAAAATGCATAAAATAGCATCTTTTATTGGGTAGGAAATGAAAAGAACAAGAATGTTTTTAACCCCATTTATTTTGAGCACTAAGAGAAAATCCACTTGTGTGCACAGAGTACCAGAGGGATGATTCCGGCAGCCCACGCAGGGACAGGAACTAACCTCCATCAGCCCTGCACTGCTGTAATGCCACCTACTGGAAGCAACTACATTTACCAAGATAATACTGTAATATTACAAATTTCTCTGCAGCTTAGAAGCGCATGATTTTTTTCCACAACCACACAGAAAAGGCTTGGTGAGAGAGAACACCCTGTTTGATATAGCCAAGAGAGAGTCTCGTCGTTGAGTCCCAAATGCAGCCTTTGATCCTGGTGCTTGGAAAATCAGAAGACTACTTATAACCATGTGATAAAACAATGATCACTGCTATTAGGAATAGATTGAATACCGGACAAGATTTGATATCCCACCCAATTTCTCAGAAAGGATGTTGAAGTCAAGCTAAAACCTCTCACTCTGTGAGAGTGTAATTTAGCACTGTCAGACCAACACCCACAAGTTCTGTCCTCCCTTATCAGCCACATGTTAATTATTCTATTTAGCCAATGAAGGGAAGGAGTAATCAGTAGTTTCCTTGTCATTCTCTGGACTGCGAAGGAGGTCTGTGAACAGAAAGAACTCCTGCAGCCCTGGGAGATATCTGGAAATTAGTTACTGAACAGCAAGGCAGTAGAAAGCCACTTGTTCAAACTGAAATGACGTAGTGAGAGGAAAAATAGTTACAAGACCAAAGCTATATGTGCCAACAGAACCAAAGAGGGTTTTCACAGATGTGGTTAAACATTTCCTCCCAAAGGAAAGCGGAAACCTGTGGTGTTTGGGGGAAGAAAGTTCACTTTGCATCTGTTTGGCAGAATGAGAAATGACATGGTGTGTCAGGCCTTCAGAGAGCCACACACTCTGGGACGTCATGTTAGTCAAGAAACATGGCTTCTGAGAAGGTCCCGATGCAGACGATTTTTGTGATCAAAGTGTAGCAGCTGAAGAAGGAATTTTGTGTCCCTTCTCCATGAATCCAGTTGCTCTTTGAGGTCAAAGCAGCTGCTTTCCAGTCTGAACATACAACATCAGCCAAACATCAAGGCTTTAAGGTCTAGCATAATCTCTCCTGAGTATGCTTATATTGCTTTCAGGAATGGATTTAGTACCTCTGCATGGTGTCATGTGTGGTGCTATCTTAGGAGCTAAATACTCCATAGTTTCATTGGCCAAACTACGGGAATGGGGCAGAGCAAGCCAGAGGACCTCTGGGTCTGCTTACTGTGCAGAAGCTTTCCCTGGTCTTAAGGATAGGTAGCAGCTACAATGTGTCACCCAACTACTGGTGCTATCTCACCTCTTTATAAATAAGTTTGGAGTTTGTTTTGGTTTTAACAGCAATAAATCTGTAATGCTGAGCAGCTCCAAACCCAGTTTCTGCCCTGAATAACGTGAAACTGTGCAGGCTGCACAGGCCACTCTGACATGGATGAAAAACAGCAAAAGAACATGTCCCTCCTCAATGCCACAAGAAGAAACCCTGCAAGCTTCTCTCAAACTGTTCCTAACAACACACAGAATTAGAAGTGATATTTGCAGTAGGGTAGAACAAGCCCCACAGTCTTACCTCATCTTTTTTGGATTCACTTTGTTCTTGCCAGTGGCACGTAGGAATCACCTGTATGTGCAGTTTGCAAACCTCCTAGCCTGCCTTTGCTGCTCCACTGCATCTCCATAGGCTTTCAGCAACGTTTGTGGCCTGTCTGTGGCTCCCCAAAGTGCAAAGATAGGTTGGACCTGTGAGGGGAAGGGAGTGCAAACAGCCCTGCTTTAGAAGCAGGTTTCCTTTAACAGCGCAACACTGCACTCCCCAGTCCAAACCTCCAGGCTGCTTGAAGCCACCACGCTCCAGGCTGGCTTTGCTGGAAGCAAACCTCACCTCGCCAGCCAGAAACAAAGTGCTGTCAGTGCTCTCGCAACTTATCTCCCCTTTCTGATTAAGATCTTCCCCACATTTGTGATGAATCAGGAAGAGTTTCATGGCACTTCATTTCTTGATATTGTGTGTGGGAGAAAACAGCCCAAAGGCAAGGCAGGGGGAGCGAGTGGGTTTGTGCATGTAAGGAGGGGAAATCACTTGCAATGCCCTGAGACTGGAGTAAACCATTCAAAACTTTAGAAGCAGAAGGAGTGCATGAATGAGAGTACAATGAAAATGTTTTCCTCCTATTCTGTAGAGGACGTGTAGCACAAGGAGATTTTGTTTCATTGGAATGAGGAGGTCTCACCTCTGCGTCAGTTCACAGAACTGACTCCAGGCCAGGAAGAACCATCCTGGGTCTCCCCTCTTCACCTCCTGCAGACCAGAGTCTGAGGACTCTCCTGATTCACCACAGCTGCTCTTTTATCTTTGTTCTCCAACGTTTTGGTCCAGTGAGCCCTGCAGTGCTGAACCTGATAAGGGTCACCTATAGCAATAGCTCAAAAGGCCCAAACAACCACTCCATGCATGAGCCTCTGAGCTGCAACGTGGTCCTCTACATGGTGTCACCACATTGCATTGCGAGGTTGCACTCCTCCATGGGCCGCCCAGGACCCTGACGTTTACTTCCATCCTCATACCTAATGGACAAGAAAAGCAGGCAGAAGTGACAGATGCAAATCTCTCTGCGCCTGCATGAAACATGAGATTCCATCTCACAAGTGCTGAAAGCAGAGCACCATGTAGTGCATGAACTAGTTCAGCAGGAGTTGCAGTGTCAGAACTGAAATCCAGCTCCATCCCACAGGCAGTTCAATAAAAAAGAGACTGAGGCTGCCACACAGCTTTTATCCTCGGTCCCAAAACAGTGCCATGGAGACAGGCACCATCCAAGTGTTCTGGAAATCTTCTGTCCATGTGTTGAGTGTAGAGGTGCTTGTTGCTACCTGAACTGCATGGAAAAGCTGTTGACAGTAGTCCTTACTTGATCTGTCAAAATGAGCACTGGGACCTGTACCGTGCCCCTCCTTTTGCAAACACCATGCGACAAAAGCAAGCCCTTCATTGCAGGCTTAGTAGTGATAATAATGCTATTCCCAGCACTTTCTGAGGCACACTTTGTTTTTCTAGGTTTTAGGCCACTTTACCAGGGCAGGTTTCTATGCCACCCTTAGGCTAGGGCATCCTGTATCAGAGGGAAACTGTCACTAAAAAGTTTTATGTGTATGAGGAAAAAACATGTAATAAAAACACTTGACCTCTCTTAGGTGTCTCCACAGATGACTTAATATTTCATAGAATCATAGAATCATAGAATTGTTCTGGTTGGAAGAGACCTCCAAGATCATCGGGTCCAACCATTAACCTAGCACTACCAAGTCCCCCACAAAATCAGCTGCAGTTCATAAGTTTATTTGGAGTAGGTGTTGACCATAGCTGGTGAGATATGAAAGAAAAACCTCAACCCACAGACTAAATCCTTCCAAGCTCCTTAACTGACTCAGAGAGATGGAAAAATATTAGGCAGAGGAAGTACTAGAGTAGGTTGTGGTTATATTGCTTCCATCCACTGATCTCTCACTTCAGGTACTTCAGAAGAGGCAAGGATTGTCTGCAAGTGGTGAACTTCCTCACTGCTTTCCAGCATCGCAGTACTGGTTGTCTTCAAGGAGAGAGCCCCTGTAATGCATCTGGCTTTGCTGAGCCCCAGGCTGACACGCGCACCCTGGCTCTCAGGGACGCGACAAGGTGTGCTGGGCAGGAGCTCCAGGAAGATGCCAGTCTAGCTGAACTACTGGGTCATCTCTCTCAAAGGAATGGCATGCTTTCAGCTCACTTTGAACTTGCTTTCTAACAAAGCAAAGATAAAATAAGTTTTGTTTATTCTCTGAAAATAAAGAGTTCAATATTTGGTAAAGGTTGGAGGTAAAGTTACAAAATGACCAACTGTTATTAACGGCCTTAGTGCTGCCCGTAGCCAGATTCATTCCAGGCTGTGCTTGGGCTGCCAGGATAGATCTTGTATGTATTTCCACTGGAGAACTGGCCACTCTCTGGATTCACCTAGTTCCCTTCCCCACTCACAACAGCATCAGTGAAAACACAAATATCACTGTATGGTCGCAGGGTAGAAAATTCTCCTACTTAGTCTGTTGTCATCCTCCAATTACCCAGTGAAATGCAGCATTATTAAAATTGCTTTCATATTCTTGATTAAGGTCTAGCTTATGATGGTGCAGTAGGGAGGTTTCCTTTGCACCTGGTGCTTCTTAATTTAATCCTTTTTATATGCTTTAAATTGTGTGTCTTAGGAAAGAATAGTTGAGCTTGTGGCTAATGTTAGAGTGCCCTCAGCTCCGGCATTGCATAGAAGCGATGAGACATAAATGTAGTGAATGATATTATTTTAGGATGGAGAACCTCAAAACACGCAGAAGTACCTTTGAGTTTCTGTGGGTGTTCTCGGACCCAGTGAGTGTCCTAATGACAAAGGTATATCACATACAAGATGACCACAACCACTGTTACCATCTCTTATCTGCCTGTGTTGTGCCAGGCAATGCTCATGACAACAGCCTATGGACAAGGCACAAGGAGGATGAAGATTGGTGGAGTCTCCAGCTGTGGATGCCAACGGGACTTAGACATGTCAGTGCTTAACCACTCAGACTGGGATGTTTAGCAGATACTGGTTTGGTGCCCTGGGAAATTTACTTGCAAGACAAAGAGAGCACCATACCAGGTGGAAAGAATCCAGCTGCTCGCTAGCCATAGGATGTTTAAGGTCCCTAAGCACTAGGTTTGCAGGGGAAATGCAATGTGTTTATGGCACTGAGCTTTCAGCTGTTGTTTGGGCACTGGCTAGGAAAGCACAATCTGTTGTTTCTGGGCTTCCTGAGGTCAGTAGGCAGGCTGCAGGCTGCAGTGGTTGCACAGCCGGATCAGAGACTTGCTTGGAGTTAGGAACTTCAGTGGAAGAAAGGTGAAGGGTAAATCAAGATAAGCAGGAAAGGATACCCAGGAGGACAGAAACAGAAAAGCTGGCTGGTGGTACTGGGAGGATACTAAGTAATACATATTTTTTCAGGCATATCAAGAAAATTTTCCTAAAACTCTGAAGTGCTGGACTTGAGATTCCTTTCAGGGAAGGAATGCAGCTACACATTTCAGGACTGCCTGAAAGTCCATGCCCCAGAACTTGCTGTTGCAGGTGGCATTTTACTAATTATGTTTGTGACGATGAGAATATATGGACCTTAATTAGGATCAAGATAATGTGAAAGCAGAATTCCTGCTTTCCAGGAGACAGAAAGCTGTTTAGTAAATGGGAAGGACATAAGACCACAGACAAAAAAAGTCTGGAAATAAGGACACACCATGTAAGGCTGACCTCAGCTGTGAATGCAAGACGGCAGCAAGCCACACGCACACTTGTGTCATAAGTATATAAGTCATCTTTAATGTGACAGACAAGGTAGCTGGAGTGCTATTGTTTGACTAATGCAAGAGGTATTACAGCTGCAGCACATCAGAGAATTTCTTCAGCATAATCAAATATTTTCCTGTTGAATCTACCGCCCACGCATAGTTGTAAACCACTCCCAAAGACACTGAGCAACCGTATGGTTAACCACATAGTAGCTGTTCATTCTCATACAGTTCAGGTTATGTGCAGTATCATCTGCTCTGCCAGCACTGTTCAGTCAATGTCAACAATGACAACAGTCTCACATCTGAAAAGAGGATTAACGAGATGTCAAAGCAGAGGAGATTGCTCACCCCAGTTTTCGTAAAGATGGATAAGTATTGTCCATGCACAGAAGATGGTTTTAAGAGGCTATGTGAAGCACACAATTCTTTACACGTTTCAGAAACTGGATAACATCCCCACCCTCCCACCCTGACTGCTTCTCACCTTCTCTGCCCCTTCATTTACCCATCCTACCCTATGTCTTTATGTCCTTCCCCATCACTTGTGCCCGGACTCATGTCTCCTCTCATTTGCAGTCACAACACAGAACTACAATTATTATTGATAAGAAAATGTCATACTAGGGAATTACTTCAGAAATACACAGTTGTTTCAGATGATGCCAGTTTAGTCCTGGGAAAGGGGAGAGGCTCAGCCCTAGTAAGCTGCATGAAGTTGCCAGCAGTCCTGACACTGCCTGAACCAAATACGAAGCATTGTAAAGAAATGCAGGCAGGGGAGAGCAGTGATATTTATTTTCCTTGCTTTAAGCTCTGAAAATGCCAGCTAGAAGCCTGCTGCCAACCCGCCAAAACAGCAGCAAGTAAATAAACGTAGTTATTTCACAGGCACTGTCAGGTAGGAGATATCCAGGGCAGAAATTATTTCACCTTACCTGCACCTGCCTCCAGAAGACCCACAGGTCATCCAGATGTGCTCAGGGTTGAATGTGAATGTCAGCACTTTGTCTATTTGCCCTCTTTCCCAGACAGGGTTTCTTCCTATTCACAGTCTTCCCATCAGCTCATATACATGAAAGGTTTTGAAAGCTTCACATACAGTGATTTTGCAACCCAGACCAGCCTGGGGACATTTATTTCTTGAAATTCCAGCAGAACAACAGAGCTTCTCGCTGACTTGCTGCAATGGTACCTGTCCTGGGAAGGGGCCGGGCAGGGACACCCCTGTACACAGCCAGGTACAGGCAATCTCAGCTGAATGGTGAAATGGACACAGGCCCTGAGGGGGCAACAGAGGTCTACAGCCCTTCGCATGAACACTTACTGGCTCCTCTTCAGTAAGACCACACACAACAACCCCACACCTGACTCACAGACAGAGATGGAGGAGTGTGCATAAAGCACTGGGATATTTGTCAAGCTGGGACTTGAGCCAGCTCACTTGAAATATGAAGGCCACAAGATAACTGGCTGTTTCTGGAGGCCTTATTTCATGTGTCTCCAAAGAGGTCAACACCAGAGCTGACCTCTGAGCCCAAGGAGAGTGCAGATGGGCAGCTGGCCTCGAGGAATGGAGCCCACAACTGTTGCTGAGGCAAAACCAACAAAAAGGGCAGTTCTGGTGAGGAAGAATTAGCAAAAAGCCTGTGTTCGTATTTTTTCTGAAGCAAGTAAGGGAACTTGATGGGCAGCCAGGTTGGTTCAGAAGAAGCGTGGGAGCTGTGCATGAGGGTGTTTTACACTCTCTCCAGTCCTCCTACACTTTTTTCTCCCCTTGCCTGCAAACAGGACCCCTAAACCCATCCATCTTGGGACGTACAGACCCCCTTCCCCCTCAGTCCATCAGCTGCCGTCACCCCCAGCTGCCAACACCCTTCCCCATCCCCGGGAAGCAGAAGCAGCCATCCCTACAAATCCCTCTTGGCCCCTGGGAAGGATCAGGCCAGAGAGGGGTGGGTTGCACACCAGTCACAACCACCGTTGCTACAGCCCAGATGTCCTCCGCAGGGCAGCAGGAGCTTCAGGAGATGGGGACAAGGGCGGTGGGCTGCTTACACACTTCAAACAGCCAATTCCCCTTCCCTTGGCACATGCAGTGGACGTGGGACAACATGGACTGAGCACATGTCCTAGAGGGCTTGTGGTAGTGCAAGGGTCTGTGTGCCTGTGGGTGGTAATGCCAAGGCTGGAGAAACTGGGGAAGCATGGGTGTGGAGATAGCCAGACACTGGCTAGGAGGAGATTTTAATATCTAAAATTTGATGGGTAAAAAATTCAAGGCAGAGTAGTATTGTTCAAGGGCACGGGGACAGAGTGCTGAGGAACAGCCAATACTGCAGGTCTGAGAAGGACCTTCTCACCCTCAGAGATACTTCTCAGAGTAACCACTGAAGACATTCCTGAAGCTGTCCTTGCAGAGCCTGCCTTTCCTTTCCACTGCCTTCCTGCCAGCCCCCATCTCACCTCCTAGGTTCTTCTCAGTACCTGTGCAATGAAGGCATCTAAAGACATATTTCTTTCCTCAACCATTGCTATGCCAACAGGTCATATTTGTAATATTTTTGATATTTCCTAGACCTGTCAAGGCTTCCTGCCCCTGGATAAATATTTTTGCCCTGGTCTGATTTGCAGAGCTGTTGGCCTGGCCTTCCAGCTCCTGTTATTCAAGTAACCCCTGGAATACTGCAGCTTTTCAGACACTGAATCTCCCCCAAAGTGCTGTCCCTCTGAAGTGTGAGTACACATGCAGATGGGTGTTTCTGTGCATGTGTGAACATACCTGGGTATTTGCAACAGCTGTAGGAACTAAGTGTAGAAATGGGGTGTGGCATTTTACAGATGTCCTATGCATCCTACGCACTGTTGGGGAAGAAAGCCAGGGCGGATGTTTTGGGTGCGAAGGGAGGTGTGCTCACCGTATGACCTGACAGGAAGAGACTGTTTCCCTGTGCAGCCCTCTCTGTGCCTGCTGACACCATCATGGCTGCATTCTGCTACGGGAGTAGTAAGGGGCAGTAATCCCATGCAAGGAAACTGAGGACATTTTTTAAGTTCCCCTTCAGTCCTAGGCTGTAAGCTCGGGTCCCCCGTGAGATTCACTACAGCCAGCTTTACCTGTCTGTGGAGTCGGTATTGTCACCGAAGCTCTCCTTAGAGTCAATGAAGAGAGACTGGCACTTACAGAGTGTAGCTCACATTAGCTATTTTAGACACCTACATGAAGACAATTGAGAGGTAAAGGTAATTATTTCTTTTCATGGATAAATGGTGAGACTGGAAGATCCCATTCAAATGGAGTTGTCCCCCCTGCGGATGGTACCTTGTCAGGCCAATCAAACTCTGCCCTGTTCAGACGGCGATAGGGATGGGGAAACCCATCCAAGGGCACAGGAGTGAGCATCCCAGAGGTCAGTCAGTGCTGTGGATTCTGAGGGGTGGCAGCCTCACAGCCATGCACTCCTTTGCACACACTTCTTTCCAGCTTATCATCCTTGCTCGCTGGTGTCCTGTTCTAAACAGAGAGCGCGAACATGCACTTAACCCTCCAGATCCCAGGAGAGGTATCCCGACTGTCCTTCCAGACAGCACAAGACTCCTTGCAGAGTTAATGAGCAAAATAAGGACCATGACTGCTACAGAGAAGAGTCTTCCCGGTGTTTTAGAGTGGCTTGCCATCTCTCTCCTCTTTCTTATGTTTTGACATGATAAGCTTGGACGTCTGTAGACGTTGCACAAGATAGGTGCCAGGTAGCCCGACTGTAATGTAATTGATGCGGACTCAACCTTCCTACAGCAGGCTATACTGTGAAAACAAGTTTTAGGTATACTGAAATTCTCTTGGGCTTCATTCTGCAGACCTTTTACAGGTCAGAGGCCTTTAAGATGGTTTCAGGATTGAATCCAACCAGTTTCAAAGGATGATAAATGTGTTTATCTGGTTGGGCTGTCAAGTGGAGATAGACAGCAATGTGCTGTCTTTGTCGGCTGGCTCATTTACCTGTGCAAATCTGTTTGTTCCATAAAGTCACCCCAATTCTTTCATTACAGATTTTTCTAACATCTTTTTTCCACATAAGAACACTGTCTCATAAATTCTATTCCTTTCCAGTTAAGGACCAATTTCCTTGTGTTTTTCACATAAAGACAATGAAAATTAGATCACACAACACGCATGGTGGAAATACTATTATGGTCAGATAAGATGTATGGATAGCACAGACAGATAATCACAGTGTGGAAGGACAATAACCACTGGAAACAGCTGACAATAATATTAATGCCTCACAAGGAGGGAGGGTTCTATTGTATTTTGAAGTCTCAGAAGAATCAAGATGTTACTTGCCCCTAAAATCCCCTTTCCCCTCCCCAGGAATGGGAATACTTGAGTTCCCATCTCTGAATAGCTCAAGCAGCAAGAGCAAAAAATCTATTTAATCAAAAAAAAAAAAGGCTTCTGCACTGCGTAAGGAAGGAAGAAAATGGTGAAGCAGAGATGGTGCAGTGCCAGGCATGTTCAGAAAGGCAATTTGTTGGATGGACTGGTCACCCAACACCTCCCGTTTTCAGGACGATGGTGCAGAACTACACAAAGGGTTCAGCTGGGGAGCAGCACAGAGCCCCACCGCACCAAAACTTGTATAGCTTTTGCTTGCTGACCTTCTTCAAAGGCCGTGTCCCCTCCGTGCTCCCAGCAGTGCACCCGTCCCAGCAGATTGACTGCATGGTGTGGAGCCCACCAGCTGCTGCTGCCCTGCGCACTGCTGGCTCATCCTGCCTTTCCCTGGGGAGCAGGAGGGCAGGACTGTCCAGGGAGGAGCAGGAGCTGTCCCAAAGGACAGTGGGAATATTCAGCATAGGTGCACATGGGTACACATGAAATGAAGCACAGTAAATGTTCTTCTGAACTCATATTAAGATGCTTTGACTTAGACAACCAGAAAAAACAAACCAGCAGTTGAGTGACAACAGCCTAGTTAGATGTGACATATGTAAAAACTGGGGAAACAACGAGGGTACCAAATAAAGAACAACTCACATGTGAGTCTTGGGCATTTTTCATTCTCTACATTGATAAATATTTTTCATATAGGTTAGGCTTTACAGACTGAAAAAACAGGCCTGACAGGGATTTCAGGAAGTCATTTTATCCCTGCTGTGCCCCAAAGCAAGGCCAACATGATTTTTCATGGGTTTGCGTAACCTGCTCTTAGAGACCTCCAGTGATACAAACTCCCAGGCAACTCCCTACTCCCACACTTTACTGTCTTAGAGAGCTAGGAACAGTTAGAGTTGTCCTCGTTGCGACTGAAGTGTGTTACTGTGTCTTCTAGTCACGACAGGCATTGCAAACAGTCTTCTGTGCAACAGCATTTTATGCACTTGAAGCCTACTTTCATGTCCCCATCCATGTCTTAGAGCAGACAGCCTCAATCTCTTAACATTTGCCCATAGGACATGTTTTCCACATCTTCCATCATTCTTGCTGCTCTCTTCTGGGCTTTATCCAACTGGCTCACATCTTTCCTAAAGTGTAGAGCCCAAACAAGATAAAATATTCCAGCTGAGGCTTTATAATTTCCTTGTAAAGTTGGAGGCTTACTTCATGCCTCACAGACAACATTCCTATTTATACAATGGAAAATGCTGGCTGTTTTTGTACTAGCACAACACTGCTGGCTCACACTCAGTTTTAGATCCTCCAGAGCCCCTACATATTTGTCTGTAAACTACTTCATTGCCTGTCTTTGTCACATAATTATTTCTGATGAAATCTCCAATCTTAAGTGCATCTTTACTGAACAGCATCCTACTCTTCCAGCGTGTGCCCTCAGCTGCAGGATGATCGTGAATTCTGAGCCTGTTCTGTGCAGCACACCATGTTCTCTCCCACCTTCAGTTAAAGTTAACGTTTGAATAAGTACTCTCAATGTCAACATGCCATTCATGACTGGAAATACTAACTAGAACGAAGCCTTGGGCAGATCCCTGCAGGATTTCCTTTGGTGCAAACTTCCCTTTGACAAGGGACCATTGATTACCATGCTTTGAGTATGATCTGCCAAAGAGTTTTGCACCATCTTACTGTAATTTAACTATGGTCTCCTTTCCCTTTAGTTTGTTTTCCCTCTAGCCAGCTTTCAAACTGCCTTTGCTGCTTTTAAGACCTGTCTTCCTGTAAATGAGCTGCCTTTCCTGCATGCGGGATCTCTGCTCACAGACCTGCCCTGCCCGGAGGCTGCGTAGATGTTTAGCCACAATCCTACCACATGAGAGAGCATGTACCTTGTCCGACCACTGCTTGTCAATGATGGAAGTGCTAAAACTGCCGTGAACCTGCCAAGAAAGCCTGCTCTTGCTAACACCCACCTTCAGAAAGGCGGTGCTTCCCTCTGCAGCCCCAGAGCGGGTGGGGGGATGCTCTGTTGTGCTCTTAACCCAAGCCAGGGCTCAGCCACAGCTTGGTGAATACCCCCACTCTGCTCTGGGATGTGCCTCCCACTGACTGACAGGGCAACTAGTTGGGCACGCAGGACAGCTGGAGTGCTGCAAGAGAAGGACATGCCACTCAGAGGATGGCCAAATACAACATTTAAAAGAACAGACAGTGAACCCAATGCCTGGAGCTTCCACATATGTTTGGAATATGGCTGAGATAAGTGACTGTCTTCTACCTCATGCATGACAGAGATACAATGGAAGGGACGACCAAACGGAGGATGTATGATAGCAATGCCTAAGGGATGTGTTACACATATAAAAAGAAAGAAAGAGCATGGATTTGTGGGCTTCAGGCTACAGGAAACCTGGCAGAGCACTGTTCAACTAAAAACGCAGTGCTACATTTGCCACCTAACATCAGCCCTGAAGGAAAAACCACGATGTAGCACTCTAGGAATTAGCTGAGGTTAGTGCAGGCCAAGTCTGGGTACCTCTGGACTCTGGAAGAGGTGGGATCAGAGACAGCTCCTGCAGCAGTACGCTGTTGGTGGAAGCTCAGCAGCTGCATCCTTGGATGGAAGTGGCTGGACAGGGTCCCCAGGGGTCCCCACTTTCTGGCTACTTTTTCCCCTAGATCACTACCTGTGAAAGAGCACCAGCATCTCCTGCTCTGTCCACTGAACAGCTCTGTGCTTCGTCTAGTTATTATTAATTTCTTCTCTCAAATTTCTGCATGCTTGAGTAGAAGTAGATAGCCTCTTGCCTCTACTGCAGCTCCACTGCCTGGCTCAGTCTCAGTAGGTAGAAGCACAGAGTAAATAATACCGAAAAGCTTCAATAGGAGGGATATTCTAAGTTATTTAAAATAAGAGAAAAAACACATAAAAAACAGTCTTCACAGCAGCCAGAGAGGCCTGCTGTAAGCTAGAAGAATAGCCAGTCATATTTATTCTCTCTCAAACCATTTGCTCTCTCAGCCAGCAGAGCTCAGACCACGGTTGAGATGTAGAAATCCCTTCTTGGATTCAAAAATTTCAAGGAAGAAAAAAAAAAGGCTACCTAAAGTACAAGCCACTGTAACAAAACTGAAGTTGTACAGTCCCTTTAGACAATTGGGTGCTTGGAGGAGACACCCTTGATTTGGCATGGTGATTCTCATCCAGGGCCAGATTCTGCACCTGGAAATGGAAGGAAACTGCAGAGCATTTCAGAGGAGCCTGGGAGGGAACCTACCTTTGGTCGATAACAGATAGCAACCACAGAGCCTTTCCAGGACAATTTCATGTTTCTTCCTGTTGAACAGGAAGCTTTGTAGATCCTGATAACAGGAGACATGAGACATACACAGGGACACGCCTAAACTGCTCTGAAGTCAGAGCCTCCTTCCACTTTGGGACTGAAAACTGAAGTCCTCTCTGACAGAAGGCTCCAAACAGAGGAGAAGAAAAACTCATTTTTCAGTATAGCCCAGTGTAACAAGGTCCCAGGAAACCCTTACAGTCCAAGTACATGTCCCAGTGTTTTGCTGCATGTCAGAGGGTAAACCCCTCTGGTGCCAGCTCTCCACCTACTCCATGCAGCAGAAGGCCCTGGGAGGGCTGAGCAGACAGTGTACTGGCTGAGGTCCCACAACTGAAACATCTACCATAACCTTTGGTGAACAGTGCCTTGCTGTTATCTAAGTTGCCTTAAACTCACCTTCCAGTGCAGCTATGTTAATGTACAATTCTAATAACGTACTTTATTTAAACATCTAGTTTCAGCAAAGCAGTTACAGATGCTTGTGAAAGATAAAAGTGAAAAAAAACCAAAACAAAACCACAATTAAATCACTCAGACTAAAAATAACCAGGAACTTCTTCCTCATTCTGTTATTGCTGTGAAGTGCCCTCCTCTCCTGGTAGGGTGCTACACAGAGCTTCCTTCTCCAAGCATACCTTATGCCTTGTTGCATGTGTTAAGGAGAGCCCTCCATGAGAAAGTCTGCATCACAATGTACAGTTGTTAGACAGCTCTGGGAAGTTCTGGGGAGCTCCTTTGCTGGGGAAGGCTCCTTCCCAAGCCCTTTGAAGGGGGTTCAGGCACATTTAATCTTTCACTCTGAATCTCGCAGAACTTATTCCTTGTCCAGGAGATAGTTTGCCCATTTGTCTTCATTAAAATAAGGACTGCTTCACTCCCTTGGAGACGCAAATATTTCTTCCTCAGATGGGTGGAACCTACTCTCTTTGACTGACTGGTTAACACTTCGTTGCCTCAAGAAATTCCCTTTTCTTCCCTTTAGTGACTCACTGGCACGTTTAACTATGAAATGTATCTCACGTAGAATCTTGTATTTTGTAATAGTCTGTACATTATCAAGTATACTTGTTGCACCCATCTATATTGGATTAATACATGTAGAACATTGCTGGCATTTGGCTGAGACCAGACACAGCAGTAGTTGGGTGGGTAATCTCTAACATCTTTCTCTCGTAGCCAGATTCAACATCCAGATTCTGCTGGGCTGCATGGACAGATCCCAGAGCAGTTATTTCCCATGCTACACTATATTCTAAAAAAGCCTACATTTCATCAACCCCGCTGAAGCTGGACCTCTGGCCAGCAAGGAGAAGTTACCAATATGGTTTGTCAGGACGTGCAGTGTCCTAGCAAGAGAAGTGCTCAAGCCCTTCCTGGGAAGCACTATTGCTGTCAGCACCCAAAGCAGTATTCCCTGACCCCTCACAGTCTTCTGCTGCATTTGTGGGGGATGAGACAAAGCGTCATTTCAGACCGTCTCAGCTGTGGAATCAGAGGGGAAAGACCATGGGAAATCAATGTGCACAGGGTCGACAGTATTTCCTGATGGGTTAGCAATGTCCCTTCTCTTTCAGCTGAGACTAGATGTATGTTCTAGCAATGGCTGTCACCCCTACAGTGGTTTTACAGCAAGTCAACATGCAGTCAGCCAGCCACTTTGTGAGTCACTGTGTGAAAGCTGCTAAACACCCAGATTTCCCTGTGGTAGAAAAAAAAATTGAGATAATTTTTGAAGATTCTGGAGCAGGTCTTGAAACACTTCCTGATCATCCATCTCAGTAAAGAGATGACTGGTCCCTGGGAGATCTGAGAAATGGTCAAGAGCTTACAAACCAAGAGTTTTGCATCAACTACTGTTAGCGGGTAATGGTGAGCGGAAGACCTTTAACTACATGGATCAGACTGAAGGCCAACCAGCTAGCTTCCACTGACCTCTGAGTTACTGTGCTTGTGCACTAAACACTGATACCTCTCTCAAATGCTCCAGCGTACTTTCATCATCTGGCGGTAGCTATGATAAAGACAGAGCAACCGAGGAGTACATCTACACAAATAAGACCTTGGCAGAAAAGAGACCTAGCTCCTGCTGCTGAAACAACGGTGCTATGGAGGCAAAGCAGGAAGGAGGCCCATGAAACCCTGTGACAGAGATGTATGCTGGTACCATGTCCCCAGGACAAACGCTGTCAGTGTTTATCTTGATACTCCCAGCAGCAGCTGCAGCAATGACAGGACAAACAAGCTGTTAAGACAAGTCAGCAGGTGCAGCCAGTAAGCTGTCCAGTCTATGAGACTTGCGATAAACATTACCCATGCCAATGCAGCTCTCCCAGAGGAAAGATGGGGACTGCAGTTTTATAGCATATTGTCTTTGACTTACCACATGGCTCAAAGCCAAAGTATACTTCCTGAGTGTCAAGGTGCAATCCCGCTGTTAGACAGCAAGCCTTGCATGCCAAACGTGACTTCATGGTGAGTGCATGGCTCAGCAGGTCCAACTTTGCAGCACAGTCACGGAAGAAAGTGCATATCCAACATGAGCCTGGACAATCTGCCTATGGATAGTCCTGCACTACCAGTTTTGCAGGGACAAAGGTCAGAGCCAATTAGTCAGATTAAATCAAAACAGTGTCCAGACAGCTGCCCATGCTAGGGCTGGATGAGGCTTCATCACACGCTTCAACAGAAGGGCCTGGAGGTTGCATTGAGCTTCTGCTTTGTCTGAGGCCTAAATGACACCACAGGTGACACTTTTTTGGCACATAATCCAAAGGAAGCATAGGCATTTGGGATGTGAATCTGATACTGCAATATAGCCCAACTAGAGCAAAAATATTCCCAAGCAGTATCATCAAACCAATAAACTAGCAAAAACCAGTATCTACACAGCAAGAAGACTTTCAGGCAACAGCATATTCTAACTGAGCAGGCTAAGAGAAACTGAGCTTGCCAGGAACACCAGAGTTTAATCACCTCCTCACCCACCTCTGAATTGCAGCGGGGACAGGGTATCTAACTCCTGCTGATCTCCCCAGCCGTCCCATGGCTCCCCCCGTCTGGCTCATGCTGCCCATGAGCCAGAGCAGACTATGCTTGAAAATGAAGGCGGTGTTTAATGTGCCTTCTGGAGGGTCCTATGAGATGTCAGTGCATAAAACTCAGGTAAAGATTTACTTGGCCAAGTTCTAGGCCAAAGGCTTCTGAAAAAAAAAAAGAAAAAAAAAAAAAAAGAAAAAAAAAAGAGAGTCTACCACCTTTGGAGGAAGGGGCAGGCAACTCAGGAGGACTACAAGGATGTTGTGAGGTCATGCAGGGAGAAAATTAGAAGGGCCAAAGCCCAATTAGAACTTAGTCTGGCTACTGCCGTAAAAGACAACAAAAAGTCTTTCTACAAATACATTAACAATAAAAAGGGGGCTAAGGAGAATCTCCCTCCTCTATTGGATGCGGAGGGAAACTTAGTGTCAAGAGACGAGGAAAAGGCTGAGGTGCTAAATGCCTTCTTTGCCTCAGTCTTCAACAGCAAGGGAAGTTGCTCTCTGGGCACCCAGCCCCCTGAGCAGGAAGACAGGGATGGGGAGCAGAATGTAAACCCCGAAGTCCAAGGGGAAATGGTCAGTGACCTGCTACGCCACCTAGACACGCACAAGTCTATGGGGCCGGATGGGATCCACCCAAGGGTGCTGAAAGAGCTGGCAGAAGTGCTCATCAAGCCACTCTCCATCATTTACCAGCAGTCCTGGCTAACTGGGGAGGTCCCAGTTGACTGGAAGCTGGCAAATGTGACGCCCATCTACAAGAAGGGCCGGAAGGAGGATCCGGGCAACTACAGGCCTGTCAGCCTGACCTCGGTGCCTGGGAAGGTTATGGAGCAGATCATCTTGAGTGCCATCATGCGGCACATACGGGACAACCGGGTGATCGGGCCCAGTCAGCACGGGTTTATGAAAGGCAGGTCCTGTCTGACCAACCTGATCTCCTTCTACGACATGGTGACCCGCTTAGTGGATGAGGGAAAGGCTGTGGACGTTGTGTACCTGGACTTTAGTAAAGCCTTTGACACCGTCTCCCACAGCATTCTCTTGGAGAAGTTGGCTACCCATGGCTTGGATGGGCATACTCTGCGCTGGGTAGGAAACTGGCTGGATGGCCGGGCCCAAAGAGTTGTGGTGAATGGAGTTAAATCCGGTTGGAGGCCGGTCACAAGTGGTGTTCCCCAGGGCTCAGTACTGGGGCCAGTTCTGTTCAATATCTTTATCAATGATCTGGACGAGGGGATCGAGTGCACCCTCAGTAAGTTTGCAGATGACACCAAGTTGGGAGGGAGTGTTGATCTGCTGGAGGGCAGGCAGGCGCTACAGCGGGACCTGGACAGGCTGGATCGATGGGCCGAGGCCAATTGTATGAGGTTCAACAAGGCCAAGTGCCGGGTCCTGCACCTGGGTCACAACAACCCCAGGCAACGCTACAGGCTTGGGGGGGAGTGGCTGGAAAGCTGCCCGGTGGAAAAGGACCTGGGGGTGTTGGTTGACGGCCGGCTGAATATGAGCCAGCAGTGTGCCCAGGTGGCCAAGAAGGCCAACGGCATCCTGGCCTGTATCAGAAATAGTGTGGCCAGCAGGAGTAGGGAGGTGATTGTCCCCCTGTACTCGGCCCTGGTGAGGCCGCACCTCGAGTACTGTGTTCAGTTTTGGGCCCCTCACTACAAGAAAGACATTGAGGTGCTGGAGCGTGTCCAGAGACGGGCAACGAGGCTGGTGAAGGGTCTGGAACACAAGTCCTATGAGGAGCGGCTGAGGGAACTGGGGATGTTTAGCCTGGAGAAAAGGAGGCTGAGGGGAGACCTTATTGCTCTCTACAACTACCTGAAAGGAGGTTGTAGAGAGATGGGGGTTGGTCTCTTCTCCCTAGTAACAGACGACAGAACAAGAGGAAATGGCCTCAAGTTGCGCCAGGGGAGGTTTAGATTGGACATTCGTAAAAACTTCTTTACCGAAAGGGTTGTCAGGCATTGGAACAGGCTGCCCAGGGAGGTGGTGGAGTCCCCATCTCTGGGGGTATTCAAAAGGCGTTTAGATGAGGCCCTAAGGGATATGATTTAGTGGGGGACTTGGTAGTGATAGGTTAATGGTTGGACCCGATGATCTTGGAGGTCTCTTCCAACCAGAACAATTCTATGATTCTATGATTCTATGATTCTATGAAATAAAACACATCAGTCCCTGAACAGACTGTGAGGCACGTTGTGACAGCCCATGGCTCTCCTTGTGCTCACAGTGAGCCAGTGGTCATTCCTGATGGCTTCGACTACGTTGTGAACAAGGTGAACTCCTGCTGTCCTCTCCTCCCTTGTCATTCTGTCATTCTTTCTGCTAAAGAAATCTGGTTTTGCTGGTCACAAGTCCCTGTTTTGCAACACTGGTGTGAGCTCATGACGAGAAAAGCAGGTAGACAGAGTCTTACGTAAGCCGGAGGTGGGACAAGTTTGACAGGTCTTGAGCAGCTGATAAGATCATGAGTTAAGTCTGCTTCTCTACTAGCATGATAGTGAATAAAACCCACAAATATAGACTAAAAATTCTGTCTTTGATGTCCCATTACATGTGTTTTTCTTCCCTTGTCTCCATAGGCAAGCTGACTCTGACTTGAGCAACTTTTCAATTAACTATTTCTGTTTTCCCCTAATGGAGCTTTAGTGATTCCTGACATTCTATCATACTACTTTACATATATTTACATATATAGACACAAATATCTCCAGCTAAAGGGAAAGGAAGTAAGGAATGTGGTAATAATTACATCCTTAACAGTGTTTTATATTCTAAAACATTTATGGCAAAGGTGTTTCTACTTTACATTTTCTGTCTTTTGTAAAAGCTTCAGATGTCTTCTGATGGTCAGAATTAAGATGACAGAGGATCAGAATCTTCTTATAATTTTTTTCTTTCATATGGTGGCAGGGTCATATTAATTCCTTTGACTCTGGGCCTACCTTGTCATCAAAATCAACTTGAGCGACAATTTCCTGCAACAGATCTGTACTGGTAGGGTGACACATTTACTGGAGTCCCCACTCCCACTTACCATTCGTGAAGGTGTTCACATAGTACCTTCGGCCCTGAGGAGACATATAGCTCTGCCAGCCGGGAGGAAGATGGCCATTCAAGGTATCTTCTCCTGTCTGAGGAGTTGCCTTTCTGGGTTTCTGCTGAGAAAAGAAAAAAAAAAAAATCAACCTATTAAATCAATATCTAGATTATGTGAAGTCTAACCAGACACACATCTGGAAAGGGACTGTGTGGTCTGGCATTCTAGAGATTGCAATACACCCAAAGACTTTCAATCCGTTTGTCCCCTCATCTATCCTAGCTTCATCCAGAACATGAAGCAACCTTCCCCTGGAGCACTGGGTACACAGAACATCCTTTGGGAGAGAAATGAAACCCCTCTGTATTTGATGTTCCATGAGCACCTGGACCTGTCCAAGAAAATGACTTTCATTAGGCAGTAAAATGCAAGTGCCTGAGAAAGAAAGGCAAGCATCTGGCACTCATTTACTCTCATGTGGATATACTGGTGGGTCAAAGCACTGGTCATGGAGGTGTTGCCCCAATTTAATTTACAGGGGCACCATCACCTTCAGACATTTTCAAGAAGAAACACTGCAGAGCCATGTTGCCTAGAGGAGTAGTGTGCTGAAGTAAATTTATCAGTATGCTGATTATACACTAATAATGCATGTAATTAGCGATGCATACATTACTGATCTAGATGTAATCTGGATCCATATCATCCAGATACACAATCATTATGTTCCAGATTACTAGGAGTGATCCAGATCATTAAGAACAGCAGGAGATGAGTGTCATGCTGTCACCCGCTCTCCAGGCACAAACAGAACTGCTATCAGGGTTCAAGTGCCACCTCAGCTGTATACCTCTTCACCAACTCCGTGGCAAGCCTCAGTGTGGGTTCAGGGTGCAAGGAAAAGAAAGAGGTGAAGCTGAACTGCAAGTAATTGTCCGCACTACATCACATCACCTGGATTATTTCCCTCTTCCAAGTAGCTCTGATGGTTCCTTGGTAGTTTGGGATTCACAGCAGCTGCTTGATGTGAGACTGGCAAAGAAGGCTTCATGCCGAAGGAGGCATGAACCCCGTCTGGTCCCTTCAACCAGGAACACTGAATAAGGCAAAGGTAGAGGGATAAGATGCATGGCCAAAGATTGCCAGCTATGAACCCAACAGCCTTCTCCTGGCCTTTCCAAACTTCCTAAGGCAAACCAGGCATGCAATATGTACTCATTTTTTGTTTATTTTTTTGCATTGCCTTCAAAGGAAGAAATACAAAAGAACAAGGAAAAATGTGTGGAATGGAATTATTTATCCCCTGGAAGCTAATCTCTATCCAGGAAGTGCCTTCCATCATGGTGGGGACAGGTCTGAAGTGACTGCACTCAATTCACAAGCAGCCACATCCTGGGGACAAGCAGAGTTTCAGCATCTGGCTGCATATAATGTTCAAACATTGACAGACATAGGAACAGTACTGTCAGAAAGAAACTTGTCAAGGGTCCTTCTACACATTCAGTCTCTGAGTGAAATTCCAACTCTGTTCCTACCCAGAATATGATTTTGGAGCCAGAAGTCTATTTTATATTTCTTTTCAGTTTCAGAAAACTCTGATTACAATGGCTCTCACGAGGCACTGAGCTCGAGAATGATCTTGCGTTCGTGCCTCATAAAGCGTACTTGCACAGACAGGTCACAGGCTGCAAGGCAGCCATATGGACCCAAGGCCAGTGTGCGATGAATACTGTCTCACCACTGCAGCACAGATGGAGCCTACGCTGGTTCAGATTTTAACTCCTCTCCTTGAGCAGAGATACAGCCTGGGAGACTCAGCTGGCCCAACGTGAATTGAGCAATTTAGCTCAGGAGATACGAAAGGACGCTACCGAGTATATGACTCAATCTCATGCTCTGCGTGCTAGCAGGGTGGTATGCAGAATTAATCATCAGTAGGGTCTCCACCATTGTACTGGGTTTGCGTGGCAAGGTTTTGGTAGCAGGGGGTCTACAGGGGCGGCTTCTGTGAGAACCTGCCAGAAGCTTCCCCTATGTCCGACAGAGCCAACTGTCCAGCCAGCTCCAAGACGGACCCGCCACTGGCCAAGGCCGAGCCCATCAGCGACAGTAGTAGCGCCTCTGTGATAACATAGTTAAGAAGGGGGAAAAAAAAAAACCAACCTGCTGCAGGAATATAGCAGCAGACAGAGGAGTGAGACAATGTGAGCGCAACAGCTCTGCAGAGCCCAAGGTCAGTGAGGGAGGGCAGGAGGTGCTCCAGGCGCCGGAGCAGAGGTTCCCCGGCAGCCCGTGGTGCAGCCCATGGCGAGGCCGGCTGTGCCCCTGCACTATAGAGGCCCACGGGGGAGCAGACACCCACCTGCACCCGGGGAGGAGCCTATGCCGGGGCAGGGGGGTGCCCGAAGGGGGCTGTGACCCCGTGGGAAGCCCACGCTGGAGGAGGCTCCTGGCAGGACCTGTGGACACTTGGAGACAGGAGCCCAGGCTGGAGCAGGTTTGCTGGCAGGAGCTGTGACCCCGCGGGGACCCACGCTGGAGCCGTCTGTTCCCGAGGGACTGCGCTCCGTGGGGGGACCCACGCTGGAGCAGGTCATGAAGAACTGCAGCCCGTGGGAAGGACCCACGTTGGAGAGGTCCATGGAGGACTGTCTCCCGTGGGAGGGACCCCACACTGGGGCAGGGGCAGAGTGTGAGGAGTCTCCCCCTGCGGAGGAAGGAGCGGCAGAGACGACGGGTGATGAACTGACCGCAGCCCCCATTTCTGTCCCCCTGTGCTGCTCGGGGGGAGGTAGAGAAATCGGGAGTGAAGTTGAGCCTGGGAAGAAGGGAGGGGTGGGGGGAAGGTGTTGTAAGATTTGGTTTTATTTCTCATTGTCCTACTCCAATTTAATTGGCAATAAATTAAATTAATGTTTCCCCAAGTCGAGTCTGTTTTGCCCATGATGGTAATTGCTGAGTGATGTCCCTGTCCTTATCTCGACTCATGAGCCTTTCGTCGTATTTTCTCTCCCCTGTCCAGCTGAGGAGGGGAGTGATAGAGTGGCGTTGGTGGGCACCTGGCCTCCAGCCAGGGTCAAACCATGACAGCCATCTATTCCTATCCCCTGTGTTTCTGCTCTCTAAGGTTTAATCAAATCAATTTACAGTTCCACTCACCCTGCTGTACATGTGAGAAAGCAGAAGCTTTCACAGTTTATGTTACTATTTATTTTTTTTTGCTGATCTCAGCTTAGGATGCAACTGAAAACTTCTCTTACACACTAGCCTGCCAAAAGGCACATGTTCTCATTATTGTTAGTGCTATACTATTGCCTAGAAATGCACTAAATGAAATTCTTGTCTTAGTGAAGCTAGCACAACCATGCCTGTTCTGTGATCACAGGGGCAGGACCCCTCCATACATGCCACTGAAACACCTCTCTGTTTCGTATAGCTTTCTGTGAAAGCTCTGAATCCTGCTAATGAAAACATTAAACCTCATGAATATGACAGAAAAATTAAGCTATCCCAGTTTTACCTGTGGGTTGTCATCCGAGTTATTCCCCAACATGATATGGGTGTTTACGGAACAGCCTTGTTTCACTATGCAATGCCACTTCTAACATAGCTCCAACAACCACGTACTTATTTCCAATTCTTTACAGTCACGTACTAGCACCACCAGAAACTTCCTCACACAGCCCTGACACCTGCAGTATGGCCCTAATATCCAGCATCATCCTTTTGTTTGGTTTTACTCTCAGTCAAGACTGAAAACAACTCACTGCAGGCTTCCCAGGCATGACGTCCCTGGAAGCATCGCAGTGCTTGTGCAGGTGACGCAGACCAGTGGACGGGTGCATGGCACGGACACATGCTTTTCTCACATGGACCTTACAAACAAAAGCTGTTTTGTGCAAGCTTCCTTTGGGTCCCATTCAGCTCCCACGACCTGCCATGCAGGGGAGCTTTTCCATCTCATATCTCCCTCAGACACCCCTCCCTACAGTTTCACCTAATGTAATCAAACACTGGGAAGAAAAAAGAACTCTTGGAAAGAGTATGTCTGACCAATGCAGTCACCCCAGTAATTGCAGTCATAGCTAAGGCGGCGGCTGGTTGATTTCTGTCTCCAGGACTGCCTCCTCAGGGGCTGTCCCCGCACCTTACCCTTACACAGTCCTTGTTCCGTACATGGGTAGGTCTGGTGAGAAAGCCAGGGCTAAAAGGAATTCAGAGGTTTAGGATCAAGTAACATATGCAGAGAAAGTCAGATCAGAAGGGAAAGCATCATAGCCCCAAGCTATTTTTTGAACCACGAAACCAGTCTCTCTCCCAGCATATCCCAAGAGTAGCACAGAGTGCTGGGACAAATCCTGGGACAGCTCCTGAACTCTCTCCATCACGGGGCTACTGGCCCCCCATTATTGTTTGCAGAAGCACACTGAAGAAAAAAGAAATTCTGCAGTGTAGGAGTATACCAACTCATGAAGAATTTGGCAGCTGGTTGGGTCCCTTAGATTCACTGCACAGATCTCTGGCCTTGAAGATAACAGTTACACCAGACTATCTCTGCTGTGCATGATCACGCCATAAAGAGGAATTTTGGATAATCCAACCCTGGGTTCTGTTCCAGAATCTAGAAGGTACAGAATTTCACACATTTTTACTGCATGCTCACCATTTCTGTCCTTAACACCTTCCCTCTCTTCTGGAACTGAAATCCTATCCATTCCCGCTACCCCTCTTTCTCAATATGGTCCTAGAGTGATCCCATGTACCAAGTAGGTCAAGACTAGGTTCAGCTCACTTTAGGTGTCCTGCTTTCAGCCTGGATAGGGCTAATTTTCTCTCCAGTAGCTACTGTGTTTTGGATGTAGTATGTGAGAATGTTGATGATAGACTGATGTTATTAGTTGAATGATCAAGGACATTTTACAGTTTCCCAAGTTTTGTTGATGTGCAGGTGTAAAAACCTGGGAGGGGTATAGCCAGTGCAGTTGATCCAAACTGGCCACAGAGAGTATTCCGTACCATAGACGGCATGCCCAGTATAAGTGGGGGTTGGCTGGTGGGCCAGTCCCTTTCTTTTTTCCCTTTTTTCATTCGTTGGGGCCTTTTCATTCGTTCATTCATCTGTTCATTCCCTCGCTTGCTCTCTATGGAACTTGCTGTTCTGGGATAGCCGTGGGGGAATACCCCTGTTCCCTGACTGCTGCTCGGGATGGGCTGTACTGGTCATCGGGTGGTGAGAAATTGTACATTGTTCATTTTATATATTCTATTATCCTTATATTTTATTATTATCATTATCATTATTAATATGTAATATAATTACTTTTTTTTTCTTTGCTGTCTTGGTGAACTGCTTTTATCTCAACCCACGAGTTTTCCTTTCATTCTGATTCTCCTCCCCACGTCACTGGGGAGGCGGGGACTGAGCAAGCAGCTGTGTGATTTTCGGTTACCAGCTGGGGTTAAACCACAACACATGGTATTACTTCATTTCACATGGTCAGCACCAGTACCCTGCAAGGACAGATACCACTGGTTTGCTTAAGGGAAGCTCTGCAATTGCCCCAACATCCTTTGAGTCACTTTTTCAGTGTTGCTTCAGGTCTCCCTGATGGACTGCAGGAAAAGCAGAGGTCTTTTACAGACAGGTGCCATGCTTGTACTCTTAAACAAAGACTATGCCAAGAGATGGATGTGGGCAGTATAGAGTGGACACCAGCAAATGTTGAGTGGAAATAGTAAAAAGACCAAAGTTAGGCCAATGTTTTAGCTATGGTCCCTGCCAAAATGCGTATCACTTCAAAAAAGCACACAAGCATTGTTTTGCAGTTCCTAGTTCTTTTTTTTGAGTTTCTACCTTTGCTTCTGATTTTGCCAATAAGGAAGTGTTGCAAGCACAGTAGTCACTATCAATGACATTCAAGAGGACTGAATATAAGGAAAACCCCAGCACTGCCAAATGCAGTTCTTGTAAACAACGGGGCAATGGTTTGCTTGGATGTGCATGGAGTACGGATATGTGGATGTCTTCCTTTTGTTTTACAGAGGAATGTGATCCTAAACAGCAGCTCACTATTGGGCAGGACTTTATCCCCCCATGGGGACTGAAGAGGAAGATCCTCCGGATGCTGGGACCACCTCTGTGTTAGAGCCCCTAACTGGTCCCAGTGCAATCCCTTCCCACACACACTTGAACTCCCACTCCTATAGCAGCTCTGCTCCAAACTGATACTCTGTGGGGGAAAGAGGAACTGAAAATGGCATAGGGGAGGAATGAAAGAAGAAATGAAACTTGGCTTCATCCTCTACTGCTCACCACCCTACACCCATTGAAGCAGAGACACCAGGAGGCTCTAGGATAGATGGTGTGGGGCAGTAGCATATAGGGCTGGGCTCTATAATGCATCACAGATTAAGTACCTCATAGTTTTGGCACACTCAGCAGTGCATCCTTTCAGAAATGAGAGTGCCATGGTGGCAGCACATTGTCCCTTCTCTGCCAAAACAGGAGATCTGAGTAACGGGACAGACTTTCTCGCTCTGTTTTTCTTGGCAGACACAACCCTGTCCTAGCCAGACCCTCTGCAGTCCCTTCTTCTAGCATCAGCACAGTTAAACTGCAACCATGTTTGCACACCTATATGGGAGAAATTCGGGCTAACCTGGCATGTAATGATAGGCAACCTGCTGCCAGTCCCTGTGACAAGACAGAGGTGGGGCCAGGAGGCAGCGCGGAGATGGGAAGCGACTGGCCGAGGCTGTTCAGCAGCCCAGCGCCAGCGCTGGCACGGCACTGCCAGGCAGGCTGCAAACCCCTCCCCAAACCCAGCTCTTACCGGGACACACTGGCCCGGTAAGACACACGTGTGCCCAGCCACATGTCACAAGAAAGGTGAGGCACTTCTGCTTGCACACCTCTTCCTTAGATGGCTCAGCAAAACTGTGCTATTACTTTGATCTCTTGTTCTTATTTTTAGAAGTATTGCCAGGATAGTTTATAAGAACGGTAAATCACAACAGAGGACTGTCTGCATGGAGAGGAGGTTTTGATATCAGCAGAGAGCATTACGGCATCAGCAAAAACAGAACAGCAGACAGTGACTGGAAGTTGAAACTAGACAGGCTCAGATGAAAAGAATCTGCCAATCATGAGGATAAGTATCGACTGGAACGGCTTACCGCGGAGCTGTGCACTTCTTGTAGTTCCTCCATCGAGATTAAGTGTCTGTTTCTAGAAGATTTGCTCTAGTCCAGTCAGAGAAAAAGACGGGACCCTGAAGCCCCTGGCCCAGCAGCGCAGAAGCTGGGGCTGGGTGGGCTAGGAATGCCTTCTGCCTTCCAAATCTTGAAACTCCAGCAGTGCCTTTGGGCTGAGAGAAACACGCCACTCCCCTCAGTGTCACTTCTGGGAGTGTCACCAGCCACCACACGGTGGTGGACAGGCAGATCTGGACCTGAAAAGGATGTCTGCAACCCACCACTGAGGAAACAGGAAATGTGAACAATGTGAGCAGAGCGGAGAACGTGTGACCCCAGTGAAATCCTCCTGCATCTGTATTTGCTGCCTGGAAAAGGGGCCAAAGTACCTCTCAAGACATTCAAAACCAAGAACATAAGCACTTCCCTCCTACGAGATTTCCTAGGATCATAAGTGCATATAGCAGGAGTACATGCAAGGGTAGACAAGAGCCAGCCACCCAACAGGCCTCATTCTCCATGACAAGTGATGGTTTTCATTTGCTGTCTGCAGAAACACAGGGACAGGATTCTCCTGATATATGCACAGCAGAAAGGAACCAGAATGAGCAGCAAATGCAAAAGGCATCTGACAGCAGAGAGGGCGCTGGAGCTCTTCAGCACCAAACCGTGTGCCAGAGAGCTAGCAAAGGCAAGCATATGAAATAAGAATGGATCTATGGGGTTAACCCACCAAGTCCAGGACACCAGCGCTGACAAGAGGCAGAAGGATGTGCTTTTTAGGGCAGAGCACATGAACCTGTGGCCTGTTCCCCCCACATCCACAGGCATTGGGTTAGGGATGTCAGGGAGAGGAGGATAACCAGTGCGGGCAGGACAGCCACCCCACAGCATCACAACCTACCTAGAGGTGAGTGACACTCTTGTCCAGGGAACAGTGTTTCATCTGTGTGCTGTTAAGCACAGATTGTCTGGAAGAATGTCTGAAGAGAATGACAACTGGGTCAGACATCCTAGATGCGCCATGCAGAAAAGAGCACCAGCTATGGCCTGCATGTTGAAGCCCTGGCACTTGCTGTCAGCTGGGCCAGCTCAGAACAGGGCAGCACGTCCAGCTGGGAGGCAGTACGGGGGCCTCTCCCACTCCACCTCTTCTGACTTTCTGACTATTTTGGTTTTCTGTCTCGCTCTTCTTGATCAAGTTAGGAGCAGCCCAACTTATGCTGTTCCTTTGGAAGACCACCTGGCAGTGTGATCCCCTCCCAATGGTGGGAAAAAAGAAAGCCAAAAGGGGTTTTACACAGCAAAGTGAGACAACAGGGAGTGAAGGACCCGCACACATCAGTCCATCCCATGCTGACTGACCCCCTGAGACAAGTTCAGCCTTGTTCAATAGAGGAAAATCACTTCCCATTTTCAAACTGCAGGAAATCCCCATTCCCCTTCAAAGAGGGATCCTAGGGAGGAAACATCTGTGCACTTAAAAGCCTGAGCTCCCTGAAGATGCGGTCACTCGCGTTGTGCTCCAGCAGTACAGCCCAGGGTCTCTCCTGAACACACAACCCAAGGTAAAGCAAAACAATCCCAAAACTACAAAAGCAGGCCCTGAGCAACCTAGAGGGAGTTGGACCAGAGACCTCCAAAAGTCCTTTCCAATTTAAATTCTTCTATGATTTTGTGATCCTATTTCAACAGAGCATCCAGCCTTGGAACAAATGAAGATGCCTCTAGCTGTGGGAAAGGTTTGAATTAAATGCAGTGTCAGTACACTTAGCTGCTGTTGCCACTTGCTCAGAGTCGCACTGCACTTCTGCTGCGATCCAACAGCACAAAGAAGGGCTACAGAGTCCAGCTAAACAGCTCCCCTGCAGTGTCCTGCCCAGTGCTGGAGGATCAGTGGGGACAGAAAGCTGGACAAAACATGCAGGGGAAACTCCCTGCAAGAAGGAATGCAAGGACACAACAGGGAAAAACCGCCACAACATGAACCTGCACCAGAACAACCCTCTGTCCTGCAAGGAAAAGCTGGCTCTGTACTGACATTACTGAGCTTATGTTTCTGTCTAACTTCAGTTTGCATAAATACCTAACTTGGCAAAGATGTGTGTCAGCCCAAGGGTATGAAGCAGAAATGAGGCAGACGTGGTGCAGTCAAAGAAGTGGGGTCTGTGTTTGAACACTGCTGATGCTGCAAACAGGATTTGCTGGTGAGAGAAGTCCACAGAAGACCCTTGGCAGCAGGGATGCCTACACCAACACTTGTGTCCATCCCGAGTTTGGCATGAAGATCCCAGCACTGCGAAGTGCCCCACAGACCCTCCCCAGGCCGGGCGCGGCCGTGCCCGCACCAGGCGTGCCCTGGCGCAGGGGAATGCCCGGGGCACCTCTGAACCCCTCGGCATTACCCGCAGCCTCCCTCTCCAGTACTTTGAGTCATTCTGTATTTTGTTCATTTTTATGCAATCTTTCTTGCTCAACATTTGGTTTCCATGGAGTCACATACACTGTGTGAAACAGATTTATATTTAGAAAGTGGAACGGGTCATATGACCTGTCCCGGTTGTCATGGCAACCAGCACAGCTCCCGTTCTGCTGAATCTGATGGCACATGGCTGCTGGGGCCAAGTCCCCCTCCCTGGGTGGCCCGCGGGCCCGCCTCTGCAGCAGAAACACAGCGGGACGCTGCCAATGCCACTGCCTCTCCAGCCCCCACAGCCCCACAGCGGCGTTCCTCTTCCTTGGGCACCCTGCCTCGTCTCTGGCCACCTTCTGTACCACCAGCCCTCCTCCTCGAGAAGAGACAGTCCCTTTGCCTGTGCCGAGAGTTAGGGTGTCTCAGAGCGCTGCTTGTGCTGCCAGGCTGGAGCTGCGGGCTGAGCGATGCCCACCACACACCCCACAGGCCAGTCTAGCAGGACCGCTCTCATCTTTCCCAGTCTTAAAAATCTCCCTGCCCTAATAAGTCTCCTCTGTGTCATGTCAAAGTCTTCTTCACTCCTTCTTCCTCCTAAATAACTTCAGCATCTCCGTGCTGCTGCCATTTCCTTGGATGCAATCTCTGCCACCTTCCTGCCAAACCACTGCAGCTGTGACCAGGAGGAGGACCTTGTGCATGGGTCTCTGCTCTGCGACCAACTCTCCTGTAGCTCTGCACCCCTCTATTTCCCATTTGGCTCTGAAATGCCGGGTGCATGGTTCCCACCCAGCTCTACCTTCCCCACTGAGGGCCTGCTCTCCCTGCCAGATCCACAGCTGCCAAAATCCTGCCTCGTCTCCCACCTAGGTCCCTGGCTGCAGTGCAGGCATGTGCCCAGGACTTTGCTTTAAGGTAATATCCATGAATAGCACCGTGCTTGCAGAGGATTAGCCTTCTGGGACTGGTATACTTTTCTCTGCCAGTACCCAAAACTAGGGAAAAACAAACTGTTTCTGAAGGATACATGATGCAGGGAGACAGACTGGGTGATGTTTTCTGGCTCAGTACTGCGTGAGAGACCAAAATGGGTGGGAAAAGACCCCTTCAAAACAGGGGCTGTCGAGCCAGCGGTGAAAAATCCGAGTAACTCCAGTGCAGCGCAGCCCTCTCCCTTCCTTCTCAACGTGTGCCTAGTGCACGAAGCCACGTATGGGGCCAGACTGGGAGAAGACACAGCACTGAGCTGAAGCTGAGCCTGTGGTGGGTCTCCTGGGACCCGTGGCACAAGGTCTGGTCCAGATGCTGCCACAGACAATGCTCACTTCCTGGCAAAGCAGCAGTTCAGGGAGGTGCTTGGCAACAGCTACAGACTTTCTTGGCTGAGGACAGGGAAGTTGGGCAGGTGTAAGAAGTAGGAAGAATAAGAAAGATGGGGGGGTGGGGTGGGATATTCAGTGTGGGGAAAGAGCATGGGAGTGGGGCCCTGATTTGGGGAGGGTGGTTAGCAAGAAAAAGCCTGTGACGGCTCCCGATTTGGGGAGCGGCAGGTGTGGCAGGAGGGGGAGCGCAGTTTTCAGAGGAGGACAGCCTGGCTGCTGGCTTTCTCGCCTCTTGCTCTGCGTGAGCTCTTGGCACGCTCCCAAGCGAGTTCATCACTTTCCTATGCTCCCTTTTCAGTGTGCTCACAGCCCGTGTGAGTGCTACCCTGTGACAGTATCTAGTGCTATCTGGCAAGGGCGTAGAGTCCTGGCACTGAATTAGCAACCAAGAAAGGGGAAACGAAGTACCACCCTCACGGCAGGCGCTGAAGACCATGAACAGCCAGATGGGAGAGGTGTCTGTTCTGAGTTAGGAAGCGTGTCTAGAACATGGTGACCATGGCTACACCCTGCAAGTATAATGCATATATACCCACAGGGAGCTCAAGAATCACCCCCTAGGAAAATACACGGTTGTTTTTCCTTTCTGTGCTAATGGACAAAAAGTCATTTAATGGACAAATCTCTCCCATTCCCTTTGAGCAGCTCCTCCTCCCAGCTAGTGTTATCCAGCCAAACTATGCATGGAGAGGTGATGGCCAGAGTGAGACTGGATGGGAAGGAAGCTGCGGGCAGTCACATCAGGCAGCAAGAAGGAGCTGGGCACTGCTAGGTGGAGCTTCTCCAGCGTGGCCTGGGGAGGCCAAAAGTGCACTTGGCCAAGGAGGGGCCAACTAGGCAGATTGCTGTGATGAAGGGCTCAGCTCCACACACAATGGAGCACAGAGGAACAGTAACAGCAACATAGAGGGACAATGATGGGTGGGGAACTGAGATAACCTAATCCCACAAACAGAGCACCCTGCCTGGAGCCTCCCCTGTGCATGACAGCAATCAGCCCTATTGTCTGGGGTGAAAATCATCACAATGAGTCAAGGGAAAGGCTCTCTAGATCATCTTACAGATGATACTTCCTCTAGGGGTATGGGACTCATTAGGGGATATGCAGGCAAAGGGCATTTTGGGATTATAGAAGACATTGGATGGTATAGGGAAGAAACGAAGGTGGGGAAAGGGAGAAAACCAGTGTGGGAAGACAGAGGGGTAAGGGGATGAAAGGAGCTAGTCACATGTAAATGGGCAGCTGGACATGACATTTGTCTGTCCATGCCCTCAGTCTGATCACTGCAGTCTGTCCTGTCTTCTTATTAAAATCTGTTTCTAACTATTTTCCTGGGTAAGGGCCTCTCCATTCAGTATGCATGTGCATGCATGGAGATTTAATTAGTGCCAGCAACTGGAGTGGGGATCACGAGTCACAGGGGCCAGTGTGTTTGCAGTGCCAGCAATTGGAGACACTGGAATACTCGTGTAGCATGTGGGTGTATATCAAACTGGACTAGCCAGGTATTGAAACAGGTTTTGGCCAGATACTAGAGAGAACAGAGGGTCTTTGAGCTGCTACTGGAGGCACCAGGAGATCCAGGCCAGCTACTGTAGGGACCATAAGTGCTGGTTGTTGGCTGAGACCCATTTGCTTATGTGTTTCTGTGTGTGTCAGGTGAAAGGATCCATGCCTCATCTGCCAGGTAGACAGGGTATCTACTCGCAGTTGCTGGAAGGACCTTCAGTGTGTGTCTGTGCATATGCTGGTGAGTGCAAGGAGGTCTGCGAACCAGCAGCTGGAGTGGGGCTGGGGTCTCAGTGGCTGCATGACCAAGTACCAGCAACTGGGGAGACTGGGATCCAGGGACAGCTCCTGGCCAGGCTGTCTCAGGCCAGTTACTGGAGGGCTCCACATTGTGTATATGCATGCATTCCTCACTAACAGACTTCATCCTTTTTCAGCCAGAAAGGGGAACAGGGTGAGGCTGTTGGTGCTGTTTGTGAGAGTGCTGAGTGTTTCTGTCTGTGCTGAGCTATGTGGCTGGCCACATGCATATGTATACAAGAACCATGCATTTGAGTTTGTGTTGTATGCCTACTAGGGATACATGCTTAGCCTCACTGCTGTCTGGACCTGGGGATATGGAGCTGCGGCAGCCTTGCCTCTAGTGGGCTACCAGATTCAGCAGCCCCTAACATGGTGCACGTGCACTTCCCAGCCCTTGGTAGTTGTCCTTCCAGGTGCTGATGTGGAGGACAGTTAGCTGACGTGGAAAAATCCCAGTCCCAAACAAAGTTAAGCAATGACGAAGAGAGATACCTCACATGTGCCTGTCCCCTTTTATAGCCCCGGGGAAATGGGGGAGCATTGCAGCATGTCTCTGTGTTCATGCCTTCGTGCAGAAGCTCAGCTCTGCAGCACCAGTTTAGGAAAAGCCTTCACACACACACCGTCTGCCTAAACTCTAAGGCACCAGGTACTGAAGAGAAAAGAGGCAGATCTCAGGATCAACATGTGACGTTGGAGACCCTCATGGGAAGTCAGCATATGTACATGCCACACAGAAGTTAAAAGGCAAGTGCAAGACTGCCAGGAAGGACCGGGCTGGTACCTCTCACCCATTCCCAAGCACAGCTGTGTCCAACTGCCTCCCTCAAACACGGAGCAATCCCTCCCAGCAGTCCATTTTCCTGTAGCAGTCAAGGAGTTTCTTTGAAATATCTGTAGTCCTTTTTCTTCTTCCCAAAGAGAAATAAAGAAGCTAGTACTCTCCTGTTCCTCCTGTTTTCCTTTCAGCACCATTGTTTCTTGCTGTTCAGAGAGTTAATGTTTGCCATCTAATTTGCGAACTAGCAGAGCCAATATGGGCTGTGGATGTCTGGGAACGGTTCATCTGCCAGTGTACAGCCAGCGTGGGTCACCACCAAGCAGCGCACTGAGTGCTCTGCCTTGCTATCTTTCTGTTATTAGGAAATGAAGCCATGGTGTCTTCCTACCATGATGTCTCGAAATAACAGGATGTGGCCAGCTGGGACAAAGCTGATTTCTCAAGAGATCCAGAGCTGACGGTAGCACAGTTTCATGTTTTTATGCCCAAACTCTGCACACTGATGCATACACTCAGCTCACTAGGATATGACAAAGTTTGACATGAGCTACATGAGCCCCATCCCCTCAACAGGAATTGAGACCCAGAGCTCTGCCACAGGCTGCCATGAGCTGGCTCTCCTAGATCCTAAGACTTCCCCAGGCAAGAGTTATCACACCATGGCTTGGCAGGAGAAGGTAAAAGCCTGGGGATAAGGCAGCACCAGCACTCCGGGAGCTCTGGGCTGGCTGTGCCCTGTGCCCCAGCAGCCCGGGGGGAGGCAGAAGCCCTCCTCCCCTCGCCCTGCTCAGGAGGGATGTGCCGCTCCGTCTCTGACATCAGCATCTGGTACAAGGCAGAGCATCAGGGCCAAGTGCTCTGAAGGGCTTTGTTGTCCTGGGCAGCCAGGGACAACAGGGCTATTGTTGAGCAAACCTTGTACTGTAGGAGTCACCCCCATATGCCCAGAGAGTCACAAGGCCACGTCAGGCCAGCTGCAGCATTACTGCTTGTCTCCAGTTTGAAATGACACACTGCGGGGACAGATCCCCCTCTGAGTGACTGCAGAGCGTGGCACACCAGTGAGATGGTCAGAGGCCCAAGAGGCAGCCAAGGAGCTGGGGGCATGCTGCTTGCTCCAGGTGCTCTGCATTGGAAAGGTGACTGGAAGCAGTTAAAAAAAGAAACTTCCCAAGCCACCTAAATTAACCATCTGATCCCCCTCCCTGGGCTGCCGCATGGAAAAGGGGGGCAGAGGAGTCACCCACAGCAGGCTTGGGAGCAGGCAAAGAGCTGGGCAGCACGGCTGTCTTCTGCACTCCTAGGGCCCTGTGAGTGCAGCTGGTTTTGGAGAAATGAAACATCTGGGAATAATGCCAAATGTTTTTATATGTGGCCTCCAGCCCATACGCTGCAGGAAAGCTCAGCCTGGCTAAGCACTCTCTGCTCTACGCGCTGACATAGCACGCTCTTACCAGCCCGGGCTGAAGCCCCAAGCCTACCCATGCTCACCTGCATGCGGGAACGTTTTCCCTCTCTCCAGCCAGGGCCAAGAAGCACTGATGGCTTTGTGGGATTAGATGCAGTGTCAGGGTTGGATATTTCATAAGACACTGCAGTGAGCTGCAAAATGCATGCACAAAGAACTGGAAGGGAGCCCCAAGCAACTCTGGTCTTTGTGGGGATGTGCCATACCCCCTCGTGCCATGACCCTCCCCGAACAATGCCACAAGGTTTTATCTGAAGACAAATGTGAAGGACTAACTGCTTAAATAGGAAAAAACTTGAACAGAAACCTAGCAGAAATAAGAAGAGGTGGTAAAGAAACTTGTGCCTTGCTTGCTGTGCGGGTCTTTCAGGTCCACTCTCGATCTCGTGCACAGACTTTCTGCGTTGCACCACACTTTGCATCACCTGCCTGGTCCCTAGAACAAAATTCCTCCTGGAGGTGCAGGTGGGGAGCTCTCGGCCCCCGTGGGCTCCCGCAGGCTGCCCATCCGTTTGCTGACCCCTCTCCCAGCCCTGCCGCACCCGGCAGCCTGGCAGCTCGGCTGCCTCGAGTGTGCTCCACAGCTCCCAGGAATCACAGGCATCCCCTCTTCCAGCAGCGCCGCCTGACCCAGAGCACAGCAGCCAGGTAAACAAACCCCAGCATCAGCCACAGCAGTAACACATTAAAAGAACTGCCCCCAGCAGCAAAATACTCCTGCTCCAAGTCAGATTACAGGCGTCCAGCGTTTCACCCGGGGACGACGTGAACGTGGTGCCATCGCAGGAGCTATTAGCGACAGACTCACTTGCTTTTGTGGTTTACACAGAACTGGGATACTTTTCCACTCCGGCAATGCACAAGGTGCAAAAAGTTATGAGTAAAAACAAAAAAATGAAAAACGTACAAATCACTAGGAAAGAAAATTTTTTTCTCAAGGGTACAATGTACCTATGCAACCTACCTTCATAAACATATGCCACTTACACACAACTTCACAACAACTAATAATTAGTGTCTGTTCTTTTAGGAAGGAAGGAATTCTCCCTTAAATTATATAGACGCTCTCCCATGTGCACAAAGAAGCATGCACAGCAAAGCTAAGGCATCCACCTCTCCTGCAGTCATCTGCCAAAAATGGCTATTTACAAAAACGTTTTGGAGCAAGTGAGTAACATATTTGTAAGTTAGAAAAGCAAGTAAAAGCATCATAGAAGAGTTTCTGGTCAGACTTCCAGAGCTGGTGTATTCTCCTTATGAAGAGAAGTTAACGAAAGGATATTCTGAGATTGTCCAAAGAATAATCTGGGTTAGTTGTCTGTATTTCTCTTTAATTACTTTTTAAAAGACTTTAAATATCCTCTCTCTTTTAGAAATAATTTTGGGACCAGGTCTCTGAGAACCTTATGTTAATGATCTGCATTTCTAATAAGACATTTTTATTATAAATACTATCTGAAAATCTATGCAATTAAAATAAAATTGGAATAGTTAATTCAGTTCTGTTCCTTGGCCCCAGGCCTTAAGCAAAGCTATTAATGTTTTGGCATATTACAGCTACATTTTTCTGCACTTTAAAATGAAATATGCTTTCCCCTGTTGCTGTGCTAAGTCAGGATCCCCAGGTAAGGCTCCTAGCTACTTTTGCAGGCAGCCTGGATGGGGACTTTTTATTTACAACCGTCTTCAATTTTTCTTGAATGGTGTTTCCCTGCAGAGGAAATCTGTTACGCAGCCCCAACCTGATATTCCCTGGATTAAATGGCCCTCCAGGACCAAAACTTTGGGAACCTCAGATGCAGAGAAAACAATGAAATGGCCAAGATACAAAGTGCTGCCAGATGCACATTCCTGCACCCTCCCTCGTAATCTCTCTCAGGCGTGGGGAATGTAACTGTTGTTGCCTGTAACTCCACAGTAAAGCACGCTCAGACAGACACACGATATTTAGTTTTTATTTTGCTGCTGCTACAATTCTTAATAAATGAGTAAACAAAAAAAAAAAGCAAGGGAAGAAGGCCATTCCCACAATTTGCCAAGGCCAAGCGAGGCTGCCGGCGCCTCGGCCAGAGCCCCCGTGCGGAGCTGCGGCTCGCCCTGGACCCCTGCCCGCCCGCCAGCTGCTGCAGCCAGACAGACGGACAGGCAGCCACTGCTGCAGCACGGGTGGGCGCTGGTCTGGGAGTGGTAAGGGGAGGACTGGGAGCTTTGGGCTCTATGGTGCAGTGCAAAATACTTGCTCCCCCCTTGCAGCTGGGACACAGGTCTCCTGCCGGGCTCAGCGGGCGCACGCTGCAGGGAGAGCCCAGCTGACACAAGTGCTTGCTGCGTTTGCAGCATTATTCCAGGGGTCCCTTCTCTAAAAATGCAAGGTGTGGGACTGCCTTCGTACCCCAATAGAGGACTGAGATGTCACTGAAGCAAAATCATCCTCCTCCTCCTCCGTTAGCCTTAATGACTCTGGAGGTTGCTCAGGCAGGATGTGCTGAGCACGACCACAAGCATCTCTGCCTGGCTGCCTTGACCCCCTCCCACAGGAAGGTCTGGACGAGTGTGGCAGAGTTGCCTGCTGGCACCAGAGTAGGCTATGTTCATTTACAAGCTTGTTCCCATTACAGGAATGGAAAAAGTGCAAATGCGACATACAGGTAATGCAGCACCATCAGCTGCTTCTGAAGACGACCCTTGGTGGGCAGAGCAGCAGAGGATCTCCACCGCTGTGCGAAAGCCACATGCTCCCCTCTCCCCCCTGCAGCTTCTGCTGCTCCTGGGAAGGACCGAGCTGGTTCGCATCGATCCTGGCAGCACGAAGTGCTCTCTGTAGCTGCTGTCCCCTCTCTGGCACCCCTGCATAGAGGCTCTGCTCCTTCTGGCCTTTCTGATTTGGAGGACACCCACAGAAGACACCCATGCCTCTCTCCCACATGCCATCTACCCAGGACTGTAAAGTGAGCCGTCGTTTCAATAGACAGGGCAGTCTTTGGTAATGTGGATGCCTCTTGTGGATGCCTCTTATCTCTGACATATCGCCGCTGACATGAAGGGGTCTGTTCATGTTTACTTTCTAACTAGCGGCACACCTTTGAGCATTTGAAAAACCTCAGTTTCTTGTCCTCGGAGCTACTGCTCCCGGCCCTCTGCACACTAAAAGGAGCTCAGATCTCATTTGCCCAGTTTATCTCTTTTTAATGAAACTCCACAGTACAAGCATTTCAACTGAGAAGGAGAATATCCAGGTCACCACATTTGTGCAGTGAAATTCATTTAGTCCTGGGATGACCCATATACAAGAATAACATTTAAGCCAGCACACTGCAGACAGTGGGAAGGACTGCAGAGACAAGGGATGACAAAGGCAGACCTCAGCAAAAGTTCCGGGAGACAGCCACAGCCGAGCAGGTCCAGGACAGGGAGACTCATCGGCTGGAGGCGATCAGCTGCAGCTGGGGCAGACACATGCAGCAAAGTGGAGCAGGCAGAAACACAGGCAGGAAATATCAAGATGAGATTCAGCTTGGAAAAAATGCAAGTACAAGAAAACAGCCCCAAAAACAGCCAGTGGGAGGGAAATCCCTAGAAACAGTTATTGATGAATTTTAATTCGTCCCACCCAGTAACTGAGCATCCTCAGAAGAACACAGCGAGCATCACTGGCTCACCTCCCCCCTGCTCTCTTTGCCCGGTCACTCCCCTGTCCCACTAACGCTGGTTTAGAGGAAATGAATGAACTCCCCATTTTAAAACTGCCACATTTCCCTTCTAGACCCTCCATTCTCTTCTGGACTTTACCAGACTTAAAGCTTCCAATCGGCTGTCTATGAGGATGCATTTTTGCTTCACCTCAAATGTGTTTATGCAGCAAAAAGGATGGAGGAAGTTCTTAGAAAAAAGGCCAGTTTTAAGCATGGTTATGCCAATGGTCAACCAGTACTTGGGTGATATCAGTAGGAAATGTAGAAGTTTTGGTGGGAGGTGGTGGTTGCTCCTGGCAGGACTTCCAGCAGGCCAGGTTAAAAACTGCAATGTTGACACATCACCAGAGGTTCCCTTTCTTTGTCAAGCCCAGCTATTCTGTTGGTGAACTGCTAGTCAGAGACATGCACCACTGATGAAATATGTGACTACACTATTACCCTTTGACATGAGATGAGTCACGATACAGAATTCATTGCTGAACTTACCCCCAAATATCATTATTTCTGTGCAATTCACAACTTTTGCTGTTCCAAGAGAAGTAAGCTTCAGCCTGAGCATGCTACCTACAGAACGAGCAAGCACAGAAATTGCCTATTACCACAACAACAGAGTTTAAACATAATTTTGGCTTTGAGTTACTGGAGCTATACGAACGGAGGCAGAGGCACCAAGCCTGTATGACTTAATTGCGGTTGTAGACAATGCTGTAGACAGAGCTGAGAACTGAATGTACACCTTTGGAGGAAAGCTGGCGCCTTAATCCCTGGGACTATCCTGCAATGAGGATGCATTTCCAACATGGTCCAGACACTGTGACCTGCTGCCTACTCAAGATTCATCACCAGGTCACGCTGTCTCTCAAAGCAGATACAGGAAATCTATCTGCCTGGTTGTTCTACATCCAGCAAGTTGATCTTGTTTATGAAATTCAGCATTTCAAGATACATTTTCCTCTTACGTCCACAGGATATAATTACCTCTTACTGCTGCAGTGAATTTTAATAATTATAATATGGAAACATCAGAGGTCATTGGGACTGGGAACCCTTTGTGCCTGGTGCTACGCATGTAAGGAAAGGAACCTTTTCAATTGCTTTTAAATGAAAAATAAGCTGCCAGTTACTCTTATGACAAGTACAGAAGTGTAGGCGCAAAAGTAGATAAAATCAGCAGAAGAGTATTAACAGTAACAGGAAATGTTCTATAAATGCACTAGTATTAAGAGGAAGAGCAAGTAAAGGAACCAGTTGCAGCTCAGCAGAGGGGAGCTACCCATGGATGATCATGTTCAGTATCAAACCCAGAAAGTCATGTGTTAATAAAAAAGTCATCCATGACCAAGGGGCTGTCACAGTTAATACTAGCAACAAAGGGTTAAGATCTCAGACTGCAATAGGGAGGGAGTAAGCTGGAGAACACTGAGATTGATGGATTCATCCTAAGACTTTTAAAGAACTGGCTCATAAATTTCAGAGCTATTGCTAATCATCTCTGAGAATTCATGGAAAAACAGGGAGGGAGAGTTCTGGCAACACAGAAAAGGCAAAACATAGTGTCTAGCTTGGAGAAACGGGAAAAGAAGGAGATGGAGTCGTGGAACAGCCACTTGAACTCCAGTTCCTAGAAAAATAATTGATTAAATTAGATATAATTAAAAGCCTACACCGTTTTGTCATGGATAGATCTGTTGACCCAATCCGATCACCTGCATGTGACGGAAACTAGCCCCAAGCTGGAAGCAGGGCCGTAGAGGTGTCAGCGGTGGTACACTCCCGAGAGAGACAAACATCGTACGGGGAAGGAAAGCAAGAGAGGAGCCTGAGAGACAAGGACCTGGTAAGACCTCAGCTGGAGCTATGTGTCAAGTTTTGAGCTTCACTCTTTAGGATATGAACAAACTGGCTAGTCCAAAAGAGAGTAAAAACCAGAGATCTAGAAAAAATGACCCAAAAGGAAAGAGGAAAAGTTGTTTAATGCAAAGCAGGAATGAGTGAGAGGGGAGTGTCTCAGACACGTCACCATGCTGCTGAAAAGAGAAAAAGGATAGTTTATTTTCCCATCCTTCAAAGGTGGGATAAAAATGGATTTAAATTGCAGGAAGGAAGGTTCAGGATGGAGGTGATATTGAGGCCATGGTATAGCTTGGACTTCCTTAAGAAAAGACCAGATAACTGTTTGTAAGAAATGATGTAGGTATTATCGAGTCTTTCTTGGAGCAGAAGAGTGAGCCTATGACTATAGTATGAGATACGCATATGTACCCTGGGCAGTTGTTTTAGAAGATTACACTATGCTGACATTCCCTGAGGTGGCTTGCACTTGATATGAAAATGGAAATATTATTTAAAGTATGACATCATGTATTATAAAGAAAACAAAATCTAGTATAAGAAAATGCTACTTAGAAAAGGTCAACACTTGGGGCTGAAAGTTAAGAATTGGGGTGGGGACTATGTAATCTTTCTGACGGCATTCACAATGCAATCTTTAATAATATTATCACAAATCTTTTTCTTCCACAGGCCTCTGATGCTTGAGTTATGTGATTACTGAGAAACTGCTTAACTCTACATCATTTCCATCCTCTGGGGGGAAATTTATTACGAGAGTAATGGACTCAGCTGTAAGAGCAACAATTTAGACTGGGCAATTGGGAATAAGGCCCTGGAGATCACCGTGACGTGGGTTTTACCTCTCCTTGATCCTGATATTTAAGAACAAAAACAAATCATTTAACTACCACCAGCCAAACCAGTAATATCTCCCTGCAGACACCCAAACCAGGCTGTTTTCAAAGGGGTGTGGAAGATCTAGGTTCAGTTTTATTCGTCGATCACTTCTCAGGTCAGCCATGCTCCCCTTGCATTCAATTCTCTGTCCATGAGCCAAATGCAAGAGGACTTTTCCAACCCACTGAATCATGAAGCCAGTCAAGCTTCTGGACTGAGCCAGCAAGCCTTTAAAAATCCCACTAAAAAATGAAGGCACTTGAATGATAGAGACACAATGTCATTGTTTTTGAAAAGACCTGGTAAAAATCAGACGGAGGTTGACAGGATCGCAGACCCAAGCCTGTGCTGTACTGTTCACAGGATTCTGCAGATCAATGACCTTGGATTCGTGCTAAGTGTGTCGGGCAGAGTGGTCTCTGCCAAAGCCCTTTGGCACTGCACCACACACATGCTTGCAACATCTGAGGGTCTCTGCAAGAGGCTGAAACACGGAGCTGCCTGCTTCCCCCTCCAGCCCCGCAGCCCAGGGAAGGTGCCGTCCTGCAGCCCCGCACTCTCACGTCACCCTGCTCGTCTCAGCACGTGGCACTGCCTCTGGTCTCACGTACCTGGACCTCTTGCCTCAGAGGCACAAAGAAATAATTCCTGGACTATAAACCCTCTCCACATGAACCGCTGTGAACTTTTGCATGTGAACCACAGTAGTATTTCCAGTTGAGGTATTTTGAAGCCTGGGACTGCGAAAAAACTGAACCTAAGCAAAGCAAGAAAGTTCTGATGAGTCTGCCAATTATATCCCACTGCTTTAGATGGGAGTTTTAATTCATGTGTTTTGGTGAAAAAGGTAGAATTCTATTCTTAATCTAGACTTGATGTAAAAATACAGGGTCAGAAATTTCCTGGTAACAAGCTGCTACCCTGCAGAGAGCAGAAAAAACAGAGGAGTATTGCAGCACAACTTTTGGTACAGCTAATCCAGGAGTCATGGAAACATCCTCTTGAAAATAGCCAAAACCCAAGCTCCTAAGAGGTAACCTCTGTCAGGAGCTTGCTCAGGGTACCGCACAGTCTGTGCCACTTCCCTCCTGAAACTTTCCGTGAAGTCCACAGCCCAACCTCTCCATGACATCTGTGGGGCTGCACCCAGCTGCCTGAATACTTGTGTTGGGTTCAGAGAGACACAGCTGGGAAAAGAAAGCATTTAGTTCTAGGAAAATCATTTTCATTCAAACCCAAGAGCCACTTTCTGGCTTGTAAAAAAATGTATTTGCACCTTCCTGTTCTGCTGCAACAGCCCCGTTTATGGAGGAAGGAATTGGGAGCCCTACCACAGCCTTGCATTTGCAGGCAGGTCCCTCCTCCTCCTGGACACCAAACGCCAGCCTTGGCCTCACGCCTAGGAAAGAAGCAGGACGACGCAGAACAGATGCTGAATTCAAACTACAGATTGATAACAACACCCCCAGGCTCCTGCTCTCTGAGTTAGCAATAGGAAGAACAGTTTGACAAGACACGAAAACTACATTTCAGTGTAGCTCCTCGTGGAGACTGCATACAGCCTGTTTTGAGCGCAAGGACATCAATACGCAGAGCTGGTCAACGCTCCTGCCTCCGTTCAGCTCAGCACTGCAGACTTCACCTGAGAGAACGCAGGTGCTCACAGCTGAGCCAGGCGGGCTGGTGGTCTCTGATCACTGGGAGAAACAGAGGACCCAGTTCCTTCAGCCTGGACATCTGAAAAAGCATTGGGAGGGTTTGACGTCAGAAGTACCTCTTCCTCAGTTGGCTATAAAGGAATCTGAGTGTTTTGTCTCTCTAAAGTAAAGATGAACTTGTTCTTCACTGTCTGCATGTCAGACTGAGAAGTTTGTGCTCCAGGACTGCTCACCTGTCCACATTGGACCATCACAGCAGAAACAATCCTTGAAGCATATGAGAAACCTGCTGTCCCCCTGGACTCCCTGTGATTGCTGTCCTGCCCACTGACTGCCCACGGGCAGCCTCGCCAGGGGCAGGAGGACGTTCGCTGCACGGCCTGGCAGCTAACATGCTCCCCGAGGAATGGAGAAGTGTGTGCTTGACTCCGCACAGAGTAAGAGGAAACCGAAGCCACATCTCCCACTTCCTGCGCTCGAGCTGCTCGCCTGCTCAGGAGGTTGGTGGTTAACGGCCTCCTCTCCCCACAGCTTTTAACGGGCCAGTGGACATCACATGCATACAGCCCTCCTGCACAGCCCCAAGTCAGGCACTGCAACTGCCAGGAGGAGCCCTCGCTCACACCACCCCCAGGACTTGGCTTTTCCTGCTAGTGAGCTTTGGGCAGCTCAGGCTAAGCATAAACCAACACTCAGTCCCCTTTCGAGAAACCAGCGCCTCTCTCATCGTCTGTACAAAAGGGCTGGATGCCTGCCTCAGATGGTGGAGATAACCTGCCTGAGCAGCACACCTAAATGTTAGTGACCAAGTGGAGGTCTGGCTCTGGTGCCACCTGTAACACCTTGTGATCTGTGTGCTCAAACTGCTTCACCCCCACCACTCCAGTCCCAGAGAGGCAAGGGACATGTTCAGCATCCCTGGAGACCCGGCTGCTGCAACCACGGGGTAAAATACCAGGGGAGGCACCGAGCTGTGTCACAGCAGGGTCCTGCTCCTGTCCCCACTCTCGATGTTCACTTGGAACAGGCTCTGGTGCTCAGTGGCCCTGCAAGCTCACCCAGCAGAGAAGCCACCCCAGGAAAACAGCGAGTCTCCTGCTGCTGAGAGCTGGACCGGTTCATGGAGGGAGGTTCAACACGGGCATCACAGGGGTGCTGCCGAAGGCAGATGGGGTTAAAGAGGCAGAGGAGGATTGAAGGAGAGGCCAGACCAGGTCAGCTCTCCACCCTTGCCATAGGTCTTCGTCCTTTGTAGCCTACACATCCGTCACATTGCACTAAATATTGCTGTGCCGCTTGCTGAACTAAAACAGCAAAAGCTTACGGACAGCCTGAGAGATCAGCAGGTTCTGTGTGCCTGTGACATTTGTATAGGTGCTGCCTTCCTGTGCAGCCCCTATAGACAAGTGTCTGTCTCCCCCACCTTCACCGGGGCTTCAGAGGGTGTCAGAAGTGCAGTGGTGCTCCTGCCACAGCAGCTCTGTGTTGTCCATCCCAAGTTCCTGTAATTGACTGGATTAAGGGAGAAAAGTTGGTCTGATTACAGAAGGAATTTCCCTGGTGAATCCTGCACAGCTGCAGGATCTCACCATGTGAAGAAAAACAAAACCTGCTTTGTTTGAGGGAAACCTTGGAGGTTATCCTGGTTTTGGCCAGACTGTAGTAGTTGTCTTGCACACTTAAACGTATTGAATCTGTGTCTAATTAATCATACTCTACTATACCATGGCAACACACTTAATATTACTGTTCTTCAGAAAAATATTGTTTAAAAATATAGGGAACTGCAACTCCGCTGTAACTCGTGGTTGTTGTTCCTCAGATCATGCTCCTCAGAGAGGGAATCTCTGGAGCTGAAAGCCGTTTTCTCAGTATGCTCTGAACAAAAATAATGAATGTGACATTTCATGATCTCCACTGAAAGAGAACAGTCTTTAGACAGGAAACAGGGCTGAGATCAAAATTAGTGTTACAGGAACAGGTTAGATCTGGCTTGCTCTTTTCTGGGGTGATATATTTAACCCTTTCAGCTGAAGAAATTGCCTTCCTACTGCTGGAGCTGAAGCCTAGAAGACAGGGGAGAAAATGAGCCAACACTGAAGAAAAGGGGGGGCTTACATATTTATAAATAAATTTCTCACCTTGAGAATAAAATGTGGAAGCTGTCAAGGAAGACAACATCATAAATAAAGGAAAAAGCTTACAACAGAGGAAAAAATGTGTCCTACATTGTAATGATCAGTGATTCAATTCTACTCCTTGGAAATATTCTGATAAGGCAACTGAGGCAGTTACAAGTTACATGACAGAGAGGGACAACTGCTGCTCCCCGTGGAGAAGAAGACAACATCTTAGGTGTACAGGCTCTACCAGAGGCCAAGCTATAGCCTTATTGGTTAATGTGAAATTAAGTATTTTTAAGGATTTTAGCTGCACTGCACTTCAAGCCGTAAGAATCTGGAGGACGTCTGCCCTTCAAGCTGCATGCCACCTGAAGACAATGACAAACCATGACCTAAAAACATTTGCTACGTGCCCTGCCTGGCAGGAGAAGCACTCATGACAGTTGTCTGTCGCATTCAAGCCAAATAGTCGTGACGACGCTAATGCTGCATTGCTCCGCAGGGGTACAGGTGTGCAGCCCGGGCAGGCACCGCCCAGAGGCACTGGGAGCTGCGCTGTTAGAATAAGCAACACAAGAACCCACAAGGTCTCCGTCACACCAAGCAAGGCAAAGGTTATTAGCCAGCATCACTGTTATTTTCAAAAAAAGGACTAATGACTCGGATTGATTTTGATATAGGTAGTGTGTGTCAGAGAGAATGAAGCTGCACGGATGTTAAAGCGTGAAGCCTCTGACATGAGGAAAAAATCAGCAGAAGACTGCATGAGGCTCTCACTCGGTGGTGAGGAGGAAACATTCCATTCCAGCACAGGGAGGGAAGGGCCTGAGCACAGCAATTCAAATCAACCTCCCGGAAACACTACCCTCCCATGGAGAAGGGACTAGGGGCTTTCAGGCTCTCTTCCCTCTAACCACAGGCAAACATTGGGTCCTCCAGCACTGAAAGCAAAAGCAAATTCTGTACCACGGAAATGAATGTTGAGATTTGTTCGCTCCAGGGGCTGACACTGGGGCTGCAAACAGACTGGAGTTCCTGAGCTGTTCTCACCAGCTGCCAGGGCATGTACCCTGACCCCAGCCATGGCATCTGAGCTGAGGAGCAGTCGTGCCCCCAGAAGGCAGCAGGAGGGGGAAGGGAGGAGGAGGCTCAGCCAAGTGGCTCTAACAGCGTTGCATAAATCAGGGACACACACACACAGCGCTGATCAGTGCTAACACAGGGACTACAGGGATTCCTGCTTGCGTATTTCTGATCCTGGAGTCACAAAAGAGCCATTTCCAGAGATCCACATCTTGTCCAGCAAAAAGCCACTCCATTCAGTGCAGCTGGCTTCATTCCCTGTGTTACAAAAATCACTGTCTTTCAGCTGTAAATGCAGGGTCCAAGAGCTGCTGCTTTGCACAAGACCCAGTGCACGGCACTCAGCTGGCCCCCTCTCATCAGCCCTGCTCATCAGCATCAGCATCCCCCATCCTGCCGAAACGCTGAAAGACGGTAATAACAAGCCTATTCATAGTCAACTCAGAGGAAGGGATAAGACCCATTGGCTGGAGAGACTCTGAGCCTACTGCAAAGTCCACCGAGGTCAACTAAGAGAAAGAAAAATGGTGAAGCAGAGCCCTTCCCAAGAGGAGCTCTGTGCAACTGAGGCTGTGGAAGCAGCCAGCTGCTGCCTGGGCCAGCAGAGCTCTCCGTGCAACCCATCTGCAGGCAACCCAACAGCCTGCCAGCCCAGGAGTGCCAAGATGTGGGCAGCTTCCCATGTGACATCCATGCAAATGATACAACAGTTGATCTGTGTATCTGAAATGATCTGCGCTTGGTTGCAAACGACCAGCCTCTCAGCTCAGAAGATATGCGTGGAGCAGCTCTTGGCCGGGAGAAGGGAGCCTAGGAAACACTGTGCCACTGGGTCACGCTCATGAGGGAGGTGGCAGTCGCCATACTGCCTAGATCAGACTGGAGTGGTCCTCCCTTGGACACACAGAAGGAGTAGTGCATGGGTGCAAGCCTATAAGGCTGTGAGATAACTCGCTGGGCATCACTGAGTGGAGCTCTGTGATCAAGTTCTCCAACCAACTCAAGGCAAAAATGCAGCTGGAGTTGTAGCTTTTAGTTTCTCTGATTTACTGTGAGGGCAGCAGCCCTCAGCTTCTTTCCCCTTTCATGTGCTGCTTGGGGCTGGTGGTCTTGATCTGTTGGTTCCCTGTCCCTGGGGCTCCAATGCAGCCAGAAGACCTCCTATCCCGCTCCAGTAGAGTCCCACCTCTGAGATGTGGCAGGTCCCACCTCAAAGCTGACAAGATGCCAGAGCAGGGGATCGTTAATCAGAGATCTGTTGGAAGATGCCCCGTTCTCTCCTACCTGCTACAGTGACAAGGTGGGCAGCATCCTGCTTGGCGCACACTGGACAGTGCAGAGCACCGGCCACGGTGATCACAGCATGCTGGGAACAGTGATTTGCACCAGCTCTCCTCCCACCACTTCCAGCACAGCCAGCAAAGGTGCACATCAGAAGAATTTGCCATGGCCCCGTCCCCGAGCTGAATTAGAGCCCATGATCATGTCTCTGGCTGGCACTGAGGGAAAGCTTCGTCCCTCATCAAAGATCCATATTCAGATTTGGTAAATTGAGCTGGCCAGAGCAGAGGAGGGAGGGAGTCCAGCAAACCCTGGGGCAATGCAGCTGAGATAGGAGCTGGGCACAGGAGCTCACTGACTCAGTTTCATTTCAAAATTATTTTCCAAAAGGGACCCATAGGTAATTTAAGCATGTTTTCTTTTTGGAAATACCTGAAGTTCTATTCTTCATCCCATAACAGACTGAGGTTCAATTCCAGTCTTCATTTGGTGCCAGTTATCACTGTGATAATCAGCAGTTCACAGCGCAATGAGACAAGTCGTAGGCTCTCCTCTAAATCTTGCTATTGAGAGTGATTACTTGGGCTTGGGTAATGAATTAGTCCTATTATGCAGCAGCTGGCGCGGGAGAGGCAAATCTGCTGCTCAGGCAGCTCATTACATGGGCAGGGCTGGAACTGCTCAGCCATGTGCTCCACACACAGCCCTCAGCAGGATTTTTATACTGAATTCTGCAGACAGTACACACATTTCTCCAGGACTGCAAAATACACTACATTCATCAATCCAGTTTCTGTCTGTTCCTTTCTGAGTTAAGCATTTGCCCGCCCCTTGGAAATATAATTCCTCTTCTGTGCAATTTCTGCATGGCACTTTGCCATATCAGTATCAAATTCAAACTGCATTAATTCTTCATTCTCTGTCACCCCTTGCAAACTCTGTCACTCCAAATCTCCATTTTTCTCCTCCAAACTCCTCCATACTAATTATTCCTTCTCCCTTACTACCAAAAACTTGCCAGGTCTTGATGCTGCCTCTTCTATGACCAAGCCTCACTTCTGCAGCAACTGCAACTGCTCTCGTCTTGCACCAGCTTGTCACTGTAGGTCTGGCTTTGTGGCTTTGTGGCACATGGCTCAAGGAGGAGCACGTGGGCACACAGCAACTGTGGGGTTTTGTTTTGGAAACATGAATAAAGTGCTAAATAAGTGAATTAGAAAAGATCGGGAAGACAAAGCAGATCCAGCCAGCCAATTTAAAAGAACATTCTGAAAGTGCTTGTAGATTACCAGAGCAAAAAAAAGCAGAATGACAGAATATACTCAATAGCAATGTTATAGCCATGACGGCATAAGCATACGTGTTAGGTACTCTCGGGAGTGCTGGTATCTTCTGTTAGACCAACTATCACAAGCATGCTTGTGAAAACATAAACTCCTTTCTGTGAAGACTTTCAGAAGAAAAGCAGCAGTCAAGGAGTGAGAAAACTACTGTGCAAAATAAAAAATTGACGAGCCAGAGAGCAAGGAGCAGAAACAAAAAGAGTTAGTCTTCCTCAAGTCAAAAGTCAACCACAAAGGCCTGATGATGCCACTCGCTCCTCAAGCAATTCAAGAAAAGGAGAGTGAGAAGTGTGTTGTAAATATGTGCAAGTTATACATAATTTTTTACATGAGAGAAAAGCCTGAAGAGCTTCAGTAAATGTTCAATGAACAGGTAACATCACAGCAAACAAATAACACTAGTGATAAATGCAAAGTATTACATACAGAGGTAATAACTGGAATCTTACATGTATCTTTCATGTCCCAAACAACGCCCACCACCTCAAAGACCCTCGTACCTTCCCTCTGCCTTCCACAAAAGCTGTTCCTTTGGCAGCCCAGGGAGCTCTCAGGAGAGGGGAGATGTTTCCTTTTAACCCCTTCCATGCTCCCCATTCAGCTGCTGTATTTTTCCTCAACAGTCTCAGGGCTGCTTGACTGTGTCTGACTGGGTGCGAGAAGGCCACAGAGGCCATGAGCAATGCTGAAATGCCAGAAAGCACACTGCAGGTTCAGTAAGAGATCAGACTTAACTCTAACTAAGGAAGATTTTACAGTGGATTCAAGTAAATGATAGGGACAAATACGGGAAGATAAAATGAGCGGCTTGGGACTTCTAATTACGTTGTGATGTGCCTCTGCTCCCTCCTCACTCTCACGCCTTTCTCCCTTTTACCAATTCCTGGACTCACTGAGTGTGGGAGGGCATTTCAAAGACTAAGATTCAGTGCTAATGGGACAACCTGACAATTACAGGCTGTGTATCCAGCCCAGAGCGAGCTCTTGCTTTCTCTCAGAGCAATGTGTTAAAGCCTTGCAGAGTTGCCCCTGCTCTGGCAGCATCACCAGCAATGCTGCCCAGCTCTGACCCGGCGCTGCAGCAGCGAGCGGCCCCGCAGCCGCGCTGGGCAGAGCCCCTGCAGCTTTCGCATCAGCTGCGTGCTCTCCTTGCTTCAGAGCACTCCGCAGGACAGCCACGGAAAACTCACTCACATGCCTTCCTTCCAGACCTTGGCCTGATCCATCCTATGGACACAAACATCCCGGGTCTTCACCAGATGTTTTATTTTTAATTACCTTTTACTGAGCTTTTTTTCCTCCATGGAAAACCAACTGACAGGGCAGAAGAGAGAGGCACAGAACTGATCAACAGGGGCACACGAAGTGACAGCAGATCAAACAGTTAATGTTGAAGTTATTTTGTTCCTAGCACCCACGCTGGAGACTGCAGGAGCAGAGGTGCAGAGGGCTATCGCAAGCTGCCACAGAGCTGGGACAGCCCACGGACATCGGTGCAGTAAACAAACTTGGTGCTCGGACCGACGCTGGATGACCATGGTGGTTTTGCTGCCAGCATCACAGTGGGAATATCTGTGGCTCAAGAACAGCCTGCACAGTCTACTCTTACCAGCTACGAATGCAGGAAGAAGTGCCAGGCAGATCTCAATGTCAAAGAAAGATTTTCTACCTTTGGGCCTGCACCCATCTAGGAATTCAAAGGTCAGTGACCGAAGTCACCTGTCAGCCAGCCTAAATTCACTCCGAAGTGGCCCATACCAACAACTGAGTACTGGGGGGACTGTTCACAAATGCTGAAAAAGGTGTATGTTAAAAGACACTGGCCTGCTCCACTGCTAGATCTGTTCTGCTACAAAATGCGGAGCGGTAGCTCCTGAGTAACCCGTGGCATCCCCCTTCTGGAATTTGCCAGCAAAAAAGCAAACCACAAATGTACTAGGCTAATACAAAAGCTATTTTGATAGCATAATGTGGAAAACTGCATTACTACTACAAGCAAAAAACTTTCTCTGCTATTGCATACACCTGTAAAAGGAGTGCTTCCCAGGACGGTCACCACCGCGTGTACAGAGGAAGTACCACGGCAGGCTGAGTATTACCAGCAAGTCTATAGCCTGCGGAGTACAGCCTGCTCTCCTCCTCAACCACAACAAGTTTTACCAGCCGAAAGTGCACTTTTGCTGGTATGGCAGGTATGCGAGGGGCTCTTGCTGGCCCGGCCCTCTCTCACGCCTAACCCCCATGCTGCGTAGGCTCAGCCTGTCTGCACTGCAGGTACAGTGCAAATCTGTAGAGCTGACAGCCCAGGTTTCCTGCCACATACCAACCCTTTACATGAGGTCCTCTTAATAGGTAATGTTTTATACAGTGGCATGACATAAAAAATTCCAACTGCACTAAAGCATACTTATATTTTTCAAGACAAACACTTGTTGAAGCACCCTGTTCTTGAAAAACAGCAGCTCAACAAACTGTTGGCCTTCATTTTACGCTGTTCTGCACTTTAAGTGGATCATACCAATAAAAGGGAGCATTTCATGTAATTAAATACGGCCAACGACACTTTAAACTGATGTAAACTGATGGCAGCGTGCAAAGCACAGAGTGGGGACCATCAATTCCATTATGCTTCTTCCAGATTTCCCCAAGTCCTGCTTCCCTGTCTGCAAACGCAGAGCTGTGCATGGTTACTGGAAATGTGCACAGTAGGGAGCAGCCACCACAACATGGCCCAAGCTTTTGGGAGGCTTCCAGCAAATCTGCCCTGTGTGCATAGTAAGCAAGGCACATCCCATAAGCGCTGGATTCTGAAAAACCTGCACAGAACAAGTGCTCCCTGGAAGCGCTGAGAATCAAAGACAGAAATATCAGTGCCTTAGGTCAAATATTCCACGACACAAGTTAGCAGTGCTGCCTGCCTGTCATGCTCAGCAGGCTGGCTCCCCATGCTCTGTCGATGATGTGAACAAGATGAACACATGCAACATGAGAAATATCACTCTTGCTGCCCTGAGTTGTAGTGTGGCCACAGCAAAAACAACTGCAACAGTCCCAAAATATTTCCAAAGACAGACAGATACTATCTGCAATGCTGCAGCACCACATACTTGCTCCTATTGTTGTGGGACTTCTCCAAAATAGAAGAATGTCCTATCTTTGGGATTGCACTTGGTGTCAGTGAAATAACGAAAACAAGTCCTGAGTACATACTCAGACATTTAAGATCCTGGTAATGCAGAATCAGGGTGCATTACTGATAATAATGTGCTCCATGGGGCATAAGCAACCGTGGAAGATAAAGAATCATGGAGAATAAAACGAAGGTTTAATCTGGTTATTTAAATGACCAGTTAATTCTACCTGGTCATTTATTATCACACAGATAAAAGTGAAATAAGTAGAGAAAACCACCAAATCTGCCAGAATCTTCTGGTCTTGGTTTCAGAGCTAAATTTTCCATTTTGGACACCAAAATAAAGCAGTGTTTTAGAAAATACTGAGTATCTGGCATCTTCTCATTATTCCTACTGTATCTTTTTAAACTACTTTCAGTATAAAGTACCATGTAATACATTCAGCACACGTTGTTTGCAGTGCAACACTCAAGACATTGAAGGTGCATTTTGCACCCAAGTTGGAAAGTGAGACTATTTAGAGTACCCCATGCCTACCACTGCAGCAATCACTCCTCTGTTTGTCCACAGGACGCATGCCCCATTCAGAGCACAGAATGAATGGGGAATTCTTTAGGGAACTAAGTGATCTTCAAATGAGTCTTGAAATGATCCACATTTTTCATCTTCATGGTATATCCACCCTTAATGTGCAGGTGCATGGCAACTCATTTAATCTTTAACATCTACAAGGCAGACATCTGCAGTGAGACCATTTTTAGACTCTTTGTAACCCATGGGCAGAAAGAGGTCCTTCCAGATTAAGCCTCCCATGACATGTTTTCATCTTTTAGCTAAGGATAAAGAAAAATATCTTTAAAAATTTAGCTAAGGATAAAGAAAAATATCTTTAAAAATTCTGTCCTGTGCAATTTCTGCAAGGCCACCGACGTGGTTGTTCTCACCTGCTACAGGTGCAGCATCCATGAGCTCAGCTTCTGCAAAGCCCCAGCTTGTGCAGAGGACAGAAGAGCTCACAAAAATGCCACACCCATCAGCAAGATCCTTCCTTTCACAAATTTGGGGTATTTATGGTACTATCCAGTTTTTAAATTCTATCTATTACTTCAACAGTCAAAGACAATTGTCACCAGATGCATGATAGCCTATTAGGAGCGAGGGACTGTGAAGTGTAGTATCACATCTCCTTCACATTCTCATGGGGCTTTAAAATCCTTCAGAAGCCTTGATCGAAAGGTGATCGTCTGGCAGCAAAACATAATTTCCTCACCCTTTTAATACGAGAAACAGATTATTTCATTTTGTTCGCATTTTCCAGAAATGTCAATGGTCAGATGACCAGAAGTTTCAAGTCTGAAAAGATACGGTTACAGAAAGTCACAGATAGAAAAAATGTCACTTTGAAACTAAACCACAAAGTAATACCACACGATTCTCACTGTCACTCCTATCTCACAAAAGCCCCACTTTGGACAAAGGTTTGCTGTTGAATCACGCAAAGCAGACCAGCCTCAGCAGCTGTGAGTGCTGAATTTTGAAAACTCTGCCCTTCACCCTGAGACAACACCCACAGCAGCCTCCATCTGCAGCCTTGCGAATCTCCCCCTTTGCTGCCTTGGTCATCCCCACAGGGACTCATCCCTGCACCAGGAGAATCAAAATCATCCTTCTGTGCCAGGAGGAGATTCCAGCCCCTCTTCGGCCATGGTTGCTGCTCCTCCCCAGCACCATCTCTCAGTGGCAGCAGAACAGCCAGAAAGCTCAAGGAGGTGCCACAGGTGTCCTTGAGCAGGGCCAGCGGGAGACGGGAGTACCGGTTCCAGCCTGGCAGTTGCTCAGCCAAGTAGCTTAACTGCTAAGCTTGTAGCATCAGAAGCTGAACACCGTACAGGGTTCCTGAGCACAGTGCCGCGCTCACTCCCTAGCCGCTTAAAAACCACAGAAGTGTTCACCACCCATAGCCTTATCACACTGTATTAAAGACCAGATTCCTCTCCCATCACACAAGACTACATAATGGAGCATTACTTCTTCCATGGAGTATCCGTAGAAAAAAGCAGTGGTAGCAGCCACATTTGTACCCGAGATGGTCACACATCCTCTCGGTCCTTGTTGCTCTCCATGACTTTTTATGTGGAGCTGATTTTTGAGTGGGGAGATGGAGGAATGAGAGAGTGCGAGATAACAAACTCCAAGAATGTTAGAAGAACCTGCTAAGAAAGCAAAGCACCATTGCTGCATGCAGGAGGTACCGACACCACACACAACGAGCCCGGGCATCAGGTACTCACGGCCAGCCAGGTACTTTCCATACACAGCCTTATTCTTCGTATGGTCATCAGGAAAAGCTCTGTTGCAATAAGCACCAACATCTCCTCTCTTCCAAGTGTATCATACACATTATATAGCTCCCATGATAGCAGAGCGCAGCTCCAGCAGCTGCTCGTGCTAGCCCTCGCTGTGGCAGCACGCAGCACAGCCGTCACATCGTAGCACTGGCTGCAGTAATACTCATTTCTAGGACCGGCTGGGTATTTTCTGACAAAATGTTTGGGAGTTTTCTTGGTCAAAATACACTCCATCACTAACATGAAGAAAGAGAAATATAAACCACATTTTTTTCTTTCTAAAAATAGGGGTTTCATCACAATACTGTTTCACATAAATGTTCAGAGGTTGAATTTTGTCATGAAATGGAATTCTCCTTGCTGATCAGCTGGCAGGTTCTAGTTTCTCCTTAAGCACACTGTCTCCTTGGATCGTATCAGCTTATGACAAGATACAGCTTGGCACGGAAATCCTCTACACATTCTCTGCTATTACAAAATAAGTTAGAGGCATTATCATTTCTATGAATTCCTTTCATCCTTTTTTTCTGTGACTACCTGGGCACAAAGAACGAAGCAGTTCGTGCCATGCCATGCCTCCCGCAGCTGAATGTGCCCCAACCTCCAGGCTCAACTGTTTGCTCATTTCAATGTCCGTGTGGCAGATGTCACAGGTTGGGTTAGATGAGATGAATTGCACCCACGAATATTACACAGCAGTGGAAGTAATGTATAATACGTCTGATGCCTGCACGTGCACCACGCATCAGGGAGAAGCACGCGATTCTTTCCTTCCAAAGTGCCTCACGGTTCCAGTAAATCAAGCTGTGAAAGTGCAGACAAGATCAGTGGCAGCTCTCAGTCCTACTCAGTCCAGCTCGCTCAGTCAGATTCCAGAGCCACCTCCATCCATGCTGGAAGCACACACTGTGCTTCATACAGAGACTTACATCTGTGGGATGACTGAAGCTATAAAAAGTGCTGACAATTTTCAGCAAATTTGCATGTGTTGCTACTGCTGCTGCTTATATAAGTGATTTCTAGCTAACCACAAATACAAAAAGCAATGCCCAAAATAGATTTTAAAACAAACCGCTTGCAAATGTGACTGAATGACACATCTCCCCACCCCTCTGAAAATCACTTCTCTAGAAAAGGCAGATACAACAGCCAGTGTTTCCCCAGCGGGTCCCGTACAAAGCACCTCCTGGAGTACATACCCTAGAGGTCTAATACCACCCCACCCTCTTGACACCTATGCTGCCCTGCACCCATAAAGGCTGTAACAAACGGGGACACACCTGAGGCTCGTCCTAGGTTGCTCTCAGGTCTGGAGCTGTACAGATCTTTTTACACACATCATCATCCCAAGCACTTGGGTTCCCAGCACCAGAAAGACAAGGACATACTGGAGAGAGTCCAGCAAGGGGCCACAATGATGATTAAGGGATTGGAGCATCTGTCATACAAAGAAAGGCTGAAAGAACTGGGACTGTTTAGCATCAAGACAAGAAGGCTTGAGAGGGATGTTATCAATGTGTGTAAAAACCTATGGGGGGGACAGTAAAAAAAGCAGAGACAGACTGTTCTCAGTGATATCCAGTGAAAGGATGAGATGCAATGGGCACAAATTAAAACACAGCAAATCCCTTTTAAACATAACAAAACACTGTGAGGGTAGTGAAGCACTGGAACAGAATGCTCAGAAAAGTTGTGGAGTCTCCATCTTGCATGTATTCAAAACCTGACCAGATATGGCCAGGGAAGCTGGAGTAGCTGATCTCCAGAGGTCCTTTCCAACTCAGCGATTCTGTAAACTAGACCGCAGCAGCCTCCCTGACTGCTGCCAACCAGTCTGGCCTCAGGGGACCCATCAGGAACCCCATCACGGAGCTAATGCCTTCCCTTGCTCACTTTGCTCTCTGCTTTTGATAGTCTTTTGGTTTATGCTATCCCTTTTGCTCTATGACAACTGTAATCCTCTCCAGAGCCACAGAGACATCTTGTTTCTGGCTTATCCCTACCACACACTCCTCCAGTCCTCCTCCCGCTCTCATTGTTTCCATCATTGCCATAAGCAGGAACCTCCAGCCATGATTGTTTTCTTCTAACCCACCACTGTGGGCTTGCAGCAACCACGGGAGCAGGAATCAAAGGGTGCCAAACATCTTTACCTCTTTACCTCCCTCTGTCTCTCTTGCCCCACATTTACTATGGTTTGGGTCCTTTCCTTGATCTTCTCTGATGAATGAATTGAAAACACATTTTTGCTAGCAAGAGAACTCAGGAGGCAAAGGCAGCAATTCCTCAGGAACACCCATCTCTAGCACTGGAGTTCGTTTCCTACAAGCCACCTTCATGGTTTTCTCAGAGCTGTCCAACTCCACTTTTGCCATTAAAACCATTTCTGGTTAAACACCAGCCATGAATACCTATTTTTCTTTGCAAAAGCCAAGAGCTGCGACTCAGTGTGAGTGCACACGAGGAGGAAGCACCTGCCCTATCCTCAGCTCCTGGATAAGCAGCTAGAGCCATGTGGCAGCATGTAGATGATCGGCGCTGGCAGCTCCACAGCCCGGCTGCCTGTGAAGAGACGCAGGTGCTGTTGGTGCAGCACGGTTCCTCCCAAGTCAGAGATAGCATCAGGAACAGTCATTTCTCCTCCTTCGTCCAGCAGGAACCAGCATGCTGCAGACTGGCTGCTAAACTAACCGCTCAAGGGTAGAAGAGACCCCCCCTCTCAGCTGCTGGCCTTCATACCTTTCTTGCTTCCCTTTCAGCTCAGGACCAAAACCCAGCACAGACTTTAGAGCAGCGCTGTCAGAGGAGATTTCAGTGTTGGTAAATGTGAAGTTGTATGAATGAGAAAATCCAGCCTGCCTGTCTATGCACAGTGGGAGGCTTAAAGTTACAAAGGCTTCGGAAGGCGGACATCTCCTTTTGGTAGCACCCAGCCACCTGACAGACTTTGCTGTGAGGAGGAAGGGTGTGTGCCATGCAGGGCAGACCCTGCCAGCCCTGGCACACCTCAGAGAATGCCGCGAGCCACGTTCATCCACTGCTGCGGCAGAAAATGCAGCCAGCTGTCCTTCGGGACAATGAGTTACAGGGCTCCAGAGAGAGGAGCACAGGTACCTGCTGGGGTGAACTGGGCGTGGGGAAGTGAGGGCAGGACAGAGGGCAGGAATAAATAACATCTTCCTCTTTCAACAACAGCATGTGGTTAAGTTCAGCTCAGAACATAATGCTGAACCTTAGCGAAAACTGCAGGGCCAGGGCCACCCAAAGCCAACATAAGTGCTGGTTGGTACGGAAAGGAGAATCGTGTTCGTGGCCCCGGCTGGCTACGCGTTGTCATCACCTCCCTGACGCCAGCCCCAGTGTCAATGTGGTTGGACAGGGACTTGGATCAGCGAACAGAGAAGGAGAGTATTTCTATCATGGTGTCCTTCAGTTAGATCAGGTCCCTGAGCAAGTTGGCTGCGTACCTGGACACAAGGGAAAAGCTACCTGCACAGAGCCATGAGAGAGACACACACAGATCTTTCTTCTCACACATCTACTCTACTGTAATGTGTGCCAAGTACCTGTGGTCCCATAAATTTAGTTCATTTGGTTAATAAGCTGTCATTTGACATATTTATTAACTCCAGCTCATAGTCCTTAATAGGCACCACCTCTGGAGAAGAGGAAAACATGCCAGAGCGAACACCACTCGGCACTCACCGTCTTTCTTACCTCCTCTCTGAAGGTTTGCTCAAGAGAAAGGAGGCTGGGCTGTGTGGACAATTGGTCTGCAGCCGTGTTCAGTGGTACATGAGCCAAGGGTCAGAAGGACACATCAGGGGGGCTGCAGGCACCAATCTGAGCACAGTGGAACTTGTTCAGACTTAAGTAGGAAGAGAGGAGTTTCCAAGAGGGAGATGATATGAAAGCAAAGTTATTGTGTACGCAGAAGTGATTTCCCGCTGCCTTTGCTGAGCAGAGTTTCTCTCATCTCATGATACATTTTGCCTCAAACAATTCCTAAATTCCTGGTTAGACGTGTAAATATTTAGCAATTTGTGAAACCACAAACATTCACATATCTCAGTAAATGATCTTGTAGGTAGCAAAACTGACAAACAAAAGGACTCCCACATTCTTAAACTAACAAAAAAATCCCAAGTGCTTCAGTGGCACAGAAAAGTCCCTGGCCTCACTCAGAGGGGGGAAACTTTCCTGTCTTTCCAGGTAAGAATGAGAAAAAGAAACTCAATGGAAACATCACAGATTTTTAAATTCATTTGGACTAGAGAAACCAAAAGGCAATGCCAGATCTATAGGCAAAATGTCCTTTTGCACAGAATGTTTTGCTCACAGGACATTGCTCTGCATGCATCTGGTGGGCCTGGTTCTGCTCAGGGCTGTGCTTCCTGCCGCTCTGGATTCCCCAGAGGGTGTGCATGGAAAACCTGGGGGGGGTAGTGTCTGCCTTGCATGTAAGCAAAGGAGGCTGTCTGATTCCCCTTAGAAACCTGGGGGACAAAGAGAGGCTGACCCAAGAAACATTGTGCTGCCAACCACTTCAGCCCAGTCACCGCAGGGACTGCTTCAAGAGACCATTGGCAACAAATGACAAGAGGGCATGGTCAGCGAGGGAAGGACTGATGGGCTGACGGCAGGTTCTTGCTTTAGCGCATGAGTGTTTCAGATTTCACTTTCAGAAATGCAGAGATTGTGAAGGCACTCTTCATGGGCATACATTTTACACTCGCATTCTGTCTTCTTTGCATAGGAGAGAAAGTAATAAACAAGTTCAGACACAAGCAGTCCTGAGGTGGGAATACAACCGTTGCCCCAGATGCCAGGGCCCTGAAAACCACTGAAGCTAACAGAGCTTCTCAGCATCCTGACAGAAAGTCCAGGACCTTTGAGTCCATGACCAACTGCTGGGGCTCTCTGGGGCAATGTCCACACATACGACAGCAAGGTATCTCCAGCCAGCTGGGGAACTGTGGCAACGGAAGGGACATATCTGAATTACCTCTTCTACAACATAAAGCCAAGAGATGTTCGGTGAAAGGAAATGAGGAAGAGGAAGAGGGAGAGGGAGAGGGAGAGGGAGAGAGGGAAAGGGAGAGGGGCTTACCCAGCATCTGGCCCATATGCATGACTGGCAGGAGCTGTATCACCTCAGCCACTGACTTCTGCTGCTGTTTAGCAATTGTGAAAACACGAGTGTCCGCAGGAGCCCACAGCTCGCCATGCACCCTGAACTCTGCCGCTCCATGGCTACAACTGAGGGTACCAAAGGCGCCGGCTGCCGGAGCGGGGCCGGGCAGGCTGCTCCTTCGCCGAGTGCTGCTTACTCTCACCAGCACCCAGCACGCTCCAGCCCTGGGGTGGCCGAGGCACCTGCCCTGCCCAGGGCACGGCGCAGGGCGATGCCGAGGTGGGTCCCCGACAGCAACGATGATGTGCAGCCGCGCGCTCGCCCCCAGCGCTGCTGCCCCCCCGCTGCCGGCCAGCGGGACAGCCCTGGCCGGGCCCGGCGAGCCGAGCGCGGGGCGCCCCGGGACGGCTCCTTCCCCCGGCCCGGCCCGGCCCGGCCCGGCCGCCGAGCGGCTCCCGCCCGCCCCCGCCGCCCAGCCCGCCCGCGCCGCTCCCGCCGCCCGCCCGGCGCGGCCCCGGCCCCGGCCCCGACACCGCTCCTACCTCCAGCAGCTGCACGTAGCTGGCCGGGAACCAGCCGCGCAGCCCGTCCTCCTTCTGCCCTTCCCACCAGCCGCCGTCCGGCACCTGCAGCACCGTGATCAGCTCCCCCGCGGCGAAGCGGAGCCCCTGCCGGTTGCCGCTCCCCGGAGAACGGGTACAGCGTCTGGCAGCGAGAGCCCGACATCCTGCCGGGGGACGCGGCCGCGCTCCGCCCGCAGCCGCCCCGGCCTCGGCCGCCGCTCCGCGCCCGCCCGGGCCGCCGCTGCCCGCCCCGCGGCGCGCAAGGCTGCGGGAGGGCCCGCGCTGGCCGCGCCCCTCGCCCGCCCCGCTCCGCTCCGCTCCGGACGCGCGGCGGGCGCCGAGCGCGGGCGGCGGCAGCGGGAGCGGGGCAGCCCCGGCGCCGGGCGCCCACGGGCACCGCCGGCTCGGGGCGGGTGGGGGAGAGGCGGGACAGGGAGAGGGGAGGGGGATCGCGGGGGGGGGGGAAGGAGAGGGGGAGGAGGGAGAGGAGCGGCCACCCGGCTGCGCAGCCCGCTCCGTGTGTGTGACACACGTGTCGGCGGGACAGCGTGTGCGTGTGTGACCCTGAGACACATCGCGTGTATGTTCGTGAGAGACAAGGGGGGGGGGGGGGTCTGTGAAAGGCGCCACGTGAGACACCGTGTCTGACGCTGTGTGTCTGACACCCGCGTGCGTGTGCAACACCTGTGTGTCTGTGAGAGACGGTGTGTGAGACACCGTGTGTGTCTGGAACACCCGTGTGTCTGACCCCGTGTGCCTGAGACGCCGCGTGTGCGTTTGGAGACGCTCATGTCTGTGCGAGACATCTCTGTGTGTCTGAGACGCCATGTGTGTATTTGGGACACACGCCCAAGTGTGTGAAATCCATTTTGCCCAGAAGACATCGCGTGACACACCCAAGCATGTATGAAACATGCAAGTGCATGTGACACATCCCCAAGTGCGCGTATCTCTGCAGCACTCAGCTGAGTGCACAACCTGCTCCATGTGTGCGTGTCTGACTGCAGCACGTGTGTGAATCGCACATGTGGGAGACACCTGTGTATGTGACACCCTGATCTGTGCGACACCGGTGCCTGTGTGAGAGATGCACCGTGTGTGTGTGTGTGTGACACTCTCATCTGTGTGACACTTGTGTACACGTATGTGAGAGACCACCAGGTGTGTATTTTGGTTATGAGCACCCACTCTGTGTGCTCTGGGTGTGCATGCCCAACTCACTCTGCAGCACACGCGTGACTCCTCTGTGTGTGTGTGTGTGTGTGTGAGAGAGACACACCTGTCTTTGTGCACACAGGTGTGTATGAACGTGTGTGTGTCTCTGTCCACGTATGCGCACCTGACTCACTGCACATATGTAATATATACCTGCCTGTATGTGTACGAGCACTGGTGTGGATGTGTGCGTACGAAGCCCAGGCATACACGTATGTGCAACTTGCTGCAGGGCGTGCTGCCTGACCCACTCCGTGTGTGTGTGCGCGTGCATGTGTGTGGGTGAGAGGATGCGCACATATGAGACTCACCCACATAGCGCGTGAGATCTCCACGTGTGCATGGGTGTACCGGAAAGGCAGGGCATGCGTACCTGAGTGACCTGTGCCACATCTTGTGTGCTGTTTATGGGACACATATGTGTGTGTTTGTGTATGAGACTCCCCCACAACTGTGTGTGAGAAACTCAATCTTGTCTGAAAGTCAGCCTTGTACGAAGGTGTACGTACGTTTGCTTGTGCAGAGGACACCTGAGTGCATGTGTGAGTCTCACCTGTGAGCACAAACCTTTGAGGCTGTGCTGTACCTGAGTCACACCCATGCGTTTGTGTATATGGCTCCCCCTGAACGAGCAAGACCCACTCACACAGGAGACTGACCTGTATGTGTGCTTGTGGGACAACCACGTGAGACGCAGCTGCATGTGTGCAGCTGTGCGTTTGTGTGTAAGCTGGCCGTATGTGCCTGTGTACGCCTGCACTCAAGAGTGTCACTCCAGAGTGCCTGTAAGAATCAGTGACCGGTGTGACTCACACAGGCGTGTACAAGGGTCTCATCTGTGTTTGTGCAACCTGCTGCACGACCATCTGCATGTGCGGTACCCATCAGTAGTATGTGTGGCACGTGGAGGAGAGGCAGAGGCTCACTTCTGTGTGTGCAAAATTCATGCCAGCATGCATGTAAAAGGGAGGAGGCAAAAGGCGTTGGATCTGCCTGACAAGTGCCCCACAGCTGCATCCGAGCCGGTCACCCAGCATCCTTTTGTGGTCAGTGGGTGGAGAGGGGAAAGGAGGGCACACACCTGCTGCTGTGTTCAGACATGAATGAGATGAGTGGGTCCTCTCCCCACTGACTGACGGGAGACAGACGTGCCCAGTGGACATGTCCATGTCACCTCCGACGCGCACTCTGCTGATTGCCTCCCAGGCACTGTGTGGCTGTGGGTGAGCAGGAAACCACACGTCTGCTTCCAGTGTATTTGTGAGACCCTTAGGTGTGTGCAAGTGTGTGAGCACTGAACTCAGTGTGCACGTGCTTGAGAACCTCGTTGGTCCACAGGAGAGGCTTGCTGCAGGTACAGGGGTGTGTGACTGACTCCAGAATACACACACTCGTCTAAGACTGCACTTGTCTATGTGTGTACACATCATTCATTTCAATATGTGTGTGACACAGCCCACTGTGAACGTGGCAAAAAGTTTCAATGTGTGCAAAACTCGAGATGTGTGGTTTGACTCAGCCCAGTGTGTCTGTCTCACCAGCAGTAGGCACACACTGCATTTCTCTGCTGTTTGGTGAGATCCTCCACTCAGGGAGGTTTGACACACAGTGTGCACCATATAAGCCATAGTGTATTCATGCATGCTACTCTGGAGAGCATGAGATCTGTGTGAGTGTGTGTGATTCCCCCTGTGTGCATTACAAATCTATCTCCATATTCCAGTATGTCACTAACTCCACTGGGCTTATGATTCCTCTTGCACGAGTCAGTTTATGTGCACGAGTCAATTGTGAGTCCCATTCTGCTATATGAGAGTGCCTGCATGTCTGCTGCACATTTGGGCATGCAGGTGTTCATGTCTGCAACCTGCGTGTGATGCTCCTTGCCCGTTTGTAACTGCCTCGACTTAAGTGTGTACGTGACCTACTACAGGGTGTGCAAGTCAGGCATTCCACCTGTCTGTGGCCCTCTGGGTGTATGCACAGCCACGTGCTTGTGCAACTTATTTCAGGGAGCAGGTGCTGGTGTGGGTCCTGCACTTCAAGGCACATGCATCAACTTCTGTTCCAGTGGAAAGGACGCAGGTGCTTCTGTGAGTCACTCCAAGTTTTGCACAATTTGTGGTGTTCTGCTGTGAGCTCTGTCCTTTTCACAGACCCCATCTGACCGCTAACTCCTGTATGGCCTGTCCTGTTTGTACGATTCAGATTCCTTTCTCTTCCATCTTTTCTCATGGAGGAAGAGCCTCCCATTTCTCCTTTTGATTTGTTCTTGCTTTGCAATCAGTAGTGAGGAGCAAGTTCAGAACAACTACCACCTTTTGTGCCCATAATGTGTCATGATGTGTGTGTCTCCTGGCCTGGGGCTGCACAGGCTTTTTATTTATGTGACACTTTCTTAGAGTATTTTTCTCTCTCTCTTTTCCTGGAGTTATACAAATTTGCAATACCTTTTTCTTTAAAGTGAGTAATCAGGTAGCCTGACTCTAGCCTTTCTCCTGAACATTTCAGAAAGTGACTTTCAATGTAGCTGTCCTTCATTTAGACAGGCTAAGCAGCAACCTGAGCTGAGCTCTTCAGGGTTTTTTCTGAGGATTCTTTCAACAAGTTTCGGACTACTTTCCACAGTTATATTTTTGATTCTCTGAATTTGTGGTAAATTGCTTAAAGTCATCCCCTTTCGATAAGCATTTAAGCGGATAACTATTGAACTATGATCCATTATGTGTTACTATCACACCAGCTGGGCCTTGCTTTGCAAAAGCAACAGACCTGATACCATGGCACACATCCAGGTACATCTATCAGCAGTATTCTCTAGCAATGCCGTTTATAGATGGCAAGAACTGAAATCGAACCAAAAAGCTCATATTTTTCTTCAGCATGTACAAACCCAGATTTGCCTATGTTGGAACACAGATCCAAATAGTTTAGAGCTTTCATGTACAACAATGAATTTTAGTCTAAATTTTACTTTTCTTATGTTTAATGTTGCCAGAATACTTAAATATCTTCCTTTAGTTTATTCTCTGATATTTTTTTCTTCTGCTATTTTTATACTTTCCACTTGTTCTGCTTTCTCTTTATCTCCCTTTCCGATATTTTTGCAGGCTTCTGTCCTTCTTTGTGTGAACTTTCTCAATGAGAAAGCCTCTAGCAGGGTTTTAGGCCTAGGGTTGTCCACTTCCTGAAGCAATTACAAACTTCAGCTTTTCAGCAGGTAAGCCCAGCTAAACACTAACTTCATTCTTATTTTGCATTTTCTTTCTAAACCTGTTACTACAGCTTCACTTTGGCTTGTGTACGAATGTCCAGTCTGTAAACAGAAGGGCTCCGCTCATGTCAGAGGATCCCTTTCAGTCGCTGGAGGTACATACCTCTTGAGCAGGTCCCATAAGTAATCCTCATTTCATTGTGCAGACAATTACATGGTTAGTTTCTCTTGAGATATGTCTAGTCCTTCTCCTCAACTTGCAAAATGGCTTTACTTCTTGCACAGAGAGCAGCTCTTACCAAAGGCTCAGACCTATGGTTGCTTCTGCATCATGTATTGGTTTTATTGTGAAGGATGTTAAAGGGTGACGTTTACTGTCCATGAGGAAAATTATTTCTGAGCTCTAAGCTTTTTTATCTAGCATAAGATACAGAGCCAGAGTCACTAGATGGAAGATATAGAAGCCATCCCAGAAACATACAGATTTGCAGCTCCAAGGGTACCAGGCATTGGAAGAAATTGGTCAGCTTTCAAGTCTCAGCCTTGTTTTCTATCATCTCTTCCAGATCAACTAAAGCACCTTGGCTGGATGCAGGTGTTCTCTGGCCAGTACTCAGCAGGTCTGACTGAATGATCAAAACAATCCTTCTGGCTGTAAGATCTCTCTGAATTTATTTCCTGAGCCATCACAACTGTCATACTCACTCTGTCATCTGTTCTAGGAGGATATTCCACTTAGCAATGAGAAACCAATTCTACAATTAGTGGCACATGAACATATTCTGTGTTAGGGTGAGACGACTCTTGCCTTGAAATGACCTTTTTCTCCCTGTCTGCTACCAAAGACTCTAGGGCGAAGACCTCAGTCTTTGACATCTAACTTTTTAACAAACCTTAGTGTCACTGAAAGGCTATTTGTGAATGAGAAAGAGCCAACTTCATATAACAGTTGGCAGAGAGCCTCAGTGATGGTTATCCAGTCAGAGAGAATTTATGCCATGATTTTACAGATTGTACCTGGAACTTAAAATGACACCACTAAAACAAGCCCTATACAGATGGGCAGATTCCCTGAAGAGGGACCTAAGAACATCTTGGGAGTAACAAAAGAAAGTTCACATCTGACAGCTGTAGAAGCAGCAGGGTCATTGCTTTGTTTGTTTAAAGCAACATCTGACAACCTGTCTAGCCCATGGAAAAGAGCTAAATTACTACTGCTGTCTTCACTGAAAAGATCCTGCAGAGCACAAAATGAGAAAGGGTTGGCATAGGTGCATGGGATAGTTTTTTAGTCATGATGGACTGGAGAGTCACATGAATAATTGATTTGCCATACCTGTTTGCAAGACACAGCAACACCAGGAGATCTCCTGAGGCCAAGAACCAGGAAAGAAAGAGGCTAAAAAGAAACCACATGTAGCACTGGATCTTTAAATGACCTTTGAAGTCTAAATGACTAGCAGAAATTAGTTCTGTTGTTGGAGAGGAAATGAAACACAAAAGATACTTCCAGTTATTAAAATGCTTAAAAGATATAGCTTTTGATGGAAGGGACAATTCTCAATGCTTTGAACAGCCAAGACATAAGAACAGATACAGGAGCTCAGAACAAAACTTGATCTAGTCTACAGTCTTCTTTCTGACAGCAACTCAAAGAGAATGCATAGGGTGGAGTGAAGGAGCAGAACAACACACAGCAGTGCTTCCCTTGAATACTCTCCCATCATCCACCAAACTGCAGTTTAGGGATTTCCTAAGCCAGATATTCTTGAGTATCACACTTGGAAATTCAGGCATCCAAGACCTCAAGCGTTCCAAGGAGAGGACTCAGAGTTATGAGTCATGTTCATATGACCAAATATGTGATTCAAACACAATTAAAAAAATGCACTTGATACAGAATGGCTTTACCTTGATTTCTGCCTTTAGCAGTGTTTCTTGTGGCTCTGCTAATCTTGGAACCCCCCTTGTACAAGGTCAGTTCTGAAAATAAGATCAGATGTGCAGTGCCCTGCCTGGCTGTGGCCACTGTAAAACTTAGTGATGTTCCAGGGCAGGTTTAGTCATCTTTGCCGTAACACTGCCCAGAGCTGTACCTACTATTTTAGAGTCAGACATAAACAAACGTAGTCTCTGTCTATAAATGGACAGTGATATTACATGAACAAACAGCTTGTGGTGATTCACCTGAGACTAAACTGGATTTGCCTGCCAGGATAATTCACCTGGAGAGCTGACTGCTTCCATTCACCTCCTTTCTTGGAAGCAGGCTGAGAATAACAAACTGTTCCGATAACATCAGCCTACTTCCAGTCAACATATTTCCTATTGAGAGGCAGGGCAGGTCCCACCCTGTTACATGACAGGCACATATTTGGTCATATAAATGTGACTCATAACTCTGACTCTTCACCTCAGAGTTAGGTGTCAACAGCAGCCAGTTGTCACAAAACCCTTGTTTGAAATGGTGATGCCATGCATTCTCTCCAGCAGTTCAGTGTTCATCTCTCTCTTCCTGGGGCTCTGGAAAGCCTAAGTCACAACAATGTGCTCCAAACAGCAGGCTACAGATCAGGGGAGAGCTCCCCTCAGTGCTGTTTCTCTTGGTGCAAACTAAATATGCAGGGCATATCCAGGGCATTTCATGGCGGTCAGGATGCTCACAAAGAAGAGGACAAGCCTGACTCTAGACCACCTCAATGATTCCTAAGCATTTATATTCATTAGCGCAGATACGGTACCCTTGTCCTCTCTTCTTCCAGCTCTATAAACACTGGGTCACACAATTTTATTTATTGAATGTTTAACTATTTCATGCTAAATGGAAAAGCCATTGAAAGGAAGAAAGGCATTATCTATAAATCGTATCATTTCAGTATCAGTAACAAGCAAGCTGTGGCCATTTGGGTCTCAACTTCTAAGTGTTACACAACAACATAAGACAAATAGTTCTGGATCAGACTGCAGGTCTGTCTGGTTTATTATCCTGTTTCCAGCAATATCTAATAGCAGAAGTCTAGGGTGCAGAAAGATATTTCTGCAGAACATCCTCTTAATTTCCAGCAAATGACAGATCAGGTCTTCCCCAGTTAGAGGAGGCATCTTGTATTTAATAGCTTGTTTCCATTATTTAGGGCAGTTATTTTTTTAAGCCCATGGAAAATTTTGGCATCCATAAAATTCTGTAGCAAAGGTTTCCAGTGCAGGCATTATATTTTGGAACCTGTTCCTTGCCTGTTTCATCTGAGGCAGTGCTGGCCTACAGTCATACGCACAACCCGCCCACGGGGACCTTCATACTGTTACAGTTGCACTGATGTCCAAACCTGAACCGTTCAACTGAAAGTTACCTGCATGTGGAGATGTGGGCATGAACCTACATGAATAACCTACTTTAAGGGCCTTAAGGGACTTGTCCAAGATCACATGGAGAGGCACTGGAAAAGCAGGAAAACATCCCAAGAGGATTCTGATGAAAGCACTTAAACCTTCCTTCAAACCTCCTTCTCTCTGGCTTAGTATCAGTCTTAGTGGTGTGATCTGGACTTGCCAGATCATCTACAACAGCTTGCTGGGTCCCAGAGCATCTGATCTTTTCTTTTGATCCCATGAAGAACTGGGCTTCTGGCCAGCTAAGAAGAGCAATCCAGCTAGGCAGTCCTCCAGCCAAACTCCCTCTGGGTGTGCTAGTTTGGACATTGATATTTCACTGACACTAAGCTTCCCTCTTCAACATGAATTGCTCATTACTTGAATTCCATCAGGGATTTCTTATGTCATGAAAGAGCAGAGATTCTGTCTGAACACACTGAGCAGGACTGACTGCTTTCTGTGGATAAAGTTGTTGATCTGTGTATATGTGTGTGCCTGTATCTGCGGGACATAGATGTCTCAGTGTTTTCCTCTCAATGGTGTCTCTGTTCTGCAACCATCTGTGTATAAAGCTGCTATTCTCTTGTGAACAATGACTCATACAGGAAAGTCTCTAAGAATTAGGCAAGAACTATGTTCATCCTGAGTAGTATTGAAGATGAGGATTCAATCCCATAAACTCTTGGAAACTCAGCATTAGTTTTCCCTTGGCAGCTTTAATCTTTAAAATCTGCTGTTGCTGACACACATTTACAAACAACAGGTTGGCAGTAAAGTGTTTCTGCAAACAAGCGCTGCAAGTCCACCACTTGCTTCTGACAAAGACCCAGCACAGCACTGCTCACTGTGGCCGACCTTTTCCTCACTCCATTTTCCAATGAGGATCCACCTACTGACTCTTCCACCTCCCACATTCCTCTCAGTCCCCCAGATGACTCTCTCCATCCCTTTCCCTTATAGTTCCAGGCTACTCTGCATCTCTGCCAACTGCAGTGGGTGAGTGGGAAAAAGTAGGGTCACTGTTCCCGGCGCCCTGCAAGCTACACCTGGACCCGGAGCTGCCCAGAAGACTGTGAAGTTGGCCATAGAGACTACCTGGGGCAGTGATCCATATTGGTACCTAAAAATCACGATGATCTTCGCTTCATACACCTAGCAAGGTTTGGGTACTTAGGAAATAGCTGAAAGAAAGGAAATATCCAGAAGATTTTATCAGAAAGTCTCCTGTGGCCAGAATGAGTGCAGAAAGAAGAGTTTCTGAAAATCAAGTGAGCTTCTCTGGCTAGTGGGGAAGGTTCTGCTTTGTGGCACCTTGTCCAACACTATGGAAAGAAAAGGTTACAGGGTTCTCATGTTCTCCACTGGGCCAGAGAGGTAACAGTCTCTGGGGATGCAGATTAAGATGATCAAGAACGTTTAAAACAAATGGTGACATATCCCAGTAATGTAATCGTAAGACAACTCCAGATATGTAGACCATACCCAGAAAACATGCACACCATAAATACAATTTTTCAATTGGATTAGAATTTTAATTAGAAATTTTATTATCAGATTAAAATATTTCCCTAGGATGTTAGGTGAAAAGCAAGGGTCAGAGGTGCTAACACATGAAAGGAAACATGCTCCTGTTAGAGTGAGTGAAGCTGGGTGGCTGGAGTTGGACAGAATGTTAAAATCAACAAATAAAATCAGAATCACAGAGCGGTTGAGGTTGGAAGGGAACCCTGGAGGTGATCTGGTCCAACCTGCCTGCGCAAGCAGTGCCACCTAGAGCAGGTTTCCCAGGACCATGTCCAGACAGCTTTCGAATATCTCCAAGGACAGAAATTACAAATCTATGCTGTAAAAATATCATGGGAAAAGGAGGTTGGCACTTTATCCCTGGAATCATCGCTCTGAGGACTTACAGGCTGAAGGCGGTGATTTGGTGGCTCACTTGGATGGTGCCTGAGACAGAGGCCTCATTCCCATGCTACCCTTTCCCAGCCCCACCCTTCCTGCTAGCTGCACGGTCCTGACCTTCCTGTGGCTGGTACCAGTTCTGTGTTCCTCAGCCTTTTCAGTGAATTGATCAGTCTTCAAACAGCAGAATGCAACTTTCTTCCTGCTGGACTAGTGAGTTCAACCGAATCAGTGAAAAATGTAGATTGGAAGGCATATCAGAGGTCTTTAGTCCAATCTGCTACTCAAAGCAGGGCTAACTTCAAAGCTAGATGAAGTTGCTCAGGGCCTTGTCCACATGTATCCTGGAAATCCCCAAGGATGGAGATTCCACAACCTCTCTCGGCAGCCTGTCCCAGAGCTGCACCATTCTCACGGTAAATAATGTGTTCCTTTTATTGAAAAAGAATTTCCCTGGTTTGCAACATGAGACCATTCCCTTTTGTCCTTTCACTGTGCACTTGCAGGAAAAGCTTGGATGCATCGTAATTCACAACCCCCTTTTCAGCAGTGTCAGTCTGCAATTAGATCCCCTGCTAGGCTTCTGTGGCAGATACACTCGCCCTGGTCAGGGCCAGAGGCTTTCAGGGCAGCAGCCGATGGCTCCTTTTTGCGCCTCATTTCCGCGCCTCCAGTGCCCTGCCGTGGCAGCTGTCACTCACACACCTCAGTTCAGGTGTCCACCCCCCCTCCCTGTGGTGGGAGTGGGAGAGGCGGGACCCCTGGACCAGTCGGCAGGGCTCCCAGCCAATGGCGGGCCTCAGCTGAGAGAAACTTCCAGACCTCTGACCACACTGGGACCCCTCGGTGGACAGAAAGGGCCCTCAGCCAATGGCGTGCCTCGGTTGAGAGAAGCTTCTGGAACACTGACCATAAATGACCACACCTCAGATCCGACCAGGTTATAAAAGGAGCCCCCGCTGGAGAGCCCCCTTTGAGTGGTTTTCCTCGGAGCAGCGGGCCTGTGATTGGAAACTCTCCCCTTAGGCTGAGACGTCACCCAAGGAAACTTCCCGGGATTGAGTGCCCTCGCCATCTTCTGGTGAGTGATTTCTTCTGGATATATCCTTGAGTGAACCTGAACACCCCCCCTCCTTTGGTGAGCGCTCTTATTCTTCTGGATATCCTTGAATGAGAGTTTCCCTTTTGTGAGTGAGTGCGTGCACACCCTGGACCATCATTCTCATGTTTTGCCGTGCAGTAATAACATCCCCGACCGGTATATTGAACCTGTAACTTGTTAAATGTTCTCGGAGTGTCATTTAGTTACCTTGTTGTTTTGTTAGTTTTGGTTGTTTGGTTTCAGTTGTGAATTAAAGGTTTGTTTGAGTTCAGCTGTGTGGAGTTGTTTTGGTGTACCTCTGTGATGGCTTCTCTTCTCCAGGCCAAACAAATCCAATTCCCTTTGCATCTCCTCATATGGCACATGCTCTGGCTGACCGATACTAGGGGCTTTTGTTGGATCCTCTCCAGTATGTCAACATCTCCCATAGAATCATAGAACAGTTTGGGTTGGAAGGGACCTTTCAAGGCCATCTAGTCCAACCCCCCTGCAATGAGCAGGGACATCCTCAACTAGATCAGGTTGCCCAGAGCCCCCTCCGGCCTGACCTGGAATGTTTCCAGGGATGGGGCATCTCCCACCTCTCTGGGCAACCTGTGCCAGTGCTTCACCACCCTCATCGTAACAAAATTTATTCCTTGTATCTAGCCTATATTTCCTCTCTTTTACCTTAAAACCATCACTCCTTGCCCTGTCACAGCAGGCCCTGCTAAAAAGTTTGTCCCCATCTTCTGGGGGCGGGCTGCATGTGTGTCCCAAAACTGAATACAGTATTGCAGATGTTGCCTCACCAGTGCCAGGCAGAGGGGAATAACCACTTCCCTCCACCCGCTGGCTACTCACTAATGCACTCCCATGACCGGTTAGCGTCATTACTGTGGGGGAGCACTGCTGACACAGGTCCAACTTGCTTTCCACCAGAATCCCAAGGCCTTTTCTGCAGGGCTGCACCCTAGCAGTCAATCCCCAGTCTGTACCGATGCATGGAGTTGTTTTGTCCCAGGTTGAAAATATAAAGAGGACTTATTATTTCATAGACTTAGAACAAATGTATGAGGTGAATTGGACCAAATTTATCACGTGATTAAAAAGGGGCAAACCCTGAGTCCAAACCCTTGTGCTTTGTCTGCTGATACAAGTAAGGAGCAATGGTGGCACATGGGAGCCCGGTTTCATACCTGAGAAATCTCAGTTTTCTGCAAAAAGTTTTGAGAGTTTTGCAAGGTCTGGTGTCGGTCACAGACATAAGCAAAGGGGCTATAACTCTCAGCACAATTTACCCTTTTCCTAGCAAAAGGCGCTGCAGGCTTGAAAGAGAATCTTGCGGGCCAATGGAATGAATCCCACTTCCATCTGTTCCCCCAGGATCTCAAAAGAGGAGCAGGCACCATGCCTAGAAGGGATGAGCTTTGTGTGTGCATGGGGTGTTTTTAAATCAGCATTTTAATCCTCCTTCTGACTTCACAGATAGGCAAACTAGTAGAAGTTATTTTTAGTATACACTGAGGTATGACACAGCTCCACCTCTCTTCATAAGCTTATTTGTTACTGTTCTAAAATAAAAAATCTGTCCTTTTGTATTTCGTAAGTATATCTCATGCTACCTCTGGTTCAACTAAATGAAAAATAGTACATTTCTTGTTCTTAAAGAAATAAATAAAGTTTATTTTGAAAACCTAGTAGTTATCCTATTTCAATTTCCTTCCAGCTTTCTGGGCTTTTTTTTTGGGGGGGGCGGGGGGGGGGGGGGACAGGGACATGGGACATTTTTTTTTGTCCCCTCAGTGTTGCTCCTGTTTTCCAGAAACCATCTGCTTCTCTTCAGAATGCTAATACACACCTGTATATCTTATAAATTTAGTGGCAAGAACTAAGCAGAGAGATAGAGAAATACAAAAATCTCTGAGCTGGGAATAGCCTGGAGTTGCCCACTGGGACTGCTCGGCACAGACCTGCGCTCAAGGTCTTGCCAGTCTCTGGAGGCTCAATGCCTCTCTCCGGTCTTCTCAGTCTCTCTCTGTGTGGATACTTAGCTGAACAGTGAGCAGTTTTTGAAGAGCAGATGACATGGATGTTTGCTGTCATTTTCACGTTTATAGCTGAGGTAAAGCTGTGGCCTGTTTTTTTCTTCATCAGCTTAAGAGCAATTCAAGCCTTTGGCCTGAGCATTGTTCAAACCATCAGCTTGGACAGTGCACTCTGCCCCGGCACAGAGGTGGCAAGTAGCATAGATCTGGACTCAGTCTTTAACCTTCACCCTGTCTCTTCTGCCTTCCTCCCAGAGCTGTCTTGCGCAGGCAAGGTGACATGTTCTGTGGTCACAAAAGGAAACCAGTGATGCTAATGTATGGCCTAAGCACCTAACAGGCTGCTTTACTGAAGTACTCCTGCGGAGAGACAGGTGATCACACAAAATGCTCCTTCCCACTGCTGCATGCCAAGAAAAAGCCAGTGCTGGCTCATGGGTAAGGCCATGCATCTGGTCATTCCATTACCTCTCCCTTCCTGGTATACTGGGACAAGCAAAGGACTCAGCGGGCTCTGTAGATCTCATGACAACTACAAAGCAAATCTAGAAGCTTCTGGGAGTGCAAAGAAATGTTCAGACAAAGGCTTTTCTTTCAGCTTTATAAATATGTTTGCAGCCATCATCATATTAAAGAAAAAATAGCCTTAAAACCCACTCCTGCAGAACAAAACTCCTATGCATGAGCTGTTTCTCATTCTTTCCATTTTTCTTCCTTTATGTACAAATAAGAGTATTGAGAACAGGTTTGTACTTAACAAAAGGATAAACCCTGCTAATCAACTGATTTGTCTGCTAGCATTGTGCTTATCACAGCACTGTTTGTTGGCTGGGGCAGACGTGGTCCTAGTGCACGCAGCTGTGCAATGAAAACCGTATCCTGTGATGTGAGAGTGTGGCAGGACATGCCAGTTTGGGGGGTTGGACACTATGACAGTTCAAGTCACAGACTGCTGTGTTTGTGACCGGGCTGTCCACATCCATCTCTGACAACAGAAAATGCCATACTGAAAATGATGCAAGCTAGAGCCAATGATGGCAGGTAGCCATGGAGCAAGGGAAAAGAAACAATAAGATTATTTTTGTCAGCTTGACAGGCAGTGGCGGCAGATCACCGTCTGATGGGGCATTAGCAGACAGAACATCAGAGGGCTGCGACTGGCACAAAGGACCCTGAATGCCAATGGGAGGATGACCGGTCAGGAAGCACGTGGGATACAGCCAGCAGTGATGACAGGGAATAAAGCACAGGAGAAGGATGACAGAAACCCAAATGGAACACAACTTAGAAGAACAATTGATGCAGATGAATACACAAGAGCGTGGAAGGAAGGAGCATCGAGGGGACATGGACAGCAGGCCACTGAGTACTGAATGTACACGGGAGGAGGCAGGAACCTTGGCAGGGGTGCCCAGCTGACGCGTGGTGCTGGCACTTGTGCCTGAAGATAAAAATGAGACCAAGGAAAACAGCCAGAGCCACTGGCTGTCACTTGGACACAGCTGCCTGGCTGAACACGACCATCCGGCAAAGTCTGGCTCCTACAGACAGCGAACATCCACACATTTTAAAATGAAAAATCTGAAGCTGTTAATGTGCTCCAGAACATTTTTGCATTTCAGAAATGGTCCCTTTTTTCACTCAGGCGATGACGAGCAGCTCAGCAAAGACCCGTGCCGGGCAAGGCAGCCAGAGCAGCTCCCCTTTGCATACGAGGACCCGGCTCACCAGGGTCCCCGAAACGCAGGGACTCGGAGCGGAACTTGGGGGCAAGAGCCCAAACCCCAGCCTCGCAGAGGGGAGAAGCCTGGAGCCGGCAGAGCGCGCGCCCGGGCAGGGCCTGCCCGGCGGGCTGCCAGGACAGGCGGAGGGCTCGGCCCTGGCGCCGCTCCCGGCCCCGCCCCGGGAAGAGGCTGCTGGCTCGGGTCGGGCGGCCCCGAACGCCGAGGCCCGGCCCAGCGGTCAGCGGGAGCCGCTCCGGCACCTCCGGCCACCCCCGCGCCCCGAGCCCCGCCCGCCGCCGCCCGCGGCGCGGCAGCGCCCCCTGCCGCCGCGCCCGGGCCCGGCGGGGCTCGCGCGGCCCACAGCGACCCGCCGCCGCCTCCCTGCGGCCCGCGGGGCCGGGGCCTCCCGGGGCGGGCGGGGGCTCCGAGGGGCGGCGACGGGCAGAGCGGGCCGGGCGATCCTGCAGAGCTGCAACCCTCAGCAGATCCACCCCCTCCCCACATGGAGCAGGGCCCCTCCACACACCCACTGCATGGAGCACATCCCCCCCCTCCCCCCGCATGGAGCAGATTCCCCCCCCGCGCTGCGTGGAGCGGGTGCCCTCCTTTTCCCTCCCTTCCACAAACACAACACATCCCACAGCACGCACACACAGAGTGTAGGGTGCTGATCCCCACCCATTCCTTCCACTCGTGGCAGATCCCCACGCACATGCGCTGTCTGGAGGAGACGCTCTCCCCATCCCTACAGAGTTATGCTGTGGACTGCAAAGGCAGGAGGACGGGGCAGTTCAACTCGCAGGTATTGTTTCAGCCTTACGGAGAGATCTTTTCTGTATTTTTCCTGTTTAACTGTTAGCTTCTCTCAAGCATGAAAGTTGAAACCGTGGAGAACAACTGAGGAGTGCGTTCCCAATGCCCTGGGAACCCTTTTCCCTGCAGAGGACATAACCTGGACTTTGGGAACTGCTGCTGTACCTGCTACATCCATTCACAAATGCTCACTGTCAATCTCATAATGAATTGATAGTCCTTACAGTCACCAGAGCACCACCCAGGTTTATTTTTATTTCGTACAGCTTCTACTTAGGGTTGGCTAGACATGACCAGGTCAAAGATGAGTTACATGCACACCTTGCTTGAAGCTAGTAATGAATATCTCTGTTGGATGCACAGAAGTCTATATTGTAAGGGAGCCTGCCAGAGCTCTGGTCAAGGACCTCATTCCTCTGATTTCTAAATATAAAAAAATGAAGATAATGCAGAGGTTATTGGAGCAATTGAATTATTTGTGGAGTTGCTTCAGGTCTGGGGCTATTGCAAATGTTCTGCCATTTTCCTGGCAAAGAACCAATATCTCCCAATTCTGCTGAAGGACCTGGCTTCTTAGAGTTGATCATATCTGGTCTGCCTCTTGGGAGGCACCAAAAGAACTTTCAAAACCCATTGGTTTTGAATAAGTGCCAACTTCTGGCCTTCCTTTATGAGGACACTCCAGTGCAAGAGTGGGAGGAATACAGCTGTGGCTGCCAGGTGTTTGGGCAGAGATCTTTGTGGCACTTGCTGCATAGGAACAGTCCTCTCCAGCCCTCCAACTCACCTGTCCTCCAATACCACGACTTTTGGCTCGCAACCTGTTAACCTGACATTCAGCAATACCAGCTCGTTCTTCAGCCTCTTCCAGGTCATGCTGGGTCTTGCGGCATCGTGAGAGATTAGTGTTTGTCTGTTCTTCCTGAAAGTCATGCAGTGCCATCAGTGACACAGACACAAACTGACATTGCCTGATTACTATTAACCGAACACCCTGTGGCTGTGCTACAGTACCATCACCTACTACAGTTAGCCTCACAGCTACATCCCTGCATTGCCAACATGCTGTGCATTTCTATCTAGTCCTGTCAACAACATGAGCACTCAGCTGGGGACAGAACAATTAGTCCTGCTCAGTTCCAGCTGGGAAAATTGGCTAGTGTGGCTCCAAAAGAGCAACAACTCCAGGATGGTTACAGCTGTGCCTGCTCTGTTGTGAGCCATAAGTCTTTATGAGGTAAGGAATAGTCAAAGGCACTGGCCATAGCTGCCCTATCAAACTGAGTATTCAATTATTTTAATGAACTTGGGAGCCCAGACCTTTTGGAAATCTCCACCCAGGGCCCACAAACATTTAAAGAGTCCTGCACTTACAGCTTCCTCAGCCTGTTTCTTGTATGCTTTCACTTTTAACTGCAGCTTGTCCACCAGGTCCTGGAGCCAGAGAATATTCTTCTTATCCTCTTCAGACTGTGGGAAGTGAAAATCAAGTCAGCCTCAGAAGATGGACCGAGGTGATGCACGTAAGAGGGCAAAGCATTTGAAATACCTGGTAAATGAGCTCCTTCAGCCTTGGTTCATACTTGCGAGCACCTTTCAGTGACTCTATTCCTCGTTTCTGCTCGGCATCGAGCTCGTTTTCTAACTCATTAATCTGAAACACAGTATCATGGTGAAGACAGCAAGCTGCCAAGAATGGCTGCTGATTCTGCTGTAGGCTACTGGGAACCAGGGTTCTGCAGACTGAGACTGCAGAGAAAGTGGCAGTGCAGGGCAGCTTCCTGCAGCTGCTTCTTGGGGCTAGACTACCTAAAAACTGCTCACCACGGTATATAAGTAGTGACATAGTGTGTGAATCCATAGTTATTTACAGAAGGAACTTAAGTGTGCATACCTGGGGCATTTATAATCAAATTAGGCTTACATCTGTCAGACAACAGGAAATTGAAACAGGGAAGGGAGGGTTCTATCAAAGTTCACCAGGTAAATGGGGAAACTCTGTTTCATTCGTAATCTTCGAGTCCAGCTCATCCTCATGAATAGTCCTTAACAACCTCCCATAGCTCCATGCCTCTTTTGCCGTGTACATAAGTCAAACCTGGACACTAATGTTTTTATTTCAGTGTGGATATTTCCTTTCAAAGCCAAGAGCACCTAATTCCCAGTCAGTTGCGCTGTATTTTGGAACAGGAACAGTTGAAGAGCTCAATAAGTGGGTTAGGCAAATGGTCCATCTGGCCCAGTGCTCTGCCTCTGGGAGTGGCAGCAGCATATACTATTTAGGGACAGCATGGAAACCTGGCCGCTCTCTACTCCCCTCACACTTGTCCAGCTTCCACAGTCATTAGATTAGAGGTGTAAGGTGGCATATCTGTGCCTGTTCCCTTAAGTATGTGTATGAACCTGCTGATTTCTAATCCCTTTTTGAACCTTCTACCAGCTGCCTCTACAGCCTCCCATGGCAGCAGGTTCCAGAACTTCACTGCCCACTCTGTAAAGTACTTCCTTTTATTTCTTTTAAACTGATCTCCAGTTGAAGTTGTCCTGATCTGCATCATGTATCCTTATTTCTCATATTGTGCATTTTGATGAATAACTTTTCAGAATACATCTTGGTCCCTGCTGTCATGATTCTGTGAACTCTGATCACATCCCCCTCAGCCATCTCCTCTCCAAACGAAGTAGTCCTAGCCTTGTTTGTCTCTCCTCATAAGGCTCCACCCACTCAGCTGCCATTCCCTGGACACTTCTCTGTCAGGTCATTCTTGAGTTGCAGACACCAGCACAGCATGTGGTGCATTTAATATAGTGGCAAGTGATGCTCTCTGTCTTGTTTTCAGTGCCTTTCCTAATGAAGCCCAAAATTTTTTCTCTTTTGGTTTTTTGCTTCTGCTGCATATTGAACGAACAGTTTCTGAGGCCTGTCATAGATAAGACTGAGATCTCCTGGCTGAGCTGTAATTGCCAGTTCCACGTTCATCCCCCAGTAAGTATGTTTTAAATTATTTTTCCCTAGATAAGTTACCATATATGTCTACCCTGATGGTCATCTGCCACCATTTTTGCTCACTCTGTTTTTATGAGGTCATTCTCAAGCTCACCCACAGTGCAACATTCGAATACTCAGTGTAACTCTCATCAAACCTGCTGGAGATACCTGGGGTTGTCCCTGTTGTAACCTTCCCAAGAGGTTCCAGCAACCAAGGGCCCACTCAGGAACTTGACCTTAGATACTACCCTAGTCTTCACCATACCCTCGCCTCTAGTTTCTGGAGTTGCTTCTTTCCACCCTTCAGTGCCATCTGCTCGGCTTCATCCAGGCGGAGCTGCAGGTCCTTCACCGTCTGTTCCAGATTCCTCTTCATCCTCTCCAGGTGGGCGCTGGTGTCCTGCTCCTTCTTCATCTCTTCTGCCATCATGGCTGCCTGGTTGTAGTGCACAGTTACGTTACGAATATGCCTCCCCATCCCTGGCAGTTCTGTGCTCTCCCTGGGAGCAATGCCCAGCTTCGTGTTGCTGTATGGGTCTCCACATTCTCAGTCAGTCCCCGTAGCGGTGCTAAGGGTCTGTCACATAACGAGGATCACTGTTTCTCAGTATCTCTATTTCTAAAACTACTCTGCCTTGGAGAACAGTCAGGGTTGATGACAAGAAAAAAATAATTAAGGCATGCAAGTGACTCGGTACCAAAGTTTCATTTTTTAAGTCAGTGGAAATTAGGGGCATCTTGAAGCATCACCAGCTAGCACTCTGCATCTTTGGGCTCCCAAATGATTTTAAGTATCTGGCCATTTGGTGCCCAAATTTGCCAAAGAGTCAGACTCCTAAGAAGTTTTTGCCAATGAAATGACCCTGAGTATGTCGAACTACAGTGAAAAGCTTGTGCCTGCTGACATCTTCAGAACCCGGGATGGACAGCTGTCACCAATGTGACGGGGCAGAGGGGAAGCTGCAGCACCGCCGCTGGCGGGCAACCAGAACTACCCACAGCGCTTCAGGCCCAGGCACACCCTGACTTGATGCAACAGCATAACCATTTTGTTTCATTTTCATATACCTTTCCCAGATAGTCCTGAGATTTGTTTCTTCTGATGCTGTGGAACTGTAGCCTTGTTTAACTGAAACATTTCTATTCTCTTTTCATTTGTTACATGTCTAGCATTTGTATAGAAGCAGGTATGATTTCAGTCTTAATTTCTGCTTTTCTGCGCTGTGTCTAAACAGGACTTGGTTCAGACTACTCTTTGCTTATTACAATTTTGCCACCATCTGTTCTGTCCTGTCTATTACACTTATCCTGGAAGCAACAGTGAATGTAGGTATGGGGAGAGGAGACAGGATGCCTCTTCAATACAGACTGCTAGCAGAACATGAGTACAGGACCTAGACTGAAGGGGTCTTCCGTGGCAAGCAGCAGGGCAGAGGCTGTCTGGGGCCCATGTGGGAGGGATTGTGTGTCACCAATATTTTCTGTTCCTATGTTGAAGAATTGGTTCTCCTCCACATGATTGCTGCCTTTCTAAAGTGTAAAAGTTACTGCAGTAGTATAAAATGGAAGAGAGGCAAGCAAGAGGACTCACATCTGTGATTGCTTTCTTTGCTTTCTTCTCTGCATTTCTGGCTTCCTGAATGCTGTCTTCGACTTCATTCTGTAAATGAGTAATGTCCCCTTCCAGTCTCTTCTTGGCGTTGAGGAGGCTTGTGTTCTGTTGGGACAGTCAGAAGACAGGTCATTCCCACCCCATTTCATGCCACTCCCACATGTCTGTTGTAAAGGAGATACCAAGTACCTGCGAGCGGAGAAGCTGCGCTCACTCACTAGCATCCATCAGCTCCTGCTCAGAAACTTTCCGGGCTCGCTCGCTCTGCTCCATAGCAGCTTGCATCTCCTTCATTTCTGTTGTCATCAGATTGTTCCTACGCTCTACCATAGCAAGCTGCTCCTTCAGGTCATCATTCTCTCTCAAAGCATCATCCAAATGGAGCTGGGAATCCTTTGAAGGTGAAAGCACCATGAGACTCAGAGGCAAGCAGAGTGAGTGGCAAAGACCTGTAGGACAGTAGCCCTTGTGGTCCCTACCTTGAGTTGCCCTTGCATGGTTCTGAGGTGCTTCTGTGTCTCTGCTACCTGACAGTTGGCATGGCTCAGCTGTATTTCCATGTCATTCAGATCTCCCTCCATCTTCTTTTTCAGCCTCAAAGCATCATTTCTGCTTCTGATCTCAGCATCCAGCATGGTCTGCATAGACTCTAATACCCTCTGGTGATTCCTCTTCAGCTGTTGAATTTCCTCATCTTTCTCTGCACTCTTTCTATCAACATCAGACTTCACCTGGTTCAGCTCCAGCTGAACACGTAAGATTTTTCCCTCTTCATGTTCTAAAGAGCCCTGGCAGGGTTGAAATAATATCATTTGTCTCTGTAGTGTCCATTACTGGGAAATGCCCATGCAGAATTTTGACACTTTGCAGCCAGTAACTCAGATATATTTGCCTTACTGTGGACCTTTAGAAAAGGCTTAGCACTGAAAAAGCTGACTGCTATTCCCATACGCAAGAGTCATTATACCTCAGCTGGATATTAATCAGTAATTTAGGAGTAAGACTCCTTAGGAAAATGCCTCCAATACCACAAGGTCTGGGCACTGAGGGCTATGTTGACACTGCAGAGATAATAAAACATGTGAAAACATAAAATAGGACAGCCAAGCCTCATGCTCAGAAGCAGCTTGCCTTCTCTTGCATCTCCATGCTGAATTCTGCTTAGGGGCTCTGCACTTAGTCCCACCCCAGTGACTGTGGGCATATTCCCCTTCCCTATAGCCTTTTTCCTCTGATACTCATATCATCTAGCTTCAGATGGCTAGGAGTTAAAAGCCTGAGGCTGGGTCTTTACAACCAGTGGACAGAAATAAGCACATCCAGAGAATGAAACAGTTGATGTACCCTTGGCATACTTTTTAAGAACAGACCCTGCAGAGATGCCTATTTCTCCTTTTTGATTCTAGAATGAGCCTATGGTGGCTAATTCAGGATTAAACTGATGACATTTAAATGCATAAATTAGAGCAGATGGGTTTGCATGGCCACTGTAACTCTTGCTCCTCCTGCCCACCCATCTAGTGAGATCTAAAGATTAGAGATATGTCAGTTGTTTTTTACTTCTTTTTCTACCTAAGCGGAGTTACAGAGAAAATAAGGTGAGGCTCTTCTTGGTGGTGGACAGCAAAAAGACAAAAGGCAACAGTCAGAAGTGGATACAAGGGAAATCCTGACTGCATATAAGGATAAAAATGTTTTCCCATTAGAATGATGCTGCACCGGGAAAGGTTGTCCAGCAATACTATGAAATCTCCGTCCGTGGAAATTATAAAGACCAATTAGACAAGGCTTTGAGCAACCTAATGTAACTTTGAAGTTAGCCCTGCTTTGAGCAGGAGGTTGAACTAAAGACGTCCAGAGATCCTTTCCAAACTAAGTTAATTCTGTGTCTCTGTGTTTGAGCTATGCCCTGGGTATACCATGGGCAGCTCCTTGAAATGCTCTCTAAGGCATTTTGTGGAGAATCAGATATGATCATACAGAAGTAATAAAAGCTTTTCCAAGAGACAGTCAGGGCAGATAGGGAACAACAGGCAGAACTCAAACAAGAGGGAACTGAAGGAGCTCCCATCTGTCATGGATTGGGAAAAAAGTAAGATTTAAAGTTACGAAGAGCTGAAGGATAGCCCAAGACAGTAAGGAAGACTGAGAAATCTGGAACTGTGGGACCTGGTATGCAACCTGTGTCAACAAAGAATGTCAATGTACCAGTGGCACCTCCAAGATTCAGCTGATCCCCAGCAACCTCTCCATGTTCATCAGAACCCATGTCCTGTGAACTGACTCCTCTTTGAATGTCTTACTGACTCCCATTCATTGAAAGTGGAGGAACTGAAGAAATATAATCTTAATTCTCTTCAACATTCAGCTTTCTTTGAACAGGAGGTGACATTGAGAAGACTTTTAAGTATGATTTACACCTGCTCTGAAAACATCCTTGATTAATTTGACTAGAAAACAAAAATTGTCAGAATTTTGAAATTCAAATGACCTTTCTTCAGCCTTTCACAGGAGCAAATTCAAACAAGTGGTGCAAAATGAGCTCATTTTTAGTCTGGGATTGAGTTTTTTTTGTGCACGATAGCACAGCAAGGAATGACACACTGGTACGGGAGAGGAGCAGTCCCTGTGCTATTTGGTCTGCTTGTGCTCTCATACTGCACCTTTGTGACAGTATCAGGATAAACAGGAATATATAATCTCCAAATTTTCTCCATTCATGATCTCTCTAAAAACGAGCCCCCATACTGAGGACACTCACCTCTGCTTCTTCTAATGCTGCTTGAAGGTCACGCTTTTCTTGCTCGATTTGCTTCTTTGCTTTCTCCAGTCCGTGATTAGCTTTTCCAGATTCAGCAATCTGTTCAGTCAGATCACAAATTTCCTCTGCAACACAGAAACCATACACTCAACTCATCTTAGGTAATGTCAATGGCACCTGCAATTGCTGTTTGGCAACGGGAGTGATGGAAGAGATAATGATGTAATGTGATGCAGCAGTAAGGAGAAATAATAGGTCTTGTCTCATGTGCAATCTTTACTTCTGATTACCTGCTATTTCCAGTTCAGTGTGCAATTTGAAAATGAGAGGGACCAACTGGAGTGAGCTCAGAGAATAATGTCAGCTTCCTCTGGATAGTGAAATTACATCTCCAGAGACAGTCCTGTTTGATTGCTCTCTTTATCCTCAGATACTCCTCCGGGATCATTCAGCTCACAAAAAGGAACTGAGTTGTGTTTCCTTTATACAGTTAGTTTGCTTATTAAATGCCAATCTGTTGTGCCACAGCTGCGTGGTCCTCCAATAATCAGGAGATAGACAACAGCCCTCCAGATTTTTGCTAATGGCAGTGACTGAAATAATCTGAAAATAATTATTATCTGATTTCATCATCATTTCTGTCCATTCAGTTAATTTGGTCCCTGTCCATGAATGGGACTATGATGGTGTGAAGGAGGGGGAATACCATGAGGAAGTAGGATGCTGTAATGAGCTGTAGGCATGTGCTTACAGGTGACTTTGTGATCAGTTGAACAGGAAAGAAAGTTGCCTGACCAGAGCTTTGTGGGAAAATCATAAAGAACAAAACCCTGTGAAAAGGCAGAGGTCTGGTAGCCCAGAAACATGGAAGCATTTTAGGACTCATGGTGGATCCCAGCTGATAGAGATCTGAACATACGCTGGAGGTTCTTGTTCTCCCGTCTGACAGTCTCAGCCTGGTCACGCATTTCTTCATAGGCATTCTTCATCCAGAAGATCTCAGTGCTAAGAGAGCGAGACTCCTTCTGGGCAGCTTCCAGCTCAGCCTGACTCTCCCGGTACTTCTGCTTCCATTCAGCCAGGACCTGGAGTGACAGGAGCATAAGAATGATCCATTCTGCAACACTCCTGTCTCTGCATGTTTACAGGACAAGAACTCAAGAGGCATGGCCTGTCTTACAGTCTTTTGCTTTGGACTGTTCTCTGCCTGTGACAATCAATTCACTGTGATACATACTCTGGGTGTTTTGGTGGAAGCTACTTAAATTGTCCTCCGCAGTCAGCACCAGTGCATACCCCAGACTCTCAGGCAGAAGTTTGGGTTGACACCAGCCTGGACACAATGTGGTTAGTATGACTGAGGCTGTGTGAGCCTTTTTATTATTGCAGGAGCCAGTGGTCTTGCACTCAGTCCGCCAAGAAAGATCATGTTAGAACATGATCTACCGACTCCTGAGTTTGATACCACAGCCCCGCAGGGCATCTTTTTTAGCATATTCACCTATTTCACTCACACAAGGCTGTGCCAAGGCACAAGGGCTGTACAACATCACTTGGCCAAACAGTGTTGATTTTTTAAAATGTTATTAAAGGCAGTGAAGGCTGGACTTGTGTAAAGGAGTCTGAGGCTCTGCCTAACCCAAATACAAGGCTGGCAGACTAGCACCAGGCGAAAGTCAGCACTTGTTAGCTTGCATGTGAATACCTGCTCAGTCTGCTTGATCAAAGACTAGATATGGATCCTCCCAATCTCCCTTGCAAAGACTTCATGCTTTTTAAAACTATCAGAAAGCTACTTTATTGTTTGCTGTGGTCATCTGGGGTTACTCACACCGTGACATTATCAGTACCCTATGTTCCGTTATGTGCTCCTTACCATAGTTTTGCTTTGGATAAAATGTAATTTATCTTACTGTGAGTGCAGGACTTTCATAATTTCAGAATTTGGCCTGGCCTATCAAATGTCTAACGAAGTTCAGATCTGGCAGGCTCTTTGAATGAACCTTGTCAAAATTCTTCTGCTTTTTATCAAATGCTGCACAGGCTGCGTTTGAGCCCTCCACATCAATCATGAGGTCATCCACTTCCCCCTGCAGCCTCTGCTTTATCTTCTCCAGTGAAGCACACTTTGAGTTGACAGCCTCAATCTGCTCCTCTGACTCCTGCAGGCACTGAGCAAGCTTCTTTCTGCAGGATGAGACAATCAGTGCTCAGAGAACGGAAATTCTGATGTTCTCAGAAAATGGACAGGAAGGGAATTTGGCATGGGAGAGGTGGGCAGAGGGAGCAACATAGAACGCTGTGATGGTGTGAACAGAGAGGATCGATAGGAGCCTGGGATGACATGGCACGCTGGAGTGGTGCATAGGCTGGGAGAATACTTACCCAAGGGGTTGACTGTACCAATGTGGAGAGGAACCAGAAACACACTTTCAATATTGGCAGTGTAAAGAATGTGATTTTTCAACTACTATGATTAACTCCGTAGTTAATGCACTGGAATTCTCCCTTATGTAGACACTCCTAAGCCTCTACTTCTCCTCCTTTAAACGTCTACTCACTCCCCTTTTTCACTCCTAACACATTACGAAGCACACTGCTCTGCATATTCCCACTACAAGCATATTCTGGTTTCCTTCAGTTCCTTCTCACATTTATACTTAAATATTCTTCTACTTGCTCCAGACCATCCCTCCACGTACTTGGCCTTCTCCAACTCTTCCGTGCGCTGAATAGCGTCCGTCTCGTATTTGTTTCTCCACTGGGCCACTTCACTGTTGGCCTTGGACAGGGCACGCTGCAGCTCCCCCTTGGCTTCCTGCTCCTCCTCATATTGTTCCCAGAGCAAGTCACAGTCGTGGCGAGCAGACTGCAAGGCGTGGGCCAGGGCGTTCTTGGCCTTGGTAGTTAAAATTATACAAATTGTCAAAACATTAACAATTTGTGACTGCATTTTTTTACTGTATTTTGATAAAAACTCCACATCTCACTGCCCATGTGCAACAGTTGCTAGAGTTGCTAGGAGCAAAGTGAATAACATTAGGGACTCTCTGTTTCAGACCTGATATTGTTAAGCAAGATCAGGTGCTTGTCCATCTTGTCTGGGATACTGCCTCTCAAACACATCTACACCAAGTGCTTCAGGCAAAGACACAAGAAATCCAGCAACAGACAAGGTGGGAATTATCTCTCAAGAAGTTTCCCTGAAAGCTTTTCAGGTAGAGTTTGGTGTTTATCTGAAGGTGGAAGAAACGTTAAACTGTTTTGCCATATCTAACCTGGGGAATGCCTGCACTCCTGCTGTCTTTCCTTTTTTTGGCTGCTGCTGTTTTCTTTGCCTCAGGGATTTCCTGTAGCAGTAAGGTATGCACACAGAGCTATTTTCATTCACTTCTCTCATGTTTTTGAACTTCAGAAAACATGATGAGAAGGACTTAAACTGTCTTCCTTATTTCATGTCTAATGTCTCTTCTCTGTGCTATGCTCCAAGGCAAAGTTCAAAAGTTTCACTGTTCTGATGTCTCCACCTTTCTCTGAGGAGAAATCTCATTTATTGTTTTAGCTCATTGATTTATTTTACAATTTGTTGGTCCAAATTAAAACAAGTCACCTTATTTTCTTCCTCTAGTTGCCTCTTCAGCTCTTCAGTCTGCTGAGTGAAAGCATGTTTGCCTCGAGTCAACTGAGAAATCAAGGACTCCTTCTCCTCCAGTTGCTGAGTAAGTTCACCTAATGAGAAAACGTTTATTTTTTTAGACAGAGATACGAGACATAAAACATATAAATGAGAAAAGCTAGCCATATGGAAAGTGATTACAAGATATTATGTGGTAAAATGAAAGGAGAGTAGCAATTTCATTTCCACCAGTAGGAAAAAGCTGTCAAAGAGAAATGTTGTTCTGGCCTCAAAGGGAAGGGGAAGAACTGACCAAAAACTTACACATTCATTTTGATTGACAGTGCTTCTTTTGGTTTGGTTTTATGTTTGCCTGGGTGGAGTTTCTATGACTGCCACCAGGAGGAAATTCTATGGTCTGAGTTTTGTTCAGATCACCCAGTGATGAATGTATTACAAAATGCAGACATTAAGTACTTAAGTACTTGGCATAGTACTATTACATTTCATCTAGAGACACACCATTCTCAGTCTGTAGACGTGTTTTCCGTGCGTTTAGATCATTAATTAGTCGCCTATGTTCATCATCTTTGGTTCTGACTTCACTGAACTAGTCTTCGAGAGCTCGGCACATCTTTTCCAGATTGCTCTGTTAAGAGATAGAAAACATACCCTTCAGCTCATCTTATTGTTCAGAAAAACAATGGTAGTGATGAGAAATGTTTCTTCCTGTGCAGCAACCTTGGCTTTGGAGACGGACTCCGTGTTACTGGCCAAGTCGTCAATCTCCATCTTCAGCTCACTCTTCTCCTTCTCCAGCTTCTGCTTCACTTGTTGCAAGTTGCTGATCTGCTCCCCAAGCTCAGCTGTGCTGTCCGCATGCTTCTTCCGCAGGGCGGCAGCCGTGGCTTCATGCTGCAGCGTGGCCTCTTCGAGGTCATGACGCATCTTCTGAAATTCTGCCTCACACTTCTTGTTCACGTCAATCTGAGCTGCAGTAGCCCCTCCTGCTTCCTCCAGGCGCTCGCTGATCTCCTCTAGCTCCCTGGAGAGGTCAGCCCGATGCTTCTCTGCTTTTGCCCGAGAGGTTCGCTCTGCCTCAATTTCCTCCTCCAGTTCCTCTGTTCGAGCCTGTGAAAGTTGATTGGTTAAATGAGGACTTCTGAATAGACAGATCTGAAATTATCACTAAGGAATAAAGAGCAAACATTCACATCCATTTATATCAGCATAGAGAGTGAAGCACCACTAGAAATTTCACTTAATTTTGTCCTAGGACATGCAATATTCAGTTTTGGAACAACAGTGAATGTAAAATCTGATATTTCATTTTATGTTATAGCTCAGAATGGAGTTCTTATGTTATGAAGGATCTAGTATTGCACTTTTCTGAAGAAACAGGGAATGTGTCCCTGGAAAATGTAAAGGAATGTGAGTTTCTTAGAAATTTCCCAAAGGTCAGGCCAAAACAAAGCAGTGTCCTCTCTCCATCAGCAAACAAGATGGAAGGAACCTTGAGATGAGCAACCATGGGATAATAGCACTGAAGAGAACTGTCTTCCTGGCTCTGCATTTAGAAGGTGATTTCTGTCCTGATCATGACAGATTATGTCATATTCTATTGTTTTCTTAGAAAAGTAATTCTCAGTGGCTTCACTACTGTTATAACGCAGTATCTGATCCATTTTCAAAGCCTGCCACAAGCTTCACTTAAGAAATTTCTTACATAGTTACGTAAGACTAGAGTCCAGAGCTTCTGTAAAAGTGCCCTGAGATGGGAACAGCGCCCAGAGTCCATGTTAATTGTTTTATTTATGTGTCGGAAAATATTTTTGTAGAACAGTCTAAGAATAAATACTAATTAATTCTAAGGAACTTGTGCTTGGCCACTAAAAGTATCAATAACTCTTAGACTTTACCTGAAGCTCCTTAATTTTCTTTTGCAGCTGAGAACTTTGAGCCCGCTCATCTTCAATTTTACTTTGCAACTGGCTAATTTCAAAATCCTTTCAGTTAAAGAACAAGAATGCAAATTCAACACGGTTAAGAGAAAATCTGAATTTTAGAATTCAGAGCATAAAAAGTCAGTGCAATACTTTTTTAGCCTGTCATCCATCTGTTGCTTATCATTTTCCAGATCCATGATGGAATCCTGAGACATTTTCAGATCTCCTTCCAGTTTTCTCTTTGCTCTCTCAAGGTCCATTCGCAGTTTCTTCTCTTGTTCCAGAGATCCTTCAAGCTAAAACACATAAAACATACTTTGAAACACATAAATTATACTTTGAAAGTAACTATTCTTGATTTAAAAATCTAACTAGAGTTGGAAATTGATGAATAGTGAAAACAATCAGATCCTGTATATACTTCTCATCTCCACCTGTGCTACACTCTTGCTGCAAGATCAGAGCTGCCATTATGATTGGTTTCAGATATTAAGCTGTCCACAGCTCGGCTGTGCACAGTTGAAATGCAAGTTTTTGAAAAATACAGAAATTAAAATTTTCCAGTGGCTGCAGTTCCTAGCATATAGACTGCTAAATATTGACAAATTCCCAGTGTTCATAACTTTCTGGAGTGTAACTTGTTTATAACTTCCACACTGCACAGCAAGAGACTACGAATAACTCTGCAGCAAAGTTCAAACTGCCACAGGTACACTGCTCCAGCTAATTGGTTAAAACGGGGCACAAAAGTCTACAATGCTGAAATGCCCAGTGATGAACATAGTTTAAATAGGCAGGGAAAGATGAAAGATGTACTGGATTCCACAATACCCTGTCAACTGACAATGATTTATTAGCTGAAATTATTAGTGCTGGCTTGGCTGCTTTAGGTGTTGCTTATATTCCCAACTACAGATTTCTGGTCTCTTCTAATCCATCAGAACATCCTTATACACAATCCAAAAACTTTTTCTTACATCATCTACTTGCTGTTCCAGTTTGGTCTTAGTTTTGGTAAGTGTGCTGACTTTGTCTTCCTCAACTTGCAAGTCATCCAGTGTCTGCTGGTGGGCTTCCTGGAGGGCCTTTTTATCCTTAGTGAGTTTAGAAATATTTTCATGCAGGGCTGCCATCTCTTCAGTAAGATTCTTAACCTGTTAGACAGCCAGCATCCATACTGTGAGAGGGTGCCTTGAAAAATGACAGAGAACACAGTGAGTGCACCCTTGCAAAATCTTGCATGGATGTAGTCAAAATGCTCTCCACAGAAGGTCTGCATCGTTCATGATGAGGGTAGCAACAAGTGTCATGCCTGACAGTCACACCTCTCTGGCCCTGCAATGGTAGGAATTCTTGCTTAGGATCCAGTATTATTCTCAGTGATGGCAGTGAAGGGAACCTCAAGGTTGTCATTACATCTCTGCTAGTATTGTTTCCACAGCAGAACCAAACACTGTCACCACAGACGTGGGCTTTTGAATTCTAACACATGTATCTCAATTCTGTCTCTTCATATTGATTGCTGAGATATATGTGAAGAGACCTGTGCTTTTTCTGGGAGATAAATAAGTTAATGACTACCTGATATAGACTGTCCTTGCCACACTGACAGTCTGAGCCTTAGAAGTCAGGAAGAACTCTCATTGTACCATCAAGTCAATGGAAGGAAAGGATTTTCATCCTAGCTGAGACCTGGGCTTCTTAAATATAAGAGAATTATAAGAAAACATTTGACATCTACAAAATCAATTCTCCTCAATGCATGTGAGAAAGGACCAGCATAGCCGTTCTGTGCTGAGCTACTCACAAGCATACTAGTCCTCCATTATCCACAGGAGACACAAATATACTGATTCCTTATGACTGCAAATAGCCAAATATGGAAATTCTTTATCAAGCACCATAACAACCTCTTAACTCTTTTTGAACTGTCACAGAAAATATATTTTTCCTAAGAGGAAGTTACAATTTTAACAAAAAAATTTCTGTCACAGGTGATTAAGTGGCAATACCTCTCTCCTATGCCTTGGGCACATATCACTTCCATTCAGAGCACTTAGGAATGACTACAACTTCCCACAAAACAGAAAACTGTCTGGGAAAACTGTCTGGGGAAGAGTAATTCCCTGATTCCTCTTTCACCTTATTTTCTGTTGCATGCTTCTCCTTTTCCACTTTGGCCAGAGTAAGTTTAAGATCATCAATATCTTTCTTAAGCTCAGAGCACTCATCTTCAAGTTTCCTCTTCTTTGCTGTCAGTTCAGCATTCGTCTCCTCTTCATCCTCCATTCTTTCACTTAGTTCTTTGATTTTAGCTTCCAGCTGGATTTTACTTTTGATGAGTCCTTCACATTTCTCTTCAGCATCAGCTAGATTTTCACTCTCCTGTCAGAACATATTGAAGGCACGTTATATTTATCATAAAAATGACAAAAGGCAACATATGTTGTTCAAGCACCACCTCCAGGAAATTGATTACACAAGTCGGCAGAATTTCCTATGCAAATCATAGTAATGCACATAATTCGATCATGAGGAAATTGTCGTGCTCAGTTATTCCTTCAGCTGGTCAGATGGTTTGACTACAATACCATGCAATAGACTCACACAATTCAGCAAACTGGATTTCATGGAAGCATGATCTTAGATGTGGATTTGTAAAACATATAGCATTTCAAAGTCATCTTTCACAGAGTGTTGGTTGATTCTATCTTTAATAAGCTCCTCCAACTCTAATGACACAGGTCAGACTGTCACTCCCCAAACTTCTCCCACTTTATTCACGTGAGGCTAATCTTGCTCCCATTATTCTCTAACCTCTCTCTCAGCCAAGACGGGGTCAAGCTCAACCTAAATTGTAGCCTGCAACTTTTACTATAACTAACATTGAGACACACGATTAACAGGTAAAATTTTGTTGAAATTAATGCTACTATCATATATTCTAGGTAGAATACCAGAAAAGGTATCTGTTGCCTCCCAGAAGAGTTATGGCTGAAAGCCATCACTGCAGTAACAGAAGATGGCATGTTTAATTCTCTCTCAGATTCTGACTGAAACCCACAGCGCACTGAAAATCATGGCTAGTGAGTGTACATCTTCTGAGGACAAACTTGGAGAAGATAGTGCTTGAGGAATCTTTCAAGCAGGATTGATAGAAATTCCCCCCAGGAAAAGGGGACTTAGCGAGAAGACAGGAAGGACTCTTCCAGTACTGAAACAGTGAGAAACGGGGAGTCGAGAAAGAGTCAGACAACACATTGAGGGCAATGATGATCATACCTTAGGAGTTCTTTTATGTTCTAAAATCTGAAATCTGAGTGCTTTCAAAGGCAGCCTAACCTGGAAGTCAGTTAACGTAGTTAAACCTGGCTTCTTGGTTTTTTTGGCTTACCGTCCATGAAGGGGTTAAAGTGAAGCCCCAAATGCTTGTAAACTAGGTAGGTTCTGAAGAACAGAGCATTAAGTACCAAGAAGGGTACAAAGAAACTCAGAAAACTGGGTAAGGTTAAGTTGAAGTTCTGAAGAAGGATTCAGGTAATGAATCTGATCTTCAGCATGCACAGTTACAGCCTCAGTGCTTGAAACAATACAGCACTCTTGTCAAAACCCAACTGGTTCAAAAGCACATGGAAACAAGTGGCAGGTCCACTTGCACCAGACTGCCCTTGGCCATGTAGTATCTTATGACCTTTTAAACCTGACAGTAAAAGAGTAAAACGCTCCTGTGTTGTCAATTTCAGTCTCTACTGAGCAGTATTCCAGAGAAAAGCATCAGTCTTAGTTTCAGAGTTTCAGTCCTGTCTCTGACAGAAAAGCACCCCTGCCCTGGCTCCATGTTATAATGGTCAGCAGATGTGGAAACAGCCTGTATTTCGTACAGAATCAGATACCATTGTTAGGAGCACATTGTATATACTGTGGAACATCTGATTCTTCCACTGGTGATTGCTTAATAGTGAAGTGGGTTTACATGGGAGCCCAGTCAGAATTTCTTGTATTCCTACTGGTGGTAATGTTTTATATGTGCTTTGTACTCACTTTGCTTAGGTGTAAATGACAATACCAGACACAAAGCAGTGGAGAATCTGGCCCTATTACATGTCTGTTTATGAAGAACAATGGAAAAGAGAAGGGAAAGAGCAGCACAATAAGAGGAAGTGGAGTAAATCTGAAAATGGAGGTTACTCACAGATTGAACCTGAAGCTGCAGATCATTTTTCTCTTGCAACAGGGTCACCATTTTCTCCTCCAGCTCTTTCCTTTTTGCTTCAGACTTTGCAAGCTCTTCCTTGGTTTTCTCAAACTCCTCCTTCATGTTGTCCATCTCCTTCTCAGATTCTGCGCTCTTCAGCAAGGGCTTCATCTTGAAGAACAGCTTCATCCAGGGCCAGTGCTTGACGTTCATGAATGCTCTAACATTGTATTGGATGATATAAATGGATTCTCTGAAAACACATGAAAACACAGTTTATGAGGCTGGTGAGATTTGGGTTGGAAATAGGCACTGATTATTGGCATCGGCATTTTCCTCAAGGAACTTCTGCATGAGACTTTTTTCCTCACCTCCCTTGCTTTTATTAAAGAGTCATTTCTAGGCCCTTGATTGTAGAATGGCTGGTTCAGTAGAATGAACAATAACTATGTCTGGATATAAGAGGGAGAAATACTCCAAACCAGATGAACTTCTCTGGCATGTTGCCTGAGAATCTCTGAGACTTTCCTCAGTCTCAAAGAACATGCAAGTGCTCAGGTGAATACTAGAATGAAAACTGACATCCCTGAAGTACTGCTGCTGAGATTACAAATCTGTGAGTTACTGTCGATTGTGGAAACAGCAGCTTGATGCTTTTTGGGTCACTCAAAATAGCAAATACCATATTAGAAATTATTAAGACAGAAACTGAAAACAAAAATGAAATCTTTTTATGGTATTGGATGCAAAAGGATGTTGTTGATGCCTATAGTTCAAGGGGAGATTAGACAATTCCTTGCAGAAAAATCCAGTAAGAGTTACTGAATTCTCAGAAACTAACCCTGGCTCAGGAAGCCCCTGAGCTAAACATATACTGCAGAGTATTACAAATAAAAGCAGCTGGTTGGCAGAGCATCCTATACATTTATGCAATCCTTGCTCCCCCTAAAGCTTTCACTTGTCAACAACATTTGAGAAAGTTTGCTTGGCTCGCCCAGTGCTGCCACTCCTACACTCTAAATTTTGCATGATTCATCACATCTCAAAGGGAGAGAGCTGAAATGGGCAGGGTATCTGGGATGGTCAGAAGTATGGAGTACCTTCTCTGGTAGAATTCTTCATCTTAGATGATGGAGCCATGAAAGAAAATTAAAGGAAGGAGAGCAGAGAGCAATTATATGCCATTCCTTACAAAACCAATGACGTGATCCAATGAAACTATCATCAGACAACATGTTCAAAACAGACAAACCTTAGCACTTGTTCAGTTGGCTATCTCTGTCACAGGGTTCTTTAAAGGTTGAAAATGGTAAGTGCATTCCTGGAGAAAAGGTTCACTGTTAAATACTAAATATCATGGTCCAGCTGCATGGTCCAATTGCTAAATAGCCATTGCCAGAATTTGGGAGGCTATAGCAAGGAAACTATTAGTTTGTGCTTGCTCTCTTTCCCCTAGTCTTTCTAAGGGTCTTTCCCGAGGACAGTTTTTTGCCTGAGACAGTGTACTGCATTGCTGGACTTTTGGTCTGACACAGTTTGATTATTAGTATTTTCTTATATTACCTTCTTTCATTCATCTTTTTAAATTCAGTTCTCATGAGGTACCCTCTGCACATAGCTTGTGTATGAGTGATGAGGCTCACAAGCTTCTCGTCTCATCTCTTCTAGGAGTCCCAGGAGACCTGCCTTGAAGAACACCTAGAACATGAAAGAGGGTCAGTTAGTTCGAGGCTTAGGCAGATACACAACCATTGGCAGCTGATGCAGCGTAGTACAAGGCAGTTTTGGAAAAAATCCTGCAGAGTAAATGTTTAACAGCTAGAGAAATTTTGTGTCAGTATTCATATCCTCAGTGTTCCTGTGATTCATGACAGATCACTCTATGTATGATCCAATTACATTATTGCAGTGTTATTTGATGCCTGCTCCAGCGTAGGTTGTGGAAGATCTAGCTCATCAGTAGTTACTAAAATAAAGAGTTAACTTTCAACTTAGTACTATATCCTACTCTGTCTCTTCACTGTACTCTACCCTTCTCTGTCAGGCTCAAGGTTTGCTCTGTAAACTGACTTAGAGACGGCTTGTGAAGCATACATGATGATGTCTCTTCAGTAGTGTAGGCGATTGGGTTTTTGTCCAGAGATAGTACTGCATTGGTTGTGCTGATCAGAGAATCAGTGTCCCACCTAACACTGCTTTGGGTATGGAAGATAGACTTGTGTGCGTGCCTAAATCCCCTGAAAAGTCTGACTGTCCAAACTTGTCTGAGCCTGTCTAACACGCACTGATATAAATTAGTTCAACTGGCAGGAGAAAGGGGCAGCACTGCTTCTAGTTGCAGCCACACTGGGTTATTCTGGTAGTGTGGTGTTCCCAGGGCTCACAGTGCTACCCCTCACACATATCCCCAGAACCAGGTAAGTTCTCCTTCTTGCTAGTGGTATACTTCATTTCTAGTCATTGTGAAGGCTGATTTCATTTGCCAGAAATACTTTCAACAAACAAACAAAATTTTTTGCCATTAATTATACCCACTCTTCCGCAAGGACTTTACCTTGGTGTGGCCAAATCTGTATTGGTTGTGGTCAACATCAATGGAGGAAAGAAGCTTTTCCAAAGCCTTTTTGCTGTCAATGAATTGACCTTCTGGAATGGCTGAGGCATTAAGAATCTTGTACCTGTGGTAAGAAAAGTTGCAAGGACTGGTTGCAAACAGGGTGAGGAAAATAGGATCCATTGTATATCATAAAATATACGGAAGCTGAACTATCTGAAAGCAGCTGAATATGCCATCTGAAATCTAGACAGTCTTGGCTGAACAGAACGTGATGACAAGAGGACATGTCTGCTCTTCAGAAGAATCTGCTGGCTGTGTAACAACACAGTATGTTGTTACATACAAAATTAAGTGCATATTTAAGAGTGTCTGCAGGTCCAGGAATTAGGAAGAACATAGAACACATCAACCTCTTCTCATCTTATTTCATTGATCAGAGGAATGCTACTCAAATTAAAGTTGGGGGTGAATTAAAACTACTAACAAAAATCAGCTCTATTCCAAACGGAATGCAAATCTTGCACAGCTCACAGTCTCTACAAGTTGTACCACTGAATCCTTGAGTTTGGACTAAAAATGGCATGGTATTACTCCGTAAATGCTAACAGCAGTCTTAGTGTTTTGCAAGATAACCTAAAGATTAAGGTAATCCTGTGTCATGGATAGGACCACCTAATCCTTCTTGAAGGGGTTTCTTCAGATACATCAATGAGGATGTGTGACTGTACACTGGAGCACTGCATATTCTCAAGTCTACCTTGAGAGACAATATGTAAAATCAAGACAGTGATAACGGTGCAGTGAATTTATTCTCTATTTTAGGCTTCCATTGTAGTTCCTCCTGAACTTCAGTACATTTCCTTTGAACTATAAAGCACTTTGTGGTTTTGGACCATGGCCATTATGGATAGATTCCTTCACGTGTCACATCAAATAATGATTTGACAATTGAGACCTTCTAAGGCCTTACTGAACGTCAGGTTGCAGGGCATTTTCAGAGAGGTCTTGGGTCCTTTGCACACCAGTTCAGCATGGAAGATGCTACTGTTACATTTAATTATAACAGCAGCCCATTCTGATTCAGCACTTTATAGCAACTGAGCTCGCATGAACCAGTTCAATTGTCTCCATTTCAAAGATGAGGAAAACAAGGCACAGGATGCAGGCTAGTGACAGACCACCACCAAAACCTTGGATTTTTGAATGCTTAGTCAGTGCACTCTAAGGAGGCTGCGCTGACATGTATTGTTTTTGTATCTATACTCTGGCAGACTTACAAAGAACAGTCTATAATGACACTTAATTCGTTACACTACAAGCATTTTGCATCTCTGAATCATTGGGCATTGACTACAGTTTAGAAATGATACTAGTTCTGATGAATCAAGAAATCTCTGGTCTGATCAAAGAAGGGAAGACTGGAGCGACCTAAGACAGTATTAATGACTTGGTTCCCTCAAATGCCACTAATCTAGTCTGATTTAAAGAGTGTCTCCATGATGTCACCAGAGTTGTCACCTGAGTTGTGGGTTTACTGAGACCTTATCTTAACATGACAGTAATAACTGAAGACCTACCGTTGCTTAAAGTCCGCATAAAGGATTCTGCTTGGAAACCCCTTCCTGCAAATTCGGATACCTTCTAGAACCCCATTGCACTGCTGCTGATGCATCACCAAGTAATGGTCCATTTCACCTTAAACAAAAAACATCCATCATGACTCTCCTTTTCTTCCAAAGAATCTCCATATGTATTAGCATTCCAGAATGACCTCCTTTTTTTTTTGATAAAATTCAACCAGTTCTTGATTAAAGATGGAGGAAGTGAAGACAGAACATGCTTTCAATTCATAGAAGTTGCAGAAAGCTGCTTCAGTGAGCTGAGCTTTACTAAGAATGAGTGGCAGTGATTGTGAATTGTCAGTGGCCAAAAGGCCTAAGGCTACGTTACTCAAAAATAGTAGGAGAGTGCTTTAGGAGACCAGCTGAAAAATCTTAACAGCATCAGCATCCTCGTTGGACGTAGGTAGAGGTGGCACAATGTAGAGTGTAGTACCATCTAGACAATCAGCTCTTCACGTTATGTAAGATTTTACCTTGGATTTGCCATGCAAGTATTGATCATACTCAAACTTGATTAGATTTGATAGCTAGATAGATTCCTACACAGGAGTGGACAAGCAGGTTGCTTAAAGCTCTCAGTCTGCCTATAGGGGACAGTTGATTAAAATTGGAAGAATTATCTTTCAGGAGAAAGATAAAATATCATCTACTGGATATAATAATCAACTGTATTTCTAAGTCTTATTCCCAAGTATTTACAAACAAAGTACAACTGGCAGAATAAAACCCCCTTGGAATCACTTTGTCATGCAGAAATTTCCATCAGCTGCTAGAGACATTAATTAGTACAGAATGGTCCATACCCTTAACTTTATCTTTTCAGTGTAATCAATAAAGGTGTACCCAAGGAATTGTTAGAAAAGTTGAGCATAAGCAGCCTAAAACAGCTAAAAATCAGAAGATGTCCAATTTCTCTTCATTTCACCATCCTTAATTTTGCTCACACAGTACTACTTTTCTTTTTCTTAAAAGGCAAAAGTCAAGATTCTCTCTGAGTCACCTCTGTCAAAACAGCCAACTGAACATTAAAATGACAGCCATATCTGGCAAAATCATTCATTCAAATATGCTCTTCTATTTTAGTAGGTTTCCTTAATTCCCCCCTTACACCTTCTTGACTGTCAAGACCCCAGTGGGATTCCCCTTTCTTCACTTTAGGATATGAATGGTGGACATTTCCATTTGGGCTTCATTTATAGTCAGTGAAGTGAAACAGTTTCTTCTAGCATGTGATTCATCTCATCCTAAGATAGATGTATAAAAGGGGCCAGATGAGTCATACCTTAAAATGCCAGCTTCTCTCCACTGAGTATAAAAGGAGTTTAGATGAACAGCTGAAATGTGAATGTCATACATATATGTGTTGCTTAAATCCTGCTTGTCGTCTTCAGGGTTACACAGAGAGACTTAAACAAGAAAGGTTAGAAACGTTCTGAAATTGGTCTTTTGTTTCCTGAGCAGATTAAACAGATGCTAAGCTCCTGTTTCCTGGTACTCCTGCTGCATCCACTACATTCTACCAGTATCTACCTTACCATTCTACCGGTATCAGACCTCATAATGATAAGACTCCTAAAACCCACACAGGCAAGTCTCTCCCCAAGTACTTTAATTTAATGGCCACATGAAAATACTCCCAAACTTCACTGTTCTTGGAGACTAAACTCTTTGTGAGACCTTAAATAAACAAAGGAAAAAGAGTAACTTTATCTCAAAATGCTTTCCAAGTGCTAGCAGCACCCAGCAGCTTGTACATGGAATTCCACAAATATTATATGATTTCTTTGACAGTCCTCCAGCTCAACGACTCAGATCCTAACACTGAAAATTTAGAAATTGATAAGTGGTCTTGGGCTGAACCCAACAGTTCTGAATGACACAGTGGTCCTTAAAACTAGGCATTTGTTAGGGATTTGCTAATGCTGTTACCCACAACAGACAATCTCATCTATAATCAATCAATCAATCTCAGCTGTAATCAATCCTATCTTTATCATCTTCAGCTCGGTACACATATTAAGCAAAGATGGGTAAGTGTTGTGGACTGTGTAATGCTCAAAATTTTACAGTCACAGTAAACAATACAAAAAGATTTATGTGGGCACTGTCCCACATGCCAACCCCCACAAGAACTTCACATGCAAAGGCAGCTGTTCTGGAAGAAGTTGGTGTGGAAGCTAAGCAGGCCAATTCCTGTCAGTCCTGTGTCTTCAGAGTATAATGATGGACTTACCAGGTGTCTTGGTCTCATTAGGAATCAGGCAACGCACAAAGTGAGGATGGGTATTTCTCAGGTTAGTCATCAACTTGTTTAGATTTTCCTGTGATAGAACAAAACATGGGTTTGAGCTTTGAGCTACAAAGCTTTTGCATTCTTATTCAAATGTCAAGGAGTTATAGAATCACAGAATGGTTTGGATTGGAAAGGGCCTTTGAAGATCATCGAGTCCACCACCCCTGCCATGGGCAGGAACATCTCTCACTAGATCAGGTTGCTCCAAGCCCCGTCCAACCTGACCTTGAACACTTCCAATGATGGGGCATCCACTATTTCTCTGGGCAACCTGTTCCAGTGTCTCACTACCCTCATCGTAAAAAATTTCTTCCTTATGTCCAATCTAAATCTACCCTCTTTCAGTTTAAAACCATAGCCTCTTGTCCTGTCACTGCAGGCCCTGGTAAAAAGTCTTTCTCCATCTTTCTGGTAAGCCCCCTTCATATATTGAAAGGCCACAATAAAGTGTCCCTGGAGCCTTCTCTTCCCTGGGCTGAACAACCCCAACTCTCTGAGCCTTTCTTCATAGGAGAGGTGCTCCAGCCCTTGGATCATTTTTGTGGAAGCATGGCTCATTTAAAAGGAAATTCACATACCCTGAACACAGCAGACACTGTCTGGAAAGAGCCCCCCTTCTTCTTAGTACCTTTCTTGCCACCACCACTATCACCTTGGAGGAAGTAGATAGGAGGTGAATGGTTAGAGTAAGCAGTATGTTTTGTAGGCCTCACCTTCCTTTCTTTGGTCATGGGCCAATAAAATAATTAATTTTTAATTTTAAATACTGACCCACTGCTGCATGAGTTTTAGTGAACTGCTGCTAGCTGGTTGTTGATCAGTGTATGGTATATTTAATCTCAGATGCATGATTCAGGTTGCATCATAATGTATATGGCTTTGGTGGTATGGAACACTAAGGCCTGATATGTTTCATAGCAGTGTACTCTCTGCTACTCTTCACATTGCTTTTACTTATAGACATAGCCGCATTTTTAATTTTTTTTTTTAATTAGGTGAAAGGCCACAAGAATGTGGCTTAGCAGTGGACATTCATTTATCAGTGCAGTGAAGTATTCTTTAGAAAAATCTCCTAATCCAATGTTCCAGGTGAAGAATAGGGATCTATTCTGAGTTATAGCAGCCCAAGGCAGGAAGCAAATTATAGTCTCAGGAATACAAGTCCAAGCAGCTCAGTGCCGTTTCATATTTGCTGCACTGTTGAGGTCAATTAAATTGAGACTTAAATGGAGTCTTTGTGATCTGAACTTCACACCTTATCCAAAATTTTGTCCCCATAACCTTTTCTTCTCGCCTTCCTTATATTGATGATACCTGCAAGGACCATGGAACTACTTCATATCCAGCTGAGCATTCCTGGTGTTGCAAGAGAAAATGAGAGACACAGAGACTATAATTTAAGTCAGTCAGCTGACTCATCCCCAGTATTTCCTAGGAGCTTGCTCAGACACTTTGCTATGTCAGCCAAACTGAACTGCAGGGAAGTCCCCATGCAGTACTCTCCTGAGCCTCAAACCCTGCTGTCCATATGCCTGATGGCTGAGTTGACTACTACTGTATACTGCTGCTTCTTTTTGCCCAGCATCCATGCTGCCAGAATATTGGGTTTTTTTGTAGAGATCTGTGTGGCCATTTTTGGTAAGGCAGACCTATTGGCTGTCCAACTTGATGGTCTTCAGCCACAAAAAAGGGCAAGAGACTGGACTGCTCTCTGGTGCCCTTAGAGGACGTCTAAATTATAGTCTCTGTGTCTCTCATTTTCTCTTGCAACACCAGGAATGCTCAGCTGGATATGAAGTAGTTCCATGGTCTCCTTTTAGTTCTTCCAGTTCACCTCAAGAAACAAAACTCTGTTGCCAAAGACTATAAAGTGCTTGTGCTTTGCACATATATTTGGCACCTGTCTAGAGGATGAGTAAGCGTGCACGTTTCACAACGCAGTAAGTCAGGAACCATACACTCCCATCACTTTGTTTTGGACTTGCTGAGTTTTATTTCTCTGCACCACATGAATGTGGTGTTTTCAGCAGTTCTGCATGTTGGTATCTTAGTTTTGGCATATCTGGTTGCACACAAGAACAAGGTCACATTAGGGGATGATAGAGAGTCTAGAGTATACCACAGAGAGAAGAAGCAGAAGTAGATTTTAGTTGATTTTTGCCTTACCACTGAAAGAGCACTTACTTGTTTCTGTACCAGCATAGTTAGACAAAAGGAAGGACAGCAGCTTCAAGGATGATTTCTGGTACAGCCCCACAACAGTTTCATTCAGGGGATCCTTGTTCTTGTCAAGCCAGCCAGAGATGTTGTAGTCCACCGTGCCAGCGTAGTGCACCAGGGAGAAGTGGGCCTCAGCCTTGCCTTTGGCAGGCTTGGGCTTCTGGAAGTTGTTGGACTTGCCCAGATGCTGGTCATAGAGCTTGTTCTTGAAAGAGGTGTCAGTTGCCTGGGGGAACATGCACTCCTCTTCCAGGATGGAGAAGATGCCAATGGGCTGGGAGAAATATGAATACATGAAGAAAGTAAGTGGTAGGGAGAGAAAAAGGAAATAAAATGTCACCTTGTGTATGATTTGTGGCTTGTTTCAGTGACTGTAATTTGTAGTGCACAAGTTCTTAATACATCACTAGTTACTATAATAATCAAACTATAATTAGTCTGTGTTGCTCAAGCTACTACCCATGAACATGGCAACTCGACAATACTGTTTACATGCATCTTTGAATGAAAGAAAGGCTACATATATGTATATATATGCGTATTATAATCGTTTCCATCATCTTTTTACCCTACATTGTTAGGAAGTAGGTTTCAGCATCCTATTTGCGGGACTGATGCTGTTGTGTATGTCTGTTACAAGCCATCAGGTTGCAATTGTCAACGTGAACTTAATTTGATGGCTCCTCAGGATAGATAACTAATATCTAACAACTCCTGTTCTGTCTCCAGTGAATGTGCATGATGGATCAGATTTTCCTCAGCTTATATGGAGTGTAAATGGCAATAATCTGGCACTTTAGAATATCCATAGACTTTTAATTTGTCTCAGAATTATATTTAAAATTGGAAGTATTTGTCCTGGTTTCAGCCAGGATGAAGCTAATTTTCTTTCCAGTAGCTACTGTGTTTTGGACTTAGTGTGTGAAGAATGTTGATAATACACTGATGTTATTAGCTGCCGCTAAGCGATCAAGGACATCTTCCAGCTTCCCAGGTTTTGCTAATGCACAGGTGCAGAAAACTTGGGAGGGGTATAGTCAGTACAGTTGATCCAAACTGGCCAAAGAGAGTATTCCATACCACAGACGTTATGCACAGTATAAGTGGGGGTTGGCCAGTGGGCCAGTGCCTTTCTTTTTCCCTTTTTTTCATTCATTCGGGCCTTTTCGTTCGTTCATTCATCTGTTCGTTCCGTCGCTTGCTCACTATGGAACCTGCTGTTCTGGGATAGCTGCGGGGGAATATCCCTGTTCCCTGACTGCTGCTTGGGACGGGCTGTATTGATCGTTGGGTGGTGAGAAATTGTGCATCGTTTGTTTTATATATTCTATTATCCTTATATTTTATTATTATTAATATATAATATTATAATCTTTTTTTTTTCCTGTCTTGGTGAACTGTTTTTATCTCAACCCATGAGTTTTCCTTTTATTTCCAATTCTCCTCCCCATCCCCCTGGGGAGGGGGAGAGTGAGCTAGTGGCTGCATGGTATTCTGACACCAGCTGGGGTTAAACCACGACAGTATTTCGATCCAGAAATGTAGGCACATTCTCAGCAGCATCAGAGCTTTCATCTGAGCTACATTAGGTATCTATCTTCTGACAGTGCAGAGTGATTTTGCTGGAGACACTGATGTGACCTGCACTTCATTGGCCTAGAGAGAATTCTAGGAGTTCCTTCTTTGTATGAACCTTTTTTTTTTGTTTTGTCTGGTTTTTTTTTTTTTTAAATTTCGTAAGATGCCATTAGAAGCTTACATCTGATTTAAGCTAGATAGCTGCCAGAGCTAGATTCAGGGATCCTCCAGAGCAGCAGCAACTACAGGAAGTGGATGCTGGGCAGGAATGCTGTGTTTTGAATGAAGATTTTGCCCTCTCGGTGTGGTTGCTGTGTGAGAGCTCTGGCGTTAGTATTCATCTTGCCTAATTGTAGGTGTCTATAAAACAGAATCTAGATCTGAGTTAGCTATCCGGATTCTTCTTCTATAATGGAAGCATTATAAAGGCATTTCACAGAATCACCAACAGAACATACTTTATAAGGAGATGATTTGCATCCTAGAAGTGTCTGCTTCTTTCCTGTCATTACAAAAGTGACTACAGCATTAGATTAGCATGGGTGTTCCGATTCCTCTGGCTATAATACTCTGTATTGCATGCATATGGGACACAAAATGTGTGAACACTGAAGAGTAAGCATGGATTTTGGGTGTTAAATATAGCAATAGGCAACAGGCACTAGCTGTGAATGGTAGCGCTGCCTGTAGATGCTGCTATGTGGGAGGTTGGCAAGAAATGTGAGGCTCTTATGTGCAAAGACATAACCCATGGGTATGAATATTAAGCAGTGTACATGCATATGGGATGGCTGAATCAGTCACCAGGCACTGCGCATGGATGATACTGCTGGGAGCAGATACCTGTATGCTCCTGAGAAGGAAGATGTTTAGAGGTGTGCTGTCCTGGTTGCGGCTGGGATAGGGTTAATTTTCGCCAGGAGCTGGCCGGGGTCTATTCTATACCATGTGACCGTCACGCTCACTATATAGAGGGGGATGACCGGAGGGGGGGATCGCTGCTCGGGAGCAGGCTGGGCGTTGGGCTCCGGGCGGGGAGTGACCTGTCCGGGAAGCACCGCTAAGTACACGCTGTTGTTGTTATTGTTGGGGTTTCTTGTTTGTTTGTTTTCTTTCCCTTTGTTGTCCGGTTAAACTGTAGTTGTTGTTAACCCAGGAGTTTTGCCTTTCTTTGTCCCGATTCTCTCCCCGTCCCGCCGGGAGGGGCGGGGGGGGGGCGGGGGGAGGGTGAGCGAGCGACCGCGTGGCTCATCCTCTGGCTGGGGCTAAACCACGACATGTGCATATTGGATTTGCACATGATGTGGAAGTGCTGTGCACAACCACTGGCCACTGGCTTGTAACGTAGCAGTGAGGGGTTAATTCCCGTTAAGATCCCCAGTGCAGTAGCAGTGGGCAGCCACAGGGGGGCCAGAAAGAGTTGTGTTGCTAGAACCAGAAACTTAATTCTATCCACTACTGCAAGGAGTAAGACTTGAAGTTCACCTTACTGTTAAAGGCAGTCTTGTTAAAGGCACTAAATTAACATCAGTCTGTCATTCCAAAAGCTTTGGTTTTGTAAACTGCCTTTTCTTATGTGAGAGGGTCATTCAACAGTAATGTGTCGATTTATTAAGAATGACTGGACTAAAATAAATGACCATGAAAGAAATGTGCTCTCCTAAAATGAAAAGATTTCCTCTACCTTCTCAATGAGCTCAATGCAGGCAGCCAGGTCCATTCCAAATTCAATGAACTCCCATTCAATTCCCTCCTTCTTGTACTCCTCCTGCTCCAGCACGAACATGTGGTGGTTGAAAAACTGTTGCAGTTTCTCATTGGTGAAGTTGATGCAGAGCTGCTCCAGGCTGTTGAACTGCAAATTCAAAATATAAAAAAATGCCAGTTAGTTTGGAAAAGTCATCAATGGGCAAGCATACCTACTGTAACTCGCATCAAAAATTTCAAAGCCAGCAATGTCCAGGACACCAATGAAGTACTGTCTGGGCTGCTTCGTATCCAGCTGTTGGTTGATTTGAACAACCATCCATAGGAACATCTTCTCATAGACTGATTTAGCCAATGCACCCACTGAATTGTATACCTGTAAGAAAGACAGCCATGGCAGTAATGAAAGTTGGGTTAGGTTTAGACTTGAAAAAACTGTGAGCAAAATGAAAAGCTGATCAACTGTCTAGGTACCTGTTGGACATTTTGTCCTTTAGTTACATATTCATTCCCGACTTTCACCCTGGGATAGCATAAAGCCTTGAGCAAATCAGCAGAATTCAGACCCATCAGGTAGCCAGCTTTGTCAGCCACTAGGATCAGAGACAGCAAATGAGTTCAAAAGAGACGAAGAAAGGTGTCCTGATCCTCTAGGATGTCTCTGTTACAAGGAGCCTACTTTCCGTGCTACTCAAATGCACCTATTGTCAAGGGAAGCTGCTCTCCAGTCTCATGGAGAATGTTTTTCCCCTAACACAGGCAGTGTCTCAGTTGCAGCACACTCCTCTCCCACACCTGGAGGGCTTCAGCAATGCTTCATCTTTGTCTCTCTGTTTCCTTGTGGAGCATAAATTAAATCATTGACTTTGTGGAACTTGCAACAAACTTAAAAAATGTAGTTTCTGGAAGGGAAAATCATTCTCAGTGTTGGGCACTTTATGGGACGGGGTTGCTAGCTTCTCTCCTGGTGCAGTTCACAAGCAAACTCTGCAGTCAACACTACCTTCTGTGCTGTCCGGCTCCGCCTGCTCCTCCCGCTGCTTCTGCTTGAACTTCATGTTCCCATAATGCATGACGGCCCCTGTCAGCTTGTACATCCCCACCTTCTCATCAGGGCTGAAGCCCAGGATGTCTACGGCGCTCTGCAGAGGCAACAGGCAAGTCAGAGAAGGTCAGAGAAGCACAAGGGCTGATGCCCAAAGTGCCATTAACAGGCACGTGTGCGGCGATGGGAAGGTGGGGTTTCTCCCCCTGCCTCCTCACCTCCCTGCCCATGCCGAGTGGGTGTAGCACTGGCCTGGCCCCACGGGCGCTGCGGGGCAGGAGAGCCCGGGAGCTCAGTGGCCCCAGCCAGCCGGCCCTCCCCAGCTGCAGCCGGTCTGGCTGCAGGGCCGCCCCGCGGGTGCTCCGCTGTACTCACATCCGTCGCCAGCAGCTCCTCGCTGTCGTCAATGCTGGCAACAGTGACTTCTCCTTGGCTCACATAGGGGAAGTCGTAGGGGTTGGTGGAGATAAGGAGGAGATCTGCAGGTATACAGGACACCTTTGGTGGCACCAGGGCAGGTCACAGTGGAAGGAGAAAGCACTCGCTGAGTGTAGAGGACCGATAATGGGTGTGGCTTATCTCGACGAGGACCGATAATGGATGTGGTTTGTCTCGACATTGCCATCCTGGCAACGCCCCCCCTCCCCTGCCCCCGGCGGCCAAAGGCGCGAAAAGAGAAGAAAACGGCGCGAAACAGGAGGCGGCTTTAAGGGGACAGCGCGCCTGGCACGAGCCGCACGTACGCGGTCGCGGTCTGCGCATGCGCATGAGGGGGGGCCGCTATAAAAGGAGGCACGTGGGCACTCTGGCGGCGCAGTTTTTCTTTCCCTTCGCTGCTTCCTGCCATCCGTGTGCCTCTCCCGGACCCCGGCCTTGATGAAGCCTACGGCGATTAAGGACCTCAGACAGAGTCAGCAGAACATCATTGGACTCGGAGTGGTGGTAGCTATTTTCCCTCCCTTTCTCCAACTCTCTCCCTCTAACTTTTCCCCTCTATCCCTCTCTTCTTCCCCACTCTTTTCCCCTGTTTGTTACAAATAAAATCAAAAGGTTGTACAATATCTGACCGGTTTTGGTGTCTTAATCTCGTCCCTGGGATCGTAACGAAACCTCCCTGATACTGGATCGGGACATTTTAATTGGCGTCACAGACAGGATCCCTTGAGACGAGAGTGTTGTACAACCTTATGGTGTGCTGAGTGATATTGTGTGAGCGAGACGTACAAATAAGTACGAAGCGAGTGCGGAGTTCTGATCCGCGGTTCTGCTCTCCTGCGAGGGAAGCAGCCGGAGACGAACGAAGCGTAAGGAAGGAGTGAATGTTGAGACCTTTGTGTTAAAATTTGTATACTAGTTTGTGGTTTGGCCTCCTGAGGGTGTATAGGGGAGACTTGGATTTTACGGTGTGACCCCCTCAGGACGATATCCCCTTTGTAGGCCATTTTTATTTTTTGTAGTAGACTACGGTTTGGCCTCCTGGGAGTGTATAGGGGAAATTTGGATTCTTTAAGGTTTGGCCCTCCCGGGATGAACTCCTCTTTGTAGGACATGGCCGCCCAGAAGGCAGGCGATTTTTGTGAAGAAACAGAGAAACTATATGATTTCTTGGAAACATACCACTCTCGCCCCTCACCCCCAGGACGAGATTGGGCACGGGACCATTGGTTCCAACTGCAAAGTGTGATAGACCGAATAGTGGTCTTGCATAAAGAAGCTAGGGTTAAGAAGGGAAAAGGGAAAGGTTTAAATATACGTGGAGAGCAAAAGGTGCCAGTGGGAAAGTCCACAGAATCCACACTAAATGGATTATTCCCTCCTTCTGACCCGAGGAGCGAGTTTGTTTCTGTTTTGTTTCAGGGACGAAGACCTGACCAAAAAATGCACGTGTTGTTAATGATCATCCTACTTCAGGAATGCATCCATGAAGATGACGAAAAACCACTCCCTTTACCTTCCCTCAACCCGTACAACCCCTTCAAGAACAATGAATTTGTGGTGTTGGCGAAAGCAGTAAGCCAAACCTTCAATTTAAGCCATTGCTGGGTTTGTGGAGGACCTCTAGGGTTATCAAGTTGGCCGTGGACATCCACACCCCTCTCCCCAGACCCGATCGTAAGCAACTGTAGTGAAACCGCAAACGACACATGGGACGACAGTGAGACATGGCCAATTCATTTTCCGAATATGGGGGAATATGGTCTAAACCGCACTCAGGAGGGAGGGATCAAAGTGGGGAAAAGTAAATGTCGGTGGACACTCACTCGTAAGGTAATCAATAAACACAGGGATGTTTACGCATGGATGTGGCTTGATGAAACCGGGCGCAATCGGGGATTTGAGGGGTATTGGTCAAACAAAAATGAAACCTTAAGTATCCCACGATCCGATCATCACCCTTACAAACAGACTTGCGAATGGAAAGGCAGCTCTGGCGCTTGGTATTGCACGGGCCGTATAAATAATTACCCAACCTCATTTTTTAGCCCCCTAGGCAACCAAAGCACAACTTATTTTCAATTTCCAAAAGGAGCCAATGGACCCTTTGCTCAGGGCGTCAGAGCTAAAAAGGGGCATTATTGGATCTGCGGGCATACTGCATACAAATTTTTACCCACGGGGTGGTCAGGAATTTGTTATATAGGAATTATCAGACCTCTGTTTTTCCTTTTACCAGAGATAGGCGGACCTCGGTTAGGAATAAAACTATACAATAACCTTGGGGACAGAAGTATTGCCTGTAAGATGCGATCCATTAAGGTAAATTTGGGTGGGACACAAAAATGGGGGGACGATGAATGGCCCCCTGAACAAATAATCCAATATTACGGACCTGCAACTTGGAATCCCAATGAGCCGATATCAGGGGCAAGCGAACCAATTTATAATTTAAATTGAATAATCAGGTTACAAGCAGCCCTAGAAATTATCACTAACAAAACTGCTGACGCAATAGACCTCTTGACCCAGCAGTCCCAACAGATGCGCACGGCAATCCTTCAACACCGCATGGCTTTAGATTATTTGTTAGCTGAAGAGGGAGGGGTGCGTGGAAAACTGAACATCTCCAACTGTTGTCTGGAGATAGATGATGTGGGCGAAGTGGTTCTCCAGCTAACCAAAGACATCAGAAGAATAGCCCACGTCCTCGTCCAAACCTGGAACCGTTGGAGCGGCGACTTGTGGTCTTGGTTACCAGGGGCGCCGTGAGTAAAACAGTTGTTATTGTACTTAATGTTCATGGTTGCTGCTTTAATGTTTTTACCTTGTGTGATCCCTTGCTTTGTTCAATTAATCTGACATGTTGTATCTAATATGCGCTTTATTCCTACTACGTCATCTGACGGCATAAAAGAGATCCATGCCATTCACCAGCCACAGCCAACAGCAGTGGCTATTATTTGAACCCTCTCATACTTACCAGTTGTTCTGTGTTTGAAACCCTATGTTAACTTAATTTTCCAAGTTTGTTCTGTGAAGTTAAATGTTAAGTTGTTCGAGAATGAGCTTGCATTGAGTAACATCTTTGTTTAATCCCTGTTAAAACACTTTTCTACCCGAACCCATATTGTTTCCTTTTCTTTCCCCTTCCCACAATTTCCCTCTACCCCTTTCCCTAATTCCCTCTCCTCTCCGCGTTTTCCTTCTCTTTCTCTGTCTCTCTCTCCTGCCACCACGCTGCAATGTCGAGCCACGGGGTGGTGTAGAGGACCGATAATGGATGTGGCTTATCTCGACGAGGACCGATAATGGATGTGGTTTGTCTCGACATTGCCATCCTGGCAACGCCCCCCCCCCCGGCGGCCAAAGGCGCGAAAAGAGAAGAAAACGGCGCGAAACAGGAGGCGGCTTTAAGGGGACAGCGCGCCTGGCACGAGCCGCACGTACGCGGTCTGCGCATGCGCATGAGGGGGAGCCCCTATAAAAGGAGGCACGTGGGTGCTCTGGCGGCGCGGTTTTTCTTTCCCTTCGCTGCCTCCTGCCATCCGTGTGCCTCTCCCGGACCCCGGCCTTGATGAAGCCTACGGCGATTAAGGACCTCAGACAGAGTCAGCAGAACATCATTGGACTCGGAGTGGTGGTAGCTATTTTCACTCCCTTTCTCCAACTCTCTCCCTCTAACTTTTCCCCTCTATCCCTCTCCTCTTCCCCGCTCTTCTCCCCTGTTTGTTGCAAATAAAATCAAAAGGTTGTACAATATCTGACCGGTTTTGGCGTCTTAATCTCGTCCCTGGGATCATAACGAAACCTCCCCAATATTGGATCGGGACACTGAGCCAAGCCCAGCACCACTGGCACTCACCAATGAGCTCCGGCTTCTTGTTGGACATTATCTGGTAAAAAATATGATAGCTCCTTTCACTGGCCAGCTGGAAAGTCACTCTGGATTTCTCCAGAAGATCTAACCAAAAGAGAGATGCCGTTAGTCTCATGGTAAACCTGAGATCATAGATGCACAAATTCTGCATGCACTGACTTGCTCTGGCTTACAGGTTTTGATATCCGCAGAGGCCAGCTTGCCAGTTGTTCCGAAGTGAATCCAGATGAATTTTCCCTATCAAGCAGTACAGATCAACTCATTCGTTATAGCGATCAATGAATGAGACATATTAGATGTCTGCATTCCAACAAATCTGAAACGAACTCACAAAGCGTGAGGAGTGGTCGTTCCTCACAGTCTTGGCATTGCCAAAGGCCTCCAGAAGCGGGTTGGCTTGGATGATCTGATCCTCCAGAGTTCCCTAGTTAGAGGAGAAAAAGCTTCTTATCAGACTTCACTACTGGTTAATAACAAATATTCCAAAGGAGATACTACAAATAGATCATTTTTACACTTCAGAGGTGATTTTAAACTAAAATTTAGCAGAGTTTTTAAGTACTCATTAGCCATCGCTCATGAATATTGCCATTGGTTTCAATGGGAAGAGTGCTGAAAGACAGATCTGTATTGTGTTTCCTTCTGGTACCTGCTATCATATATTGGGTATCATATACAGAGTCACTACAGTGGAGCTCAGGGAGTTTGAAATCTGTATGAGAGAGGTGCTTCCACATTCCCATTCACAAAGGCCATGACAGCTAAAGAAAATGTGAAAATTCTGGGATTTTTTCTGGAGGTTACTTGAGCCCAGGACATACAGAGAGAGGACATACAGCCTTTAGTAGGAAGCACCTAGCAAGGGAGAATGTAAAGTTTTGCAATTGCATTCAATCAGCAGCCTTTCAGAACGCAGAAATACATCTCCAGACATGCTTCAAAAGAAGAGTGGGACATAGACAAAGCCTGATACTCAAATACCAAACTTAAAAAAACAGAGAACAGAAACTTTGAGGTTTTTGCTGCATGACTGCAGAAGGAATGATCAACATGTAAAGTTTCGATACTGTATTGTATCACTCTTGTTAACTGCAAAAATAAGGGAGGAAAGAAGCTTCTGTGACATTATGTCTCTCCTTTTCTGTGCAATATGGTCCAGGAAGCAGAGTCACCACGTGCTTTTTTGGAATGATAGAGCAAAGCTTTTCTCAACATTTCTAGCAAAGTCATGATTGATCCCTATGTAGTCAGGGAATGAAAGTGTTGCCAGGGTAATTTCCAAGACAGAGATGGAAAACAAAGAATGACCAAAAAAAAAAAAAAAATCAGTTTTTATCCAAATGAAAGACGAGCGGCACAGCTCAAGTTGCTGCATCTTTGTACATGGTGTTCACTGCAGCCTTTAGCATCTTGCAATGGAGAGGGACTGCCATTCCCAACACTGTCTGCAGATGGCACAACGGGTTTAAATTAGTTTTTATTAGTGCACCATGAAGGTGGACCCTGTAAAATTAAGGCAGCACAGTAGCATATGAAGCTCTCTATTTTTTTTTAAATAAAAAATCCCAAATCCCTAGAGTAATGCCCTCTCACATGTATCTTCCAGCTTTCTAAATTAACTTCCTTGTTGAAGGGTGTGTCAGTGCAGCTGACTACACCAACACCAAACCTCTTTTTAGTGCACAGCTGTGACTAGGATACTCACAAGGGAGCATTATGCATGGAGAACAGCATGGAAGAAGACATGGCAATTCTTTACACAAGTTCATTCTGGAGTCCTGTCTACAGGCTGGGTGACAAAGCGCTGGAGGCTGAGACACTATTCCAGGGAAATGCTGTTACATGCTCCCTTATTCATACACTCTTGCCTGGCATCTGATTTCAGCCTGCATCTGAGATAGGGTGCTGGGCTAGACAGAACTATAACCTGAGTGTTTTATTTAATGGCCTTATGAAGAGGCACATACTACTGTTACAGAGATTGTGAATACTAAAAAAATAGAGTATTCTGTGAATAAACTTGGAAGAGGGCAGAACAGGTTGTTGTCCATCTGAGAGCCAGGTGATTTTCCTTATATCAAACATGGTCAGTACATCTCTCAGCTGTCTCAAAGTTTTTGTGAGATCAATCCCGGCATAGTGAGCAGCTGGTGAAAGCTGAGCCCAGGAGATTCTGAAATGGTGCTGATGGAAAGAGTGCTTGTGATGAACTTGCCTTGGCCATAACAACCCATCAATCACAGACATCTGCCTCTGAGTGCAAAAAGAATATTCAGCCTTGGAATCTCCTTAGGTTCCACTGTGCCATTGGGTACTCAAATAACACGCTGACACGTGTCACCCGCTTTGATGCACATACCATCTCACAGACTGTGGTGACACACACTTGTGCCACGAGGATGCTTGTTGCTTGCTCTGTGCTAGGGAATGAAGCCCACGCCTTGCAAATGCACCAGGGGCTCAGATTGCAGCAGCTGGGCGGCTCAGCAGAAAGGGGCATCAGGGCATGTGCTTTCCTCCCTGGAAGGATTCTTTCTGAGGTTACTTTCTAACTGTCAGGCAAGCGGTCCCAGCTGTCCCAAATCTGTCCCTTTTCTTATGCTTCCCCTCAGGGCTGTTACGTTCACCACAGGCAGGAGAACAAGCTGGTGGAAACTACTACCTGATGCAATTGAAATTACTCTTTAACTTCAGCACAACCGCTCTGGAGTCCAGAGTTCCTGCACTTCCCCTGTCAATAGGAATGAACCAAGGAATAGGAATGGCACAATCATGTGCCAGTAGGAACTGACTGCTCTCTTTACACTTGCAGACACTCAGGTGCTGTGGATGTGGCTGATCTCATAGGATACTAATGGACAGATACATAGACAGACAGCACAGAGAAAACTGCTGTCTTACATTGTCTTCCTCTCCCTCACGAAGACTTCCACTGTCTAAATGGAGACTGGAGAGAAACTGAGGCTTGGGCCTTTCCTACATTAAGCAAATGTTTTTTTAAGTAGGATTCCATTAGTGTTCAGAGGGATGGAGGCTGCGTAGAAGGGGTAAACGAGCATAGGTGTGCTCGGGCTGTGCATCCTGACTGTCTCTTCAGTTGTGTTACACTTTCTGCCTTGTGATAGTCCTGCAACCCAAAAATATGCATTGATAGTTTCTGCTCTGCAGGCACAGTCTTGAGCAAACACTAGAAGGGGGAGCCAACGACATACCTGCATTTTGCCAGGCTGTTGGTCTTTCTTCTTCTCACCAGTAACTGCAATTGTTGCAAAGTACTGGATGACACGCTTTGTGTTCACAGTCTTTCCTGCACCGGATTCTCCACTGTTGAAATGAAAATATTAATTGTTACAGGAAACAGGAAATGTTTTTACTTCTCTGTCAGCTTTGGCACACATACCAAAATATACTCACGTGATAAGGATTGACTGATTGTTACGATCTGAAAACAAAGTCACAGAAAGAGCTGTTCAAATGAGATGTGGAGGGCTTCTGTTCCTCAGACATAACTAACTGACTTCAAGGGAAAGAACTGTACTGTAACTGTATTTATCACTTTGCAACCAGACAAGGTAAATTCTGCATTAGTCTGCATGTGGATTTTTTTGTGCACAGAGGGATGGAGCAGCCCAAAATCTAACTCCAAGCAGTGATTCTTTATAAGGCTTCCTACTTACTATTTGTTTTCTTCTATGTATAGACCTTGGCTTAAATACTGTTTAATCAGAATCAGATTCTCTGCTGTGTTCCTTCTTTACTGTTTCTTTATATTCCTTACCAGGAGAGTGGGCACAAAGCCATAGAGCTAGCTACTGCCTTCCCTTCATTATCTGACAGCACAGAGGTCATTAAGATGCCACAGGCAGTCTGATCTTTAGTTGTGCCATGGGACTATGGGAGCTGTTGGCAGCATTCTGAGTAGAACAGCATCTAAGATGCCTGAACTGTCAAGTGTTCCTTGACCAAGCAGGCCGCCTTATGTATATCAGGGTTTCCCATTCTTGCCAAGTGACTCACCAGTCAGCATGAACTGATAGGCATTGTCAGAGATGGAGAAGATGTGTGGAGGGGCCTCCTGGCGCTTCTTGCCTCTGTAGGCCAACACCACCTCCGGGTTGTACACCGGCAGCCACTTGTAGGGGTTGACAGTGACGCAGAAGAGACCCGAGTAGGTCTGTGAGGAAGGGAGACAGCGCGTTGGCTTCCACTTAGCCTGGCAGAGCAGTTCCTCCTAGCTGCCCCACGGACGGCTGCTGCTGGTACTTACGTAGATCATCCAGGCTGCATAACGCTCTTTGAGGTTGTACAGCACAGCGGGTTCGTGGAGGTGGGTCATCATGGCCATGTCCTCAATTTTATCAAATTTGGGAGGGTTCATGGGAAAGACTTCATCATCCTTTACAGTCACAGTCTGACAAAACCAGAAGGTAACAACAGGAGAAGAAATCTAAGCCAGGGAACTGCCTGAACTGGATGATCATGTATGAGTAACAGTTGGTATCACTTACTGTATCATCATAGGTTTTAACTGTGACTTTGCCACTTTCTCTACTCTCTATGGTACCTTTCACATACATTTGCTTTTCATCGACTACAAAACAGGCTGCCTTAGCATCAAATGGGCGATTCTGGGCTTCAATTCTCTCCTTCTCAGGCTTCCGTAAATAAGGAGCAGCTTCTCCAAAGATTGCCATCTCTGCATCTGAACTCATGGCTGGAGTTGCTCTGGAGGAATTCAGAGAAGTTTCAGAGAACCTGTGCATTTGTAATTTATATTTATCCAGAAAGTGGTCATGCTCAATGACTAACAGGAAGAAGAGGACTAATCAATGTCAGGCACCTAATTTCTGCCTCAATTTTAAGTATCCACTGAAGAAGTCCTAATAAAGAAAGTTCCTTTTGTAGACAGAGGTGTATTGTCTTTGAAGACATCCCCCTTAAACGGGATGTCTGTATGCCCAAGTGAGTAGAGAGAATATCAAGCTAGAAGTCTTCAAAAGCCTCTCCTGCGGTGTCTTCACCTGCTATTCACACAGCTGCACAGCCACATACTTCTCAAAGCCACGTACACAGAGCCACTTAGAGAGATTGTTTCACTAGACATCTAAAAATGTCGACACAAGGAAGATCCGTAAGTTAGGCAGATTGGCTCTCACACATAATTTCTAAGTGGAGGTATTCTTGGCACCCTTCTGTTTTCTATGTTTTAATACCAAGCAGGGAAAGTTCAACTGGTTTCTGTCTATACCAAGCACTGGAAAAAATTGTGAGGGTCAATCATCACCTATCTAAAGCCAAACCTGTTTATCATATGAACCAAATATAAAACATATTTTCAGATCTGTGGCAAAATTAGCTAATAGAGGAATATAATGTATATTGAAAGTAATAATTTATAGCATAGTATTACTAGGTAAATAAGTACTTGCTACAACATTTCAAAGAATTTCAATTACAAAGTACCTTTTAGATTTAACATATTATATAGAGTAATGTTGGTTATGAATCATTAAAAGACAATTAATGTGTACCAATATGCACCAGACATTCAGTGTAGAGATTTTTCTAGTAGAAATATTTCAGAAGACTGCTTTATATTGTTTTATTTTACATTTTTAGCAATATCTAGTAAAAATTCTTTAACACAAGTAGGTGCTATTGGTTGCTACAGTCAGAAGGACTGGTGAGGATAATTCAAGAGCATCTGGAAATAACACCAGCAGAAATAGTGTAGGCAGGAACTAGCATAAACAGAATGTTCTTCCCCAGGCAAGCTAATATCCAGGTTAGCAAAAAAATAAATAAATAAATAAAAAAATTCTAAACTCCTGCTACTTCATGGGCTGTCTGCGGCACTGTGGTACTAAGAAAGATAAAGGGACAGAATTGAACAACTCAGATGTATACTTCCAAGGCATCACAGTACTGAAACAATCAACATGGAGTGGTTTTGTGTGCAAGAAAGCGATGAAAGGAGTCTGAAGGCGTTTGTCATGCTACTTTTGGACACATTGCTGTAGAAGTGCTGATCTCGCTCAGCAAAACCTGTCTCCTGTGGGATGTGCACCTTGCAGGATGTTGAGGGACTGCATCTCTCAAGAGCCTTTAATACCCAGGAATTTCAAAGTGCAGAATCCAGAACCTTTAACTTACTTCAGTGGTATTATTCTATGTATATAGAGCCCAGCATTTTTGCCTGTGTGATCCTGCCTCTGAGTGGCTCAGGGGAAGCAACACGAAAGAGAGAGAGAAATTATTTCACAGTGTCCATGAAAAGGTTAAGCAGAGCATCACAAAATGCCAGTAGGTTATCAGAAAATTTCTTGAGGGGCACAGTCTGTTGAACTACTGAATGTCTTTGATAGGAACTAGTGTAAAGTTTAGATCTTTACGCACTCATGAACAGAGAAGAAGGCATTCTCTGGGAGAATAACCTGTACTTCCATCCCTTTCAGCTCCCATATCAGTGAGGATTTTTTGATATTAGGATGGAAGGCACATGTGTGGTGGGTTCCTTCTGTTGCTGTGGTGAACTCTCCCAGTCACTCAATCACTAACCTTCCCCAGAAAACCTAGAAGGGAATGGTGCATATTAAGTTCTTTGTGAAGGTGACTCTTTGTACATAAACAGATCTGTCTATCAGACAGGAGACAAGATCACCTGTACTTTGTTCTGGTTTCAGGACCTGTGTGATAAGCCAAAGTCAGCATATGATGTTCTAGACCTTACCCCAGAGGAAACTAACTTAAGGCAGGATAAGCTTAGACCCTTCTTGAACTGTTCTTTGAGCCTTCTCTCTGAACATAACCTCAGTTTCAGGCTTCCAGCAGTTGTGCAGATGGCAGGGGTGAATTTTAATCATCTATAATTGCCTGAGCCCCAGGTTATACCACAAAAAGACATTACTGTTGCTGTCTCTCATGTCCTCTTGGCTAAGCTTGAGTATCTGTCACTTTCCTTTCCCCATAAATGGAGTATTTCCTACCAAGAACTGTGAATATGCTCATATTGATTAAAATAGCAAATATCTTTTTCAGTGAACCTGGTTCTACAACACAGTCTTTTGCCACCTGCCCTTGCCATTGTCTGGCTGAGCTTCACTCATTGCTCAGGATCGATTAGCAGAACTACACGTTATTTGTTAAACCCTTACCTTCAGAGAGCCCAGGAGGAAATCTGCTTTCAGTATCTGTGTGGAATGGTTAAAGAAAGAACAGAGAGAGTTAAATCAAAACCAGCCCATTGTCTTGAGCATATGCTATGTCAAACATTTATACACCTTGTGTAGTCTCTCCCAACAGCTGAACTGTACACAGAGCCTTACAAGTCTTGAGCTAGAGCCAAATTCCACAGAAAATCTTGTGTTCCTCCCCACATTACTGTGATCTGCTGAAAACAAATCTAATGTGTAGGAAAAGATCAGCTACATTATATATATTTTCCCAATCAATTTCAATTGCCTTCATAGTTAGTTTTCCTGTGCCTTTCATAGCCCTTGGAGGTAGCAAAGTTTGCAGAAGGCCCCTCCAAGGAATGTCATGACATGGTTCTTCTGCTTCTGCTTGTGCCACCACACTGGAGTGGTTTGGGTCATGTGATCTTGATATTGCATGTAAAGTATGACCTGGAACGTTAGAAGTGGGGAATGAGAAGAAAATGCCCCTACATATTCCACCTCTTTGCAGAGCTGTGGAGATGTCATGGTCAGAGTATGAAGCAAGCAGATGGGACTTACCATGCGATGCTGAGGTAACAAAGAATAAGGTTGCCTTCAGCTGTGGCTCTTCATATGTAACCTCCTGCCCACACAGCATTCAAGCGCTCTATTTTTGGTCAATAATAATTTACTCTTTAGTTGTAAACGTGTTGAAGCGCTGATCTCTCTGCTAATTGCTCAGAGATAGGATTGGTTTAAGGTTGTATGGAGTCAGCTGCACTGACCTGTTTTTTTCATATTGCTCTGTGCCAGGATGAAGGAACCCAAAGACAGCTCTGATAAGGCCAAATAAGGCAACACTTGGCTCCTGACTTCAAGAACTTGCTCTAACCAACAAGATGTGTTTTTTTTCTAATTATGGACAGTTATTTCTTTACGGATTATGACCTCAACAGATAGAGAAGGAGAAAGACTTAGGCAGAATTTTTCTCTCATTAGATTTCTTTATACCACTGTATGGGGTGCTGGCAAGCCTGAAACCAGTCTCAAGCTTGGGACAGAGTAAGACAACTGCCAGCTTATGGACCACAAGACAGACTTGCAGTCCTGGCCTGTAGGTTTACAATACCTGAGGCCTGCAGGCATACTCAAGGTCTCAGCCTGTGGGAAGGAGCCTGGCTTCTGTGCCACTCCATTATCCTGCAGAGGATGTCATGGAGCAGGCTGAACATCAAACCAGAATAACTTTGACTTGCTCTGTAAAGGTATGTGGAAGGAGAGTGTCTGCTCCTTTAAGAGTATCTGGTTAAGGACGTTTTTTGACACCACAAGGGACAGTAAGAAAGGGAGGAAGCCATGAACAAGAACATACCGGGACACAAACCTGACTGACAACTGGTAAGGAGGAGGTCATGGGAACCAAGGCGGAATGGGGGAGAGAATTGGAAAAAAAAACCCCAAACCTCATGGGTTGGGATAAAAACAGTTTAGTAGGACAGTAAAGGAAGAGGAAATAATAATAATAATAACAATATTACTGATAAAGGAATATACAACAAACAACTGATGCACAATGCAACAATTGCTTACTACCCAGTGATCGATAGCCCGTCCCCTGAGCAGCGATTCCTGTCCCCTGGCCAACTCCAGTTTTACGTACTGAGCATGACGCCATATGGTATGGAATATCCCTTTGGCCAGGTCGGGTCAGGTGTCCTGGCTGTGCCCCCTCCCAGCTCCTTGTGCACCTCCCCGCTGGCAGAGCACGGGAAGCTGAAAAGTCCTTGACTTAGTATAAGCACTACAACTACTTGGCAACAGCTAAAAACATCAGTGTGTTATCAACATTATTCTCATACTAAATCCAAAACACCACACTATACCAGCTGCTAGGAAGAAAATTAACGCTATCCCAGCCAAAACCAGGACAGTATCCACCCCTTATTCCATACCATCTACGTCATGCCCAGGTCCTACACTTTCCAATACATTCCAATTATTCACTACCACTTTTCCTGTCTTTTGATATATACACACAGATATCATTCCCTAGTCTATGGGCCACCCCTCTAAAATGTCCATTGAGTTCGTTTGGTCCATGACTTTGGGCTCCCTCTGTCATAACAGTCTCTCAGGGCAGGGGAGACGGTGCGTGGTGTTGGATTGTTGCATGCTACATCTGGAGCTTGTGGCTGGTGTATCTGGCATGGCCCATGCCCACGGTCTACGGGTTGAAGATGTTGATCTCAAGTCAGGCGGGGGGTACCCCTGGCCTGTGGTGTCAGCTGCTGGAGCCAGTGGGGTCTCAGCATCAGCCACTGGAGTGAGTCAGGGTCTTTAGCTTCCAGCCACTTGGGTGGGAATGGTGTGTGTTCCCAAAACCAGCTACTGGGGGACACTGGGGTGAGTGAGGTAAGTGAGAGGCTCACCACCGGTGGCTGGAGTGGGACCAGAATTCACAGCCTGTGTGCCTGGTGCCGGATGCTGGGGGGAGCTGAGCATCTGTGTCTTCCCCAATCTTGGTGTGCGTGGTATGTGCGTGTGCGTTCACCAGCAGACTTAAAGCTGGACCAGCCAGTCAGTAAGGGGGCCTCGGGTCCAGGCTGGGGTATCAGCCAGGCAGGGGGTCCGTGCTGGTATAACCAGGGGGACTTGTGAATATGGGGTGCTTGTGGGATGAGTGTGTGAGTGCTGCGTGTTTGTGAGCATCAAGCTGGACCAGCTGGCAAGTAGGCAAGTAGGTAACTGTGGGGCGGGTTAGAGGGCTGGGGTCCAAGCAGGGGTGCTGAGGTGACAGAGGGGCTCTGCTGGACTCGAGGGAGCTGCAAATGTGCATGTGCTTGTGAACCTGGGGAGTGTGTGCGTGTGCCTGCCCCAGTGACCTCCTGTCTCTGCCAGTCCCAGAGGAGGAGGGGATGTGTCTGTCTGTGCTCATGTGATGTGGGTCCTGTTGATGGCACCCTGCGTGGGTGCTGTTGATGGCTGCACCTTGGCTGTGCCAGTCTCTGCGACCGCCTGTGTCAGTATCCTCTGTGTATGTCTCTGGCACATGTGCTCAGCTTTGCTAGTGGTTGAACCCATAAATGGGAAAGCGGCAGCTGTGTCCCTCAGCCTGGGCAGAGACCCCGAGTCCCTGGGCACCAGGCTGGACTCCAGTGGCCAGGCAGGATTACTGAGCCAGAGTGGCTGGAGAAGGTGGCCATGTGTTCTAACATCACTTAGCATGCTCCGTCACAGAGGTGCAATAGTTTTAGGAGGAGGTGTAGGAGACACAAGTTTTTCACAGGCATTTACTGGAGCCCTGCTGGATACTAGCTCCCTGTGTTAGCAGTGCATAGGTGGAGACCTCATTCACAAAAAAAACCCCCTCTAGTTGGACATGGTGACGACTTTTGAGTTGAGGTTGTGCTGCCTGCCAAGTCATGAGTGTAGAGGAGGAAATTCCACTGTCAGGAATGGAGGAATGTCCCCAGATAAGCACCACGTGGCCCTGAGAGGTGGCTGTCCACAACTGATACTTTGTCACTGCTGGGGGAACTTCCCACTTCACCACGTGTACCAGTAAGGTACCACCAGTGGGAGCTCACCATCATCTTTCCACTGCATCCTTGAACCGCTATAACAATTTTTCACTGCAGCACACACCATTGGACAGGTGTAATCACCACTGCCATCTCCCTCAGTGAGGATGTCTCACTGAGGTAGAAGGCGAAAGTATGAATGCTTGGTTTTATGTGTTGTCTCTGAAGTTTTGGTTCATAGATTGAATAAAAGTCCCTTTTCATCATTTGCACAGACTACCTATCCATACCACATTTTCCAAAGCCAGTGCACCTTTGAATGCCCTGTTTGATGGAAGTCATTACTAAGCCATGTGGTAAACAAGTGGTCCTCAGTGTGATGACAGCACAGCCAACTTATTTGAGGGAAATGGTGACACTGGCAGCATACTATGAAGTGAGCCTGTCACAGGTGAAGAGGTATTACATGGCAGTACCTGATCATAAATGCAACACTGATTTGTTTGAAGAAGCTGTGTGGGGATAGAACATTATGGTAGGACGGTGGTGTTCTCCGCTCCTCTTTTCATCCTCTCTAGTTGTGGATGTACATTTTTCCAAACATGTTGGGATTTTGCTACACATAACTATCTCCAGCCTCATTCCTAGTTCACATCCCTCCCCATGTTCACCTGCAGTCCTTCCATGCTCCCTAGCCCAAGTTTGTCCCTAACTGTCTTTGTGTCCTTGACCCTGACCTATCTCTAACCCAAACTATCCATGTCTATGTGCTGCCCCTGATATTCCTCAGGTTCTTACTGCTGGGCACTATGTAGTTTACAGTCTGCAGTCCCTGCTTAATCTAGCCTATTTATTGCCCTAGATTAGCCTAGGAATCCGTCATAAAGTTTGCTTGCTCAAACTATCGGTTCCCAAGTCTGTGTGCGCTTGCCATTTCTGCAACAGCCTAATCGCTCTCTCAAGATCTCTTGCTGGAGGTGCTCATTGGCCTCATCTTCAACCTGGCAGGACTAGCAACGGTGGTAGCTGCTGAGTATTAGTTATGAAGGTGATGGTGAGTAGAAGTAACAGTGTCTTCTAAGTGTAGATGTCTGAGTGGTGTTATGTTGGGCGCATAAATGTTGACACATAGGGATGAAGATCAGCGTTTTCTAAGAGCTTTGACTGGTGTATGGGATGTAGTTGAGAGTAATTGTTGTCAAATACAGGGTTGTCTAAAATGGTGTCAATTGGCTACTTTTAGTCACATGAATTGTATCCCATATTTCTGTTCTCTATTCCTTTGTTTCAGTATATGAGCTATTAAAGCACAAAATTGCCTTACACACTAAAGTAGGTGGGTCTGAAAATTACTAAAATCAGCTGCTTTCTTCCTCCCATCTTCCTCTTCTTCAGTGAGAGACCTAGATATAATTCCTTCATCTGCCATGGGCCACTTCAACCCATAAAACCTTTAGACAAAAACATAAGAACAGCCACATTTTATCCCTCAAACCTGTTCTGTCCCCAGCCATGGCCAGGGCAGATGTACAGGAAAGAATATAAGAACAGGGTACACATTTAGTGCTGCTTACCGAAAGTGCTCTCCCAGCCTGCGAAAGCTAATGGTTCAAGGAATCACTGATCCTGATGTTATGCCTTTAGATTAAATAGTTCTTAATGGATTTCTTCTATGAAATTATTCAGTCATTTTTGTACTCCTGTAAGCATTTAGCATTTACAATATCCTGTGTCAGTAAGCTAATTGCACGTATGAAGAGCAACTGCTTTTATTTGTTCTGAGCCATCCATCTGAAAAATTAATTGGTGTGAAACATTATTTCCTATCTACTCTCTTTTTCCACCCATGCTTTTATACTCTGTAATAATTCCTAGTTTAGAAATGATCACATTGCTTTGTTTAACATTGTTGTCCTTCTCTAAGCCTTCCCCAGTTCATTCATCTCCTTTGGGGTACATGTAGCTAGAACTGCATGCAGTAGTCAAGCTGTGAGTACATCACATATTTATACATTCACGTAATAGTTTGTCTTTTGTGCTCTATTCCTTTCCTAATAATGTAAAACAATCAATTTCCCTTTTTGAAACATTACCAAGCATAGAAGCTAATGTTTTCTGAGGAACAGCTATTGTATCTGTGTGATCTCTTCTGAGTAGTGATGGTCATCTTAGAACCCATTGCTGTGTGTAAAAATGAGATTAATTTTTTCTCATGGGCATCATTTCGCGTTTATTATTATTAATTTAGTCTGCAGCTTTATCACTCAATTACAAGACACTTACAATGAGGAAAGCAAGGAATGAAACTCTCCATCCTTTCTCTTGAAGCTGCTCTGATTGATAGGAAGAAAAAATTCAAAGTGTTCTGAGTTAGAACAAATAGAAGAGAGCCAGAGATAACCACAGCTCTGTAGGATCACCAGCAAGGAGGTGTCCATTTATGCTATTTAATCAGTGGTTGCTTGCTATAAAATATGCAAAGAGGTCTTTGAATAAGGTTTAGCATGTAGAGCTAAACAGATGGATTTCCTAACCAGTAGGTTAGGAAGTCATCCCTACTTTTCTGCCTGTGTCCCAAGCACTCCTGTGGACTTTTTTTTCTTCTTTTTTTTTCTTTCTCTTGGAGAGCAGGACTTCAGAATGAATGCTGAGAATGTTCATCTGTTCCCACATGGGCCTATGCACATGCTGTAAGCTTGCTGAGAGCCATATAGCTACGGGAAGGAGAGCTTGGGATCTGAATTCCTCAAGCGACAGTAAGAGTTGATTTCAGGTCTCTCACAGCTTGGGTAAATGCTCTTACCATTGGATTATTTTGTATAGGAGATGAGGTGGCAAAGTAGATTTGTCATCATTATCTCATCTTTATTTTAAAGGCAGAAGAAACATTTGTCCGAAAATGATTTAAACTTTAGAGGTCATGAAATCTTATCACCTTTTTATAGAATTGACCCAGGTCCCTATCCAGAAAGAGAGGGATTTTCAGATGCATTGTTGTCATCGCTTCATGTTGGCTCAATCTAGGGAACGTCCTCGGTGCATTTACACAGTTCTCGTTGGCTGTTTGTTTTGGATTATGTTCATGATGCCTACTATTTAGGTACGCTGTATAGGAAGTAAAGACATCTAAGAGGCTATATTGGATTCTGTTACAGAAAATGGACTCCTTCAAGTCTGGCATTGCAACGTGTCTGATTTCTCTTGCTTCTTGAGTATTTTTTAGTATGTTTTTCAATGCTTTTATTACATGTTGTTTGGGTTTTTTTAAATCAGAGTTGTTGCCAGTCTGTCACAGTATGGCTTGAAGTGAGCACAGACTCTGCATGAAATGACAATGATAACTGCTCAGATGTGGATATAATATTGTTACTGTATTTTTCTTTGACCAATTGCTATGTATCAAACATTCAAATTAGCTGTACTGGTTGCAGCACCGAACTTGCATGCACTTTTTACATTTTAGCAGTCTCAAGACCTGGTTTTGGTATCCCCCCAATCTGTATTACAGGCTGCATTCTTCATTATTTCCTATATGCACTTACATTTGCATTTTAATTATGTGCATCTTTTGCTTAACCATAGGGATAACAGAACCATGATTACTCTTCGTCAGAGACTATCTTGTCTTTTATATCTGAATCAACTGATTCTTTTGTAATAAAAGTGATTTTGCATTTTCTCCTGGGTTTTTTTTTATTAAAACAGTATATGGTGAAGAACCGATCCTTTCCAAAGGCACACCCACCCACTGGTGACCCTACACATAGAGAATCATTCTGACATATGTCAGTTGAGCAATTTTTAGTCTGTGTAGTGTGTACTGCTCTGGTTTTGTGGTATTCTAGCATACCAAAATACATACAAATGAAAACCAGTAACAGATCTATGTGCTATTAGTATTATTACTTTTAACAAGAAAGTATATAAACTCATAAATATCAACACAGTTTAAGCTACCTTAAAAAGCCAGTACAAATTACTGTATTTAGTTTGGTATATCACATATTTCAGTGTTTGCCTCAAATCAATATCAATATCAATATGATTAGTCTATCATTTACAACACTGTTATAAGTATGTGTTATAAACATTTGTAATATTTATAGAATTTTAAATTACTAACTGCTCTCTGGGGGTTCCCTAATATTTCAAGAATTATTGAGAATCAGTATTAATGATGCTTTTGAAATAAAGTCTGCTTGCCAGTTTGTCAGAACAAGTTACTTCAGAAGAGGTGTGCAGAAGGAAAGAAGAAAATGACTGGTATGGAATAACCTTCACCTGAGGAATGACTAAATAGACTTTGATTCTCCAGCTTGAAAAAGATTCAGTGGAGAAGGTAATATATCTATATTATCTGAAAAATCCCAAGTGTCATATATGTATTCAATGTCTCTTTTATGTAAGAACTATGCAACAGCAAATGAAAATAGCAGGATGATGGTTCAAAACAGATGAAAGGAGACGTAGTTCATTGCCAGAAGGCATAATGGATGGCACCTATGCAGGGCATCTGTCTGCAAGGGTCAATGAGAATGACTACCCCAAAGGAGGACCTCTAGAATGAAGGAGAAGCAATAAGGATAATCGTCCAGCATGGCTGAGGATTCACAAGTTATTAGGGGAGGACTTGGGCTCATGAGGAACAAGGGACTGCAGGTGGTGCAGACGATGAGTTGCAGGAATACTAGCAAACCGTCTCCAGACTGTGCATATCTCCCCCCGCTGAAAGGAACTACCCTTATAGGTGATGATAGTCCCAGATTTGTGATTGCTGCCAGCAGATACAAGGAACGTCTAACCAGAACCTCTCTTTTATTTTGACAAAAATTCATTCCCTTTTCCTTACAGGTAATGATGTCTGACACTGCCTCCCTCAGGAAACCCCAAATATCTGTAAAGCTGCCCTATACCTCTGCACACCATTTATTATGACTCTGGAATACTGAAAATAGAGCATCATTGCTTCCACCAAACTAGAATGGTGGAGACATGTCCATATCATCTTCAGGGCACATTGTATCTTTTCTATCTTTGTCTCAGGTACAGTCTTCTCTGAAAACCTGCATGAGGAGCAGGGAAACCAGAAGAGTCCCTCAGGGAGAGAGAGAAGAAGCCAGAGTGCAGAGGCATTTGTCCAAAATGGCCACAAGAGGGTAAGCTGTGATCTGGAGGCATTGTAGGCTCCAGTGGCTGGAGAGTAGCACTGCACAGTTCAGCAATGGAATAGCATGGGGTGTACACTCTGTTGTGGCCCCAGAAAATGGCTGGCAGCCCCATTGTTCTTGTGACTCTTCTAGTGAGGGACTGTGTGATGGGACTGGTTTGCAGAGCAGAGGCAGAGTTTCCCAGCATTTCTCAGTATCTCTTGTGACCCAAGGTTAGAGTTGTTCAGGTCCTGCAGGAACCTGGTGATGCTGAGAGGATGTGAAAAGGGAATGTATGTTTCAGGGGTACCCACCTTACGCAGGACATTACAAAGCAATAAAAAAATTCAGGATGGCAGAATAAATGCTTATTCACGGAAAGATGTATCTTCAAATATGTTTTTGAACTCAGCAAGGGTCCCTGCATTTAATAGAAACAAATGTATTGAGCTTTGAAAAGGTGTCTAAAAGTTCATCTTTTCAGCCTGACTTTGAATGGCACTCTTTTCTAATGAAAGTTGGAAGATAATTTATGTAAAGGGAAAAGAAAGTTCATCTAAACTTGTCAAAAGTGTATGCTACTGCATGCTGATTTTCTGCATCACTGAGCATGAGTTTGACACTGCACCGAGGCCAAATAGAATTAATGATAATCTTTGAGGGATTCCTTTCTAAAAATATATTTGCAAGCTTTTTGCACAGCTGTCAACTACCCCCAGTCTAGAAGAGCTTCTGTTGTAATACTGGAATATGGGCATTGAAGGTGTCTTTCAGCTAACTCCTGAACACTTCAAAATGGTCAGTGATATATATTGTGTGTTTTGGGGGAAAGGTGATCTCTATCCTGAGTTTATTGTTCTATCTTTTTTTTTTTTTTTTTCCCCAGCATAAAGCACTGATATGATCACATCTTCAGGTTGTTTCAGCAGTTGTAAAGTTGGCAGCAATCCATATTCTGTGCAAGTTACTGACAAGAACTATTTATTTCTCTGTGAACTGTGGGGCTATTTCACCTTAAATGACAGGTTTTCTACTTCCTTCTGCCCTTCCCGAGGCAACCAAACTGGAAAGAAATTCATTACCAGGCCATCATTTGTACCTTGGCATTGTGAAGGCAACAAACCACTTTTTTTCCCAGGCAATTCTGGCAGCAAAAGCAGAAGTAGAGTCAGGAGCAGTTGAAATAATACAGATTGTTTGCTCCCACCTAGAGCTCATCTGACACCTGTACTGTCTCCTCCTACAAGAGTAAATTGCATTGCTTTTTTGGGATGTTATCTAGTAGCAGCAGAGAAAAATGCAGTGTTGGGGAAAAAAACCAGCTTGACTTCCATGCCAGAATTGTTCAGCTAATAAAAAGATGATGATTGTGCATTCTGCCTGTTGCCAAATAGACAAAATGAATAGTAACACGTGGCCAAGACCAGATGGGATTTACACAGTATTTCCAAAAAGGCGCAGGGATGAAACAGCTGAACTATTGGCTGTGGTGTGCGAGCTCTTACTAAAACTGCCTTGCTTTTGGAGATCTGGAAGTTGTCTAGTAGAATGCTGAATTTTAAAAAGTGTTTCAGGGAACTGTGGCCCAGTAAACCTGGTGCTCATACTGTGAAAAAAGTAGAAGCTAATAATGAGTAGGATTTAAGACACACTGGTAAATATAACATACTGAGAAAAATAGTGTTTGTAAAGGGAAGTCATATTCCACAAACCTAGTGGAGAAACAAAAATAGGTGGATAGGTGGAAGAACCAGCTAGTATTGCCTTAATGAATATCTAAAAGCCATGTGAGAAGGTATATCACCTTTCTTAAAGAAGCTAAATGTGCGTCTGTGTTGTTATATGAGTTAGTTCTGAGAAGTGACCCTGGACAAGGACAGGCCGATAATCATTGCTGCAGATGTATGAGTGTCCCTGGGGATGGTCTGTGAGTGTCCAAAGGGGCTTGATCTGAAGCAAATCCCAGGAGCAGCTTGGGGGAAAGCTCACTCCAGCAGCTCTATTTATAAATATATGGCATTAGAGCCCATCCCATCCCTCCAGTACTGCCTCAACGGGCCTTGTGTCCTCACACTCCTCATGTAACCTCACACCTCTTCTAAGTAATGTCCCATATACCCTTGCTATCCTTCCCTGTAGAGCCTGCTAGCAGGTTACGAAACAGCTATCATTATTTCAAGTCATTAATGTACTGAGTAATGATTACAGGGTGTCAGAAGGATCTTGCCTAGTGCTAAGGACTCCACTGCTTTTTGTAAAATATCTTCTACATCTGGGACATCAACATTGTGCTTTACTTGAGCTATTTCCTATTCAAAGTAGGCAGTAAAGACAGAGTGGACAAGTGACCTTCTGACACAGTCAAGATTGCTTTTCTCTGTTGCACTCCTATTGCCCATACCAGCCTCAACCGTTCTCTTCACAGCGGTCAGCTGCAGAGCTGCACAGGTCACTGGGCTGACCCCAGGGCTCTGCTCTTCTGGTGGCCACTCAGTACTACGTGGCCAGTCATCCTGTCCAAAGCTGCTCTCCAAGGCATCTTTGTGGATCCAAGCTGAATCCAGCTCCCTCAAGCATGGCTACTCTCCTTGCTGTGAAAATATCTGGGAGGATGGATATAGGAAACAGTGGCATTTGTGAAATGTGCTGTAATTCTCTAGTTTTTTAAAAGAGACAAACAAAACTCTGTATTGTCCTTTTCTTCCATATTTAACAGGGAAGACCCTGCACCAACTCTTTTTAGCTCCCTTCCCCTTCTTCCCAGCTGAAGCCATTTGAAGGAACTCCAGGATACTCTTGTGACAGCAATTCAGCAAGCCCAACATTTTAGAGGAAAACGTAACACGGTAACCTGAGAGCAGCAAGACTGCTGCAGCTCCATGCCCTCAGGTCCAACCAGTACCAAGGCTGCAGAAGTGTTCCCAGCAGGCACACACACACAGAGCACATGTGCACACGCCGCGGGGGAATCACACAGCTGCACTCTGCACATTATTGACAGTCTTCACACATGCACTATCCCCATATTTACAGTTCTTACAGCTACAAGTTTCATTTCGAAGAACGAATTAAAAAGGTGGGGTGTAGAGACAAAGGAGGTAGGGAAGGGCAAAAAGCACAAAATCCTTACTAGGAAGGAGAGGCTGAAATTTGCAGCTTTCATCCCTCCCAAAGGCCCGTCGTGTTGCTGTATGAACTGGAGCCCTATTACCAGACTTCGCAAAATTAGAAACTCTTCTGTAAGTTGAGGACACTCATTTGCAATTGTCAATACCTCCTTGTAACTCAACTTCCAACAAGTGGTTTGCAGAGAACCTGGCCTTAGCTTTCTGATCTCTACGTGCTTTGTGGTCAATATAGCTAGGACACAGTTCATGGTGGCTAACAGTTTTTCAAAAGAAACCGGCTCTACTCACAAAGCCAACTTACACAACAGTCTTCATATACACAATATCATGTATGTATTTCTCAGTCCATCACCCTGGTTACTCCGGGAGTTTCCCTCACAGTATTCCAAAGATTTGGTAAATAATTCTAACAGATAGAACACATTTGCAGAAGGATCAGTTCCCTCCCCATATTGGGAATATTGAATCTGCTATTTTGGGAATACTCACAGCCCAGCTGGCTCCTGCCGGCTATGCCAGATGTTAAAGGAAAATACACTGTGCTGGATCCGACAGCCTGAGAGAGGCAAGGCGGCTGCAGCCCTGTGCCTCCAGATCCATGCCCCCTGGCCCATGCCCTCTGTAGCAAGGTTGAAGATGTGTTTCCAAACACACACAGAGCAAAAGTATATGCCACGTGTATGCGTTTACATATATAAATACATCTACACATATATAAATCTATACATACATACTTGTATATATATCTATGTGACTGGTCCCACAGATCACAGACACTCAGAGTGCTTACACGAACACAGACAGCACCAACAGCCTAATCCTGTCCCCCTTTCTGGCTGAGCAGGATGGGGGTCTACTAGTGAGAATATAAATACTTATGTACAAGGTGGATCCCACCAGCAGCTGGGCTCAGACTCTGGCCAGGAGCTGCCCCTGGATTGCAGTCTCCCCAGTTGCTGGCACCTGGACATACAGGCCCCCAAGGCCGCAGCCCCATTCCGGTTGCTGGTACAGACTGTCCCCCACCCAGATGCAGCTGACTGGGACTTCCTTGGTCCCATAGCCGACCCCCCCCATGCTCTTGCCCCTCAAGACACAAGTGCTCTCACACCCAGGGCTGGCCTTGGAGACCCACTCACCCCTTGCTCCCAGGCCATATCACCTGCCCACCAGCTGGTCTGGCTTGATCTTCACTAGCAACTACACGCTCACTTGCACACCCGCATTCACTCCAGTTGTTGCATCATGGACACACGAGCCCTCCAGCCCGTTGTCTGGCTACAGGTGCTGAACTCACACCCCATACACACTGAGTGGGGAGCCCTCACCCAGGACAGAGCTAGAAAGGAGTTTAGTAACAAGACAGGACAGACTGCAATGATCAGGCACAGGGCATGGCCAAAGTGTACTGACCGGCCGCTATCTACATGCCATCAACCCTTTATATCTCCTTACCCCTCTATTTTCTTACATTTGTTCCTGCCCAGATCACCTAACCCCTTTCTCTTCCACACCTTTTGTTCCTCCCTTAAACATCCCATCACTAGCCCTGTGCGATCCCAACTGCTCTTCCCCTGCATCCCACAACATGCCCCACACCCCCGCCAGCAACCCTCCTCAAGCTGAAAGGAGAGCTGCTCCCTGTGGCTCATGGCGGTGGGTTTCCCACCTGGATCCTGGGCCTTGTGCTGCATCAGGACAGCCCTGGGAGGGGCCTGGCAAAGGTGCCTGTTCCTCGGGTGTCCCCACTGCACCCTGTGCTCCCCTGGGCTGGAGGAGGAGTGCTGGGAGGAGCTGGGCAGTGTGTTATTTGGGCTCCCCCTCCCACCTGTGCTTGTCTCTGTGCTGCTTTGTGGGTGCGCAGACAAGTTTTTATCACATAACCTAACACAGATGTTGCCTGCATGCTAGCTGGGCTTCCTCTGTGGGAACAACGTGGCACCTGCAATAGGTAGTGGAAGAGGCACACACAGATCTTTCATGATGTTTTGGGATTCACTCCTGTGGCTGTCCTGCTCCAAGAAGTTGCTGGTGTCAGCTATTCCAGGGGTGGGATCAGGTCTTCAGTCAATCCCAGTCTCTGCAACCTCATGTCTGAAGAGGTTCAGCAGAAGTCAACCAGGCAGAGACAATGTCATGGCTGAACCAGACTGAAACCTTATTTTCTTCTTTCTGTAAAAGTGTGCGTAGGACTGAGCCTTTTCCACTTACTGCTTTTGCTTTCCTTCAGACTTAGCTGAAGCATGATGGTTGTGAGTTGGACTACTCACAGTCAGCCTGTTAGACACAGCTGAAGTGTACGTATGACCCGCAGCACTCCACACTCAGGAGGTCTGCTGTACTTGCTACAGCATTGCACAGCCCTGTGACCACACCAGCTGATGTCCATGGGCGATGAGGTGTTGTCTGTCCCATGGGAATAATGTTATCTGCTGCTGCCTGTAGGCTTACAAACTCTCCTTCATGGCTGAGCTGCCCTGTTAGGTTGATAAAATGGACCTGTCAGCCTTGGTTTCTGTAATGAAAGTCTCCAGAGTTTGGAGGGCTTTTGCAGCCCACGGTTTATAATCCAGGGTTTCATCCTGTGCATACACTGCAAAGTAGATACAGGAAAGAGCCTGTGTAAAAGCAAAATCCTGCCTTTACACTGGAATGCAATCAAAGCTATTTTCAAAGAAAGTAGCTACTATCTATAAAGTTTGTATCTGTGAAAAGTAACAGTTTGGACTACAATCTAGTTAGAAGTCCACACACTCCCTGAAAGAAAAAGATCACAAAATCACAGAACCACAGAATGGCAGGGGTTGGAAGGGACCTCTGGAGATCATCTAGTCCAACCCCCTGCTAAAGCAGGGTCTCCCAGAGCAGGTTGCACAGGACCGTGTCCAGGTGGGTTTTGAATATCTCCAGAGAAGGAGACTCCAGAATGTCTCTAGGCAGCCTGTTCCAGTGCTCTGTCACCCTCAAGATGGTCTGCTTGAGTCAGAGGCAGGAAAAAACCATCATGAAAAGTAGGAAGTGGTACAGTTCTTTGGCAGGCAAGAGGGGTTTTGAGCAAGGAGGCTTTCTACTGCTTTTGTTGCTGTAGCATACACGAAAACAGGCCTATCTGCATAGGATAAAGGCTGCGTGCTGATTTGTCATCTTTTTTTTTTTCCTCCGAAAGGAACTTGGTAGCAATACTTTTCATAAGTGGCAATCAATCCCACAGGCTTAGGTGTTTGACATGTGACTCTGGGAATGGGTTTGGAGATATGGTGACACTCAACTAGGACTGCAGTGAGGGGAAGCTGTCCTGTGAAGCTGTAAAATGCTTATCAAAGCGTTGACATTGAATGCTAAAAATAGTGACTACTTTTGACCTTGATTACATACATATCAGTGATGAAACTAACATACATCTTCATGTTACTGGATTGCTGCTGAAAAAATAGCTTTGGAAACTTTATATATATATGTGTGTGTGTGTATGTATGTGTATATATATACCTGTGTTTATGTATGTGTATATAAATATACACACATAGATACATATGTATGCATAAATTGCATACAGTAAATACATTAATATGACATGTTTCACACTTGTATCTTATAACCTTGGAAAGCCTGTGAGAAATTTAGTATTTCCATTTTCAAGCTTGGTTTGTATAATACTCATTAAACAGAAAACAAAGGGGAAAAGTCACTGAATAGCTCTCTTTCGTGTGTCTTAAATTAAGAATCAGACCTGTGGAAAACAACTAAAGGTTGTATAACCTAATACATAATCAGAAGTGACTGTGGTAGGCTGGACACCAGTCATAATTCTGTTGTTTCCTAACCACTCCATGCTTAGGAAGCTTAATAACTTTATTTATTTTAAGAGGAAACGGGAGGGTTGTGAATGACTGGCAAACCATTTAGGATGATGGTCAGTTCTGAGACCTGCAATATTGTTTAGTCTAATCTGTATTCCCTGAGAAGTACAATGGCTGTAAGATTGGTCTGAGACAGTGGTGTCTCAATGCCAAATGGCAGATCACTACCATTGCCTTCTGCTCTGGACTTCTTCAAAACACAGCAGATGATAGCACCATGGCCTCGTTGTCCAGTTAACATTGGGGTATGAAAGGAAACAGGTGATATGAGTCCTGAGAAGAGGGGAGAGATGAGGAAGAAAGTTTTAGGGTATGGCTCAACTCAAATTGAAGATAATTGAATTTCCTTGGTGCTTGGGAACTCTAACAAGTCATCAGATTCATCAAGTCATCCTTCAAATGGAATAAGGGAGTCTATGGAATGTGGAAAAAAGGACAGACCATTTGGGAGGTATATAGGAATGTTGTCAAAGTATGCAGGGATGCAACGAGGAAGGCTAAGGTCCACCTGGAATTTAACCTGGCAAGAGATCTCAAGGACAATAAGAAGGGCTTCTTCAAGTACATCAGTAGCAAACAGAAGGCTAGGGAAAATGTGGGCCCGCTGCTGAATGAGGTGGGTGCCCTGGTCATGAAGGATGCAGAGAAGGCAGTTACTGAATGCTGCCTTTGCTTCAGCCTTTACTGCTAAGGCTGGCCCCCAGGAATCCCAGACCCTGGAGGTAAGAGAGGAGGCCTGGACAAAGGAAGATCTTCCCTTGGTCAAGGAGAATTGAGTTAGAGATCATTTAGGCAAACTGGACACCCGCAAATTCATGGGCCCCAATGGGATGCACCCATGAGTCCCGAGGGAGCTGGCAGAGGTCATTGCCAAGCCACTCTCCATCATCTTTGAAAGGTCATGGAGAACAGCAGAGGTGCCTGAGGACTGGAGGAAAGCCAATGTCACTCCAGTCTTCAAGAAGGGCAAGAAGGAGGACCCGGGAAACTACAGGCCAGTCAGCCTCAGCTCCATCCCTGGAAAGGTGATGGAGCAGCTCATTCTGAAAGTCACCTCCAAGCATGTAGAAGAAAAGAAGGTGATCAGGAGTAGTCAACATGGATTCACCAAGGGGAAATCATGCTTGACCAATCTGATAGCCTTCTATGATGGCATGACCAGCTGGGTGGATGAGGGGACAGTGGTGGATGTTGTCTACCTTGACTTCAGCAAGGCGTTTGACACTGTCTCCCACAACATCCTCATAGGTAAGCTCAGGAAGTGTGGGCTAGACAAGCAGACGGTGAGGTGGATTGAGAACTGGCTGAATGGCAGAGCCCAGATGGTGGTCATCAGCGGCGCAGAGTCTAGTTGGAGGCCTGTGGCTAGTGGTGTCCCCCAGGGGTCAGTACTGGGGCCAGTCTTGTTCAATTTATTCATCAATGACCTGGATGAAGGGACAGAGCGCACCCTCAGCAAGTTTGCTGATGATATGAAACTGGGAGGAGTGGCTGATACCCCAGAAGGCTGTGCTGCCATTCAGTGAGACCTGGACAGGCTGGAGCGTTGGGCGGAGAGGAACCTCATGAAGTTCAACAAAGGCAAGTGCAGGGCCCTGCACCTGGGGAGGAACAACCCCATGCACTGGTACAGGTTAGGGGTGACCTCCTGGGAAGCAGCTCTGCAGAGAAGGACCTGGGAGTCCTGGTGGACGACAAATTCACCATGAGCCAGCAATGTGCCCTTGGGCCAGGAAGGCCAACGGCACCCTGGGGTGCATTAAGAAGAGTGTGGCCAGCAGGTCAAGGGAGGTTCTCCTCGCCCTCTACTCTGCCCTAGTGAGGCCCCATCTGGAGTCCTGCGTCCAGTTCTGGGCTCCTGAGTTTAAGAAAGATGAGCAACTACTGGAGAGAGTCCAGGGGAGGGTACAAAGATGATGAGGGGACTGGAGCATCTCTCCTGTGGGGAAAGGCTGAGGGAGCTGGGGCTGTTCAGCCTGAGGAAGAGAAGACTGAGAGGGGACCTCATTAATGCTTATAAATATCTCAAAGGCAGGTGTCAAGAGGATGGGGCCAAACTCTTTTCAGTGGTGCCGAGCGCCAGGACAAGGGGCAATGTGCACAAACTGGAACACGGGAAGTTCTATCTGAACATGAGGAAAAACTCCTTTACTGTGAGGGTGACAGAGGACTGGAACAGGCTGCCCAGAGAGGGTGTGGAGTCTCCTTCTCTGGAGAGATTCAGACCCCACCTGGATGCAGTCCTGTGCAACCTGCTGTGGGTGACCCTGTTCTAGTAGGGGGGTTGGACTAGATGATCTCCAGAGGTCCCTTCCAGCCCCTACCATTCTGTGATTCTGTGGTCATACGAATCAAAAAAGGAGTTGGACAGGCCCATGTAACACTAGTGAATTGCCAGCCATTCAGTAGTGCTGATGGGTCTATCAAATGCAGTCATCCTTTCCCCAGATGAGTATTTTCTCTATTATCCTACAGAGACTGTTTTGACATTTTTTGTTGTAGATAATTATTTTTCATTCCTGAAGGCAAAGCAGTGCATCTTCAACAGGAATGGCTAATTTGGCTCCTCCAGTTATCTTATTTCCAGGTGGAATACGACACAATCCTGAGAAGGTTGCAGTGGTTCAAATCCCTTCAGACCGTGGAAGAGCAAGTGCTCTAAGTATTAGATTATGACAGAGAAAGTGACACCTATTTCTCCTTGTTTTCAAAGAGGTGACCATGGATTATCTGATGTATGCTGATACCTACAAAGAATGAAAACCCACATTTTGAGTGAGGCCAACCTAGGTGAAGTTATCTGGATTACCCTGGAGACTACATAGGAGCTAAGCAGCTGCCTGACCAGTTTAGAAGATTCAGGGTACTTTTGGGAACAGAATATAGACAATGAACGACTATATGAGGTAGCTGGTTGTGCTGCCCTTGGAATGTTCGTTTGCACATCACTTCCATGAACGAAAGTTAAAAGTAGATCTCATTTTAGGTTTATATGTCCTCAAACTATGTTTCAAAGTGGCTTGAAGGACTGAAGAGGTTTAACCTGAAAAAAGATGTTCTTGCAGATAAGAAACATGATTTAATAGAATAATCGATGATTAGACTGTATTACCAGAAGGTACAATAAATTCTTATTCTTTGGACAGAACCTTTGAGTTAAAATCTATTGTATTCCTGAAGCAGAAGTTATAAGGGATGATTACGTTCTGTTGCAAAGAAATAATGATTTTCTCCCTTAGAAAGTCTTAGATGAAATTCCACAGTGAGAATGAAGCAGGATGACTGATTAGACCACTTTAACAGTGGCTGAAACACTTTGAAAATACCTGAAGCAAGATTTTTAATTGAATGAATTTAAATAAGTAAGGAAAAATGTAAACCTTATAAGAATTCAGGATAATGATTAAAATACAACAGTGAACTTCTCATTATTTCCATGGGAAAATCTCTACATTTTTTATTATCTAGGCATTAATTATCTAGAGATTGATGAAGGACTAAGCAGTGATTACAAAATCAAAGTGACAGAATTTCACATTTTGTGCAATCCTCTTTCACTTCACACCACTGGAGGCATTTACTCTTCACTTTCTGCCTTCTTGCCAATTTCACGGCTCTTTGCTCGGAGCTTGTTGACCTGCGACTCTGCAATGTCAGCCCGCTCCTCGGCTTCCTCCAGCTCGTGCTGGATCTTGCGGAACTTTGTGAGATTGACATTGGACAGCTCCTCCTGGAGATCGGAAGAGAGGTAAAATAGATTTTAAAATGTTTAATAATGTTCCTACTGTAACACTGCACTGGACATGCTGTGGTATTTTGATTTTACATAATGAAAAAAAAAAAAAGACTGTGAGTTAGTATGTAATTCTCTTTAATACTTCTAGGGGGAATCCAAAGAAATAGCTTAAATGCTAAATGTTTAGATGGTTAATAAGATATACCAGGAATCCCTCTCTGGATATGAAGTGCTAATGCACTTTGGAATTTTTGAATAATTATATATAATTACAGCTATTTCCATTAAATCCTTTTCCATTTATTTACTGCTATAAAATTAGGTATTACAATTTTTGAAGGTAATTTTTTTTTTCTGCTAGGCAGAAATATGAAACAAAGAAAGTGAAAGGAAGCAGAGACCTCCTCCCACAATGTTGACCTGAGCCTTCTCTGCTCTTCCCAGTGATGCAATAATGCTCACAGAAATTGCATTCTACACCCCTCTAGACCCCTGAGCTGTTCAGCCAGAACAGCTCAGCTGTTCATTCCTGAGTGCACAGCGAGAAAAAGACAAAAAAATTAAGGGTTCAAAAAGAGCTGCACAGGGGAAAACACTGACACAGAATTCCACCTCCACCTGGATGGAGACTGGCTCTGCACACAGCAATACTTACAGCCTCCTCAGCTTGTCTCTTGTAGGATTTCACTTTCATTTGAAGCTTGTCCACCAGATCCTGAAGCCTGAGAACGTTCTTCCTGTCTTCTTCAGACTGAAGAGAAAGACAAGAAAGAGAAGCACCTCTTTGCCCCTCCTCTTTAAATGCCCTCTACATGAAACAGAGAGTAACATTCCTTATAGACCATTGCTGCCCAGTAAGACAGAGGTGATAAGCTGGATTTTCCTAACATGACCAGAAAGATAATTTCTTCTGATGTTCTGAGTCGTCTTCTTTTTAACTGTGTAACTCAGGACAGAAAGAAATCCCTAAGGGCTACATTTTGGCTTCCTGCAAGAAGGGTGTGAGCTCAAGGAGGCCTCCTGCCTTACCTGGTAGGTCAGCTCCTTCACCCTCCTCTCGTACTTGCGCACACCCTTGACAGCTTCAGCGCTGCGCTTCTGCTCAGCATCAACCTCCCCTTCCAGCTCCCGCACCTGCAATGAGAAGCCCATCTTTGGAGCTGCCCTGGTGTATTGCCAAGGGATGTGTTCACTCATGCACGAATACCAGCCCTACGCACTCTGGCCTCCAGCTTCTGGATTTGCTTCTTGCCTCCCTTCAGAGCCAACTGCTCAGCCTCATCCAGACGAAGCTGCAGGTCCTTCACCGTCTGGTCCAGGTTCTTCTTCATCCTCTCCAGGTGGGCACTAGTGTCCTGCTCCTTCTTCAGCTCTTCTGCCATCATGGCTGCCTGATGAAAGCAAAAGATCAAAGCCATTTTAGGGCTGGAGACATTTTGGGGGAGAATACATCCACCATCAGCAGTGAAAGGAGTCCCCAACTCACATCTGTGATGGCCTTCTTGGCCTTCTCTTCAGCATTGCGGGCTTCCTGGATTGTATCCTCCATTTCACCCTGAATTTGGGCAATGTCTGTTTCCAGCTTCTTCTTGGTGTTGATCAAGCTGGTGTTCTGTTCAGCAGCATCAGAGGTTTGTTTTTGTTAGGTCATTATTTCAAATCAAGAACATTACAGGATTTTGAATCATTTCAGACATAATTATGTGAAAAAATGGATACCACAGATTTTTCTGTAAAATTTCTTATCACTGGGCAACAATGCTTCCCTGTCCCCCCCTAATTAATTTTATTAAATATGAAAAAGAGTACTTTTAGAAATATAATCTGCGGCACATCAAGGTTGGCACAGGAAAGCAATAAAAATAGAGTGAGGGAAGTCAGTGAAATGCCTTCTCTTCAGCATAATTAGGGAAGAATAATACACTCTCAGCAACTGAAAAGAGAAAAATTTGTAATGTAGATAGGATGGACTCCTTCCAGAATCTTTTCAGCATTTGAAACCAGACACTTTCCATAGGTTTCAGCACTTGACTGCTGGATGACTGCTATGACATGTAGCTCATGTCAAAGTCTGCTTGACATGGGCTACATCAGAGCAAGGAGTTCATCCCCACTTTCTTGCTAGAGTGGACAGGCACATTTTTGAAGGAATATGAGGATTCCGTAGTGCTACATTTCAACTGAGCAAGGAATGAATGTTGCTGTAGTCTCAGAGTTTCTGTCCCTGGCTGCTCAGATGGCAGACCATTTGGCATGTGTGACTAAAAATCTGTCCCTGTGACTGTCTTTCCTCTGGAGATTATGTTAGAATGCAAAGAAGGTAGAAGCATAACTTTCATCGAATGCAACCTGGGAACACAGCCAGTGCACACACTTTTTCAGCAAAGATCTCTTTTAGTATCATGATGATTACTTCAGAAAAGATAACTCTCTTCTTTGAAGTTGAGCCTCCAGAGGTGACTGGCATAAAGCATACAAGTGTTCTCCTACTTACCAAGAGTGCCATTTCTCACCAAGTGACCTCACCTGGGTATGGAGAAGCTGCACACGCTCACTTGCATCCATCAGTTCCTGCTCAGCCACCTTTCTACACCTCTCTGTTTGTTCCAGTGCTGCCCGTAGCTCCTCGATTTCAGCCTGCAGCAGGTTTGCTCTGCGCTCCACCATGGCCACCTGCTCCTTCAGGTCCTCCTGTGTCCTGAGAGCATCGTCCAAATGTATCTGGGTATCCTGTAGAGCCATTGAAAGAAATTATAAGCGCATTCAGAGCTGTTTGGCACTGAAAATATCAGCTAAGATATTTCTCTGTAGGCAACTTTTGTGCAATGGACCTTGAGCACTCCCTGTGTGTTTCTCAGATTCTTTTGTGCCTCTGCAGCCTGACGGTTGGCGTGGCTCAGCTGGATCTCTATTTCATTCAGGTCTCCCTCCATCTTCTTCTTCAGCCGCAGGGCTTCATTCCTGCTCCTGATCTCAGAGTCCAGGGTGCTCTGCATGGAGTCCACGACTCGGAGGTGGTTCCTCTTCAGCTGGTCGATCTCCTCATCTTTCTCTGCTATCTTCCTGTCAATCTCCGACTTCACCTGGTTGAGCTCAAGTTGGAGGCGCAGGATCTTCCCCTCTTCATGTTCCAGGGAGGCCTGAATAAGAGAGAAACACTGCGTTAATAAAAGGATTTTTTCCTACAGCTGTTCTCTTCCAAACTATCTCCTAAACAGAACAATGGGACTATTCTGTTCTGGATGATGTGGAAACTGAGGCCTTGACTTTCCTTGACAGCCCCAAGCTTTTATCTCTAACAGCGCTCCTCAGTACCTCTCTCTGGAAAACAATGATTATGGGCATGTACCTCAGCTTCCTCCAAGGCAGCCTGGATTTCAGATTTCTCCTGCTCAATCTGCTTCTTGACTTTCTCCAGCTCATGAATCGCCTTTCCTCCCTCGGCAATCTGCTCCGTGAGGTCAGAAGTCTCCTCTGTGGGAACAAAGACCAATGGCATGGTCAGGCACAGAGCTGAATGGCAAGGGCCCCATCACACCAAGGTGACAGGCGTCTTTGCAGACCTGCAGGCACAGACCCATGTGGAGTGGTGGGTGGTGGTGGATAGTGAGAAAGCCCTGCCAGGAGCAGAGGGCCAGGCACTTACGCTGCAAGTTCTTGTTCTCACGCTTCAGTGTTTCCAGGTGGTCCAAGGACTCCTCATAGGCATTCTTCATCTTGAACAGCTCGGTGCTGAGAGAGCGAGACTCCTTCTGGGAGGCTTCCAGCTCAGCCTGTGTTTCCTCATACTTCTGCTTCCACTCTGCCAGGATCTGAAGAGAAACCGGGCGTGAGTATGGAGGTGGCAATCAGGAGGGGATGCTGTGCCCAGGAGCCCCAGGCCTGGAGCCCAAAAGACCTTGTCAAAGTTCTTCTGCTTCTTATCCAGAGCTGCACAGGCAGCATTTGATCGCTCCACGTCAATCATCAGGTCCTCCACTTCACTCTGCAGCCTCTGCTTTGTCTTTTCCAGGGAGGCACATTTGGCATTCACAGCTTCAACATGTTCCTCTGCATCCTGCAGGCGCTGTGCCAGCTTCTTCCTGGGAGGAGATAAGCGCAGGTCCAGGTGAGGAAGCAAATGGGAGCCTGTGGTGCGCAGCCGGTATGTTTTTCATCAGAGCACACTTAGCCACTTGGTAGTGTGTGATCCCCATTTACACAGAGGTGGGTGTAGGACCTCTCCCAGCCAGCCACTGTGTTTCTATGTCTGAGTCCTGGGCTACAGCAATTCACTCTCTGCTATTCACTCTGCTATTCACACTAGCATCTCTCTGCTATTCTGCATCTGAAGAGCTTTGCTGCTTCTGCTTTTCCCCAATGCATACCTGCTCTCGGTTATATTTTCTCTCTTCCTGGCACCCCACCCCAAAGCAGAACATTGGCTTCTTCCTGACAATATCACAGTGGTCTCCTCAATTTTCCATCCTTAGTCTCTGCCAGCCTTCCCCACCTTCCCCACATACTTGGCCTCCTCCAGCTCCTCCGTGCGCTGAATAGCGTCCGTCTCGTATTTGGTTCTCCACTGAGCCACTTCGCTGTTGGCCTTGGACAGGGCACGCTGCAGCTCCCCCTTGGCTTCCTGCTCCTCCTCATATTGTTCCCGGAGCAAGTCACAGTCGTGGCGAGCAGACTGCAAGGCGTGGGCCAGGGCGTTCTTGGCCTAGGGGGAAAAGCAGTAGTGTGAAAATGAATGGAAATATCCTGGGAGATCTCCTGACTGAAATTTTGATGGATACCGGATTATTCTGCTCTGAGAATAATGGCAAGCTACTGAATGAGAAAGGAATCTGCCAAAGAATTAATGGATAGGCTGCAGGGAAAGGGGAGCAAAGCTAATATGGTAAGGCTTGCACTGAATTACCTGTGGTTTTTTTCTCCCTCTCATCGTTTTGATTCTGTAATTTCATACCTATCTGAAGCTCTTCCTAGACAGGAGAAATCCAAGACAGAATTTGAAAAGCCTTCTTACCTTCATTTCTTCCTCTAAATGTCTCTTGAGTTCCTCAATCTGTTGGGTGAAAGCCTGCTTGCCTCTTGACAGCTGAGAAACCAGAGCATCCTTCTCCTCCACCTGGCGTGAATATTCACCTGGGAGAGTTCAGATGAGTAAAAGAACCTTTTAATGACTTATTTAAAAGTGTTAACCTTGATAATCAAATGCACATAAAAATATTCTGAGTTAAACAAAATTTTATTTTTTTCATGGAATCCTAATCACTATCCATATCTCTGAGTATGCCAAAGTATTTATCCTAGAGGCAAGAAATGAGATACATCATGCCCCCTTGTCCAATACCTGACTAGTCTTTCTGTATGTTTGCACTAAGTCTGGTGGTCACTTCAAGCCTCGAGCTTACAGAATGAGTACTATATGGTGTATGTGCTTAGGTATATCACTGTCGTCTCCCGAACGTCTCCTGGGAAGTAGAAGGTTGAAGTTATGAGACAGGTGAATTCTTCTTTGAAACTCCAGTCATAGAATCATAGAATCGTCCAGGTTGGAAGGGACCTTGAAAGGTCATGCAGACCAGCCTTTCATGGGAAAGGGAGACTGGATGAGATTATCTAGCACCCTGTCCAGTCGTGTCTTGAAAACCTCCAGTGATCGGGACTCTACCACATGCCTGGGGAGGTTGTTCCGGTGACTCGTTCCAGTTCCTTAAATATGCTATTGGTCCTGCTCCAGGATGTCTGTATCTCTCTGGTACTGGGGAGCCTAGCACTGGACACAGCCCTCCAGATGTCATCTCACCTGTGCTGAGTAGGGGGAAGGATCACCCTTTGTTAACCTGCTGGCCATGCTTCTCCTAATGCACCTCAGGATTCTGTTGGCCTTCTTTGTCATAAGAGCACATTTCTGGCTCATGTTCACTTAGTTTCCACCAAGACCCCCAGGTCTTTTTGACCCTTTTTTTTAAGGCCCCAGGTCACATACGGTGTTATCTTAAAAACCACAAATGTCTTACTGGATTCTGTTTGTAGCCGAGCTCTCTGAGCACTGATGTCATTAATGGTGCGCTGTTGTTCCTCCTCCTTTGTCTTAATCTCACTGAGTTGATCTTCTAGGGAGCGACACATCTTCTCCAGATTTGCCTTTTCGCATGAAGAACAGAATGAAAGATGGTGGTTCAACATATAATTACTGAGAATCTGAAGTCTTATGAAGGGCAAAGAAAGAAGCCAATGATTTAGAAGTAAGTCAAAATATCTCAGTTAACTGATATATCTTTCTATGAAATTTGCATCTCTAATTACAACATTTGTATAATTCATGAATGTACACTCCATTTTTTTCAATAGATAAAAAGGATGATGGGACACTGTAACAAGGAATTGTTTTAAATTTCTGTTTGGTGCTTAGTGATTATGTCATTAAAGTATTTAAGGGAGGAAAAGAAAAATAGGAATAAAAAGGAAAGGGTAGGGTAGGAGTACTTTCTATTTTAGAAGAAACTGAAAAACTGATAAGGTCAGTGTCTTTCATTTTACTATCATAATATTCTGAACCAAGCAATAAAACCCTATAGTTCCTTAGGTTAGGTGCTTCAGGTGAAGTTTTTTAGCTCTCACCCAAAGGATACAATATATTATTATACTAATACTGAAATATATGAACTAAAATTCAAGTTGTAAAGTGCAACTATTTATTTTAAAGTATGACTAACTTAAATGTCTATGTTAAAATATAAATACTTGAATATGTTTGAATTACTACAAAGAAATATTTCAGTACCTTGGCTTTGGAGACAGACTCCATGTTACTGGCCAAGTCGTCAATCTCCATCTTCAGCTCACTCTTCTCCTTCTCCAGCTTCTGCTTCACTCGTTGCAGGTTGTCGATCTGCTCCCCAAGCTCAGCTGTGCTGTCCGCATGCTTCTTCCGCAGGGCGGCAGCTGTAGCTTCGTGCTGCAGTGTGGCCTCTTCAAGGTCACGACGCATCTTCTGAAATTCTGCCTCACGCTTCTTGTTCATCTCAATCTGAGCTGCGGTAGCCCCTCCTGCTTCCTCCAGGCGCTCACTGATCTCCTCTAGCTCCCTGGAGAGGTCAGCCCGATGCTTCTCTGCTTTTGCCCGAGAGGTTCGCTCTGCCTCAATTTCCTCCTCCAGTTCCTCGATACGAGCCTGAGGAACATTAGGCACCCTTCGCACCCAGGCCCTCCTCCCACCTAATGTCTTTCTGAAAACCAGAAGGGAACCAATAGAGACTTGCCTGGAGCTCCTTGATCTTCTTCTGTAATTGCATGCCCAGGGCTTGCTCATCCTCGATTTTGCTCTGGATCTGGCTGATTTCAAAGTCTTTCCTTTGGGCAAAGCAAACTGTGTTAGAGCTTAAAGAAAAAAGTACAACAGCCCAGCGCTCAGGTGCCCCACAGCCACACTTACTTCTTCAGTTTCTCATCCAGCTGCTGCTTATCATTTTCCAAATCCATTATGGATTCCTGGTTCATCTTCAGGTCTCCTTCGAGTTTCCTCTTAGCTCTCTCAAGGTCCATGCGCAGTTTCTTCTCTTGCTCCAGGGACCCTTCCAGCTAAAAAGAACAAGACCGTTGGTGTTCTACCAGCCAGATCTAAATCCATACCTGTCCTGTTCTTCTGGACAACCATGCTTACATCATCCACTTGCTGCTCCAGCTTGGTTTTGGCTTTGGTCAGCGTATTGACTTTGTCCTCTTCTACCTGCAGGTCATCCAGTGTCTGCTGATGGGCCTCTTGGAGGGCTTTCTTCTCTTTTGTCAGCTTGGCGATGGTCTCGTCCAGTGCTGCCATCTCTTCTGTGAGGTTCTTCACCTTTGAGAAGAAGGGAGGAAGTGTAAATAAAGGAAGTAGATACAGAAGTCCCGTAACAGCACAGTGCTCTTTTTTGGAGTGTGAGTGACAGGTTCTGCCTCATACCTTGTTTTCGGTGGCATGTTTTTCCTTCTCAACCTTGGCCAGCGTTAACTCAAGGTCATCAATGTCTTTCTTCAGCTCTGAACATTCATCCTCCAGTTTTCTCTTCTTGGCTGTCAGCTCAGCATTCATCTCTTCTTCATCCTCAGCCCTTTCAGTCACCTCCTTAATTTTGGCTTCCAATTGGATTTTGGTTTTGATGAGCTGGTCACATCTTTCCTCAGCATCAGCCAAACCATCAGCTTCCTACATGTGAATCATTTAAATAAAATAGTTTTCAAATAATGATTTATTCTTACTGATTTTCAAACAAGGAATTATTATTTTCAAAGCAGCTTTACAATGTCCTTTGTAGTTAAGATTCATTATTATAAGAGTATCTATTTGTTTTGGACTGCCTCCAGCCCAGGAAATAAAGAAATATATTATCACACTATAAATATAAGCTCTGAGCATTTTTTTTAAAACACTTTAACTGCTTGTGCAACTCCAGCATTAATTTGAAGACAGAGTCTGAAATCAGATATGGCAGTATCTCCCTTATATCTTTTCATCATTTTACTTATGTTGCATTTGACTGGACTGGAAACTGGCATAGAGTCCTGCTGGAGAGAACCATGTAGGCAGACTTTTTAGCATATAGTGTTTAAAACCTGAATGCTAAAATCTCCAACATTCAGCTGAGAAAATCTCATTACAATTCCCCCCAAAAGATATAGCAAGCATGAATTTATTTTTAGTTTTGGCAAAATTTTGTGTTAAGATCACTACATACTGCTTGTTCTTTCCCTCTTTGTTTTAGTGAAGAGCAATGATACCATCCATGGCAGAAGACTTTTTATAGCTCAGCAAGATAGGTAGGTTGGGGTTTGTCTCATATAGATTTAGATATCTGCCATGATATCAAGATGCAGTCCATTCAACAAAAACATTACATTTTTGGATGAATTGTGTCAGACTCTAAAAGGATGAGTTTCTCATTGCTGAAGATGAAGAGAACCTGGGGCTACTAGCTCAGATGTAGACTTTTAGACTGTAGACATCAAAATGGGGCCAGATGAATCCTAATCCTTGCTCGTAAAGACAGTTTCAAGGGGATTATTTTTGCTACCTTTTTATTTCCAGGAAAAAAGGGGAGGACTCCACTTTCTTTACTGTTTTTTCCTGAGGAGATGGGGACCATAAATGCTGGAGAAATGCCTGACACTCTCAGCCCCTCCTACTCCACCAGAATCCACTTGTGATTCTCCAAATAAAAGGTGTTAGCAGGACCTCCAGACTAACTTCATTGATCAGATGATAACATATCAAAATTGTATAGTATATAAAGTTTTATAAAGACATGACAATTGCTGCTGTAAGTTGCCATGTATGATTTAAAATGTCATACTGTAAACTGTAGTATTTACTAATTGGAAATTGATTACTTCTCTCTTGATTTAAAAGTGTAAGGAACCAACTGCAATAATTCATTACAAATGTATTAATATTTGTGTATTTCAGCTTAGCTTTTCTGTGTGGTTTTCCTTGCTATTTTATAAAATATGTGCATGTTTTTAAAATAAATACTCTTTAATGTGTCTTTTACTGACACATTTGGGATCATTTTAAACAGGACGTTACAAGCCAAAAACATTAGCAATACTCACAGCCTGCACTTGGAGCTGCAGGTCATTTTTCTCCTGCAGCAGTTTCACCATTTTCTCCTCCATCTCCTTCCTCTTTGCTTCAGACTTTGCAAGCTCTTCCTTGGTTTTTTCGAACTCTTCCTTCATGTTGGCCATCTCCTTCTCCGATTCTGCGCTCTTCAGCAAGGGCTTGATCTTGAAGAACAGCTTCATCCAGGGCCAGTGCTTGACATTCATGAATGCACGAACATTGTACTGGATGCAGAAGATGGAATCCCTGAAAGGTAATAAAAAATATATTGTGTTACATTACATTTTAAATTTATAATACATTTAATTGTATATATTGATATGTATAACATGAAGTTCTACATATAATACTTTATAGTTATAGTTCTATATATCTGTGTATATAAAATATTATATATTATTAGACATATATTTATTAATAATATTTAATATATTTAACATGTATAAAATGTATTTATATCTGAAGAAAACTCCCTAGTGTGATGTAGATTGTCAACCTGTATGGACAGTTTTGAAGTCCAGATGTTTGGCTTACTTTCATGGCCAAAGAAAAGGAACACCTACAAAAGGTGACTTGGTTCCTTTCATGAAAGTTATCCAAGGGAAGAGGATACTTCTCTTGTGCTAGAAGTATGTGTTTCTCACCTTTGGTTATAATGGTCACCTAAAATAATTAGCTTAGACTAGATATCTGGTTTCTGGACATACATATAATGTAGCCATTTACTGAATTTAGCAAAAATTAATACAAAGGGTGATATAAGTTAAAAAAGATAATTTTTTTCCTAAATCTGGATTTTATACTGCTTCATCTACTGCCAGGGTATACTCCCAAATATATCTATATTGGTAAGCTGAATTAATGAGAAATAAGTGAGATTTGGCGAAAAGGACCTTTTCCGTTTTGTTCAAGTCACTGGTATCTGATGAGGATTGGCCCAGCAGGCCAAATATGTATAATTATCTACCTCCTCTCCATCATTTTCTTGAACTCCACTCTCATCAGGAAGCCCCTGCACCTGGCCTGTGTGCGGGTGATGAGCTGTGCCAGCTTCTCATCTCTCATCTCCTCCAGGAGTCCCAGCAGCCCAGCTTTGAAGAACACCTTGAGAAAGGGAATGTTGCAGTACATAATTGTCAGGTATTGCAAGCACAGTACATCAGTCAAGCAGCATTTGTACCTTGGTGTGGCCAAATTTGTACTGGGTGTGGTCCACATCGATGGATCCAAGGAGCTTCTCAGAAGCCTTCTTGCTGTCAATGAACTGTCCCTCTGGGATGGCACTTGCATTAAGCACCTTGTACCTATGGGAGGAAGTAGAATATGAAGAAGGTCAGATTCCTGACAGCTCAATCAAACCTGTACCAACTGATGCCATTGTTAAGATTCTCTGAAGGGGGATCAAGAGCGGAAGAGAGGTAAATAAGTCTGAACCCTGTTCCATTGTTTAGAAATTACATTTTCATGGGTAAATATGCTTTTAGGAAAAACTTTGCACTGTCCTTAGTCCAGAAATTCCTGACACAGAATGGATACTGATTTCCATGGATAAGTGCTGACATATTTCACGTGCCCTGTTATCTAATGCCTTGTCTCGAAATGAGAACTTTATGTGCAAGAACAAAATATGTGGAGGGGCAAAGTAATTCTTCATTGAAAATAGTGGCAGTACCTGCTATCTGAGTATTTTCCAGCTGATATAGAACAAGAAGCAAGATCTTTTTATTTTAGTTTTCCAACAAGTTAGTCTAGAATATCTTGTAGTTTCTTTATTCACATTTCTGTGCTGATGGCTGCAAGTCATCTTTGCTACCCAGAAGTTAACTAAGTCTAAGCTAGTCAACTTCATTTCTGGATAGTTAATTAAAAAATGCTTTATCCCATACCAGAATATGAATCAAAGACAGGAATAAATAATTGCCCTTTGAAAAAGCCTGTTCTTCTAGTTAGCTATAGAAAGAAACTGGATTGCTAACTTGGACAATTGACTTTTGTATGCCTAAAGGTAGGTACAATGAACCCCTCCCATAACTCCCACAGTAGTTAAAACAATTAGGAAATGCAAATTATTCAGGATTGGTGGATTAGGTGGAGGGTGGATGACATAGAATCTGACCTCTGTTTAAAGTCTGCATAAAGTATTCTGCTGGGGAATCCTTTCCTGCAAATTCTGATGCCTTCCAGCACACCGTTACACCGCAGCTGATGCAGCACCAACTCATGTTCCATGGCACCTTATAAATGACATAATGAATTGGTACTTCATTGTACTGCACAGAGAAGAACAGATTTATCACATCTTTGAACTTTCACAACTTACCAGGTGTTTTTGTTTCATTTGGGATGATGCATCGCACAAAATGGGGATGTGTGCTTCGCAGATTGCTCATCAGCTTGTTTAAATTTTCCTTAAGAGCAAGAGCAAAGACTTGGGTTTAAAAATGTCACTTACACAATCTCAGTATTAGATGGAGTAAAAACACTGCAATAAAATCATGATCAGTATTTTTTTTTACTGAACTTTTGGGCAGTTCTGAAAGAATACTTCCAAGGATTCAATGAGAATCCTTCTTTACTGAGAAGGATTTATCCTTTCTGAACATAAAGATTTTGTATATTAGATCAATCTAAAGCTTTTCTGAACTGAATTTGCTGTATTTTTTTCACAATGTGGTAAAATTTGTAATGACTATTCTACAGTACCCGGAAAAGAGCTGAGACAGTCTGGAAAGAAGAACCCTTCTTCTTGCCGCCCTTCTTGCCACCGCCACCACTCTCTAAACAAGAATATTTTTTTTAAAAAAGAAATGAACAACAAAAACATACAGTTAGAATCTGAAGAACTTTGTGTGTTCATCTTAAAAAAATAGAAAATGTAATAATATGATCAATATTTGCAAATGCATGCAGTGTTTAAAGTTACAATGGGAGACCTGATTTTTCAGATGATAGCAGAATGAAATCTAATCACTTCAAGCTGAAGTTAAGAAAATGCAAACAGGAAATAAAATGTAACATTTTGCATAGTAAGCTATTCAAGGAATTAAATAAATAGCTGGTGAATACACCAATCGCAGTCTTCATGTATCTTTTAATCTAAGGGTATGCATAAATTCAGCAGCAGCATGTTGATACATTTGGTTGTATTCCCTCAAGTATTTGGGAATGCCTCATATTGCAGAAACCTGGTTTGTCAGCTAGCCTATGTTAATGTTGTAGTGCAGCTCTCTGGTCTTAAAACCTACAGATCTATTAAGGTCTCTTAATAAGGGAAATGTAATATCCTTTATTAGTCTGAGTGACTGAGTTCCAAAAAGTAGATGAGGTTTTGGGTTTTCATTTTTTGAAATGTAAATATTATTGCAACATATTATTGCAAGATCTTTTTCCTGTAAATTACAGTAGAACTGTTTTCAAAGAGATCACCTGCTTCTGCCCCACCAACAGAGGCAAAGAGTAACGCCAGTGTCTTCAGGGATGATTTCTGGTACAGCCCCACAACAGTTTCGTTCAAGGGATCCTTATTCTTCTCCAGCCAGCCAGTGATGTTGTAGTCCACCGTGCCAGCGTAGTGCACCAGGGAGAAGTGGGCCTCAGCCTTGCCTTTGGTAGGCTTGGGCTTCTGGAAGTTGGCAGACTTGCCCAGATGCTGGTCATAGAGCTTGTTCTTGAAAGAGGTGTCAGTTGCCTTGGGGAACATGCACTCCTCTTCCAGGATGGAGAAGATGCCCATGGGCTGGAAGAAATAGCAACACGTGAAGAAAGTGTGGAAGGAAGAAGCAGAGAGAATGTATATAAGAGAGAGGAATGGAAGATAAAAATTATACAAAAAACCCTCCTCAGAATGTGTAATCTTATGTTTTTCCAAAAAGGGCATTTTGTTAGTGGATGTGCCATCAGTTATATGAAAACAAGCACACCCATAAGTTTCAGGGTTGTGATGTAATAAAGATCTAGCATATAGAAATTCACTATGTCCATGTTAGTTGAAGATGGAAAGCAAAATGAAGGAAATTACTAGCATTCAGATGTAAGGAAGGGTTTACACTTCCTAAATGCTTTTTCTTGGAAACAAGATAGAAAATTTCCTTAAACTTATTAAAATAGAATTTGCTCAGTGTATTTACTCACTCAGCATGCATTAAAAAAATAGATGCATTTGACTATGAACTCCAGAACAGTGACTAGGACTGAAAATTTTGCCCCATCTAAATTATATATAATATGTGACAGAATCCCACAGGCAGTGAAGTAACAGACAAATGAAAATGTATATGAAATGCTTGGAGCCCAGAAAATATCATGTTATATGCTGCATTAAGTGTCAGTGCCACACTTTAGAGTAGTCTAATTTGAGCATAGAAGATTCCTTTTACATTTTACATCTGGAAAACTATTAAGTGAATAGGGCCCAAGAACCTTCTCAATGAGCTCAATGCAGGCAGCCAGGTCCATCCCAAAGTCAATGAACTCCCATTCAATTCCTTCCTTCTTGTACTCCTCCTGCTCCAGCACGAACATGTGGTGGTTGAAGAACTGTTGCAGTTTCTCGTTGGTGAAGTTGATGCAGAGCTGCTCCAGGCTGTTGAACTGCAGAATGCAAAGAGATTTACTTACTTGCGAGGTTCAGTTCCAGGAATACTTTCCATCTTCCAATAGGTTTTATTTTCAACCCATTAAGGTCTCCGTGATTGGGATCCTGAATTTCTAGTCATGGGACTGGACAGGTAACTGGCATATTCCATCCTCTAATATATCTACCCTTTCAGGCTCTGGCATTGTCTCAACATATTTCTGAGCTCTGAAAAGAGTTGCAGAGCTTAGTCCAAGTCCAGCTTTTCATCTGCTTGAATTTGTCTACACTGCCAGTCTATTCTCAAGCATTCAGAGGGAATCTGGCTTCAGCATTACCAAAATCTTCCTTCAGGATGGCATATTTTAACTTCCTCAAAATCTGTCTCTGCTATTACCTATCAGTTGTTCAACATTTTTGTTTGTTTTCAATGCAGTTTTCACTTCTGCATGCACCAACAGATATCTATAAAAACCTGCAGCCCTTGTGGGATAATACATACTATGAGAACCGTAAGAGTACCATTCCTTCAGGAATGTCAGGATTTTCCAATAAATAAAACAATCCATAATTTAAAAAAGACCAAACCAAAAACTATTCCAGTTTCTTAATGCCCCTTCCAGAAAACTTGTATGAAGATCCTCCTCTTACATCAAAGATCTCGAAGCCAGCAATGTCCAAGACACCAATGAAGTACTGTCTGGGCTGCTTCGTATCCAGCTGTTGGTTGATGCGAACAACCATCCACAGAAACATCTTCTCAAAGACAGATTTTGCCAGGGCACCCACTGAATTGTATACCTAATAAAAAGTAAAAGAAAAGTTACCATCCAGGACAAAAGAGGAAGTTCAAAGTTTTTAATTCATGTCATTTGTTTTCTATCATCACTTGTTTCTTACCTGCTGCACAGTTTGACCCTTGGTCACGTATTCATTCCCAACCTTGACTCTGGGGTAGCAGAGGGCTTTGAGCAGATCTGCTGAGTTCAGACCCATCAGGTAGGCAGCCTTGTCAGCAACTAAGGAAACAAGCATACAGCAGGGTCAAATATTAGCTCTCCAGTAGACGTATCTTGTAGTAATTCAGAATTGTTTCTGCAGAAGCCACATATACTTTAAGTCATATATTTTAAAAAATTGTACTTTTTCTTGTTTTACTGGTTTTTTCCCATTTCATTTAGATGATTTGTAAATGTAAAGATTCTTCCAAATGCCTTTACAAAAAACATGCAAATTTTGAAACAAGTGACTAGATAGACAAAGGGGCAAAGGACCATGAAAGTGACAGGTCAAACGAGTCACAGTTTCTGAATAAACAGAAAAGGAAACTGGCTGCTATTGAAATACACTGTACTGAAAATTGTAGTCAGTGAAACTCTACTGTCATTAGAGAGAGAGAGATTAGTGAAGTATTATGCCAAAAGTATGAATAGGATATCTGATACAACTTTCATGGTGGGACCACATTCTTCCTAAGGATAAATATTACACACATAGGTCTTTTCCAGCTCTCATTTTCTCTGAATCTAAACTATTAAATACAGGCACTAGAGCACTGAATATACTCTGTCATCACTTTCCAATTTGCTGCCTGTCTCTTCTCACAGCAAAGATGATAGCGAGCACCAGTACTATTTAGAGAGTCCTTTAATGTGAGAAGGCCGAACCTCATTCATCATAGAATATTTATATACAGATGCTAATTTTGAGCTGCTTCTATCATGTGTGTTATTTACAACTAAGTGTTTAATGTACATTTATCACTAAAAAGAGTAAGGTATGAAACAAGAACAAAATTGGAACTTATCTGTTATATCACTTTTGTAGAGTTATTTTTTAATAATTAAATAGTCATCTAATTCTATTAAACACTTCTATAACTCTTTCATTTGGTTATATGCATGCAATTACAGCTATTATTTGTAGCCTATTCTACTATTACTGTTCATCATTATCAGATTCATTGCTATTGTATTCATTGCAGTCATCTTCACTTACGTCTTCACTTTCCTAAAAAAACGCAAACCACACACACAAAAAACCAACTCAAGAAAAAAAACTCCTTAATAGTACGTGTTTATGATATATGCAAATAACTCTGGTTTCATGGAAATACTTCCATGAACTTTTAAAGGAAGGCACCTTTGAACAACTCGAGGCAAAGCAAACGCGATAGACATATCTTAGATGTCTATTTTTCAAACAGAAGTCCTGGAGACACGCTGAGACTCTACAGAAAATGTAGAACATATGAGCCACTGGTGCAGTATTAACTGATGTTCCTTTTTAACCCCCGCCCCCATGCAAAATGAAGTAGCACAATGCTCTCAGTTCGGGCATGGTGAGCTGTCTCTAGAACACGGGCTTTGAAGCAGAGCAGCTTCAGGATTCTGGCTGCTTGTCACCTGGAAACAATACCATTAGGCGGTGACTGCAGCTGATGGTAAACGATAGTAGCTACCTGGTACATAAACTTAAGCCAGTGAGTAGAGTGGCTCCCAGTTCTGTGCCAGGTCTGGGAAGCTGCCGTTCAGTATAGCAGCAAAGCTGGCTTTTCTTCTGCCTGACTCCTACTGTGTCAGCCAACGGAAGCGTGCGTTAGGATTCACTGGACCATGTACTTTGCATAGTTCCAAATAACCTGCATCTTCCACTGAGTTGTGTTCTTCCAGCAAAGTCCTCTGCTTAGGGCACGCTTCTATTCTACAATACTAGCATCTGGGGCAACGCGCGGGCTGAGTCAGGGATTCCGACCCTGAATTGCTGCCTGTATTAGTGAGTGTTCTGGTACATACTGTACTCTGGTGTATATTGTGCTGGTACCTTCTGTGCCATCGGGCTCTGCCTGCTCCTCACGCTGCTTCTGCTTAAACTTCAGGTTGCCGTAGTGCATGACACCCCCCGTCAGCTTGTAAATGGCTGTCTTCTCATCAGGAGTGAAGCCCAGGATGTCAATGGCACTCTAACAACAGAGCCATTAGAGTAAGCACCATGCCTGTCAAAGGTCAGAGTCTGCCTAAGAAAGCTTCTGTGCGTTACTTACGTCCGTGGCCATCAGCTCTTCCTGGTCGTTAATGCTGGGAACTGTGATCTCACCTTGACTCACGTAATGATAGTCATACGGGTTGGTGGTGATCAGTAACATCTCTGAAAAGAAGGACAAAACACATACAGATCAAACTTAACTGGCACATAAAGGAAGTAAATGTTGTTCCGTGACCTTTGTTTGGAGCAGTTAGTGATCTCTCCTACCAATTAGCTCCGGCTTCTTGTTGGACATGATCTGATAAAATATGTGGTAGCTTCTTTCTGCCTTGAGCTGGAAAGTGACTCTGGACTTCTCCAGCAGATCTGGCAAGGGAGGTAGGACAGAGTTAGCACAAGAGCTGAGGAAGGCTGGAAGGAAAGGGATCAGGCCAGGAGGGTCACTTACATGTTTCAATGTCAGCAGAAGCCAGTTTGCCTGTGGCACCAAAATGGATTCTGATGAATTTACCCTGAAAGAAGCAGAAAAAAGTCAATTGAGATTTATTTTACCAATCCTGACTGCAAGAATATTTGAGTCAGTGTGCTGATACGAAAAAAGTAATTTTGTCCCAGGCCAGAACTTACAAAGCGTGAGGAGTTGTCGTTCCTCACCGTCTTGGCATTACCAAAAGCCTCCAGCAGTGGGTTGGCACTGATGATTTGATCCTCAAGTGTCCCCTAAAATAGGAATGTTATGGTCATGATATAGCTCATAAATAAATGTGACAGTTGCAGGTTCCTACCCCTAGGACCTCACCTGCATTTTGCCTGACTGCTGCTCCTCCTTCTTCTTATCCCCGCTCGCTGCAATTGTTGCAAAGTACTGGATGACACGCTTTGTGTTCACAGTCTTCCCTGCTCCGGATTCTCCGCTGTGAAGCCAAAGGGAGAAGCAGAGAGCGTGTGGTCAGGCAGGAGGTGCCCTGGCACCGGGCAGCCCCGCGGGGACCCGAGCAGGGGGTGTACATACGTGATCAGGATTGACTGGTTCTCGCGATCTGTGGAAGAGGCAGAAACAAAGATAGTGTTAGCAGTTGTCCTGAGGAACACTGAGCTGAAGAAGAGGTAAAGCTGTAAATGGAAGTTAGGGCTTCTCCCAAGTCCAAGAGTAGTAGTCCAAGTAGTCCAGTACTACCCAATTCCCTTGCAAGGTCCTAACAGTAGAAAGTATGCGCCGAAATGGATGTGTAAAGCTGTCAGAGGCATGTGGTCCTCACACAACCTGTGCATCTACTTGCCCTTCACACAGTTCTCATCAAGAAATCTAATCAAACTGTCTATCTATAATCAAAATAGAGGATAATAAGGAATAATAATTCTTTCTGTCCTATCAGAAAAGATGATTAAGGGACTGGAGCATCTCTCCTATGGGGAAAGTCTGAGGGAAGTGGGGCTGTTCAGCCTGAGGAAGAGAAGACTGAGAGGTGATCTCGTTAATGCTTATAAATAACTCAAGGGCGGATGTCAAGAGGATGGGGCCAAACTCTTTTCAGTGGTGCCCAGCGACAGGACAAGGGGGAATGGGCACAAACTGGAACATGGGAAGTTCCGTCTAAATATCAGGAAAAACTTCTTTACTGTGAGGGTGACAGAAAACTGGAACAGGCTGCCCGGAGAGGTTGTGGAGTCTCCTTCTCTGGACATGTTCAAAACCCACCTGGACGTGGCCCTGTGCAACCTGCTCTAGGTAAACCTGCTCTACCAGGGGGGTTGGACTAGATGATCTCCAGAGGTCCCTTCCAGCCCCTGTCATTCTGTGATTCTGTGATTCTGTGATCAGTGAAAAAAAGTAGCACAGTCAAGTACTATTTCTGCAGTGGCAGAGTGTAGAATTTCATACAATAAAGTGCAAATAATACACAGTGCTGAGTCCATGCGTGCTTCTGGGTCAGTTTTGCTTGAAATTAATTCCTACGTAACTCGATCAAGTTCTCAAAGTCAAACATCTCTGTGGTGTTTTTAGCTGGCTTGTCACATGCTCCAGTGAGATCAGTGGGCCTTTTTGGTTTAGATTACTGTGAGGGACGTCAAGCACTCACCAGTCAGCATGAACTGATAGGCATTGTCAGAGATGGAGAAGATGTGTGGAGGAGCCTCCTGGCGCTTCTTGCCTCTGTAGGCCAACACCACCTCCGGGTTGTACACCGGCAGCCACTTGTAGGGGTTGACAGTGACGCAGAAGAGACCCGAGTAGGTCTGTAATGAAGGGGGACAGGATGCTGATTTTGGGGAGCTGAGGAGAGTTGCAGATAAGGCACAGGTGAATGATATTCTGGGGAGACCAGGGTAGTGAAAGAAAATAAAGTGGAGGAATGACCTGTCAGAAAATGGGTGAGATAGAGCATACAACAAGGAAAGGAGGGAAGGAGGAAGACGGAGAGGATGTAGACAGCAAGAGGAAAACACTTGCAAGAAAGAAAGAAGAAACAGAAAAATAAAGAAAGAAGGTCCAAGAAGTCAGGAAGCTCTTCAGAGAGACTGAAAGGTGTCTTCAACTCCTCAAAAGCAGGAGTCGTCTCCTTCTGCTGGTACTTACGTAGATCATCCAGGCTGCATAACGCTCTTTGAGGTTGTACAGCACAGCGGGTTCATGGAGGTGGGTCATCATGGCCATGTCCTCAATTTTATCATACTTGGGAGGGTTCATGGAGAAGATTTGATCATCCTTCACGGTCAGGGTCTGCCAAAGAAAAGACAGATACATATTTGCCATCTGTAAGTCCACTGCAGGAATAAAATGTATTCTCAAGCCTTGAATTTTTTTTTACTCACTTCTCCACCTTCGGTCTTGACGGTGACCTTTCCTGCTTCTTTGCTCTGGATTGTGCTTTTCACATAGGATTCCTTTGCATGTACCACGAAGACTGATGACTTGGCATCAAAAGGCTTGTTCTGGGCCTCGATTCTCTCCTTTTCTGACTTTCGGAGGTAAGGAGCTGCCTCCCCAAAGATGGCCATCTCAGAGTCTGCTGACATGGCTGCTGTTTGCTATGGGTAATGCAGCAAGTATCTGTGAGGGTAGAAAATACATTACAATTGCACATGATGGAAGAAACACTCCTACAGCATAGTGGCTTAGCTGGTGCTCTGCTGTACGTATCAACTGATTGAATGGACACTTTCGTTTTTCTGCTAATTCAGAACTCTGTTCTGTAATTTTCTTTCCTTTATTTCTGTTTTATGTAGTCAGGTCTCTAGGCCTACTGGACAACTGCATTTACAGAGGAATGCTTTCTGTGTTTGTTGGTTTGTGGATTTTTGGGGTTTTTTTTCCCCATTTGTTGAATTAGCAGGATAAACAGATCCTTTTCAAGGTTTCAAACAGTGCACTCACTAAATATTCCCAGTTTTGGAATTGTGAAAGCCCTCTTATGTCTTTTTTGTTTAGCACCTTTCAGACTATGAGATTTGTTTACAATAAAATACTGGAAGAGGCACAGTGCACTGGCTATGCAGAGAGCTAGTATTATTGGCACTTCTCATTAAAGACATTCCCTTGGGATAAAATAGCCCAAGGTGTCAAATATTTCAATTATTCCACAGATTCATCTGCTAACAACCAAAGCTAATATTCTCCACTTTGATCTTTTTCATAACAGAAACCAAGTAATCTTGCATTCATTCACTACTATTTAAAAAAAAAAAAAATCAGTAACTCTGTTTATTATTGCCAAACAATTATCTTGACTGAAAAGTTTCATGCAATTGTGAAGCTGGAATTTAATTATTGTTCCAAAACTAATACTGTTCCAAATTTATCCTTTTTTATTAGCCTAATTTTATCTAGGTTTGTCATCTACAATTTGGATTCTGAGCAGCTTTTCTGAATAAAATAAGCAGCTCATTTCTCTATCAATACTTTTACCTATTGCAGACCTCTAGGTGAAAATCAAATAATTGGTTAACTTTTCCTTGAAAAACAGTTTCACTTTGATTGCAGGAAAGATATTCTGAACTTAGAATATTTTTTTAAACTCTATTCTGAACCCTTTACCATTTAGCAATCTCATTATTGCAGAATGGCCAGCCTAAAAGAAATAATATTTTAATAATGATCACAGTATTTTTGTATATTATAAAATTCATTCCACTCAGTATTCCACTGCTTACATGTGAAAAAAATTGCTTTGCCTTCTTAGCCAGCAAAGAGAGACTTCATGACACAACTTAGTGCTATCAGTTCAAAGGCACAGGTACAATCACCTGACTGATGTATTTTGTTTCTAACTACATGATTTTCCACTTCATTAAAGTGTTATTAATTAAATGAGACCATTTCACAAAATAATTACATCAGGTAGTAAAATGGACCTAGTCTTTCACCAGCAGTTTTATCATTGCCAATAATATCCCATTTTCTTACAAGATTCCTAACAGGAATAATACTAGCATATTACATATATTAGTATATACTATGTTAGTATATATTATGTTAGTATATATTATAATATATTATGTATATTACATGTATATTGTATTTTTGTATAGCTATTGTATGCTATTATTACAAGGTATCTTTATGGTGGTATTATTACAATATATAGTATATATAGTAGATTAGTATACATTATGTTAGCCTATCATATATATATATAATGTGTCAGTAGATTGCCTTTTTAAAGTATTTTATGACTATTTTCTTTTGACTGTTTTATATGATTTTTCCTGAAATCAGTGACACGCTAACTCTCCTCCACTTATGCAAAGCATACTAATTATATTCTTTACACATGACAGCTTGTTGACATTTTATAATTTTGAGGGATATATTCCAGTGACAATATTTGACAAAATTAATATAAATTAATGTAAAAAGTAAATATGAACAGTTAATTTTACTGGGTGCAAATATTTAAACTTTGAATTTAGTTGCTGTTCCATCTCTCTTTTTCTAGTTACCCAAGTGGTTATCATCCTTTCTTCATTTCCTTGTGATTATTAATATTTGCTTATAGAATTATATCACAATTGTGCAAAGTTTTCACAGGCACAAGCAAGCTTATAAGGAAGCTCAGACTGAAATGCTTTCTGTTAGCACTTTGATGTTTTGATACACAACATTCTAACCCCATTCCCCAAGCTTCCCTGTGAAAAAAGAAAATATTAACATTATTTAAATACGTATGTCCTTTCCTGTTGCTTCACAGCTCCTGCCAGTGACTCTTGATGCTTGAGGTAAATGCAAAAAAAAAAAAAAAAAAAAAAAAAAAAAAAAAAATTGTTTGCGTCAAGAATATATTTAATTTATGGACAAGTAATTGGAAACTACTTCCTGATGAGGTTTTTCTTCTTAGGAGAGTTTCTCCTAAGTTTAGGACCTAATGTCTGTTAATGTAGGAAACCGCTCTCTATAGAAGAATCGTGGGGAGAACGTAGGCAACGCAGCAGGATCACTACTTTTGAGACCGCTGTCTTTCAGAATCTCGTGGCAAAGATATCGGCAATCCAGCCCAATTCTCGTAGTGTATTTATACAAGGGACATATATATAAGGAATACAGGGATTGCCAGCACACCTGTGTAGAAGTCCTACCTTAGAGCATCTCTATCTGTCCCTAAAGAGGGAATAAATCAAGATCTTACCTTTTGTGAGACAAGATGAATGGCTTGCAGGCTGGAAACTGGTCAGTATTGTAAAACAGAATTAGCAACTTCTTCTTACTGCTGCACAGAATTCCAGAGAAAATGTACAGACAGAAAACATATGGATGCCTTGAAAGCAGACTGAAAAATCCCAGCTGACACTGGCAGTCCCCCCTTGAGTGAATGTGAGCGTCTGTAGGAATGCGCTGGTGCTTGTGGAATGCAGGGCCAGTTTCCCTTCAACTCCCACCTCCCCAGTCCAAAGCCTCTGACACTCTTACCTTAGCGATTTCTGAGGAAGGACAAAACATGCTGATCCCAGGGTACTTTTATAGGGTCTGATCTGCATACGTAGCCACCACCTCCTCCTCTGTCTTAGGTCAAAACATTTTTGGCAATCTTAAGTCCTAGCAGAATTGCCATTCATATTAGAAGTGAATGGATATAATTAGACATAGGTCTGTGAATCAAACTCCTATAAATAATTTGACAAGAGAGCCTGAGAAGGGGGGGAAGCAGGACGGTGTGCTAAAGGAGATGAAAGGGGCTACATTGGTACTGTTATCCATCGGATGCTGACTCGAGCAGAGGAAGTGAAGAGTAAGAGTCAGCGTATTGTCATAGGAAACACGTGGGGATGGAGGGGTGAAGGCACAAGCTCTGCATGCTGCAAATGCTGAGTCTGCAATGTGGGAAAGCGCGAGGGGTCCTACTGAGATGCAGGGACATTGTTAGAGGAAGGAAGTCCCAATGCAGGAGGAAGCATCTGAATAGGAACAGAAGTCGCAGGAGTGAGAATCAAGGGATGATATGAATGACCAAGTAGTAAAATGGACCAAAGCCAAAGCAAGAGAAAGGGGGAAGGATGAGTCTGAAGATGGTGATAAGGAAGGATATGTGATTAAGGAAGAGGAAGTAAATAGGGGTGTGATTCCAAGGGGATAACAGCAGGTCGCCATGGACACAATCACCAATAAAAGGGCAAAAGAAGTTAAGTCTACAGTTGAAGACAGAAGCCTCTAAGACTGAAGTCACCGAGTTAGATCCCAGAGGAAAGGCATAGAAATCCAACTCTTGTTTCTGGGGCTGAAGGGTTTCAAAGATCATATGAACAGGACTATGGAACCATTGTACTGAACTTAAGACATATATCCCACAGGAAGCAGGAGAAATAGGTACTGTCTCAACACAGGGGAATCATTCAGCACTACTTTTGCAGGATAAGTGTGCTAGATGGAGGGAAGGATTAATAAATTTACATTTGCTAGAAGAGAAACAGTCATGTCCTATGCTAGTCTGGAAGAGAGGCAGTTGTTTTTAGAAGGAGCTGAACTCCATGCTAGTATGTGAAAAGAGCCAATATCTACTGTGCTGATCCCTGGGATGTTCCCCACCCGGATTAAGGAGGGGGTTACACATGTTCTGCAACAGCACAAGGAGGGGAGTTGTGAGGAGGGCGGTGGAACCCTTCGATTTATTGAGAAACAATTTCTTGCCATGCAACGGATCTTGATTTGTTGGTTTTTTTTTTTTTTTTTTTTCATGTGTTGGTCTTCACTTTCCAAATTACAGTTCCTATGACAAACAAGGCAATCTGAACTGAATCACATCTCAGCAGCTTCACCTGATCCCATAGCGTACTGCCTCCCCACTTAGAGCACCTGTTGTGCTCCACTCCCTCTTAGCATCACCTACTCAGAGGTCTGGATAAGAAAGTGAGGAAATTCCTTCCTCCTCTTCTCTCAGCTGACTGTGTCTCTGTGATGGCACTGTAATCCTGGGGGTGGGGAGGAAATTGGCAGAGGTCAGCTTCACATTTGGAGTAAATTCACACAGAAGACTGAGGCCTATGGTTCAACCCAAAGAGCTAGATCCTCACCTGAGTATAAAACAGCACTTATTTCATGTCTTTAATGCAATTACATTGTCTGAGAACTGGGGTTCGCTGTGAATTTCAGGTATTTCAATGACTCTGTATGTGGCCTCGTTTTGCTGGTGCATGCAGTTTTGACCTGGATTAAAACTGGCACACAAAAAAGAAAAACTCATGGTTTTCTCACAGTCATATGTAATACTGGCATAAAGCTGACAGCTGGCTAAAAGCCTTTATTTGCAAGATTTTTTCAAATAGAAAAAGAATCATCCATAGCTTTCTGAAGACTCAAAAGGACTTATGAGAAATAATTTTTCAAAGTATTTTTCAAAATTAAATTGAAATTTAAAATTTCCACAACCTGTAATGGCTTGCTTGGTCTGTTTTCACTTATATTTTTCCCTTGCTTTTGTTTGCATTTATGTTGCTAGTCAATGTAACAGAATACTATGTGACTATTGGTTTCCTGTCTGTATGTATTTTGCTTTTGTTTTTTCCTTTTTGTCATTTTAAGAACAAAGTTTTCTGAATTTGGAAAAACTCTGTAGGTGTCAAGGAAAAACTGAAACGGTAACTATCTGAATTGGAAAAACTTCGAAAAAATACAGACAAGTAAAAGCTGGAGGTCAAGAAAAAAAAATGTGTGTGTGTGTGTGCGCTCGTGTGTGTACACGTGTATCTGGGGGATTAAGCCTTCTACATAATTTATTTTGCTACCTTTGGTGGTAAAAGAAAAATGTCGAAATAAAAAAAAATAATTGTGACAGCACATAAAAAATGCAGTTCTTTCCTCCTCCAAAATATCAGGAAATCTTTTGCTTTAATACAATGGTTTTGTTTCAATCAAGCATAATGAAAACAGCCACAAGTTTTCACAGCCTTTCACAAAAGGCATTTTGGAATTTTTTGGCTATAGTATTCCCTCAGGGCCTCCTCTTCTCTACCAAATCCACTGCAGCTCCCTCCTTACTACCTGCACAAGTACAGCCCTCCTACTGTATACATGCACACCCTATTTGCTCAAGTCTTCCATCAATAACAACCCTTCACAACAAACTATATGCAGACGTGCTCTCATACCTGTGAGCTAGCTGTCTGAGATCCCGTCATCATTGATGGAGCTTGAGTTAATGGAGTCTGGAGAATGATTCAGTTGTCCTAATGCATTTGCCTACCTTAGAGTGAACTGAAACATTTGCTTGACTCTAATAGTCAGGTCCAATAGTCTACAATGGGAGTTTAGACATTCAGCTCACTCACCTACATATTCATTTAGGCATGAAGATCACAGAAAGCAGATATTTGAGTTTGGAATTGGATCTCATCCACACATGTAACAAACCTAAATGTAGTACTGCACATCTGTCCATCACTGAAATTGCTCTCTCCCTATGTCCAATTCCTGCTCATTTTGCCCCTTTATTCATTCTGAGGGTGTCCACACTGGCAACAGTTACTGAAGCTAAAATTGCTGCAGTGCTACTTGAGAAAGGGGAAGCAGCAGTTGTCTGAGCACAGAGGAACCTAGAAATCCTTCTAGAGAGGCTGCAGTGAAGTGGGAACCCTGAGCAGCCTCTTCAGCCGGCTATCATATCTGTCGAAAGGTGTTGGCTTCTTCAAAAGGAAAATGTTTGAGGCATTTATAAAGGACAATTTTTGCTTATTGAGCATAATGGCAAAACCTATGCCAATAAAAATTTCTCCTTTGTATTATAACTATTTTATGCTTTACCTTTATACCATGTTCAGTTTGGGCTAACAATGCAGCTTTCCAAGAAGTCAACAATGATCCCTGATAAATGTCAGCCAGAGAGCAATTGCAACTGATCGCTATTGAACATTCACTAAACAAACTACTACAAACCGAAAGGGCATAAAGACTAGCTTATATATGATACATTCCATAAGAAAGAATAAAGACATACAGAGGACAAAATAAATTATTTCCCATTTTAGGTATACTCCAGAATTTGTCTGGGTGTCAATTGATGTCACTGATACTTTCCTATTTACCATCACCAGCACCACATAGGCAATGTCATTTCTGACTGGTAGAAGAAAGGACTAAATAAGCATCGTGCCACAATATTTTTCTTCATCCCCCACCTCTGACAGGCTCATCCTATGCTTCCCTCCCTCCTCCTGCTGCCCCGATGCAGAGGTTGCAGCCAACCTGGATGGGCACTATGTCTAAGCAGAAGATCCCAGAGGCAGGGGCTGCAGTGTGGATCGTCTGTGGGGCTCCAGCAGCGTGACCAGCATCCATGCTGCCGTGCAACACTGCCACAAGGACAGGCCTGACACTGGCGGGGCCCTGAGCCGGCCGGTGGGGCCCTCGGCCTGCCCAGGCCTGCGGCAGGCTGTGCCACGGGCGAGGAGACCGGGCCAGAGCTCAGGCAGGCGCTGGGTGTGAGGCACCAGGGGCAGAGCACGGGCTGACTGAGGCTGAAAAACAGTGAAAAGAGAAAGGGAATTACTGAAATTCCCAGAGAGCTGAATAGACCGCCGAAAGGGGTTTTAAAACCAGCTCGTAGCTGGCATTCACTGGCCTGCCTCCCTGCACACTTCCCCTGGCAGGACGCCTGTCCTCAAGAGCCAGCCAGGGCGGTGGCCATTGCCCCACCGGAGAGCGCAGCGTGAGGCACTGATGGAGGCTTTCTGTCTCTCCTGCAGCACTCAACCACCAGCTGTCTGCCTCCCACTGCTCCCCTCCCATGCCCTGCTTTTGAGGTAGAGGAGCTGGACATAGGTGAGCAGCTGCAGGGGGAAATAAAAATGATCTCTCTCCTGGTGCACAGCCAAACAAGCAAGTGCATTAGCAGAACATCTTGTTCACCTCCTGCCACCCTTTCTGAAATGTGGCTGGTACCAAAAACTGTGATGTATTAATGGAGGTCTCTGATGAACCCTTAGAATAGCAGGCCATATGTTGTACGCTTACAAATCCTGCGATGAGCAATGCTGCTTCTCACTGCAGTTGCATTGTGTTTAGCATTACCAGTGTCACAGGGAAAACAGATGCTGCTCGTACAAAGGGTGCCACAATAACCTGAAGGGTTCAAGGGGACACTAAAAGCACCAGACACTCAGCTATGGTGGATCCTGAACTACCATTTCTAAAATGGACAGAGTAGTGTCCCTTCCTAACTCCAGTTGTCTTCTGCTGCCTAAATGTTATTTACATGTTTTATTAAGAACCTTTAGCATTTGAAGGCAGTGGTTTATTACAGTACTTGAAGGGTGACTGGAGGTTTAGAAAAGCTATCCGAAAAGGACACATGAAGGTCAGTTAGGGATTGACAATTCTGGCAGGATGGCTGAAGATGTTTAGCACTTGCTTTAAATAAACAGCAAGTTTGAGGTAGCTGCTAAAGCTTATCACATATGCCAAAAATACCAACCAAGTCAATCTCACACTCTTTCTCTGTGGCTTGGCCAAAGCAAATTTATTTAGCAGTAACAGGAGTCCCTATACAGCTTCACTTCTAATTTACCAGACCCCTTAGACGCTTTGAATGTATTCTCAAACCATCTAATTTACTTACCCATCTATAAAGTGTGATCACTACTTAGACACCTTACATAATCAATGCTGTACTTTATCTTATGTTACATTTGCAATCAACATATAAATGTTGAATGTCTAGTTCATCTTAATGCAAAATATTATGTTTTGGGCTGATAATCTATTCTTAGGAAAACGAACAGGCCCAGTACGTTGAGAATGACAATAAACAGGCAAGAGAGCCTGTGGACAGAGGAAGGCAAGCAGAAGGGGTGAGGAGAGGAGGGGAGAGAGAAGGCAGGAGAGTTGGTGGACCTGAGTAGGACAGGCAAAGCCACTAGTCCCAAGGCTTGAAGTGGGCCTGTGGGCAAAGGGTCAGCTCATTTTGCTCATAGAGGATCTTGGCATAGTGCAGCAGCCTCCTCTACCTGCTGTGAGGGTAATGAATGCATCACTGCCTTCTCACTGCTTGATTTCTCATGGATGGCTGGAAGCCTAACATTTCGTACAGCATGGCACACCCGGGCACAGTGCTGGCTTTAGCTGTCAATTTGTGGTAACAAGCATAGACTCCTTCCATCTGGTGTCAAGGCTTTGCCTTAATCATTCAGGGAAAACTAAATTTTTTAAGCAACTGCGCAGACTGGAGGCTTCTCTGCCCTGGAGCTTGTTGTGTAGGCAGGAAGATAGTGGTGGACCTGTGTGATAAGACAATGGCACTGCATCTGACAGAGAGGACCAGCATACTTGACTGGCATATTCATCTAGAAGTGAATGATCAACAGCAACAGTCACTGCCATGTCGCTCCTCTTCTATGAGGAGGTAGCTATACCTTTGCTATGGATCTGGACACTGGTAAAACCACTATTTTCTAGGTCTGTTCTTGGACGGCTCTGCAATAGACTTTCCCTGGACAAAGCGAAAGAGTGAGGACTCCTAGAAAGGTAGGGGAGGGCTTAACTCAAATTATAAATAGATTAAATGTGCTATTATGGCTAAATCAAATGCCCACCAGTTCTAGGACACCCTTCAGTCCTCTGAGGAGCTTGTGAAATAAGTGGCAATGCAGTGTGAAAAACAAATGAGGGGCTTGAGAAAAATCACCCTGTAGTTTCTGCCCCTTATTTACCCAGTGACTCTTCCCTGTGGTGAAAGGGCTCTGAACCCAGAGGCTGTGGAAAGTATCACCCCTTTATCCAGCCTGGCTGTGCTGTGTTCCCACACAGTGTGTGGTAGAAAGAGCCTCCAGCCACGGTCATAATGTCCCTTATATTCTTCTTCAGAGAATCCAGTCTCTGCTGGTCCTCTACATTCTGGACAGCACAGGATATTTCAGAGCAAAGACATTGTTTTGTGAGAGCAGGAGACTTTTAGGAGACTGGCCTGAGCAGGGATCTCCTTTTAAGTGACTATTCTGGTTGTAGAGACAGTTCAGAGAACAAATATGCTCCCAGGAAACCCCCTTGGTACTTTCCTCCTCTGACACATTCTTCTAAGACAGCATTGCTTGCTGCCAAAACATGTTGTGCCGGTAAGCTGACCATCCAGCTGTGCTACTGTCCAACATCAGAGGACATTACTGGGATGTAATAGCTTGAAGAAAGGATTGTTTTTCTTAGGCCTTTGCATGAGATTCCTTGAACTTTGGCTGGAATCACTTAGGAGTATATGTGAAGTTGGCTGGGACTTGCCCTGGGTTGAGAATGGGTCATGGAGCAGGAAGGCATGCACATAGGGAAACAGGGGTAACGGCATGTTCGTAGCTGCCAGTGTTGGCTCTGGTCATCTTCCAGCTTACTTCTCCCTTATCATATTCCTCAGTACCCCAACTGGGCTGTCTTTGCCCTGTCTTTACCATCAGGTTTTGGGTCAGTGAGGTTCCTGAAGATGATCAATGCAATTCCTCAATCATGAGGTGTACAACATTGTCAATCATAGAATGTCTCAAGTTGGAAGGAACCCATTAGGATCATTGAGTCCAGATCCCTGCTCCTAAAACTAAACCAGTTCCAGACACTCTTTGAACTCTGACAGGCTTGGTGCCGTGACCACTTCTCTGGGGAGCCTGTTCGCCCTCTCAGTGAAGAACCTTTTCCTAATGTCCAATCTGAACTTCCCCTAATGCAGCTTCATTCTATTTCCTCATGTCATTGTATTTGGGGATTGTCAATGTATTTGGAGATCTTGTGGAGGAGTATCTCTTGTAATGTTCTTGACCATAGGGCCCTTTCCAAGATTCAGACCTGTAAAGAATAGTGTGGGTGCATGACTGATCTCTCTCCTTTACTGCCAGATGAGGAAAGCAGTATTCTGTACCTCACAGTCCATCTTCTCCCAGGGCTGCTGCATGCAACACGAACTGGCTGGGATTGACCTGTCAGGGAAGACCTGTTCCATCTTCCTCTCATTTTGACAGAGCATCTTTCTTCAGGGACTCCTTTGTTTAATACAGGACTTCTTCTCTTAGTCCTGCTCCTCCAGGAGAGGCAGATACTCTTTCATCCCTCTTGATGTCCAAGCACAGCCAAATTGCCTGTGCACATCAGAATGCGGAGAATATAGAAACCCCCAAAGAGTATGCTTGTTTTTCACAGAGACTCTTTTGCAGGTCTCCCTATAGCAAGCATGCATGCAGGGAATGGTGAAATGAAGCAGTGAGATGAGGTAAACTCTTCGATAGGTGTCTACTCTGCATCAGAATATGACAGGTGAATCTCACCCAGAACATGTATTTCATTATGAAACAATGTTTGATTTCTACAGAAGGTAGTTTTTAAATATATCATCGGAAATAAAAGATCTTCATCCACTGTTGATAGTTGATGCACCTCTTACATTCTCAAGTTTTATGTCCATCAATTTTTATGTTAAAAAATTTCCTTACTGTCTAAAAAGTGATTTAAGTAGCCTCTATGTATCCTTTCTTTTAAACTGAATCAACCCATTATCACTTATGAGATGATTATCTTGCACTTAAATATTTACCTCTAATACTGCTACTTAGCAAAATCAATGGTAGATTGTGACCTCCTCTTGTTTCACAAACAGCTTGCTGGAGAAATACAAAACCCCACAATCTTGTTTGATCTTCAGTCTGTGTGAGGGAAGTCAACATGAGAACACAATTTCCAGAATTATTTACCTTTTTTATGATATATAAATACCTATCCATATTCAAATCCAATCTCTGGTAAGGGTAGCAGACTTTCCTGATACCATACTAGTACCTCAGTAAAAACTGTTATCATTCTTGAAAGTGATTTTCACTTAAACTTGTTCTTTTTGTCTATGACATTACTTCTTTACATTATATTGTATCTATAACGAAGAAAAGAAAACACTCTATCACCTTTATCTGTCTTAATATATGTTCAATTGTCTTTCAATTGTCCATAAAAGACTCGGGTTTATCTATGCCCAGGAGTCTACAGCTTTAGCTATTCTTTCTTCTGTAGTCCTTTAACTGTGGATTCTTGTCAATCGATCCATCTGTGAGCTGACTATTATTTTGTGCTATGTATGAAACAAAATAGCTTCAGAGAAAGAGAGTGAGGATATCTCTTCATGCCACTATCTCACCACGTTGGTGTGACTGTTTGTCAATGCTTGGAGTGAACTTCAGTCTCCTGAATCAACGTAGAAATTTGAGTTTCTCACACCCTTAAGCCTAACCAAATAAGCAACAAGAATGTAGTCTTAGTCTATTGAAGAAATGCATACTTCTCACTGCAAGATGAATAGAGAATCCATATAATTGTTTTTATTCCTCATACATTTTTAAAAATGTAAATGTAAAACTTTATTGCTGTTTAATATACTTTTAAATGTGAACGTGAACTCTGTATATGTACTGCAAAAGTAATGAATACTAGAATAAATAAATAAAGCATACTAATCACTGTACATATGCAAAGGTTTCTACTGTCTTTATTACCTAGATATAAATGATAATTACAGAAGAAAGCAACACAGAGATTTACAGTTTATGCATGTCTCTGGTCACATTTTAGCCTTGGGATCCTCATTCCTCCTCTTCTATTTTCTTTTGAAACTCCTGACTCTTCACTCGGAGCTTGTTGACCTGCGACTCTGCAATGTCAGCCCGCTCCTCAGCTTCCTCCAGCTCGTGCTGGATCTTGCGGAACTTGGAGAGGTTGACATTGGACAGCTCCTCCTGTGCGGGGAGAGGGAGTTGTGAAAACAACAGGCAGCATGTGGGCATTTAATATCTGAAAACTGGGCAAACAAAAATTTATATGCCACAGCTGGGCAAGCAGGGCAGTTTCAAAACCAAGGTAAGAAGCTGCTCAGGGCATTAAGTGTGCCAGAAGAGAAAAGAACATTGGAGTGTCAAAAAGGCCATGGCTACATTACACACAGAACAGTCTAGGCAGAGTTCACGGCAAAGTCCTGAAAAGACAGACTAGCAGCTGCTTCTGATACCCAGGGCAGGGTAGGAAGGAAGAAATAGAGATGGGAAGTGAGGCTTAGAGCAAAACAAATAGAGCTGTGGAAGTATAGTTCCTCCCCAAACCAGCAATTCTTACTCTTACATTCGCCATTGTCTTGTAGCAGCAAATGCATCAAAACAGTCAAGGTTTCAAAAAGTTGGACAGAAGAAAACACCAACACAGAATTACACCTCCGCCTTGGTCAGAGTGGTACTTACAGCCTCCTCGGCTTGTCTCTTGTAGGATTTCACCTTCATTTGCAGCTTGTCCACCAGATCCTGCAGCCTGAGTATATTCTTCCGGTCTTCCTCAGACTAGGGTGGTTGGTAAACAGGAAAGAGAGTGAGTTATTGGTTTCTCCACACCACAAAACAACATTTCCCCTTGGACTTCACGTGAAAAGCTTTGGATTTCCGGGATGAGGATATGTGAGCCCAAGGAAGCCTCCTGCCTTACCTGGTAGGTCAGCTCCTTCACCCTCCTCTCGTACTTGCGCACACCCTTGACGGCTTCAGCGCTGTGCTTCTGCTCAGCATCAACCTCCCCTTCCAGCTCCCGCACCTGCAATGAGAAGCCCATCTTTGGAGCTGCCCTGGTGGCTGCTTGCGTGACATGTTGACTCATGGACAAATACCAGCCCTACGCACTCTGGCCTCCAGCTTCTGGATTTGCTTCTTGCCTCCCTTCAGAGCCAACTGCTCAGCTTCATCCAGACGAAGCTGCAGGTCCTTCACTGTCTGGTCCAGGTTCTTCTTCATCCTCTCCAGGTGGGCGCTAGTGTCCTGCTCCTTCTTCAGCTCTTCTGCCATCATGGCTGCCTGATGAAAGCAAAAGATCGAAGCCATTTTAGGGCTGGAGACATTTTGGGGGAGAATACATCCACCATCAGCAGTGAAAGGAGTCCCCAACTCACATCTGTGATGGCCTTCTTGGCCTTCTCTTCAGCATTGCGGGCTTCCTGGATTGTATCCTCCATTTCACCCTGAATTTGGGCAATGTCTGTTTCCAGTTTCTTCTTGGTGTTGATCAAGCTGGTGTTCTGTTGAAGAAAAAGCACAGTATTTTCTCCAGCGGCTTTATACCATATTTAGAAAAAATAAATTGCCTATTTTTATTTATGGTTTTATTAATGTTTTATATGAAGAATATGCACTGCTGATTCATGGTAATGGTACACTGCTGAAGACTCAGTGACATATAGCTGGGAAATAGACTTAATGATCACTTCAGTTCTCTAAGAACTTTAGATATTGTATCTATTCAATCCTAGAACTTACCTGAGAGTGGAGGAGCTGCACACGTTCAGTGGCATCCAGAAGCTCCTGCTCAGCCACTTTCCTCGACCGCTCTGTCTGCTCCAGGGCTGCCCGTAGCTCCTCAACTTCAGCCTGCAGCAGGTTTGCTCTGCGCTCCACCATGGCCACCTGCTCCTTCAGGTCCTCCTGGGTCCTGAGAGCATCGTCCAAGTGTATCTGGGTATCCTGGAAAGAGAGACAAGACAGATTGTGAGGTGTATTTTTCCTATTTTCTTATTTCCTCTTTTCACATCGATTTAGAACTGATAGAATTGTAGCACAGGAAAATTTTTCACTGTTTCAGAAACCAGTCAGCAGCTGTTTTGTTGTGTCATACTTTGAGCACTCCCTGTGTGTTTCTCAGGTTCTTTTGTGCCTCTGCAACCACGCGGTTGGCGTGGCTCAGCTGGATCTCCATTTCATTCAGGTCTCCCTCCATCTTCTTCTTCAGCCGCAGGGCTTCATTCCTGCTCCTGATCTCAGCGTCCAGGCTGCTCTGCATGGACTCCACAATTCTGAGGTGGTTTCTCTTCATCTGGTCAATCTCCTCATCTTTCTCTGCTATCTTCCTGTCAATCTCCGACTTCACCTGGTTGAGCTCAAGTTGGAGGCGCAGGATCTTCCCCTCTTCATGTTCCAGGGAGGCCTAGAGAAGCATAAATTAGAATATTTTTTATGTGACAAATGTTGAACCTGAAGATCTGAGTAAAAAGGAGTGCCATGTTTAGACAATGTCTCTACACTTCTATACAAACATTCTTTTCCTCTTGTGTCTGGGAATGACTTCACAGAGATCCAAGACATGTAACAGAGCAATAAATAATGCTTTGTACCTCAGCTTCCTCCAGGGAGGCTTGGAGTTCAGTTTTCTCCTGCTCAATCTGCTTCTTGACTTTCTCCAGCTCATGAATCGCCTTTCCTCCCTCGGCAATCTGCTCCGTGAGGTCAGAAGTCTCCTCTGTGGGAACAAAGACCAATGGCATGGTCAGGCACAGAGCTGAATGACAAGGGCCCCATCACACCAAGGTGACAGGCGTCTTTGCAGACCTGCAGGCACAGACCCATGTGGAGTGGTGGGTGGTGGTGGATAGTGAGAAAGCCCTGCCAGGAGCAGAGGGCCAGGCACTTACGCTGCAAGTTCTTGTTCTCACGCTTCAGTGTTTCCAGGTGGTCCAAGGACTCCTCATAGGCATTCTTCATCTTGAACAGCTCGGTGCTGAGAGAGCGAGACTCCTTCTGGGAGGCTTCCAGCTCAGCCTGCGTTTCCTCATACTTCTGCTTCCACTCTGCCAGGATCTGAAGAGAAACCGGGCGTGAGTATGGAGGTGGCAATCAGGAGGGGATGCTGTGCCCAGGAGCCCCAGGCCTGGAGCCCAAAAGACCTTGTCAAAGTTCTTCTGCTTCTTATCCAGAGCTGCACAGGCAGCATTTGATCGCTCCACGTCAATCATCAGGTCCTCCACTTCACTCTGCAGCCTCTGCTTTGTCTTTTCCAGGGAGGCACATTTGGCATTCACAGCTTCAACATGTTCCTCTGCATCCTGCAGGCGCTGTGCCAGCTTCTTCCTGGGAGGAGATAAGCGCAGGTCCAGGTGAGGAAGCAAATGGGAGCCTGTGGTGCGCAGCCGGTATGTTTTTCATCAGAGCACACTTAGCCACTTGGTAGTGTGTGATCCCCATTTACACAGAGGTGGGTGTAGGACCTCTCCCAGCCAGCCACTGTGTTTCTATGTCTGAGTCCTGGGCTACAGCAATTCACTCTCTGCTATTCACTCTGCTATTCACACTAGCATCTCTCTGCTATTCTGCATCTGAAGAGCTTTGCTGCTTCTGCTTTTCCCCAATGCATACCTGCTCTCGGTTATATTTTCTCTCTTCCTGGCACCCCACCCCAAAGCAGAACATTGGCTTCTTCCTGACAATATCACAGTGGTCTCCTCAATTTTCCATCCTTAGTCTCTGCCAGCCTTCCCCACCTTCCCCACATACTTGGCCTCCTCCAGCTCCTCCGTGCGCTGAATAGCGTCCGTCTCGTATTTGGTTCTCCACTGAGCCACTTCGCTGTTGGCCTTGGACAGGGCACGCTGCAGCTCCCCCTTGGCTTCCTGCTCCTCCTCATATTGTTCCCGGAGCAAGTCACAGTCGTGGCGAGCAGACTGCAAGGCGTGGGCTAGGGCGTTCTTGGCCTAGGGGGAAAAGCAGTAGTGTGAAAATGAATGGAAATATCCTGGGAAATCTCCTATGTTGATGGATACCGGATTATTCTGCTCTGAGAATAATGGCAAGCTACTGAATGAGAAAGGTAGAGCCGAGAATTTGCAAAAGAATTAATAGATAGACTGCAGAGAAGGGGGGGCAAATTAATATGAGATGACTTGCATTGCATTACCAAAGTGGTTATTTTTCCCCCTCTCAACTTGTTGATTCTGTGATTTCATACCTTTACGATAAAGCCTTCTCACCTTCATTTCTTCCTCTAAATGTCTCTTGAGTTCCTCAATCTGTTGGGTGAAAGCCTGCTTGCCTCTTGACAGCTGAGAAACCAGAGCATCCTTCTCCTCCACCTGGCGTGAATATTCACCTGGGAAAGTTTGCAGAGGAACAAGCCTTTTATTGCCATTGATGAAAGTATTGTGGACATTTAGGGCTGTAAAACTAGATAGGTAGCAGACCTTGCAGGAGCTTATGATCCCTTTTCATGCATTTCTCGTTACAGGGGAGACAAAGCATGTTGGACAGACCACGTGCCCAGAAGCGTCATTTCTGCATTAACTCTCTGATGTTGTTCATTTGCACATCAGAGATGTCTTACCTGATTCTGTCTGCAGACGAGCTCTTTGAGTGTTAAGGTCATTGATCATGCGCTGATGCTCTTCTTCTTTTGTCTTAATCTCACTTAGCTGATCTTCCAGAGCACGACACATCTTCTCCAGGTTTGCCTGTGTGTCGACATACAGAAGGGGAGGGGTTAACCGTCCCCACTCTTAATAGTAACAGGTGCAAGAAGTTGCATTGTGCAGAATTCCACTGGGGCAGAAATACCTATAAATTATTTGTGTACCTTGGCTTTGGAGACAGACTCCATGTTACTGGCCAAGTCGTCAATCTCCATCTTCAGCTCACTCTTCTCCTTCTCCAGCTTCTGCTTCACTCGTTGCAGGTTGTCGATCTGCTCCCCAAGCTCAGCTGTGCTGTCCGCATGCTTCTTCCGCAGGGCGGCAGCCGTAGCTTCGTGCTGCAGCGTGGCCTCTTCGAGGTCACGACGCATCTTCTGAAATTCTGCCTCACGCTTCTTGTTCATCTCAATCTGAGCTGCGGTAGCCCCTCCTGCTTCCTCCAGGCGCTCACTGATCTCCTCTAGCTCCCTGGAGAGGTCAGCCCGATGCTTCTCTGCTTTTGCCCGAGAGGTTCGCTCTGCCTCAATTTCCTCCTCCAGTTCCTCAATACGAGCCTGGGGAACATTAGGCACCCTTCGCACCCAGGCCCTCCTCCCACCTAATGTCTTTTGGAAGGGCAGAAGAGAAGGGACAGACACTTGCCTGCAGCTCCTTGATTTTCTTCTGTAATTGCATGCCCAGGGCTTGCTCATCCTCGATTTTGCTCTGGATCTGGCTGATTTCAAAGTCTTTCCTTTGGGCAAAGCAAACTGTGTTAGAGCTTAAAGAAAAAAGTACAACAGCCCAGCGCTCAGGTGCCCCACAGCCACACTTACTTCTTCAGTTTCTCATCCAGCTGCTGCTTATCATTTTCCAAATCCATTATGGATTCCTGGTTCATCTTCAGGTCTCCTTCGAGTTTCCTCTTAGCTCTCTCAAGGTCCATGCGCAGTTTCTTCTCTTGCTCCAGGGACCCTTCCAGCTAAAAAGAACAAGACCGTTGGTGTTCTACCAGCCAGATCTAAATCCATACCTGTCCTGTTCTTCTGGACAACCATGCTTACATCATCCACTTGCTGCTCCAGCTTGGTTTTGGCTTTGGTCAGCGTATTGACTTTGTCCTCTTCTACCTGCAGGTCATCCAGTGTCTGCTGATGGGCCTCTTGGAGGGCTTTCTTCTCTTTTGTCAGCTTGGCGATGGTCTCGTCCAGTGCTGCCATCTCTTCTGTGAGGTTCTTCACCTTTGAGAAGAAGGGAGGAAGTGTAAATAAAGGAAGTAGATACAGAAGTCCCGTAACAGCACAGTGCTCTTTTTTGGAGTGTGAGTGACAGGTTCTGCCTCATACCTTGTTTTCGGTGGCATGTTTTTCCTTCTCAACCTTGGCCAGCGTTAACTCAAGGTCATCAATGTCTTTCTTCAGCTCTGAACATTCATCCTCCAGTTTCCTCTTCTTGGCTGTCAGCTCAGCATTAATTTCCTCCTCATCCTCAGCCCTTTCAGTCACCTCCTTAATTTTGGCTTCCAATTGGATTTTGGTTTTGATGAGCTGGTCACATCTCTCCTCAGCATCAGCTAAAGCGCCAGCTTCCTGTTAGAGAAACATGGTTTTGTCTGCTAATCTGAAGTTTTAGCAAAAGCTGAACAGAAAAAGGGTATTTCCTGCTAAAAATAAGAAGCATAGAAATACCAGTTTTTATTGTCTTGTGGGAAATGATTTTTGCACAGCCTCTTTTAAATCAGAGTAGGTTTTTATTCTATTTATTTTTTTTACTGTCATCAAGTATTCTCTCTTCTTATATTTATAGATAAGATGTCTAAATATCTAAAAATACTTTTTTTTACTAAGGATTTTGATTGCTTTCCCTGAAAGTTAATAATGGGATATAATTGTGCACAGATCTTCTTGTTTTATCTCTGTAAAAGGTTTTCTTGGCAAGACTGACTTAGAATTTGTCTCCTTTGTTCCAGATAAATTGGTACATAATCTAGATGCAATTAGTGGTTTCCATTTGAACCTGACTTTATTCTGAAGCCATGAAGTAGACACTTAAAGACACAAGAGCATTGTATAAATGTTGTCAAATCTTTTGATCTTCCAAAGGACATTAAAAAGACACATAAGGCTGACAGGATGTAGAGGGTATTTGTGTCTTCCTGGAATAGTAGCTGCAGGAGGATAGGTGAGATATCATAAGAAATGTCATAAGGCTCTTTTATTTAGGTTTATTAAAAGCTGGGTAAGTAGTGAACTGGATTGCTCTCCAGATTCTGTTAACTGTATATACTAAATCTCTAGTGCCTACAGTTGGACCTTATATTGTGAGCTTGCATGGAGAAACATACCTGTAGGCATAGAGACTTAAAAAGTAATTCCCAAGTTAGAACTTCATATTATAATGTTGACACCGAATGATAAGAATTTTACCTTTAGTGATTCAGATTAAAATATTTTCTAATGCAATTTAGTGTGCACTGTTGGAGTTCCCTACTATGAGAGAGGATTTAGACCTTACTTATTTTCCCCTGGAAGAAATATACTAATACTCACAGCCTGCACTTGGAGCTGCAGGTCATTTTTTTCCTGCAGCAAAGAAACCATTTTCTCCTCCATCTCCTTCCTCTTTGCCTCAGACTGTGCAAGCTCTTCCTTGGTTTTCTCAAACTCTTCCTTCATGTTGGCCATCTCCTTCTCCGATTCTGCGCTCTTCAGCAAGGGCTTGATCTTGAAGAACAGCTTCATCCAGGGCCAGTGCTTGACATTCATGAATGCACGAACATTGTACTGGATGCAGAAGATGGACTCCCTGAAGCGTAATTAGAATGGACATTGAATATTTTCAGTATGATGAGTGTCAGCACTTTCCCCCACATGCAGTGACTTTAACTGAAGATGAGGAATGTCTACCTCCTCTCCACCATTTTCTGGTACTCCACTCTCATCAGGAAGCCCCTGCACCTGGCCTGTGTGCGAGTGATGAGCTGTGCCAGCTTCTCATCCCTCATCTCCTCCAGGAGTCCCAGCAGCCCAGCTTTGAAGAACACCTTGAGAAAGGGAATGTTGCCACACATCACTGTCAGGTAGAGCACAGCACAGGCACACAGTGAGTGAGTCAAGGAGGGTTTGTACCTTGGTGTGGCCAAATTTGTACTGGGTGTGGTCCACATCGATTGACCCAAGAAGCTTCTCAGAAGCCTTCTTGCTATCAATGAACTGTCCCTCTGGGATAGCACTGGCATTAAGCACCTTGTATCTGTGGAATGAGAGGAAATACAAATGAAGGCAATCTCAAGTCATAAGGTTATACTGTTTATTGAAATTAACAGCAGTCTTCACAGCAGAATGACGCTGCGGAAGTTGGCATCTCATCTGCTGTTTAGAGACACAGTTATAATGAAGTCCTAATCTGATAACAAAATCAAGGAAACTCCTACTCTCTTTAGGTGATCAGTCACAGAAGAAAAGAGGACACTGATCTCCAGCCATTTCAGTCAGATACCTTTTTCACTTAAACTATGCTGTAGAAAATTGCTAGAGAGGAACATTGCCACTATGTGTACAGGAAGGAAGCGTCTTCCCCTGAAACTTGCAGCTGATACAATGGCCAAAGCACTCAATCTGAGTTCGTAATTTTTCTCTGAGAACATGTTGTAGCCACATCCCAGTCTGCATTTTTTAACCTTGCAACCACTGGCTTGTGCAGCTCTTCTGTGCTTCCATATTCAGAGACACTGGCAAAGTTCAGCTGTTTGATGAACAGTAATCAGTGAGGACACCTGACTTATCCCTTCATTTCTCAAGAATTTCTCTTTGTCTAGCCATATATGTTGCCTTTGGTTATACATTCCAGCATTTTTCCCTTCTTTCAGTTATAATCAGATAAAGTTGGCATTAAAAAGTAACCACAAATGTTAAAATAGTTAAGATGTACAACATGCAGTAAAGACAGATGGAGAGCGGAAAGGAGACTGACCTCTGTTTGAAGTCTGCATAGAGGATTCTGCTGGGGAATCCCTTCCTGCAGATTCTGATCCCTTCCAGCACACCATTACAGCGCAGCTGGTGTAATACCAGTTCATGCTCCATGGCACCTAAGGAAATAAGACAGTTATTTGATACTTAGTGATAAAGCATAGAGAATAATGGCTGCATCAGACTATGATTTATCTCTACTTGAGTTTCTTACCAGGTGTTTTTGTTTCATTGGGGATGATACAGCGCACAAAATGCGGATGAGTGCTCCGTAGATTGGTCATCAGCTTGTTTAGGTTCTCCTGTGGGTTCATGAGCAAAGATTTTTTATTAACAAATGGCACTTCTACAGTTATACTGTCAGACGTGAGAAAAGTGTTAGAAAGCAATAACGGATTTATTATTCGGAACGATAGCCATCCTAATTTGAGTTTTCTTCTGCCTTTCAGTCTTGAGCATGAGAGAAAGTCACAAAACTATGTAATGTCTTTTCATGAGACTGAGGGATACATCCATTCAGGCAGGACACCTATGGAGAATGGTGACCAGAAGTTTGTGGCAAAAGGCATAATTCTGAGTGAAAGATCTTTGTTCTTTGTAATCACCAGAGTCTCACTCTGTGGAAGACACTGGCTATTGATGGGAACAGAAACAAAACCAAAAATAGGACAAAAGGGAAGAGGGGCAAGGACCATATTTACAGAGAGGGCTGGGAAAGGGAAGCTTAATGGCATTGGGTACTACTTGTGAAGATATATTTGACAAAGGTTGAGCAAGGGAAGACTAGAAAGACTCCCTGTTCAGTGAGAATGGGGGTCACAGGTCATAGAGAAAAGGCATGAGTGGCAGGTCCTACAGCACCCCTCTCTGGAAGTGTTTTTAAAAGCAAACCCATGAACTATCTCTGATTTTAGCAATCACTTTTACTAGCTAGGTCCTAACAGTTCTCAGTTTAGCCCTGGTTTGGAGCAGGGGCAAAGATGCTCAGACAAACGCCTCTTTCACTGTTCAGGATGCCAGATAGTCGCTAGATGCCATAGGTGCCAAAACAAGAGTGTTTCCATCTGCCCGAAGCTCTGTCCATTGGTGGAAAGGTAACTGACCTTGGCATTTCCCTCTTGCCTTGTCTTCATATGTATAATCGTGTGCAAACAATTACGTGTTGTGTATTATGTGTTATGTATTGTCATATGCAAATGCACATATATTTGTATGTGCCGAGCCAGACTTGAGATTCTCTGAGGCATGTAGCCAGATCCACCATTGTCCTCCCAAGGCAGAGAGAGAGGGAGAAGAGCTTGATCCTGCCAACTGGTGTACTCATGAGTAAATGAAACTATAGCCTGACCTAAGTACTTTTTCCAACATTCGAAGAAAGGCTAGATCAAACTATATCTTCCTCAGCTGGCCTCAGCTGACTTGCAGTCAGGTCTTTTATGAATAACCGAAGAGATGTTCTTGATGCAGAAAAATATTAATAAATGCAGTAAAATGACCTTGTTGGAGTTAGTGTGAGGTTTCACAATCTTCAACTGAAAAAAAAAAAAAGGAAAAAATAGAGAATTACTTCTGTACTTACCCTGAAAAGAGCTGATACTGTCTGGAAAGAAGAACCCTTCTTCTTGCCTCCCTTCTTGCCACCACCACCACTCTCTGAAGAACACCAAAAAAAGATGATTTTTACAATTTTGATTTGTAAAATTTTTCTCTCTGAGACTGTAAGAAGCTTGTTCATATGTTTCAGTCATGCTAAGAAAGGAACCTAGGATGCAGCGGGAAACAAAGTCAACAATCGATCTAAAGGAACACAGGATCAAAGGTGTGTGATGATCCAAGGGGTTATCATCGCTGAGTGGAAGGCCTGAAATACATCTGTTCTTTTCCTTTATTAATAAATTCAAGCCATGGGAGACTCGGCACAACATGCAGTTTCTTTAGAATACTCTAGCTGATATTCATGGCTCTGGTAGAATCATTAAATAAAAATGAAAAAAAAAAAAGAATTTCACAGAACTGACCTGCCTCTCCTCCAGCAGAAGCAAAGAGTAAGGCCAGTGTCTTCATTGATGATTTCTGGTACAGCCCCACAACAGTTTCATTCAGGGGGTCCTTGTTCTTGTCAAGCCAGCCAGAGATGTTGTAGTCCACCGTGCCAGCGTAGTGCACCAGGGAGAAGTGGGCCTCAGCCTTGCCTTTGGCAGCCTTGGGCTTCTGGAAGTTGGCGGACTTGCCCAGATGCTGGTCATAGAGCTTGTTCTTGAAAGAGGTGTCAGTTGCCTTGGGGAACATGCACTCCTCTTCCAGGATGGAGAAGATTCCCATGGGCTGGAAGAAGCAGAAGGAAAGAGGAAGAGGTGAAACAGCAGAAAGAATCACAGATAAAGAAATAGCTTCCTGAGCAGGACAGTATTAATGCTCTCAGGGATTGTTCTGCTCAGTAGAGCAAATTGTAAAATAATCTAAACTTATGTATTTACAATACCACATTTACCCTTTCAAGCTACATTTATAAATGTATAAAAAATTAATGCATTTCTGAAAATATAAGACATTGTGAATTACACAAATACCTTCTCAATGAGCTCAATGCAGGCAGCCAGGTCCATCCCAAAGTCAATGAACTCCCATTCAATTCCCTCCTTCTTGTACTCCTCCTGCTCCAGCACGAACATGTGGTGGTTGAAAAACTGTTGCAGTTTCTCATTGGTGAAGTTGATGCAGAGCTGCTCCAGGCTGTTGAACTGCACAATTACAAATAGAGATTACTAGTAATGTAGATTTAGAAAGCTAGGGATAAAGAACAGTGCTGGCTTTTTGTACCAAATTACAGGAGGAGCTGCAAGTCTTCCTTCTTTGCTCAACCAGGAGTTTGGAACTTCTGTCTATGTGTTTCCTTTGTCAAGCTAAACTTTATCCGTATTTTTATGACCCTTAGAAGCTTAGACCACTTTAATATTTCAGACTTATCAGTTTTGATATCTACTAGACTGGACTAATTCAGTTATGGGAGAGTCCACAGCACAACAATTTATCCAACATTTCCAAATGATGGTTTCAAAGCATATCCCAAGCCTTCTAAGCACAAATTGTGTCTACCGAACTGGTGTCTTTGCATTAGGTACCAAATGCCATGTTAGTGTACTGTTTGTAATCAGTCAAAAAAATGCATTTATGGATTTCCATTGGCATATGTGCAAGACAAAAATCTATTCCCAACTAAAAACCTGTGGGAATTGTGATGCTTTAGGTATAATCTGAAAGGATCAAACCATTTCTGGAAAAAAAAAAAGGGCATTATTTCTTCTTAAGTATTTTGGCACACAATAGAGTTACTTCTAAAAGCATGGTAATATAACACTGTTCTTACATCAAAGATCTCAAAGCCAGCAATGTCCAAGACACCAATGAAGTACTGTCTTGGTTGCTTGGTATCCAGCTGTTGGTTGATGCGAACAACCATCCACAGGAACATCTTCTCAAATACAGCCTTTGCCAAGGCCCCTACTGAATTATATACCTAAAATAGAAACCAGAAGGCTTGTAGTTATCATGCAGAGCAAAAGAGGAAGTGCAGAGGATTTGTCAACAAAACAGGGATTTTTGTTACCTGCTGCACGGTTTGACCCTTGGTCACGTATTCATTCCCAACCTTGACTCGGGGGTAGCAGAGGGCTTTGAGCAAATCTGCTGAGTTCAGACCCATCAGGTAGGCAGCCTTGTCAGCAACTAAAGACCAAAAAAATAGCAGTTGTTAAGGAACCAGCAGACACTACTGTTCCTTTAAAACAAGTATTAAAAGGCAATTCTAGTAAAGATAAAAAGATTAGTTAAGGAAAAAAAAGTAATGTATTTGTAGTTCATCATAAGCAACATTCCCCAAAATTATGGAGCATTTATGTTGGCTATTTTTTCTTCACCTGTTCTTTTGAATTTTGAATGAAAAATCAATTTAGAGACACTTAGGTAGCCAGACTTCTCAATAATAAAAGCTGAAAAAAAAAAAGGAAAGATAAGCCTGGGATGATGATCGGGTTGCAGACAATAACAGATCCTCTCAGAAGCAAATGCAGTGCAATTTGTTTCAGTGACTTGGGTAACTTTAGAGACATAACTTTGTGGCTGGGTAACTTTAGAGACATAATACTTAAGAGAGCACAATGCGTAAGTGTCAATTATGCCTTTATGAAGGCATATGAGACAAAGGGCTGTTTTTAGAAGTGCATCCTCAAACAAAAAGTTCAGCATTTTACCTTCTGCTATTACTTTTACTATTGAATTCAAACTCTGCCGGTAGGCACAATATATCAATTTGCTGCCTGTCTCTTCTCACAGCAAAGATGATAGCGAGCACCAGTACTATTTAGAGAGTCCTTTAATGTGAGAAGGCCGAACCTCATTCATCATAGAATATTTATATACAGATGCTAATTTTGAGCTGCTTCTATCATGTGTGTTATTTACAACTAAGTGTTTAATGTACATTTATCACTAAAAAGAGTAAGGTATGAAACAAGAACAAAATTGGAACTTATCTGTTATATCACTTTTGTAGAGTTATTTTTTAATAATTAAATAGTCATCTAATTCTATTATACACTTCTATAACTCTTTCATTTGGTTATATGCATGCAATTACAGCTATTATTTGTAGCCTATTCTACTATTACTGTTCATCATTATCAGATTCATTGCTATTGTATTCATTGCAGTCATCTTCACTTACGTCTTCACTTTCCTAAAAAAACGCAAACCACACACACAAAAAACCAACTCAAGAAAAAAAACTCCTTAATAGTACGTGTTTATGATATATGCAAATAACTCTGGTTTCATGGAAATACTTCCATGAACTTTTAAAGGAAGGCACCTTTGAACAACTCGAGGCAAAGCAAACGCGATAGACATATCTTAGATGTCTATTTTTCAAACAGAAGTCCTGGAGACACGCTGAGACTCTACAGAAAATGTAGAACATATGAGCCACTGGTGCAGTATTAACTGATGTTCCTTTTTAACCCCCGCCCCCATGCAAAATGAAGTAGCACAATGCTCTCAGTTCGGGCATGGTGAGCTGTCTCTAGAACACGGGCTTTGAAGCAGAGCAGCTTCAGGATTCTGGCTGCTTGTCACCTGGAAACAATACCATTAGGCGGTGACTGCAGCTGATGGTAAACGATAGTAGCTACCTGGTACATAAGCCAGTGAGTAGAGAGGCTCCCAGTTCTGTGCCAGGTCTGGGAAGCTGCCGTTCAGTATAGCAGCAAAGCTGGCTTTTCTTCTGCCTGACTCCTACTGTGTCAGCCAACGGAAGCGTGCGTTAGGATTCACTGGACCATGTACTTTGCATAGTTCCAAATAACCTGCATCTTCCACTGAGTTGTGTTCTTCCAGCAAAGTCCTCTGCTTAGGGCACGCTTCTATTCTACAATACTAGCATCTGGGGCAACGCGCGGGCTGAGTCAGGGATTCCGACCCTGAATTGCTGCCTGTATTAGTGAGTGTTCTGGTACATACTGTACTCCGGTGTATATTGTGCTGGTACCTTCTGTGCCATCGGGCTCTGCCTGCTCCTCACGCTGCTTCTGCTTAAACTTCAGGTTGCCGTAGTGCATGACACCCCCCGTCAGCTTGTAAATGGCTGTCTTCTCATCAGGAGTGAAGCCCAGGATGTCAATGGCACTCTAACAACAGAGCCATTAGAGTAAGCACCATGCCTGTCAAAGGTCAGAGTCTGCCTAAGAAAGCTTCTGTGCGTTACTTACGTCCGTGGCCATCAGCTCTTCCTGGTCGTTAATGCTGGGAACTGTGATCTCACCTTGACTCACGTAATGATAGTCATACGGGTTGGTGGTGATCAGTAACATCTCTGAAAAGAAGGACAAAACACATACAGATCAAACTTAACTGGCACATAAAGGAAGTAAATGTTGTTCCGTGACCTTTGTTTGGAGCAGTTAGTGATCTCTCCTACCAATTAGCTCCGGCTTCTTGTTGGACATGATCTGATAAAATATGTGGTAGCTTCTTTCTGCCTTGAGCTGGAAAGTGACTCTGGACTTCTCCAGCAGATCTGGCAAGGGAGGTAGGACAGAGTTAGCACAAGAGCTGAGGAAGGCTGGAAGGAAAGGGATCAGGCCAGGAGGGTCACTTACATGTTTCAATGTCAGCAGAAGCCAGTTTGCCTGTGGCACCAAAATGGATTCTGATGAATTTACCCTGAAAGAAGCAGAAAAAAGTCAATTGAGATTTATTTTACCAATCCTGACTGCAAGAATATTTGAGTCAGTGTGCTGATACGAAAAAAGTAATTTTGTCCCAGGCCAGAACTTACAAAGCGTGAGGAGTTGTCGTTCCTCACCGTCTTGGCATTACCAAAAGCCTCCAGCAGTGGGTTGGCACTGATGATTTGATCCTCAAGTGTCCCCTAAAATAGGAATGTTATGGTCATGATATAGCTCATAAATAAATGTGACAGTTGCAGGTTCCTACCCCTAGGACCTCACCTGCATTTTGCCTGACTGCTGCTCCTCCTTCTTCTTATCCCCGCTCGCTGCAATTGTTGCAAAGTACTGGATGACACGCTTTGTGTTCACAGTCTTCCCTGCTCCGGATTCTCCGCTGTGAAGCCAAAGGGAGAAGCAGAGAGCGTGTGGTCAGGCAGGAGGTGCCCTGGCACCGGGCAGCCCCGCGGGGACCCGAGCAGGGGGTGTACATACGTGATCAGGATTGACTGGTTCTCACGATCTGTGGAAGAGGCAGAAAGACAGAGACTTTGGAAATGAAGAACACAAAAAGACTGAAAATTAATACAGTAAATGTAAGTTATGACAAGAAAAAAATTCTGCAATTTTTTTTCCTTATTTTACTCCTAATAATTTTCTTTTCAATTTCATTTCCTTGCAAAGCAATTTGCACCACATTCTTACTTGTAAACATACCCACAACACTCTTGCCTCTAAATTAGAGAGATACAGATATGATGGGTGGACTGTTAGACGGATAAGGAATTGGCTGGATGGCCACATCCAAAGAGTTACAGTCAAAGGCTCAATGTCCAAATGGTTAATGAGTGGTGTCCCTCAAGGCTTTGTACTGCGACTGATACTATTTAATACCTCCATTAATGACATACATAGTGGGATTGAGTGCACACTCCACAAGTTTGCAGATGATACCAAGCAGAGTGATGCAGTTGATATACAAGTGGGAAGGGATGGCATCCAGAGGGGCCTTGACAGGGTTGAGGAATAGGCCCATGTGAATGTCATGAAGTTCAACAAGGCCAAGTGCAAAGTTCTGCACCTGCGTCAGGGCAATCCCCAGTATCAGTCCAGACTGGGGCATGACTGGTTGGAGAGCAGCCCTACAGAGAAGGACTTGGGGGTAATGGTGGATGTAAAATTCAATATGAGCTGGCAATGTGCACTTGCAGCCCAGAAAGCCAATCAGATGCTGGGCTGCATGAAAAGAAGTGTGGCCAGCAGGTCGAGGGAGGTGATTCTGCCCCTCTGCTCCACTCCGGTGAGACCCCACCTGGAATACTCCCTCCTGCTCTGGGGTCTCCAGTACAAGAAAGACATGGACCTGTTAGAGTGGGTCCAGAAGAGGGACACTAAAACGATCTGCGGGCTGGAGCACCTCTCCTATGAAGAAAGGCTGAGAGAATTGGGGTTGTTCAGCCTGGAGAAGAGAAGGCTCCAGGAACACCTTATTGCAGCCTTTCAATACTTAAAGGGGGCCTATAAGAAAGACAGAGAAAGACTTTTTACCAGGGTCTGTAGTGACAGGACAAGGGGCAATGGTTTTAAACTGAAAGACGGTAGGCTTAGATTGGATATAAAGAAAGAATGTTCTATGATGAAGGTGGTGAGCCACTGGAACGGCTTGGCTAGAGAAGTTATGGATGCCCCATCATTAAAAGTGCTTCAGGTCAGGTTGGACAGAGCTTTGAGCAACCTAATGTAGTGGCAGATGTCCCTCCCAATGCCAGAGGGAAGGACTACATGATTTTTAAAGGTTTCTTCCACCCAAACCGGTCTATGATTCTATAATACTTTTCCATGAACATTGAAACCCCTTGAAGGGCCATATACTTCTTCCCTACTGTACTCTATGGTCTTTTTTCTCCTACATACAGTAAGTTTTTTCTGGTTTTGTTTTTTTTAAATTCTCTGGATCTCATACCCTTTTCACTTCCACTATTTCATTACAGACATAATTCTATTCCTTGGTCCACCTAGTCCATTTGGCTTATCAGTTTTTGCTGACACACTATCTCTGGTACTATACTTCCTTTTTAGAAATACTGACATGAAAAAATTCTGTTTAAATTAGTTGTGATTAATGCTATGACTGAAATAAAACTCTAATGATATGTTAAGAAAATATCAGCATATTTATCAGGGAAACTGTGATTACTATTAAAATGTCATTTTGATGGAATCACTCTGAGAGTCACTCACCAGTCAGCATGGACTGATAGGCGTTGTCAGAGATGGAGAAGATGTGTGGAGGGGCCTCCTGGCGCTTCTTGCCTCGGTAGGCCAACACCACCTCCGGGTTGTACACCGGCAGCCACTTGTAGGGGTTGACAGTGACGCAGAAGAGACCCGAATAGGTCTGCGAGGAAGGGAGACAGCGCGTTGGCTTCCACTTAGCCTGGCAGAGCAGTTCCTCCTAGCTGCCCCACGGACGGCTGCTGCTGGTACTTACGTAGATCATCCAGGCTGCATAACGCTCTTTGAGGTTGTACAGCACAGCGGGTTCGTGGAGGTGGGTCATCATGGCCATGTCCTCGATTTTATCATACTTGGGAGGGTTCATGGAGAAGATTTGATCTTCCTTCACAGTCAGGGTCTGTCAGAGGAAAGAAAGATACATGCACGTCAGCTAAGAGTCCAGAGTGGGAGTTAAATGCTGTTTGTAAATTTTGCATTCTACCCACCTCTCCAGCTTCAGTCTTGACGGTGACCTTTCCTGCTTCTTTGCTCTGGATTGTGCTTTTCACATAGGATTCCTTCGCATGCACCACAAAGACGGATGTCTTGGCGTCAAAAGGCTTGTTCTGGGCCTCGATTCTCTCCTTTTCCGACTTTCGGAGGTAAGGAGCTGCCTCCCCAAAGATGGCCATCTCAGAGTCTGACGACATGGCTGCAGTTTATTGAGTGCAGCAGGGCACAGGGCTGAAGTGGAGAGACATACTACAGTGCCAAGTGAAAGAAAAAATGCCTTTATACCACACAGCTGACTCTCTGTAGTGTTCTGCTCTGCCTATTCTTACAATCTCCCTCTCTGTCTTATCTGCTTTTCACCTTAGATATCCTTTAATGTATTTAGCTCCTAAAGAAGATGTCTTTGCTTTAGATTATTTTAACTTTATCTCCCTTATTCCAGTTTACATGTTCAGTTCTTTAGGTCTAGTAGTGTTTCAGTAAGCTATACAGGAAAATTGGGTTGATCGACACCACATAAAAATTTTCTATACAAAGCAACAGAGATACCAAGGGAAGTCATCTTATCAAAACTATGAAAGCCCACTTATACCCTTTCTCTCCTGCGTATTTTAGACCTTGTAATTTGTATTGATTATAGAGATGGAGCAACATAAGAAAAAAGGTGTGGAGTAAGCAGAAGCACAGGTGTGAATTGTCTATGCAAAGCTTTTTCCTCAGTTAGAAATCAGAGATTAGCTTCTCCAGTTGTTCTGCCTTTTCCAGTTCAAGCTGATCCTTTAAGATTAACTTATACCAAAAGAGGAAAACTTCTCAGTAAAAAACACTCAGAGGGATTTGACAAAATCTTAACTATATGTGTTCTGTTCATTGATCTTCTCTTTCCTGGGTTTCTGTTTAAAGGCAATATCCTGTTAACAGTTCTGGGTGGGAAGAGGTCAACTATTTCCCAGCAGGTACCAAACAAATGTGTCCAACCCAGTTATGAAAGGAAATTTGCTGTTTTAGACAGCACAGCTCAGGTAGAATTGCACTGCATTAGTATGCCAGATGTAAAGGGATATGGGAAGTGCCCATACAGCTGCATTAAAAAAAAACATATTGGAGAGTGTATTCCTATGGAGTAGGTAAATCAGAGTCTTACCTCTTGTGATACCAGCTGGCTCTCAGGCTGGAAGCTGGTCAATACTGAAAAACAGAAATGACAACTTCCTTATTTTTGCACAGAATCGCCAGGATAAGTCACAGGGCAAAAATATGCCGGTGACTTGAAAGCAGAACGAAAATCTCTATTGACACAGACAGTCCTTTGAGGAAAGCAGTTCACAGGCAGCAGCAGCGCAGTGGGATTCTGCCAGCACCCAGCCCTCCATACTCTTACCTTGAAGTTTTCATGGAGACGGAACAGACTTGTCCTACCAGCACTTTTATAGGTTCTGATCTGGACATACAACTCCCTCCTCCTCTTTCTTAGGTCAAAAAATTTTTGGCAAAGCATTGTTTGGCAAACTTGACTGAGTGCATGATTCCCATTCAGGCTCGTGGATATATTTAGAAATATTTGAAGTCTTACTAGCTATGTGAATAAATCTCCTATAAATATTTTGACTAGGAATCTGAAAGGAGGAAGTGCTGTCCAGCAAACAGAGCAGGACACTGGGACTTGGAATTGTTGGCTTCTCTTCTCCTGACTCTGAATGGCTGTTTGACATGATTTATGTGTCTCAGGACTCAGCAGTCGTGGGATGGATTACTATTACAAAGAGCTTTGGAGAGATTCTATTCTGAAATATTCTGGAAATAAAGAATAGGAACAAGCTAGTATAGTCTTAATTCCAAAAATTGGGACAACCATGTCATGCTTGTGTTACAGCACCTATTTACAACTTCTTAGATTTTTGCTGGCCACTTTCAAAAGACCGGAGAAGACTGTTTATCCCCCTTGATTCTTACATTTAATTACACCTTTTACCTTCTTCTGATGTATTGTCAATTTGTTACAATTTGAAATTGGATTTTAAAGGTAGTGTTTTGCTGTTCTCCATATCTGGCTGTGCTGGTTTGCTCAGACGTACGTCTAGCAGAAGTTTTGGTAAGGTCAGATTAGCAGTGATTACTGGCATTTTGCGTCCTTCATCTTTTCAGTATATTGGCAGTTTTAACGTGCCAATTTGCTGCTATTGTAGAGACCTTGGACAGTGGCTATAGTTACCAAATGCAAGAATGGGGTTTAGATCACAAACACACCTCCTCCAGCCTTCCCAAGCAAAAACACAAACTCCACAGAAATTTAGAGAACGCCTGGGAGGCTCCGGGTCTTGACAAGTCTGACCTGTGGATGTAGACATGACTTTTTTTTTTTTCCCCCATAGCAATCCAGTCCAAATCTTAGGGATTCTAGGTAGATTTATTCTGCCAGAAGCCTCGCTCAACAGAAAGTATTAATAAAAGTAACCTAAACCTCACCCTAAGAATACAAATCTAGATCAAGAAGGAAGTTTTTTCTTAATCTTAAAATGCTTTGTCATTTCTAAAACAAACAAACAAAAAAAGAATGACTAGTTTAAGTAAAATTCGCAAAGGTTTTGGATGCTGTTTACATAGAGGAAGAAGAGCACTTAACTTGTTCTGATACATCCATCAATGACAATCTTAAGACAGGCATGTTGTTTATCTATGTACAAACAAGTTTAGTTGTGCAGATAGCTTTTAAACTAAGCATGATAGCTCTCAGTGAAGGTGAACATTAGGTAAATCTGGGAAGAGATGCACTAAGTAATTGGAAAAAAAAGCCCTTCACATGGCTTTTAGCAATTCATAGGGAATTTTAAGGATGTGACCACTTTAGGGAATGCGGTGTGGCCTTATCCTCTGGTGCTACAGATGCGTATCAGAGAGCAGAAAGTTTATATCATATCTTGTGGGAAGGGTGTAGGGGGAAAAGACACAATAGAACACTCTAGCTGCTCTATATAATAAAAGTTTGATATTCATGAGGTGTCTGGTAATACCTTCTGGGTCCTGCAGAGCTCTCATTTCCTTTGCAAAGAGTTAGGTATGATCTGCTATTTGAAATTCTTCCATGGAGCTAGGATGAGGTGCTGTGATTCGGTACCATATTCTGAAGGCTCACACTCTCCCTCAAATGTCTGGGAGGTGAAGCACTGTAAGAAGGGGCAGAGAGGATGACAAGTCTTCTCAAATCACTGCTTTAAAGAACTTTTGTATGTTTCCAACCCTGCATGTACAACTGAAACGTCTGAGATCAAGTATTCTTTTATGAGGCTGCCAATGTCTTTCTGAACAATAAATCAAGAGTTTTTATAGTTTCTGTTTAAAAAATAATATTGAGTATTTGTAGAAATACCGTTGAAGAAAATGGAAGTCTTATTCATCCTCTAGCATGCAAAACAGGATAAAGGGAGAGAATGCATTACATAATCATTTAACAAAGAACAGACTTGACTGTTCTTTATATGACACATGAAATTAATTCCAAGTTGGATCTGTAGTTTTTTGATAAACTTGTCTCTGACTGTTGACATAGTGACTTCAAGTTGTGCAGGAACTGAAACCTTAGCAGCTGAAATCCATATAGCTGTAAGAAACCTCTCATCCTTTTAATTCTGATTAAGGCTCTCTGCGACCCTGGCAATATCCACTTTTACAATCATTGCTATGTTTATGTGTCTAGTAGTAGCTGCAAAATGTTTCTTTATATTTCAGCTTCCTTCTTGGGTCCTCTGCACATGTTAATTAAAGAGAATGACTTGGATTCCGGTATGCTGGTTCAAAGATCACATTTGCAGTATATCATCCTCTCTGCCAGTTTGACATCTTGTATTTTGTTTCACCTCCTAGGATAATGGGAATCTTCTGGGAAGGCAACAGATTCGAGAGGCAATGACTGATTACTTGTTTTTTTATTCCCTGTCTCTTTAACTGCCCTTGCTAGAAACCTGTAAATAAAGGACCACCTTCTACATTGCATGGCTTTCATCTGCCTACTTCAGGAAATAGCACCTCACAAATATTCTCCCTGCAGTGAGTACACCATCAGGTCCCAAAGCCATCCTGGGGTCCTGAGTTCTTGTGGATTGTCTTGCCTCTCCATCTAGCTTGGAAAAGAGAGAGTGGGGAGACTCAAACCAGTCTGGTGGTATCCATTACCTGTCTGGAAAAAGGACTTGCCAAGGCAGAAGCATTTCTCCTCGCTTTGCTGTGTAAGAGATGAGGTGCTCCTCTTATCCCTATCCTGATCCTCAGCCTGTTGAGGAGATAAAGAGCAATAAGTGAGCTGTTCCTCCTTTGTATAGGATGATTTGGCCTAAAGCTCCCCATTCCATCTGCTGAGTGAGGCTGATTCTACCTGGGGTGTTAACACCAGGTCAAAATACAGCAAAGGAAGACAGTCACAGAAGGCATCTTCAGTCCCAGCCAGGAAACACTGTTCTGGTCTTCAACATCAAATTTCCTGTTCCTGAAGAGACTCTTAGAGAAGCAAGTCTATGGTCAGATAAAGGCTTTCCTAAACAAGGTCACGACCCTACACTCAGCACTTTCTGGGTCTAAAACAGTTGTTGGAATGAAAAGCACAACTATCAAAAGTCGGTTTGGGAATTTTTCAAGCTCAAGCTTCTTTCTTTTTTTGGTGGCTCATTGATGTTTTTTCCCACAGCCAACAATATAAGGGTGCAATTGAGAATGAACAAATGTTATGGCAGTAGTAGACAACATCATAATGCAAGTGTCTATAGAATCTAAGTCAAAGCCAGCCAGATCCATAGTATACCCTCAAATTTGGATTTTTATTGCTTGCAGTAATCTCTGTAATCTTCCATGTCTAGAAAAGAAGCAGCCAGCAAGTTATTATTACAAAAAAGTCACAATTTAATGTTCTGTGAATTTTCTGGATAATTTTTTATGTTTGTGACTTTCTCATGCTCCCATTAAACTCAAGACTTTTTACATAATTTGTTAAACTGGGATGGTATAGTGTGGACTTGCGCTTCAGCCACTTCCTGCTGTTTTCAAGTTATGGAAAAGATTGTGTAAAAAGTTTTCACTTGTGAATGGAAAAAAGAGTCATAAATACAAAGGAGTGATGGTTCTACTTCTCCTGTGATTGACTGTAGAGGTGAACTTCATGCTACTGGGCAAGTCATTGATCTTAATCTTCAACTCACCTTTCTCCTTTGCCAGTTTCTGCTTGATGCTTTGCAGGTTTTTGCTCCCCGAATTCATCTGTCTGCAGTAGAAAAAGAATAATAACTTCATAGAACCACAGAAGCGTTGGTGATAAAGGATCTCTGGAGGTCCCTAGTCATGTTTTCAAGCCGTCAAAATGTTCCCACCTCTCTCAAAAATCTGTTGCCATGGTGCACTATCCTCTTATTGAAAAACAATGTCCACATCCTTCTTGAATAGAGGGAAAATAATAACTTCCTTCAGTCTGATGGTGACACTCTCCCTAATGCAGCGTAATATATAGTTTGTTCCTTCACAATAAGAGTGCACTGCTGCCTCATATTCTCATTTGTCATATGAAGATTTGCCAAGGATACACTCTGTGTCATCATTGTCCAAGGTGCTGATGAAGATGTTGAACAATATGGGCCACAGTGTTGAATCACTGTGCTTGTTATTGACAGCTAACTGAACATCAAGCCATTCATCACTGTCCCTTGAACACAGGGGTCCAGCCAATTTTCAACAAACTTAATAGTCCATCTATCCAATGCATTCTTCTGAATAAGATTGCTGTAGGATACAATGTCAAAATCCTTACTGAAGTTCACTTCTTTTTCCGCTCATTCCCCTATCTGTTTGTTTAATCATAGAAGCAATCTCTTACAGCACAATTATTTTTCCTTCTTTTCTTCACTTCACTAGGTGTCCTGTAACTTTTGACGGCTTCTTAAGTTTTTAAAAGTTACAGAGAGGAAAAAGAGAAATGAAGTAAAAAATACTTAGAAAAGAATAAAAAACCTGCTTCTCTATTCATTGTCCCTATGTTGCAATGACCAGAGGAAAAAAAAAAAAAAAAAGAGAAGGAAGAGGGGAAAATATAACCAGCAATTCAAAATTCATTCAATTTCAATGTGAAAGTAATTTATAAATTATTAATGAAACTACTTTAAATCTAGTCATTCTACATTCTACAAAACTTTGTATTGTTTTTCATGTTGTTTAGGTCACCTCAGATCTAGAGGAGTGAAATTCACACAAATTGGAACAACTACATGGTTCATCACATTTTCTGGTTAATTTTCGTTTTATCGTGTTCTGTTTTCTAAAAATCTGATTTAAGTGTTTTTCATCTTGCAGAAATAAAATTATTAAACAGATAAGTCATAATGGAAATAATAACAAAGTTTGTAACTTAAATTTTCTTGGAGTTGCAACTACAGGTTATAGTGTTGCATGGAATAAGTGGGAGTCTGGACTTTGTTCCAGGTTTTGCCTATCTCAGCAACCTGTTTCAGCACTTGAATGCCCTCACTGTTAAATTCTTTTTTCTTATGTTTAAATGGAATTTCCAATGTTTTAATTTGTGCCTATTGCCCCTTGTCACAGCATATCACAGAGAAAAGTCATTGTGATATGTTGTGATATAGTGTTGATCTCGGACTCCCCTCCTTGACAGGACAAGTGGAGACAATAGGATGGAAAAGCTCATGGGTCAAGATGAAGACAGGAAGGCTGCTTATCAGTTACTGTCACAGGCAAAACATACTCAACTTGAGGAAAATTTATTTAATTTTTGCCAATTAAAATAGATCTGGTTAGTGCGAAACAAGGACAAAAATTAAAATAAAACCTTCTCCCCAACACTTCCCAGATTCAACTTCACTTCTTCATTCCTGAGTCCCCTGCCCCCACCTCCGAGCGGTGCAGGTAGATGAGGAATGGGGGGTAGCAGTCAGTCCATAACAGTTCCTCTCTACTGCTCCTTCCTTTTCAGACTTTTCCCTTACTCCAGCATGGGCTCTCCATGGGCTGCAGTTCCTTCAGGAAATTTCCACCTGCTGTAGCATGGGGTCCTTCAAGAGCTGCAGTGTGGATATCTGCTCTAGCATGGTCCTCTCCATGAGCTTCAGGGGAGTGTCTACCCCAGTGCCTGGAGCACCTCCTCCCCCTCCTTCTTCTCTGACATTATGGAACACAGGATCAAAAGGGTCAAAAGCCTTGCTAAGGTCAAATTGAACAACAGGCACTGCTCTTTCCCTATTCACTAAGCCAGTAATTTCATCACAGAAGGCTATTAGGTTGATCAGGTATTATTTCTCCCGCTGAGTACTCCCAACAATCTTCTTGTTCTTCAATTTATATGAAAATAGTTTCCATGAGGATTTACATCAGTTTCCCAGGAATCAAGAAGAGGCTCACTGGCGTGTAGTTTGCACCTTCCTGCCTTTCTTGAAGACAGGAGTGACATTTGCTGTCTTCCAGTCCTCAGGAACCTCCCCAGTCACCATGACCTTTCAAAGATATGACTTTGCAATGACATCAGCCAACTCCCTCAGCACTTGTGTATGCATCCCATCAGGTCACATGGATTTGAGTGTGTCTGAATTCTTTAATTGTTGTCTAATTTGATTCTACTCTACTGAGGGTATGTCTTCATTGCTCCATACTTTCCCACTGGACTTAGGATTCTGAGATTTCTGAAGACATATCTTACCAGTGAAAATGGAAGTGAAAGAAGGCTTTCAGTACCTTGGCCTTGTCTATGTCCCCTGCCACCATATACCCTGCTCTATTCATCCGCAAACCTGCATTTTCCCTAGTCATACTTTTGCTGCTGTAGAAGCCCTTCTTGCTCTTCACATCCCTTTGCCAGATTCAACTTGTGATGGGTTCTGGCTTTCCTAACCCAATTTCTGCACTCATACACTGTCTTTATATTCCTCCTGGGACACATGACCTTGCTTCCACCTCTTGTATGCGTCCTCTTTTCTGTTTGATTTTAGTCAGGAGTTCCTTGCTCATCCATGCCACTACCACTTTTCCGTGACTATCCTGCATGTCAGGATGAACTAGTCTTGAGCCTGGAGGAGGTGATCCTTGAAAATCATTCAGCTCTCCTGGACCCTTCTTCTCTCCAGGACAGTCTCCCATGGGATTTTCCCAAGTAGATCCCCGAACAGGTGAAAGTCTGCTCTTCTGAAGGCCAGGGTTGTGATCCTGCATTTTGCTTTCTTCCCTCCTTCCAGGCTCCTGAACCCCAGCATCTCATGGTCACTGCAGCCAGAGCTGCCCCTGACCTTCGCATCTCATTCTTCCTAGTTTCTAAGTATCACATACAGCAGAGCACGTTCCCTTGTTAGTGCCTCTATCATCTGTGTCAGGAAGTTATCATAAATAGCTTCAAAGCTTCTGGACTGCTTGTGCACTGTTGTATTGTCCTTCCAGTAGATATCAGGGTGGTTAAAATCCCCCATTAACTTTATGCCAGTTGTCTTCTCTAGGTTCTTGTTTTGATCTTTATTTAAACACAGACATTTTCTACTGCAAGGAAAAAAACCCAGTGGTAAGTGACTTAACTCTATGTTTTGGGTGTCTGTGGCAAGGTTTTGGTAGCAGAGGTTCCAGGGATGGCCTCTGTGAGAAGAGACCAGGAACCGTCGCCCTGCTGGACACAGTTCCAGCCAGCTCTGCAATGGACATACCACAGGACACAGCTGAGCCCATCAGTGAAGCTGGTGGTGCCTCTGTGGAAATATATTTTAAAAAGTGTAGAAAATGATGGAAAGGGAGAGAAGGTGGGAACAAAAGGCATGAGAAAGAGCAGAAGGAACACCAAGGTCAGAGAAAGCGGAGGAGGAGGTGCTCCATGGCTCCTATTTTCTCCCCCTGTCCCACTGCGGGGAGTGGGAGAGGGTGGGGGGGAGTGAGTGCCTGGGTGGTCAGCCAGGGCAAACCTATTACACTCTAGAAAGAAGTGTAAGCAAATGGCATATAAGGGTGGATAATGCTGTAAGTTAAAACACTGCTACAGGGCACTTCCAAGTATTTCCTCGTATACTAATTATTTGTGAAAACAGAAAGGGGCAAAGCAACACAGGATTCAGGAATTTCCAAACTAAAGCTGGAAAATCCTAAGGAAACACTGCATATTCAGCAACAGGGAACATCAGTGTTCTTTGGAATTTATACAGACAGGCTATATTTAAATGTCAGATTTTGATTTTAATTTGATAAGCCAACCCAATGTAAAGAGTTTGCAGACTGGAAACTGGTCAGGTCCAGTAAACAGAAATGTCAGGCCTCTTCTTACTGCTGCACAGAATTCCACAGACAAGTCAGAGTTCTCTGCCATGCTGCTTTTGGGTGTGGAGTGGGGAAACAGTGCGAAGCTGTATGCTCCTGCTCTCCAAGAGTCTACAGAAAAGCCTCTTGAGGCTCTTTTTTTCTGCCATGTTGGAGAATTGCTTTCATGGATGTACAAGTAGCTGTAAAGCATCAAGTGCAGTATTAGAATATGGTGCTCCTCGTTCATTTTACGTAGCAGTTTGCTCTTTGATGGTGTGTTAAGTAGCATGGACCTCTTTTGCAATGGTGGGTCTGAGAGGGATTGGAGATAGGTGCGTAGATAACCTTACTCCAACATACATGAGGACAGGAATCTGAGTCAGATATTCCCTGTTACTTCACTATGTGATCCTTTTTTTCACGATCATGGGCTTGCCAGATTTGAGACTATCTCAAGCCAGGCATGTCTGAATGTCCACAGGGCTGATGTTTTATAAGAACATCCACAGAATAACAGACTGGCAAGTAAATTCAGAAAACCAGGCAATGTACAACAAAAAACAGATAATGAGGGTACAGAGAAAGGTGAGAAATGTTAATGGGCGTTTTACAGCTCTGGGGAGATCTAAGGGGAGAGGAATGAGGAACTGGACAATGGACGTTGCAATCTGGACGAGGTCCTCTGTAGCATGTGGACACATGACCATCCATCCTGTGTACTGATGTATTTTGCTAGGAACACTAGGACCATATCTTTCCCAGTACCATGCCTTTGTTGGCTCCCTGGCTGCTTCCCAGAGCTGGGAGTGCTGGGGGGGCGGGGGGGAGGGATGGCAGTCTCTATGTCTATCACAGGGCTTTCCTCTAGCTGTTTGGAGAAGGCGGGACATAGACTTCTGCTCCTGGTGCTTTTTCTTGGCTTGTGTGTGACCTCCTTTTTAGTTTCTTGAACCTGTACTTATATTCCCAGCATCATTAACCGCTTGGATCAGTCGCTGACATTTATTAGGGCCCACCTATGATAGGAATTCAGGAAATTCAGATGTGTGTTCTCACCATTATGTCTCTCTTACATCCACCCCCATCATTTACATTTCTCTGTCTTTGCCTTATAGCCATACTTACATATATTATACCAAAAAAAAGACCTTGTCCAATATTTCTTAGTTTTCAGCACTCTGAAATTGTCTGTATGTCTCTATATACTCTGTCAGGTGCGCTGAATTTCTGGCAAACCTTAGGTGCACAATTACTGTATGTACTACACAGGAGGCATTGCTTTTGGAACTGTTCTTTTACCTTTTCTTGTTACGCTTAGTGCCCTCCAGTGAAGTACCTAATCTGGTCTAAAAACAGATGCTTGTGAAGCCAGCTGGGAGACCTGCTGACATTTTAGAAAAGAGGACAGCAGGACTTCACCCCAAATTACATGCCCTTCTACATTCTTTCAATCTTTAATTTAAAAACACCTCTATAAATTTTTATTTTTGGCAAGGTAATTCCTGACTCCCTGCTAGTTGGAGGTAGGGAGGGAAACCAGTATACCTTGGCCATAAGAACTGCTGGAAAATACCTTTAATTAAACTTTCTTTCTCAGCTGCAACTCCAGGGATAGATAAGAGCAGCAATAACCCTATCAGCGTCACTTGACTGGTGGAAAAAGATCAGCTTTGAGTTCTAAGAGCCTTTATTAAAACAGAGTCTCAAAGCCCCTCTCAGAAGCCTAGGAAAGTTTCATCGGCTAATCTGAGCACCCTCCCTTTTCTATTCCTAGTGTATCAACAAACAGACTTAATTAAAGACTGCATTATTGGAAAGATGATAGGAAGACAGAGTAATATGTGAAAGGGCACTATTAGTCACGGGTGTCCTCTTTCTCTTGAGACTCTCCGGCTATTACCTGACTCTGCATATCCTGGAGTCAGAGTCTAGGACATGAATGCCCACAAGTGTGAACCAATTGCAAGTCAGTGTCCTTTGCTCGCTGTCCCTTGCAGCAGCTCCATGCTGCTGGCCATCCTGTTAACTGCACCTGGCCATGAATAGTCCTCACAGCTCCTTCAAAGTTACTCTTTAATAGCTCTACAGCTTCCTCTGATATCCAGACCACAGGTAGTCCTTGCTGAAGAAACTTCCCAAATACTCCTGTGTCCCTTCTTTGTCCAGGCTTCCTTCACCCAAGGTTGCAACTTCCTGCAGTACATGAAACGACTGTTGACTCTGGATGTATTTTTCCCATGTTCTTACAGTAGATCACAGAGAGGTCACAGCAAATCTGAAAGTCACTGAATGGGAGAAGCAGCCTGCCAGGATGTAAAGGACAGGGGAGATTTATTTATAAAATCTGTGTGCTTCTGATCTGTCTGTTTCTGAATTTTTTGTGTTCTTACAAACTGTCCTTCATAGTAAGATCAGGTTTGGGGGTATAATAGTCCTATAATAGTGTTGATTTCATCGCCTTACAAAAATTATTTGTGCAGGTCAGCACAGGGTCCTGGCATAATCAGACATCTCAGAAACTTTAGAAAAAGGAAGTAAAAAATGTGGTACTCAAAAAAAAAAAAAATAGGTCAGAGCTTGGCAGCACTCAAAACATTAATAGAATATAAACCCTGGAAACATTACTATGCTATGCTATTAAATTGATAGGGCACCCACAACGCGCCTAGGGAGTCCATGTGATTACTCCACTTAAAAACATATGTATGTAGTAGAAGCCAAAAAGAAAAGGGAGAGTGATCAGGGATCACGAGTGGCCTGCACATAAAGGACACTACATAGGACAGCACCCTTCTTTTTTTGGAATGGGAGAGGCTGACTACACCTAGGTCTCAAAAAATCCGGACAATAATGAAAGGTATGCAAAGGTGAATATGGAAAAATAGCTAAGGGACACCCGATACCAATGAAGTAGTTTTTCTTAGAGCACAGTTAAACTGTAGAAATAATTTCCACAGAACACTATGAAGGTCAAAGGGTAAATGAGTTAAAAAGAATTAACAAGTTTTGTTGTATGGTTGTTTTTTTTTTTTTTTTTAATTTCATAAAAATTCAGACTGATTTTTGGAGAATAGGTTCATCAGAAGCAATTATTCATACTAGTCCAGGTAGAACCATCCTGTTGAAATCTCTAAACCACTATTTTTAATGTTCTCTCTGGACCTTATCCAGTTCTGCTATCTCCTCTTTGAGGTGAGGGATAAGAACAGCCACTCTATTCAGGTGTTATAGACTGATATTGCAAAGCAGCATAAATCTGGCGATTTGTTTTGGTTTTTTCTCTATTCCCTTTTCTGATAATTTATTTTACCCTTTTACCAGTGCTGAGCAGAGGGGAAGGATCACTTCTCTCGACCTGCTGGTGATGCTCTTCCTAATGCCGCTCAGGATGCTTGGCCTTCTTTGCTGCAAGGCCACATTGCTGTCCATCAGGACTGTCTGGTTCTTCTCTGCAAAGCTGCTTTCCAGACGCCTGGTTCTCAGCCAGTGCTGGTGCATGTGGCTATTCTTTCTCGGGTACAGGACTTCACGTGTCCCTTTGTTGAACTTCATGTCAGCCCTTTTCTGCAGCCTGCTGCTGAGGTCCCTATCAACTACTCCTCCCAATTTTGTATTGTGTGCAAACTTGCTGAGAGTGTGTTCTGTCTCATCATCCAGTTTGCTAATGATGATGTTAAACGCTATTGAACCTATATTTTCTGGCCCTGTATTTCCAGTATTGCATATTGTTTGCATTTTTGTCAGTTATGCCCATGTTTTTTGTTAAACTAGGGAATCCCAAGCAAACTTCTGTATCTCAGGGATGTCACTGGATATCATGCACGACATGGGACTATCCAGAGCTGGTGCTAATGCTTCTTCTGTGGGAGCATCAGGATACCAGCTTACCTGCCAACCTAAACCAGCCTGCAGTTAGCTGACATGTTTACAATGCCATTTTCCACTCTGGATTCGTAGGATCTTTATACATCTCGTCTCAGTCTGGAGCATGGCATAATCACAGCTTTCCTCTCTGGAAATACTAAACCTTCCATATCAACAGCTGTCAAAGGAATAGCTTAGAGGAGATGCACATTATTCTTTGCAGGGCCAAGGAGAGGTGATGGAGAAATTTGGCGAGACTTCTTTGAAATTGTTGTTACTGTCAGCATGTCTCATTGTTTTGCTCCAATGTGACTCTACATACAGACATGATACTTTGCTCCCAGAATCCAATCTGGAGCATACCAGCTGGTTCTCTCCCCCTCGCATCTATGGCACAATGTGATACATTAGTTCATCCCAGGATCTGTTCCAGACAGACAATATAGCTACTGAATAGGCCACCTATATCCTAATGCAATGTAGTGCAACATATGCCTTCCTCATCACGCTATACATGATGTTGCTGTAGTGAGCTGCAGCTTAGTTGGCACCCAACAACAGGACAAGGGGCAACGGGCACAAACTGGAACACGGGAAGTTCCGCCTGAACATGGGGAAAAACTTCTTCGCTGTGAGGTGCCAGAGCCCTGGCACAGGCTGCCCAGGGAGGGTGTGGAGTCTCCTTCTCTGGAGAGATTCCAACCCGCCTGGACGCGGCCCTGTGCAGCCTGCGCTGGGTGACCCTGCTCTGGCAGGGGCTGGGCTGGGTGGTCTCCAGAGGGCCCTGCCAACCCCCACCGTTCTGTGATTCTGTGTACTGAGGTCTATGAACTGGAAAACTGCAAAACAGTTACTGTTTCAGCGCCAGGGGAACATCACACCAAATGCTATGCTATGTGCCTACTTGATACTGCTAGCTCTGGTATCACTGCCAGTATTCAGGAACATTTTTTTAAACAAACTTAAAAAGAAGGTTAATTTGATAAAGCATTTAGGACTGATTTTAGCCTTTTTTTTTTTTCTTTTTTACTTTAGTACTTTAATAATCATCATTTCCCTTTTGTTAAATAAAGTGTTTTAAAGGGATATTTCCAGACTGTCAACTTCCAATACTCTCAGATCAGGCTCTTTTGGATATTCCACACAAACAGGGTTTAAAATTTTAATACCAGATTTAGCTATTTGAAGGTATTTGACATTGCACAGTATTTTGATTTAGCAGAGTGACACTGTAAAATATGGAAATCACAACACAAACATAATATAGCAGTTACAATATACAGTCGAATCACAATACAAACATGTTTCCCATTATCAGTCTCTAGATGCTCACCAGCATGATGCTGCGCATCCCCAGTCACTGGGAAGGAATATGTGCGTTGAAGTCAGCCCAAGCCCATTGCTCTTGTCAAAGTTCTTTTTCCTTATTGTTTGATTTTTATACTCTATGTTGGCCTGAGCCGTGTACACACTTCCCCCTCACCCCTTCTCCCCTTCTGCCTGGTCTGGCTGGCTCAGGAGAATTATACATTCTACTGGTTGTTTTAGGGAAAATCATTTACATAAACAGTTGTGCCACTCAACTGATACAGCTGTTTATCAAAAACAAAGGTCCCCTTTGTGTTGAGATAAGTTCAGTTCCCTTTAGGATAGCTGTGATCACTTCCTACATTCTTTCTGAGCTTCTTGAGCACATCATCCTTACTTACCACCTCTGAGCCTTCTTCTGTTGTGGGGGTTTGTTGACCGGTCACACAGACTGTTGCTTGAATTGATCTTATTGAATGCTCCTGTTGTATTGTATGCTTTTATTCAGAAGGACCTTGACAGACTGGTGAAATGGGAAGACAGGAATCTCATGATATTCAACAAAGGGAAATGCAAATAATGTGCACAGGTTAGTGTCAGGTAGGTGCAATCCAAGGGAAGTTGACAATCCTGGGAGAGAGGAAGGGTGTATATGTTTGTGTGTTTTAACAAAAAAAAACCCCAAAACATAACACAAAAAATGTTCCTACAAAAAGGAAGGTGATTATGAACAGAATACAGAATAGCCTCTAAAATTTGAAATAGGATTACATTCCGTCTGTGAATCCACATGCCATATCTAATGAAGATTCAGCTAGATGTTGCGGACAGTCCTGAAAGAGCCAGCAATGTTTGGACACAAAAAGAAAAACAAGTAGGGTCCTGCCAATATTGACTTTCTGCCATTTCTGTTTCCACCTATGCAGGGTTGGACTCCACTGGCACTAGAAGCAAAAACACAGCACAGCCAAAAATAAGTGGTTGATTGAAATCCACCTCTGGATATAGAATATCTTGCAGAGCAATGCAGTGTGAGCAAGGCATTGGAGTGCTGACATTCCCTACAGAGGAGGGGGGATTCGAGTATGCTAAAAATAGATCCTTCTTGAGATGGAGATCAGGCAGCTGCCTCACTTTCTGCCAGCTCCAAAGATATGACTTCCCTTCCCCCATGCTGAGAGGGGACAGACAGGTAATTTCAGGAGTTCAGATAAAATAAAGCCAAAGACCAAGACCATAACCTTGAACATTTACTGTGACATGGATTCTTAATTTGCTTGACAGTTACCCATTGTTATATCCAGTTTCCAAAGTACTGGGATCAGTTCTTTTTTCCTTCCCCAATCCATCATGCTCTCTCTGAACAGTGGAATTTGGCTGATATTTTCTTTGTGTGAGAATGTTATATATATTTGGGGGACTGTAAAATAGATTGTGCCATCTCTAGTGCTGACTTGGACTGGGAAATGCACTGGTGATGTCCTTTCATAAACAGGACGAGGGAAAGATTTTAATGTTTTTATTCAAAAATTTCCACTGCTTTTGGGTGCAGCCAGAGACATAAAAGGACTTGAAGAACTTCAGTGAAGAGATTGGCAATCATGGAGAACCTCACTTCTGAGAGTGTGATGGGGACAGATATCACTTGGAAGATCTGTACCTACAAATCTTCTAATGTGGCTTCCTGGCAGAAGTCTGAGCTGCTGCTGCCTGTGCAATTGTTATTTGAATAACAAAACCCCGCAGAACTTCAGAGGTGTAATAGACATTTTGCACAAAATGATTTGCTAAAACATCCTTTGAGATGCAGCCTTCTAGGTTTTCTTGGGCAGAATGAAAATGCAGTAATAGGCTCTGGTGGCTGTGATCCCTCTTTAGCTTCACATTCTTAGCCTTCATCTCTTGTTTTCTCCTTCTTCCACTAAATACTGTGCAACGCATACTGGCAAACATGGCTCTGTCCAGGAAGAGGCAGTCAGGTTTCAGACAGCCAAATACATGAACTATAGTTATCTTGAAGATGTTTGGGCAAAAAATGAAGAGCTGCTGGTATTCCTCTTTAGAGACCTATTTTTTTTTTTAAGTGCCAGTGTTCAGTTATATAGATAGCATAACACAGTAGCTTGAAAACAAGCACCACAACACGTGTTTCATAATCAGGTGACATAATCACAACAGGTCCCTCTGATATGAGGAACATCTAGCAGGATCTCTGTAAGAGTCCTTCAGTCTTCTTAGCAGTGCCGCACCAGTGGCACCTATTCTTCCCAAAGATAAAATGTCAGGCACCTGCAGACCTTTTGCCACAATATGCTCACTTTCGTTGTCAGCCACTAGACCTGCTATTTTAGTATGATAGCTTCCGTATCTTGAACCCACTTTTTGGTACAGAGTTTTTGGCACATGAAGCATATACATGAATCTCCATCTCCAGCTTCCAGTTGAGTGCATAATATGCAGTATGTGGACAGGATTGGATACAAGCTACTATGTGTCACAGCATTTCAATGGTGTTTTGGCATTGACCAAGTGCACATGCTGTTTTCTCACTAATGTGGTATTTTCCCTGAAGTTTTTACTAAGGTTCATCTGAGGACCAGAAGGTTTACCTGAAAAAGGAGCCAGTTCTAGATATCCTCACAGCAGAGCTGGGCCCTCACTGAGTGAGGCTTGATGGAGACAAGATGAAGTCTGGTTGCACTGCAGTGTGAGGTAGCAGGCTGCCTATCTTTGAAGAATCACCATAGGACATGTAATTGAAAAAAACAGCAGAAACGGATGTTTCAGAAGTCATGTCCACATGCATATGCTGGTCCAATGCTGTCCCACATGCTGTTTTAGAAGTGCCCAAGTCTAAGATGCACTTTCATGCCTTTCTCTCACACCCTATGTAGATTCAATGAGAATTCCTATCTGATATTCTCCTGATTAATTACTGAAGAATATTAACCTTCACCACTGAGGAACTCATATTAGAAGTATACAAAGAGATCTTCCCAGAAAAAAAAATGAAAACATTTTTCAGACTACATTTCTTCAACATCTAAATGAGGAATTGTGAATTCTAAGATGTGTAAGTTGGCATCGCTATGTAATTCTTCATAAATAATTTCTCACTGCCATTGCTTCCATTACTGTCTTCAGATTTCCTATCAAGCTAACAAAGGCCATAATTTTTACTTCCATTAAACATTGGTCAGAAGTAGAGTAGTTAATCAGCGTCTGGTAGGGTGGGGAGAGCATGTGGAGGGGACAGAGGTTTAAGAACCTAAACTTTGATAGCTGGTTGCTGGTATAATGTGTACGTTTTCTGCTAAACCATTGTCCAATTTGGGATGCTGAATCCTGCATGCTTTGGGTCTGTTCCCATAAGCCTCAGTTTCGGAATTAGGCAGAAGCTGAGTGGGAATCTGGGCATGTAAATGTTGTGTATTTACTCTGTCAGTACTCACTCCTCCCCATTGGCCTTTCCAAGGTCCAGTAATGTCCATTTAGGCCATTACTGAGCCTGTCTCTCTGTTTCTATAGGAGGGATCAGGAGATGTGATGTTCTGTTTTGTAGTTCTGGGGAAAGACCTTAAAAACATTTTTCTAATTTTAAAATGGTTAACTCGGAGTTTTCAAAATCTTACTGTTCCAGGATGCAGCAGAGGACACCACACCTGTATGATAGCAAAAGCACCTTCATTTTAGTGGAGAACTTTGCACTGCCATTAACTGCAAGTGAGTCTTTCTGGGGAGCTAGACCAAAGGAAAATGTGTTTTACTGAAGAGAGAAAACGTTTGTTCAAGCAAGTGGAAGAAGACTATGTTCTTGCAGTTAAATGAAAAAGGGAATCTCAAATGTGTTGAGGTAATAGCTTTTTCCATTTTTCCTCTTACAGCACTGGAAGGCCGCCTCTTTGTGTCCCTGTTCTTCTTATCCTTACTTTACCAGTCCCCTTCAGGCTCTGTAACACGCAAGTGCAATTGTGAATTTAGTCCTGAATTAGGAGGAGATAAAGAATATCCACTAAAACCACATCAGAGATGAATGCGGTTGCAAATTCATGGCCACTAGTAGAGTGATTATATGACATGGATTTATTTATGTGACTATTGCACAGTCATGCAGCAGTTGCATTTCATGTAGTGTCTTGTCACTGAAAAGTGCGAGAGTGATTCTGTGTGTACCAGGGTTTGGAGTCTACAGATTTTCATGGTAACTATGATTAAGACTGAATCTATCTCTCTATCCAGACGGGGTTTGATTGACCTCATAGAGATAAAAACCAGGCTATTATCCATCCTTTAAGTCACAGTCACCAATGTGTGAATTTGTTGATTTTCATACTCCTTGGTTACATTTCATTTCCAGTGAAAATTCACCGTAGAGCTGAGCCAGAGATTTGTTTTGGGGTGATGGGTTGAAATATGAATCTTATTAGAGGCCATTTGTATTGGGAGCCTTGTGTAAGACACTGTACTCAAGGAGTCAGTGATCTTGAACAAGCCATATCTACTCTGTTGGTCCTTGTACTTAGGGCTTGAGAATTCCATATGTTATTAACATAAGCTTTAACTTATAATATCTATGAGAAAGGTAAACTGTGTCTGTGTCAAGGGGTGGAATGTCTTGATCCTGACCAGGAGACCACAGTACATGGAGGAGTCCATGACCCACATCACAGTTAACCTGAGCATGCCCAGGCCTGTGCTGTGCTGTGCTGTGCTGCCCATCCAGCATGGCCTTTGGGCTGCGCTTTGCTGCACAAATCCCTTGGCTGCAGGGCACACTCAGCCAGATCACTGTAGGGGAGGACCCTGCAGGCAGCTCCCTCGCCGTACTGGTGATTACACCACTTGCATGGCCTTGCCTGGCCATAGAATCATAGAATCATAGAATTGTTAGGGTTGGAAGAAACCCTTAAGATCATTGAGTCCAACCGTTAACCCAGCACTGCCAAGTCCATAACTAAACCATGCCCCTAAGCACCACATCTACATGTCTTTAAAATACCTCCAGGGATGGTGCCTCAACCACTTCCCTGGGCAGCCTGTGCCAGTGCCTGACAACTCTTTCAGTGAAGAAATGTTTCCTAATACCCAATTGGAACCTTCCCTGGCGCAATGTGAGGCCGTTTCCTCTTGTCCTGTCACTTGTTACTTGGGAGAAGAGATTGACACCCACCTGGCTCCAACCTCCTTTCAGGGAGTTGCAGAGAGTGAGAAGGTCTCCCCTCAGCCTCCTTTTCTCCAGGCCAAACCCCCCCAGGTCCCTCAGCCGCTCCTCACAGCACTTGTGCTCCAGACCCTTCCCCAGCTCCGTTGCCCATCTCTGGACACGCTCCAGCCCCTCAGTGTCTGTCTTGGAGTGAGGGGCCCAGAACTGAACCCAGCACTCGAGGTGCGGCCTCACCAGGGCCGAATACAGGGGGACCATCCCTTCCCTAGTCCTGCTGGCCATACTATTGCTGATATGTAAAAGTGCAAAAAGAAGTTCTCATAGGGACATCCTTTATGAATAGAATTGGGTTTTTTTGTAAGAAAATTGTAGTAGCATAAATGACCTGAAAACAAGGAACCTCTCCACAGATGGGATCTGTGCAGTGTACTGTGGGTAAATCCATCCTGGGTCCATCCGATGCTGCATGAACACGGGGTGCCCAGCATCTGAAGGGATATAAGATTTACTCAGCATCTGTGTTCATCTTTTTATTCTATCTTATCCAACTGGCTGTTTTATTACGCCGTTTGTTGTTGGGCCTTTCTTACTGAGATCCAGAAAGAAACCTGCATTGTTATCCCCTCCTGCCCCTGCCTTGCAGTGCACCATTGGATACTGAGATTTTGCAGCTTGTTCACAACTTCTAACCTCAGGCCTTGATTGCATCTTGAGTTACTGTGAGAGTCCTTCTTTTGGGGGCTAATTAGAAAGAGCATGTTCTTTTCTCAAGGGGCAAAAATAACTATCTGAAAAACTTCTTTCTTTCTAAGAATGTTTCTACTACTCTTAAAAACAAAGGTGTGCTAGGACAATATACTTAGCTGCCTTTCCTACCTCTGGTGGAAGTGAGTTATTATATTAGGAAGTGGGAGCAGGATGAAATGATCTAGGTTTAGTGCAGAACAAAAAAGGGATGAGTGCACAACAAAAAAGGGATGTGGCCTTCCCCAGATGCTTTATGGTCTGTGGAAGATAAACGCTGAGAAAATAACCAGTGTGACCAGCATTTAAGTTATGGCAGACTTCAGAATACAGTAGCTTGGAATTCTAAAAGCAAGTGATTTTCCAACTTGTCTTTCATCAAATTCTCATTAATTCTTTCACATTCTTTCCTTTTGACCTAGGTTCCCAGAGGGCCTTGCCTCCCATACAGATTCAGCAATGTCACCACCTCTTCAGTAAAAGTAAGTCATGCCAGAGCCTACTTCCTTTCTACCTGTTGTGATATGCAGCATACTGTCACCATGCCTTTGCTAGATTTTAGGCTTGCACATTTGCATATTTTCCCAAAGCTTATTGGGTCTTTAATGAGGAAACAAGTTTGGCATTAGAACACAACTTGTAGCTGGGTTTGAACAAGTTTCTGACAGCTGTAATAGTGAGCAGTCTACTCAGCTCTCATCTTTCCTCACAAGCTTTCTGAAAGATGGTTAGTTAGATGCTGTATTATGAGCTATAACTCAGAATTTTCATTATTCCCTTCTCCCAAGAGTACATTTCCCGCAGTTCTACTGCAGGCACATGAGTGCCTTACAGGACTGCAGTGCTTGGGAGCTAATACAAGCAGCAGAGTTTCTTTTTTGGGAGCATCATATTAGAACAGGTAATGTCATGGCCCCCAAAGAGTGTAGATCCTTGATACAAACTCAGGCTTTGTTGGTATTATTAAACTAAAAATGTGGCACAAGCCATTCTTTGACCCAGAGGCCACCAAGCTTAGTTTTGCTTTGTCTCTGACATGAAAGGAACCACAGATACTCTGTAGGTCCCGCCTTGGTGTGCCAGAGATACTTGCGTGGGCAACCCTACCCCCTGATTTTTCCTGGCTCAGTTGCTCTGTTGTTGTCTGAACTGTAAGTAGCAGAAGGCTCATGGCAAGAAGATGAATATGCAAGAGTTGTGTCCAGTGTTTGTGTTTCTCTGTGATACAGAGACACATGAAAAGTTATGGAGATGGGAACAAATCTCAATACAGAGTGTCTTTTTTAGTATTTTGAGCACTGCAAGCCCAGCCTTGGCAGATAATGTTGTCACCTCTCTAGACATCATACAAAGAAGATGTACCAGCCCCCACTGCCCTAGGAAGTCAGAGCAGAATTGTAAGTCACCAGTATGATCCCTCATATGATTGGGAGTTTGAAATAGTTCTGGTACAGCTGTGGAAATGTTAAGGCTGGTGTATGAGCCCCTTTAGAATACTGGATGTGGTACTCACCATTTCTGCACAATAAAAGAGACTTACTCAGGCTGGAACTGGTGCAGAAAAAAGAAGTAATCTAGAAAACTACCTACTGACTTAAGAAGTAGCAAATAAAAGAGCTTGGTTTGTTTAGTTTAATCAAAACCAAAACTTCCAGTGAAAAGGGATACATGAGGAGGGCTTATTCCAGTGGAAGGAAAGAATGTTTTGATCTAAAGAACTGCTTTTACAAAAGCATTGCAAAACTGCCAAGAACATAACACAAATAACTCTGGGTGAGAATTTGGTTTCTAAGGACTGTTTTGTAGTCTTAGGGCCACCAAGATGGTCAGTGGACTGGAGCACATGATATATAAGGAGAAGCTAAAAGAAATGGGTTTATTCAATCTGATGAAGAGAAGGCTAAAGGGAGATCTTACTGATATCTGCAGCTATCTGATATGATGAGAAAGAGTAGACACAAGCTGGAACATGGGAAATTCAGCTTAGATATAAGGAAAATTATTTTTCCCATGAGAGTGATCCAAGGCAGGAACAGATTGTCCAGAGAGGCTCCATCTGTGCAGATGTTCAGGAATTGACTGGACAAATCCCTGACCAACCTGATCTAACCAGGCCTGCTTTGAGTAGGGTGTTGGACTAGATGACCTCTGGAGGGCCTTCCAATCTCAGCTATTCTGTATGATTTCATGAGCCCAACTACAGAGCAGGCTAAGCAGCACAGCAAGGCTCTTCTACTTAGGCAAGAAGTAGCGTGCAGCTGGTTCAGGCACCTCTCCATGACATTGCAGACTGCAGTACAGACACGCAATAACAGCACGGCACACCCAAGTTAGCTTGTATCTCGTTAGTCAGATGGCGTTAACATTGAGGTTATGGGCCAGGCACCGAAGAAGTAACTCAGGATCTATGATAAACTCCAGCAGGTTTACTGAAAGCCCTACTGGTGTGTCCGCACTGCCCACAGGAGCCCACGAGTGGGATTTGCGCAGCTGTGAGCAGGCCCAGCTGTGCTGCAGTCACACCTCAGCATCTGAACCCAGGGAGCAACTGAGGCTCTGACTCGACAGCCATGGGATGGGTGCATGGAGTGCTTTGCCTCCTGGGTGCAGGCTCTGCCCACAGCCACGAGCAGTGCGCAGCCTGCCTGGCCCTGCAAACAGAGAGGCATCCTCCCTCCCCCTGGCTCCAGAGCAGCAGCACCTGGGCTTCAGGCTCTTCATTGCACAGCCTCTTTGCCAGGTGCTGACCCTGAGGGGGACCTTGCTGCTGCGTGTTGGCTGGTTGTGACAGGCATGTCAGGACATGGCAGTTGCTCTGGGTCAGCCCAAAGGCCACCCCAGAGCGGTGTCTCCCTGGCAGTGGCTGAGAGCCTTGCTGCTGTCTGAGGCTGACAAAGTACGGGAATTATGAGAGCAGACAGATGTGCTGAAGCTTTCCCTGGACACTGCCCCATTCCATAGGTGCTCCTGGCTCAGGTACATCCCAATCCTGATGCGTTTGTTGCGTGTGGGGTCAGGAGTCTGCACCTGGTTCTTCTCCCATGGATTCGCGTGGCAGCTTTTTGAAGGAATGGAAACATTCAGCAGCCACTTTCATGGGTGGTGAGGAGCTTTGCAGATTAACTGTGAGTGGTTTGAAGAATCCCATCTTTCTGTCTTTGGCCACCTGCTAATTTCACTTGATTCTCCTACTTCTTGTGCAGGGAAATTCACTCATCCATCCACTCCCTCTTGTTGTCCTCTCTTGATTTTACAGACCTTATCTTACATAAGCTGGCTGTCTGCTCTCCAGTTTGAAAGGCCCGAGGCTGACTGGGCATTTTTAAGTGCTGAAGGACATTTCAGATGCCTGTGCCAGATGACACTGAATGCTCTTTCCAGTGGGAGGGACCCCTGCAGGGTGCTTGAAAATATCTCTCATTCTGATTCATGTTTGTGTTGAAGAGATGAAAAAGTTGTCCGTCTCCCCAGTGTACATAAAGTGTACGATGTTCTCCTCAAAATGAACTTACCTATACTGGGGGAACCCAGTGGAGCCTGATTTGGTATGAAAGTCTCTTGGCTCAGCAACTCCAATACAAACACATCTCTGAGGACCCCAGCTGAAGTGCCTATTTTTATGGCTATTGATATCACTGCTCTTAGGGGTCAGGTTTCAGAAGAAAGAATCTAATTTTTCGCTGACATTGTAAAATTTGAGGGGGAGGTTAGAGGTCTCTGGGGAGTAAGTGAAGCATTTGGCTCCACCAGCTGCACAGGGAATATGATCTGGGCCAAATATAAGAACTCAGGGATTTATACATTTGTTTTAGATGTTGGAAGTTCATTTGAAGTGATAGTTCTCCTTACAGCCATACTCACATATGCCTGTCCCATACCATTTATGGTATTCTAACGTTTCTCCTCTGGATTGGCCTTGCTGTTGCTGTGCAGAGTCTGAAGCCTCCCTGGGAGGGAAGCTCTGGGTGAATGTGTAGACGGACTAGTTTTTCCTCAGACAACTGCGGACACTGTTGATCATGACCATGTTCACCCTTTTTTTCAGTTTCGTCATCTCAGTTCTCACATAAGTATATGAAACAACATTCATAGATCTCTCTGGTAAGAAAAGAGCTTCCCTTGTCTCTTAAGATCCCTTCCTCAGGGGTCTTAAAAGGTGCTAACTCAGAAAAATTATGGGGGAAAGTTTTATCCCCCGTATCTGAATGTTATGACGGAGGGTTTCACTTAGCAACCTACTTCATGCTCAAATGAGTTCTGTCCCGCTTCTGTTCAGCCAGGAACGCTACATCACTGCCAGAGAAAACAGCATATGCTCAGTGGTCGCAGAAATATTGCAGAAAAGTGAATTGTGTTGTCAGGAACTTGACAATGTACCACAAGGACTGGAGAAGACCAGGCTGTTGTTGACAGTGGCTTGCATTTAGCTCAGGGGAAGGTGCTGGGCTTCCATCAGTTCCCTGTTGCCAAAGTAGCAATTCCCTCTTCTCCTCAGCTGAGATGTCCATGCGGCAGCCCTGCCAGCAGCAAAGGGCTTGTTAACATGCCCAGGAAACAATCCACACATGCAATGGCTACTTGGATTGTTTGGGAATAGCCTGTGGCATGGCATCTACTAAACAGTGGATTATCTGCATAACGAGGAAGTTTGGCACCTAAGAGTTTGGCTTCCACATTATGCAAAGCATTCAGGCTGCTTCCAGCACAGGCCAACCATGCAGTGCAGTAGGAGGGAGGCATGCACAGAGCAACTAGTTCGGAGCCAGGGCTGCGTGCTGATACTAGCACGGTTTTGTCCTCTCAGAAAGGAGAAGGGAAAGGGAGGGGTTTGACCTTAATACTGAGAGGAGAAAATGCTGGAAAAGTGTTTCTTGAATTATGACTGTCAAATTGCAGATGACACAAAAGAGCCCTTTTTAGGCTATATACAAGTGTGCAAGAGTGTGTGTGTATGTGCGACAGTGTGTCTGTCTCTGTGGCAATGTACAGAGGTTCCCCTACACACCTGCATTTTCTGTTGTCTTGACCCAAATGCTGTGTCGTCTCTCCTGCGGGGAAATGTCCCAAATGAACAAGGCTGGTTGGCGTATGCCAAAGGCTTTTACCAATAGTCCTCTGAGGGCATATTGGGCTGGACGCTGATCACAAACATGCCATTCTGGTCAGTTCCTCTCCCTTTTATTTTGATCAATTTGCTTTCCATCAAACTTCCTCCTTGTCAACACTGAGCAAATAACACATGTGGCTAATATAGAAAAGGAATAGTGAGGTTTGTGCCTTCTCAGCCAGGTCAGCCAGAGGAACTTTCCAAATATGCTCATCATTCAGTTGTTATCTCAGACACTGCCAGAATATTTTGAGCAGCAAAAGCCCCTGCAGCCCTGCCAGCTGAAGGGGGTCAGCTGGCAGAGTGGCTGGCTGGTAGGGAAGCACTCCTTCCCCACCTCACAATGCTCAATACCTGACTGTTTTCCACCTTAACAGCGGTTTCCCTGCTGGCCTTGTTCCAGAGGTGTTTCTTGTCAAGGAACAGGGCTGAATCTGGCAGTGTGACAGAGGCAAGACTGCCACGATTCCAAGCCCAGGTCCAACCAAGTACTGAGGCTGAGCATGTATTCCTAGAAGGCACATGCACACAGAGCACACATATGCAACACATATGTACATATATACACAGCTGGCCACACAGATCAGCACAGGTTAACACACTCAGCACTCGCAGAAATACAAACAGCACAAACGGCCTCATCCTGTTCCCCTCTGGCAGTTCAGGATGAAGGTCCAGTAGTGGCAATATAGATACACATACGTATGAAGTGAACCTGCCAGTACCTGGGCATAGACACTCAGTGTGCCCAGTAGCTGTCCCTGGATCCCAGTCTCCCCAGGCCATATGATGTGTTCCTCGTGGCTTGTAAGAAGGCAGCTCTGGGAATCCTTCCTGAAGAGGGAAGAAGGAATCCTTCCTAGACAAGTCCTCTGGCAAGCCCGGGACTTTCCCTCTTTCCTTCAGGTAACCTGTTTGACTACCTACTGCCATTGCACAAAGCAAAGTTTTGCTGCTTTGTTTATGGATGTAATTTTTAGGGTGTGGTTCACTGTTTTCTCTTACAGTAACAACTACAGCCCATAGCTCCCCTTCCCCCCCCAAAATACTGGCTTCCCTAGCTCCTTTGAGTTACACCTTGTTGAAACCTGCAGAAACCTGCAGCCCAGTGGCTGCAATTCTCTGATGACTGTATTTTTTTGGCTGTTGTCACCAGGTCTCTCATTGTTCTGGGCATGCCTTTCTAGAGCAAAGATGGGCGTGCTGTTGCTTAACTGTACCGCATGATTGGTCAGTTGCTGTCATTCACGTGGATAAAACTCTTCCATGTTGTTCAGGAAGGGCTAGCTAGATGACTGGATCATGCAAAGGAGTAAATGAACTGGAGTTGAATATTCTGTCACTTGTGTTGGACTTGACTTCAGTGTGTACATTCCTGATGGAGGTCAGTCCTGCATTTGGAGACAGGATTGGTGCCTGAAGTGTATTGGCGTGTCTTGTGCCTGATCCCCAAAATACTATGACATTACTCATTTCCTCAGTTCAGAAAAAGAACTGGACCACTTGGACTTTGCTCCATTCACACATCTGTGAGTTAGAAATCACATCCTTTGGCCATGCCTGTATGGGTATCCCATGGGATTTTCTTTCCCAGGTCTTTTGCGATAATGCTGTCTGGTTGCAGGAATTGTATAGCGAATTTTTGCTATGGTTGCACTGTGCCCGACAAACTTTTCCGTGGTGTCAGAAGGTCATTTGGCACTTGTGGTGGGTTGACCCTGGCTGGATGCCAGGACCCCACCAAAGCCACTCTATCACTCCCCCTCCTCAGCTGGACAGGGGAGAGAAAATATAACGAAAGGCTCATGGGTCGAGATAAGGACAGGGACGTCACTCAGCAAGTACCATCATAGGCAAAACAGACTCAGGGAAAAAATCAATTTAATTTTTTGACAATCAAATCAGAGTAGGATAATGAGAAATAAAACCAAATCTTAAAAACACCTTCCCTCCACCCCTCCCTTCTTCCCGGGCTCAACTTCACTCCTGATTTCTCTCCCTCCTCCCCCAGAGTGGCGCAGGGGGATGGGGAATGGGGGTTGTGGTCAGTTCATCACATGTTGTCTCTGACACTCCTTCCTCCTCAGGGGGAGGACTCCTCCAACTCTTCCCCTGCTCCAACATGGGGTCCCTCCCATGGGAGACAGTCCTCCATGAACTTCTCCAAACGTGGGTCTTCCCACAGGCTGCAGTTCTTCATGGACTGCTCCAGCGTGGGTCCCTCCCACGGGACGCAGTCCCTCAGGAACAGACGGCTCCAGCGTGGGTCCCCACGGGGTCACAAGTCCTGTGGGCAAACCTGCTCCAGCCTGGGCTCCTCTCTGCACGGGTCCACAGGTTCTGCCAGGAGCCTGCTCCAGCGCGGGCTTCCCACGGGGTCACAGCCTCCTTTGGGCACCCCCTTGCCCCGGCGTGGGGTCCTCCACGGGCTGCAGGTGGAGATCTGCTCCACCATGGACCCCCATGGGCTGCAGGGGGACAGCCTGCCTCACCATGGTCTTCACTATGGGCTGCAGGAGAATCTCTGCTCTGGCACTTGGAGCACCTCCTCCCTCTCCTTCTTCACTGACTTTGGTGTCTGCATAGTTGTTGCTCTCACATCTCACTCCTTTTTCTTTCTTCGCTTCTTAAATATGTTGTCCCAGAGGTGCTACAACCGTCACTGATTGGCTCAGCCTTGGCCAGCGGCAGGTCCGTCTTGGAGTCGGCTGGCATTGGTTTTACTGGACATAGGGAAACTGCTAGCATCTTCTCACAGAAACCACTCCTCTAGCCCCCCCAACCCCTGCTATCAAAACCTTGCCATGTGAATCCAGTACAGCAATGCAAGCCTGTGCTGCTCTTCAACCCAGAGGCTGTACTAACTTACCCTTAATTTCTGCCTGGTTTCATTTCATAGAGAGTCTAATTCATAGAATCATAGAATAGTTTGGGTTGGAAGGGACCTTTCAAGGCCATCTAGTCCAACCCCCGTGCCATAAGCTGGGACATCCTCAACTAGATCAGGTTGCTCAGAGCCCCGTCCAGCCTGACCTGGAATGTTTCCAGGGACGGGGCATCTACCACCTCTCTGGGCAACCTGTGCCAGTGCTTCACTACCCTCAGTGTGAAAAACTTCTTCTTTATATCTAGCCTATATCTCCCCTCTTTTAGTTTAAAACCATCACCCCTTGTCCTATCACAACAGGCCCTGCTAAAAAGTTTCTCCCCATCTTTCTTATAGGCCCCCTTTAAGCATTGAAAGGCTGCTAGGAGGTCTCCCCGGAGCCTTCTCTTCTCCAGGCTGAACAAGGCCAACTCTCTCAGCCTGTCTTCATAGGAGAGGGGCTCCATCCCTCTGATCATTTTTGTAGCCCTCCTTTGGACTCACTCCAACAGGTCCATGTCCTTCTTGTGCTGAGGGCTCCAGAGCTGGATGCAGTGCCACAGATAGGGTCTCACCAGAGCAGAGGGGCAGAATCACCTCCCTCAACCTGCTAATTCTATATTCTTGTTTTGTTTATATGCTTTCTGTTTTAATTTCTTTCTTAAGGTGCAGTTCATTTTGATTTCTTACAGTACCCCACACTTCTCAGTGTGGACTCTATCCTTTTTTCTTTTTTTTTCTTTCTTTCTTTCTTTCTGGGCTACTTATACCTACATCCTTTCTGAGGTTGTTCTGCTGGGAACACATTCCTGCCCATCTTTTCCATGTGCTTATCAGGATAGAAATCCCTGATAATATTAGTAATATTGATTTGAAGATATTTGAGGCTGATCCACATTCAAGACTTTGATTAGTTCTTATAATGGCTGTGAGGTGCTTTGGCAGCAATATTGGTTAAGCAAATTCTTATCTCAAGCTTCTACCCTCCTATGTAAAGAAATGCAGCTATTTCTGGTACTGCACATGAACTGATTAAAAGAACCGACAAAGTTAAAAATAACTTTGCCAAGAAGAGAGTGCCTGTCTCTCATAGCCACTTCTACTTTGAACTTTCTTCATGACTGAACTGCCTACATTGAATCCTATTGTCCCAGGCAAATAGAAGGATCTTAGGTTTGGGATGAAAGTAACAGTGGTATGGACAAATCTTTCTCATCTAAATAAAGGGATAATGAGTTACCATCAATGGAGAATTCTGTTTTCCTTGATAACCTTTTTTAATTTTTTTAGATCTAAACAGGCATAGCTCTGCACTGGAGTGGATCTGGCTGCAATCAGAGAGGTGGCAGTAACCTTATGTTGATGCCACTAAATTTTTCCAGCAGAGGCATACTTCTAGAAAGCACTGACTAGCAATGACCTTCTTCCATGCCCTGCACTGCTCTGATTTGTATGCCTGCCTTAATGGCAGAGAAGGGCTTCTCGAGATCTTGTGTGCCAGTATTGAATAGTATGCAAGCCACAAGGCCAGCTTGTATGAATTTAGAGGCTTACTAGTGAGTCAGAGAAGTGCAATTTTGTCTTTGCCACATCTAAAGGCACCTTTACAATGACCCTTCAGCCAATATTACACTGCACTGTGAACTGTTGCATTTGCTGTTCTACATTTGAGGTTCCTGTGATGAGATCATGTTGACAACGTCTCACCCAAATGCAGGTGCCTACCAATACATGCGGTTATAGAGGAGCAAGGCAGTCTTCGCACTGCTTCAGTGTGAGCACTGAGGCACCCAGCATTGATGCAGACACCTTTTTGTACACACTTGCTGGCTTGTAAGGCATGACTTTATTCTACAAAAGCTGTACTGGTACTTGTGCAGTGTATTTTATTTCTTCCTTTTTAGCTGTTGATATAGAAATCACAGGCACTGGGATGTATTCTCAGATTCACTCCTGAGTCCCTCTTAAAGCCTGATGTTACATTTACCATTTCCATTTCTCTGGCATTGATTTAAGCACTGGTTATATGTCCCAGAAAATAATTCAGTTTCTTCAGATTTTAATTCATTTAGCAGTATCGGGTGAAGTACCATCTATTCCTGGTGCATTGTTACTCTTCTATGTATTCCAAAACCTCTTGTATAAAAAAAGTAGGAATATCCTTAACTGGTCTATAGTGAAAAATCAACTTTTCTTCAGAGGTCTTATTTTCTTCTGTGCTCTTTTTACAACCTGATCATCTGTTGGCTTTTTAAATGTTCCTGAAATCTTCACTGCAACCAAAAAACTCACAAGCAACTCCCATGGGGTTTCTGGTAATCTAGAGCTAGCTCCACAAGCTGCTTTCATTTAAAAATAATTTTTCTCTTAATCTCATTGATAAAAATTATTCTTGGTGCAGCACCTTTGCTATCACAGTAGAGTAGATGTCTCTGAATGATCAACGTAAGAATCAATATGTCTTCAGACAGACATTGCCAACCTTACTCACAGAAGCAATTTTACTCCCCCACTATGAACAATGTTTTTTCTTCTTTGCACTCAGCTGTACCAGACATGAATCTTGTCAGATAAAAGAATAAACTGTGATTCAGAAAGAACTAAAACTGTCAAGATATCCAGGAAAAAAACCACAAATCAAGTGGCCAGATCTTATAAATCTATGGATTATTCAGTACAACACTTTATATGAGAAACATTCCCCATGGGATTTGCAGCTTGCAAGTGCTGTTGTTGGCCATGCTCTCAGTATGAGCAGGGCATGCTGGAGGGATCAGTGCGCCCTGTGGATCCCTGATGAACCGTCTGACAGGGAATGCCCAGCCTCTACTGCAGCAGCATTTCTACTGCCCTCTGTGTCAAACAAGAGCTCCCAGCAATGTTAGCTCCAAAGAAACAGAATTGCTGAAACACTGATCATTCAGAGTAAGACTTCTCATCACAGCACTTCCCAACACTAAGATGCAGCTGAGCACTGGACTCTGGAGATGGTAGGACACACTTTCCTTATTAAAACCTCTCTTTCTCCTGTTGACTAATGAAATGTATGCTTTTAATATTCCCTGCAGCAAGTGTCTAGTCCAAAGCGGTGGTGGTATGCTATGTAGTTAAAAACAATCCATAACGAGCATAGGATAAGACCAGAGGTATTAATTGATTTTCGAGGAAAAGAGATGGATGAATAGAACTACCAGAAACTTAAAAATATTCAGGGGGAGACATACGGAGTGGGTACAGGGCAATTCTGGCCCTTGATGATATTGGCCATGGCAAAGGTAAGCTAGCATTTCTGTGGCTAGAAGTTACTTGTGAAGACTGTGCTGTCCCATGCACCAAAGCGTGGAGGGACTGTGAAGATCTTTCTGTCTCCTAATTGTAGTTGCTTGACTCTGCTCCAAGGTTAGTTTTTGCAATGCATTTGTAGTATAGCTTAATGGTATAGAGAAGTCTGCCACCTAAGTATGTGCAATGTCTCACACTTGCAATGTCTCACACTTACAATGTCTTTCATAAGAGAAAGCAGGAAGAGAGCAACTGGGAGTCCGAAGACAGCAAGCACCACTTAACTGTGAAGTGGAGAAGAAGGTAAAAAATAATACCTGGGCAGGTGCTGAACGAATGTCAAAGTTGCACAGTTACTTAGGCTCCTCCTATCTTTCCAGCAAGCCTCAATGGAAAAGAACAGGAGAGTGGGTCCTGGATGAGGACGTGACATTAAGAATGCCCTTTCCATCACTCACCAAAGCAGCTGAGGAGCTCCTGTTACAGAGCAGATGAGTGGGGTGAGAAGGCTGGGTGGTCTCAGGGTAGAACAGGCAAAAAGAGAGACAACAGCTGGTAGAAGGAGTAGAAGAAAGTGAAGGATTTGGAATGAAGGGAAATCAGGGTACAGTGTGAGCTTGAGAAAGTGACTACTCCCCCAGAAAAGATCTGAGAACATATTGATCATTTGCAATCGCTGACAGATAACAGAGGGGCCATAATATCAGCTGATTAATATGGTTTTGATGACTTGCTTTTGAATGCGGTGAATGGAAGGAACATGAATATCATCCTTGGTCTGAGCTGTGGCTGTACTCTTCTTAGGTACTGTCACAAATTACTTATGATCCAAATACCAGTTTGAACACCCAGAACATCTCCTGACAAGAGAGTAAGGTGCATGCAGTTACATACAGAACTATTGTGGGTTATCTTGTATTACCTTTTTCATGTCCGTTTCCCCCTCACTTCCATAAGGGTTCATCCACAATCTCAAATCACCCCTAGGGAAAACAGACTTTCTCTTTGTTCATCCTAAGTGTTTCCTTGTTTGATTTCAGTGGTTCAATATTGCAATGTGAAGGCATGGACATAGTGCATCCTTCCTTAAGGCCAGATTTGGCTACCCATAGCAGGTGTCTTTCAGGATGGGACAAACATGAAAAAGTGTTTTGGAATACTGTGAGTTCACATACCAAGAGAGGAGGAAATTCTGAACATTTCCAATAGCACTTAAGGATGGGAAAACTTCCTGCCTAGCTTAAATTCTAATACTGTCTTCACTCACTAGTGTGTCTGCCATGAAGACCATCACATTTAGGGTCTCTGTATCTAAAAGCATTACCAGCTTGCAAAGCAGTACTGTATCATGCAATGTCCAATGTGTAAACTCACTCTCTCAGCTCTTCCAGGAGTGTCCCACACTCTACCTGCCCTCCCAGTCCCCACCAGTACCTCTGCTTTCCCAAGGTGCACCTCTTTTCAATGTTTCTAGCCGTTTCTTTTGGCATCATTGCTCACAAGGACTTGGGGTGTGGGAGGCACCAGACACAGCCTCCCTGCCTGCCCCTCCTGCAGTGCAAGGACAAAGCAGATATTCAGAAAACAAATCTGTTTCCCAAGGCACTTTTACCCAGTGAGACAGGTATTGAGGTACTCGGGCAATGGGCATGAAATGAGTGGATGGACAGTGGGTTCACAACAGCAGTGTGGATTCCCCTTCTGGAGTGTAGGTACCACTGTTACAGTTGCTCCCAAGCAAGTTCCCTGCATCCCTTTGTTCTTCTTATCACATCTTTGGCCATTGATGCCATGATTCTGCACCTAGGAACAGCAACTACATGCACCGTGACCCAACTACTTGAAGAGGGCTGATGTTGTAACTAGCAAATGCTCCCACAGGTGATCAAAAGCAGCAGACTTGAAGTCCACAGTCAGGTACCAACAGCTAGATGATGTTAGTTTGATTGTTCGTTTCCTTCCTTCCTTCCTTCCTTCCTTCCTTCCTTCCTTCCTCTCCCTTTCTCATTTTTTGCTCTTTCTCCATTTCTTTCTCTCAATCCCTCTCCCCATCTGCCCCCTTCTTTCCATTTTCTTCTCCCTCTCCCTCTCCCTCTCCCTCTCCCTCTCCCTCTCCCTCCTCTCCTTCTCTCTTGCTTTCTCTCTTTCACTCTCTGTCCCTTTCCTTTTCTGTCACTGGGGAGGAATGCAGTTTTTGGTCAAGGCAATGTTTCTGGGTCTTGAGTGTATGGCTTGGAAGTGCTTGGAGAACAGCAATGATGAACATTATTATGACAAGTTATTGACAAGTGTCTGATAGTAATCATGTTTTTCCCCAAGATCAGTTACCTTTGCATCAGCACTTATCAGGTCACAAGCAGTCTGGCTCCAGAAATAGTGTGTCAGTGCAAAATGACTCCTGTCCCCCATCTAAGGCAGCAAATCACAAAGTGAGGAGAAATTACTTTTCCTTACTCCTCCCATTAATATCCCACTCTGATTCCAAGAAGTGTCCAATCATGCTTTCCAGGATGGCCGGTGGCAAGGCCAGGTCAGCCCAGTGCAATGTGTGGGACTTGTCTCCATTTCCCACACATGCAGCTGGAAGTAGATAATCGGACCGAGATGTGGTCATTTAAGGAACACACAACATTACCTTTCATCAGTTGAGCATTTAGGAACAAATTCTCAAGACGTAATTTCTTACAGGCGAGAGAAGAGCCCTAACATTTTCAAGTGCTTCAAGTGCATCATGATTTTTCCACAGTCAGGCCAGGTTGTTTATTTTGGATGGTCATTGTAATATTGTCCAAGGGGAACGAGGATTTTAGGCATCAAAATATGGTCCCCAAAGTTGTTGTGGTATTTGCTAGTCAGTCAGGAGGTTTAAAAAGATACCCATGGAGCTAGAAATGCTTCTCCACGCTTTTACTGAGCCACAGTTGCAATACACTGACTTTGGAATTGAGCTTTTGCATTTGGTATTGTTTGTCTGGTTTTTTGTTTGTTTAAAGAAATACATGCTCTAGTACAAACAAAATCCTTTTGCTTCCTTTCAAGGTGTGGAAACACCTTGGAGGCTGTTTTGTCTGGAAAGAAAGAACCCCACCTATTTCTTGGGAGCATACTGTGGGAAGGGAGAGAGGAGAGGGGTGGTTTCCCTTCTTTGGTGCCCACATATTGCTGGCATTGATGCAGCTTTCACAGCTTCTCACATAAAGATGCTGTCTCTCAAGAGCATCACTTACAGGGACACAGGAGTCAACACAGGGTGTCATCTTTTCATTAAATATATTTAGCTGCTGCCTAGCAAAGTACTTCCATATTTAGTCATAACATGGGAGAATTTCTTGGGAGTAAACCTCAGCATGCTTGGGAGAAGGAGGACATCCTAATCCTGAATGCTGTCGCTGCAAACACACTGACCACAGTTAGTATCTACATTCCAACTCACCCATTGCTGCAAGAGTCAGACAGGTAGGACACAGTTTGGCGTTATCATCATGGTTTTTTCCTCCGTAAAGTGCTAGATTTTGTGATTTCTTTAAAGCTGTAATGTGACCAGAATAAGTCCCGCTTGAAGTCTTATCTTTAATGATCAAAACTAGTTCCTTTAGCTTTTTGTATTTATACGTAACTCCACATTATTCCTTGGCACAAAAGCTTGTTATAATCTTATATTAATATTTCAGTACCGGAAAACACTATACAGTATTGCAGCAGTTTCTAGCTTGTTCTGGTGGCTCTACATGTTACATTGGTTGGGGTTTATCCCATAGTGAGTCATCTTGTTCACACTTACTTCTACCAATATGTTCATATATCTCCATTTCATGTACAACAGGTGCATTCTGTATTAATATTGGCTATTCTGTCTAACAGAGAAAGTAAGGAACTACAACGTCTCCTTATCCAAATATATTATTTGTTTTGCTTTAGAACTGATTGTTAATAACTTCTTGCATAAAAAAAGCTCTACCTGGTCTTTAATTATGCTCAATAAAAGGCCAGTCTTTGGAGTTCATGGCTTTCGCCTGCCCTGTTCAAAACAGGCAGCACCTCAGTCCCTGCATAAGTACCTTCATCAGGATTCAGAGCCATCCAGATGCCTTTAGGGCTCCGGATTTATTTTTATGGGGCAACTTGCCTCTAAATCCAACTTGCCAAAGTGAAAATGGGACCAGCAAAGAGACCCTCTGTGTAATGAACCCATTTAGAAAGAGGACTCCCCAAGGCAGAAACATTTTTGCTGTGCTAGGACAGACAAGGTACTCGTCCTCCTTTGTCCTGATCCTCTCCTCCGGCCAGAATGGGAATTAAATTAGTGTTATTCACTACCCAGTGATGTGATAGGACACAGCGGAGAAATACCGAAGATGGGATAAATAAAGCTCTACTGCTATCCAAAGGTTAAAGAGAAATAAAATGTTTCATTTGAAAATACCCCAGACTTATGTAGCTGCAGAATTGAATTGTAACAACCAAAAGCACTGCTTCTGCTGCGTATGCAAAGGAATCTACAGTCTTTATTCCCTAGACATTGACATGGTTACAAAGACTAATTACAGAAGAAAGTGACGAAGAGGGTCACATTTTGTGCAGCCCTCAGGTCACTTTGCTGCCTCATGACATCCTCACTCTTCCTCTTCTATCTTCTTGTTGTGAAACTCCCGGCTTTTCACTCGGAGCTTGTTGACCTGCGACTCTGCAATGTCAGCCCGCTCCTCGGCTTCCTCCAGCTCGTGCTGGATCTTGCGGAACTTGGAGAGGTTGACATTGGACAGCTCCTCCTGTGCGGGGAGAGGGAGTCGGTGGTGAGGAGCCCAGGGCAGGGCGTTCACTCCTCCTGCACCTCGGCCTTGCAGGGCTGTGGCTCTTCCCCGGGGGAAGGCCCAGACCTCCATCCCCCACCTACCACTGCTTACACCTAAGCCTCACACAGACCTCCTCAGCCTCCCTTTTTCAGCACCCCACTGTGACAACCTTCACCAGTACTGTGTCACACCTCAGGAGCTATTTTGCCACTTGGATTTGACATTTGTGTACTTATTCTCCCCCTACTTGCTGCCCAACTATCAGTGTGATTTAGTAGGTTGAGAAAGATCCTGAAGCCTTCTGCTGTTGGTTACTAGCAGAGATTCATGAACTTCTCGGTCAGTGGATGAGGCCCCTGGGTTTGTTTAGTTTGACCTCCTGTATAAAACAGGCTGCAGAACTTCCCTCTCTTCGTCCCTGACTGCTGCAGGGTGCCCAGAACTCAGCAAGGCGTCATGACACAATAGTAAAATGGCATGGCCAAGACTGTTGTGTCTTGGGAGTTTCTTTCATGCTCCTTTCCTGGTATTCCTGCTCATCTCAATGAGCGTGCTGCCCCAATGGAAGGTGTCTCTTGCCCACTCTTCGAGCAATACTTACAGCCTCCTCAGCTTGTCTCTTGTAGGATTTCACCTTCATTTGCAGCTTGTCCACCAGATCCTGCAGCCTGAGAATATTCTTCCGGTCTTCCTCAGACTAGAGTGGTTGGCAAACAGGAAAGAGAGTGAATTATTGGTTTCCCACCACAGGAGGTTAACAATTCCCCTTGGAGATGGTGTGTGCAAAATTTGACTTGCTGTGAGAAAACTCTGTCAGCCCAAGGAGGCCTCCTGCCTTACCTGGTAGGTCAGCTCCTTCACCCTCCTCTCGTACTTGCGCACACCCTTGACGGCTTCAGCGCTGCGCTTCTGCTCAGCATCAACCTCCCCTTCCAGCTCCCGCACCTGCAATGAGAAGCCCATCTTTGGAGCTGCCCTGGTGGTTACTTAGATTACATGTTGACTCATGGACAAATACCAGCCCTACGCACTCTGGCCTCCAGCTTCTGGATTTGCTTCTTGCCTCCCTTCAGAGCCAACTGCTCAGCTTCATCCAGACGAAGCTGTAGGTCCTTCACTGTCTGGTCCAGGTTCTTCTTCATCCTCTCCAGGTGGGCGCTAGTGTCCTGCTCCTTCTTCAGCTCTTCTGCCATCATGGCTGCCTGAGGAGTGCAAAGCGTCAAAGCCATTTTAGGGCTGGAGATGTTTTTGGGGAGAATACATCCACCATCAGCAGTGAAAGGAGTCCCCAACTCACATCTGTGATGGCCTTCTTGGCCTTCTCTTCAGCATTGCGGGCTTCCTGGATCGTATCCTCCATTTCACCCTGAATTTGGGCAATGTCTGTTTCCAGCTTCTTCTTGGTGTTGATCAAGCTGGTGTTCTGTTGAACAACAAAAAATATTGTCCAGTTAGTTCCAAAACAGAACAGTTATTTTAGAAATTTACTGTTTGAATTTAAAATTATCATCCATATATCTTAGCATCCTCCTTCAAACGATGCATCTTGTCAATGTAGTCATACACAGCTAGATAGCAGAGAGTTCTTAAAATTTTAAGAAGCACTTCTGACTCCTCTTAATGCAATCCTACTCATTTAGCTATAATCCAATTCTTTGTGCAAGAGCAATAATTCTGGTTCAGGTTAAGCTTTTTATTACAAAAGATGATTTAAGAACTTACACAGATGAAAAATCTGAAAAGGCAAAAAAAAAAAGGCCTTTGAGATTTTGAATCTCATTAATCTAACCTGAGTGTGGAGGAGCTGAACCCTCTCACTTGCATCCATCAGTTCCTGCTCAGCCACTTTCCTCGACCGCTCTGTCTGCTCCAGGGCTGCTCGTAGCTCCTCAATTTCAGCCTGCAGCAAGTTTGCTCTGCGCTCCACCATGGCCACCTGCTCCTTCAGGTCCTCCTGTGTCCTGAGAGCATCGTCCAAGTGTATCTGGGTATCCTTTAAGAGAGGAAAGAGAAATTACAAGGTGGCACAGCACTGTTGCATAATGGCAATTAGCATTAGTCTAATAATTTTTATGTCAGTGTAATATATATATTTATAGATATAATATATATTTATAATCATAATTATTATGTCAGTATATGCACAGTATCTATGAATGTGAGCAGGAGATCAATACATGGTATTGCGCACTGCCCCAGTCTGAGTGACAGCCCTGCCTAAATTTAAGGCTGTGCAAGGGGGAGGTAAGCCTGAATTCAAACTCCAGCTGACTGACACAAGTAACTTACAAGATGAAAGAAACTGGACATTTATCCCTGCTTGGAGCAGAAGAAAGAACCTTCCCCCGTCCCCTGAAGTGCCCCTACATAACCGACATGATGCTCTGAGGTTGAAAAATGAAGAGCACGTCAGTAACTGACAGGATCCAGGAAAAGTCAACCATGTAAAGTTGATGCAATTGCCCACTTGCATTAGAACCATGCCACCAGAAAAGCACATAAAGTATTAGTAACTGGAGATTCCTTACTGAGAGGCACCAAAACACCCATTTACCATCCAGATAATTTCCCTACAGAAGTTTGCTGCTTACAAGGAGCTTGCTTTTGTGATGTCACTGAGAGGCTGCCAAGCCTGGTGAACCCTTCAAATTATCATGCGCTCCTGCTATTCTGTGTAGGCTTTAATGGTATTGCAACAAGGCAACTTAGGACCATCAAAAGAGACTATATGTCCCTCGGAGCAATGTTAAAAGATCTGAAGCACAGGTGATGTTGTCCTCTATCCTGCCAGTCAGAGAAAGGGGTTCAGGAAGGAGGAGAAAAATTGAACAAGAGAATGCCTGGCTATCTAGTTTGTGCCATATTCAAGGTTTTGGCTTCTATGATCATAGATCTACCTTTGAGAAGCTCCGTCTGTTGGGAGCTGATGGGATTGACCTGACCAAGTGGGGCAAGAGGGTCTTCACCAACATGCTGGCCAGAGCTTTAAACTAGATCTAGCAGGGGAAGTGTCCTGGTTTAGGCCGGGACAGAGCTAGTTTTGTTTTCAGCAGCTCCTGTGTTTTGGCTTTAGTGTGAGAAGAACGGTGATGGCACACTGATGTTGCTGGTTGCTGCTGAACCACCAAGGACATTTTGCTGTTTTCCAGGTTTTCAGAAACTCACGTAACTAACCAGGAAGGCAACGAGAAATCAAAGGAAGGCATTTTTACCCAGGAGGGGTAAACTATGGGAAGCATCATGCTCACAGGCTCTGATCCTGCTGGGGAGCTTCAATAGCCCTGACATCTGCTGAAAAAGCAGCACAGCAAGCTGTAAGCAGTCCAGGAGAATCCTGGAGTACATCAAGGATGATATCTTCATCCAGAGGACAGACAGCCCGACCAGAGGAGAAGTGTTACTGGACCTGTTGCTTACCAACACAGATGAACTAATTAGAGATGTCAAGATTGGTGGCAGCCTGGGCTGCAGTGATCATGCCCTGCTGGTATTCACAATCTTGTGGGATATGGGCCAGATGAAGAGTAAGGTCAAGATCCTGAAATTTAGGAGAGTAGACTCGCAGTTCTTTAAGGAATTACTGGGTGGGACATGCTGGGAAACTGCCCTCAGGGATAAAAGAGCAGAAAATATTTGGCAGCTCTTTAAGAACATTTTCTTAGTGAGCAAGAGCTCTCGATTCCCATGTGTAAGCAATCAGACAAGGAAGGCAGGATAACAGCATGGCTGAGTAAGGACCTCCTGGTCAAAGTAGAGTGTAAGAAGGAAATGCACAGGCAGTGGAACCAAAGACATGTATCCTGGGAAGAATATAGGGATGGTGCCCAGATGTATATGGTTGGATCAGGAAAGCTAAGGTACAGTTAGAGCTCAATTCCTGTTGTATTAGGCTTTGGTGTGGCCTCACCTTGAGTATTGTGTGCAGTTCTGGGCCTCACAATTTAAAAAGGATGTTAAGGTACTTGAATGCATCTAGATGGCAACAAAGCTGGTGAAAGGGCTGGAAGGCATGTCCTCTGAAGAGTGGCTGAGGACACGGGGTTTGTCTAGTTTGGAGAGAAGGAGGCTGAGGGGCGACCTCATTGCTCTCTATAGCTTCCTGAGCAGAGGAAGTGAAGACAGAGGTGCTGATCTCTTCTCCCTGGTATGCAGTGACAGGGCATTGTAGATACCCCATCGTTGGAAATGTTCAAGGTCAGATTGGATGGGGCTTCAAGCAGTCTGATCTAGTAAAAGATGTCCTTGCCCATGGCAGAGGGGCTGGACTTGATAATCTTTGAAGGTCCCTTTAAACTCAAACCATTCTATGATTGAATGATTCTATGATATTAGACAAGGTAGATATCTATGTGCACATCCTTAGCTTAACATACCTTGAGCACTCCCTGTGTATTTCTCAGGTTCTTTTGTGCCTCTGCAGCCACGCGGTTGGCATGGCTCAGCTGGATCTCCATTTCATTCAAGTCCCCCTCCATCTTCTTCTTCAGCCGCAGGGCTTCATTCCTGCTCCTGATCTCAGAGTCCAGGGTGCTCTGCATGGACTCTACAATTCTGAGGTGGTTTCTCTTCATCTGGTCAATCTCCTCATCTTTCTCTGCTATCTTCCTGTCAATCTCCGACTTCACCTGGTTGAGCTCAAGTTGGAGGCGCAGGATCTTCCCCTCTTCATGTTCCAGGGAGGCCTGGGCAAGTGGACACAAACATCTGTAACATCAATAAAGCTACTGTTTGCTTTCTAAGTAATTATAGAATATTTCAGGAAATCTCAGCTGACCATGCTTCTCAGCAAGAAGAGAGGAGGACCAAGCATTTTTTTAGCCATATTTTCCTCATTGCTCGTGTTTTTAGTACAGACACTAGTGATCAGGGACATGTACCTCAGCTTCCTCCAAGGCAGCCTGGATTTCAGATTTCTCCTGCTCAATCTGCTTCTTGACTTTCTCCAGCTCATGAATCGCCTTTCCTCCCTCGGCAATCTGCTCCGTGAGGTCAGAAATCTCCTCTATAAGAGCAAAGACCAATGGCATGGTCAGGCACAGAGCTGAATGACAAGGGCCCCGTCACACCAAGGTGACAGGCGTCTTTGCAGACCTGCAGGCACAGACCCATGTGGAGTGGTGGGCAGTGGTGGATAGTGAGGAAGCCCTGCCCGGAGCAGAGGGCCAGGCACTTACGCTGCAAGTTCTTGTTCTCACGCTTCAGTGTTTCCAGGTGGTCCAAGGACTCCTCATAGGCATTCTTCATCTTGAACAGCTCGGTGCTGAGAGAGCGAGACTCCTTCTGGGAGGCTTCCAGCTCAGCCTGCATTTCCTCATACTTCTGCTTCCACTCTGCCAGGATCTGAAGAGAAACCGGGCGTGAGTATGGAGGTGGCAATCAGGAGGGGATGCTGTGCCCAGGATCCCCAGGCCTGGAGCCCAAAAGACCTTGTCGAAGTTCTTCTGCTTCTTATCCAGAGCTGCGCAGGCAGCATTTGATCGCTCCACGTCAATCATCAGGTCCTCCACTTCATTCTGCAGCCTCTGCTTTGTCTTTTCCAGGGAGGCACATTTGGCATTCACAGCTTCAACGTGTTCCTCTGCATCCTGCAGGCGCTGTGCCAGCTTCTTCCTGGAAGGTGGTAAGCACAGCTCATGGTTTGAGAGCAAAGGGCAGCTTGTGGCATATGGCTGATGGGCTTTTCACAACAGCACATTTTACCACTTCATTGAATATGTATCCTATACACAGACAGTGCAAGTCCTCTCCCAGCCAGTCATTGTTATCGTAGTTCTGATTCCCAGGTTTGAACAACCACTGTGTCTTCTGTGTCTACCGTCCACAGGTTTTCTGTACCGTTCTCTGGGTCAGGGTCTATTTTCCTCTACATTCCCTAAACCACACCCTTCGGAGGATATACTTTACCTCAGCCCTTACCCTACCCCAAAGCACGGGTTTTACTTTTTAAAGACAATATCACAATTGTGTCTTAAAATTTCCCTTGTTAATCTACCTTTTTTTTTGTCTTCCCAACTTTCCCCACATACTTGGCCTCCTCCAGCTCCTCCGTGCGCTGAATAGCGTCCGTCTCGTATTTGGTTCTCCACTGGGCCACTTCACTGTTGGCCTTGGACAGGGCACGCTGCAGCTCCCCCTTGGCTTCCTGCTCCTCCTCATATTGTTCCCGGAGCAAGTCACAGTCATGGCGAGCAGACTGCAAGGCGTGGGCCAGGGCGTTCTTGGCCTGGGTAGAGAGTGGAATTGGGACAAGAAAAGGTAATATCCTGGGAAATCTCTTCCAATGATTTAATTTAACATGGCGAACATGACTTCTGGGAAGGTGTAGGTGTTTGCAGTGAAGGACATATGTAAGCCTGGAGGACAAAATCCACTAATCACACCCCCCACAGAAATGAAAATCTTCTCCCTGTATAGCTTGTGCTAAGCAGACCCTGTCCCCACTAGACAGTGTGAAGTTAAGCGTGTTTTCAATGGCCATCTGGAAGTCATCACCTTTATCTCTTCCTCTAGGTGCCTCCTGAGTTCCTCAATCTGTTGGGTGAATGCCTGCTTGCCTCTTGACAGCTGAGAAATCAGAGCATCCTTCTCCTCCACCTGGCGTGAATATTCACCTGGGAAAGCACACAGAAAGGAAATATTTTCATTGTCATTCATGACCCAAACAAACTGGTTTAGGATGCTTTCGCACTCCACAGCACAGAGTGGGAAATCTCTCACCTGATTCTGTCTGCAGACGAGCTCTTTGAGCACTGAGGTCATTGATCATGCGCTGATGCTCTTCTTCCTTTGTCTTAATCTCACTCAGCTGGTCTTCCAGTGTGCGGCACATCTTCTCCAGATTTGCCTGTGGAGATCACAGAGAGTGAAAGAAGATTAGTAACCATCTGGGTGCCTCCTTATTCTGAGCAGCAGGATTCTCAACAGCAAAATGTGAACAGACATGGAAGATATATACACTGCTCATTGGCATTAGAAGGTTAGAAAGACGGTTCCATACAGAGACAGAGAGTTATATTGCAACCTGACCATATTTTACAAAGATATATTTCAACCTTATTTATTTTTAAGATGTTTCCAATAAAGTTTTCAGTACCTTGACTTTGGAGACAGACTCCATGTTACTGGCCAAGTCGTCAATCTCCATCTTCAGCTCACTCTTCTCCTTCTCCAGCTTCTGCTTCACTCGTTGCAGGTTGTCGATCTGCTCCCCAAGCTCGGCTGTGCTGTCCGCATGCTTCTTCCGCAGGGCAGCAGCCGTAGCTTCGTGCTGCAGCGTGGCCTCTTCGAGGTCACGACGCATCTTCTGAAATTCTGCCTCACGCTTCTTGTTCATCTCAATCTGAGCTGCGGTAGCCCCTCCTGCTTCCTCCAGGCGCTCACTGATCTCCTCTAGCTCCCTGGAGAGGTCAGCCCGATGCTTCTCTGCTTTTGCCCGAGAGGTTCGCTCTGCCTCAATTTCCTCCTCCAGTTCCTCAATACGAGCCTGGGGAACATTAGGCACCCTTCGCACCCAGGCCCTCCTCCCACCTAATGTCTTTCTGAAAACCAGAAGGGAACCAATAGAGACTTGCCTGGAGCTCCTTGATCTTCTTCTGTAATTGCATGCCCAGGGCTTGCTCATCCTCGATTTTGCTCTGGATCTGGCTGATTTCAAAGTCTTTCCTTTGGGCAAAGCAAACTGTGTTAGAGCTCAAAGGAAAAAGTACAACAGCCCAGCGCTCAGGTGCCCCACAGCCACACTTACTTCTTCAGTTTCTCATCCAGCTGCTGCTTATCATTTTCCAAATCCATTATGCTGTCATGGGCCAGCTTCAGGTCTCCTTCGAGTTTCCTCTTAGCTCTCTCAAGGTCCATGCGCAGTTTCTTCTCTTGCTCCAGGGACCCTTCCAGCTAAAAAGAACAAGACCGTTGGTGTTCTACCAGCCAGATCTAAATCCATACCTGTCCCGTTCTTCTGGACAACCATGCTTACATCATCCACTTGCTGCTCCAGCTTGGTTTTGGCTTTGGTCAGCGTATTGACTTTGTCCTCTTCTGCCTGCAGGTCATCCAGTGTCTGCTGATGGGCCTCTTGGAGGGCTTTCTTCTCTTTTGTCAGCTTGGCGATGGTCTCGTCCAGGGCTGCCATCTCTTCTGTGAGGTTCTTCACCTACAGATATGAGCAAGTGTCAAAATTTGGTAGGAAACATGTCTGCTGGTTCAGTGAAATTTTCACTTTCAATTGTTTTGCCAGGTGTTTCATTTATCCTTTGTATGCTCAGACAAGGCGCAGCTCAAAACTTTCCAAATCCAACATGTCTTACGGTAGCAGTCTCTTCCTCTAAGAGTCAGTGATGTCTTGGCCCTTTATGTGACTCTCCATGTGTGTACCTTGTTTTCGGTGGCGTGTTTTTCCTTCTCAACCTTGGCCAGTGTTAACTCAAGGTCATCAATGTCTTTCTTCAGCTCTGAACATTCATCCTCCAGTTTCCTCTTCTTGGCTGTCAGTTCGGCATTAATTTCTTCTTCATCCTCAGCCCTTTCAGTCACCTCCTTTACTTTGGCTTCCAACTGGATTTTGGTTTTGATGAGCTGGTCACATCTCTCCTCAGCATCAGCTAAAGCATCAGCTTCCTGGTGGGAAAAAACAGGAAAGGATATTTAATGCTGAAGGAACAGACGTTCATCAGTAAGACCTTTGGGATTACATTTTCGGAAAAGGTTACTGTGCAATTACATTACAAATCATAGAATCATAGAATTGTTCTGGTCACAAGTTTAGAATAAGTTTTTAATCGGTTTTATTATTTTCTGACCTTTTTCATCATCAGATACTGTATCTAGCTCCATATTACCTTGTTTATTTCAGGTATGTCAGTGGGTTGCTTGGATTTAATTGAAGTTTTCCTTTTCTCCTTTAGAAAGTGGTTGTATTTTGTAATGTACCATATTCAAATTTAAGTGGAAATATTAAGAAATGTAAATAATTCCACCATTGAGAAAATCTTTGAAACTCCCATTAGTGATTTATACCCAGCCAATACAGTCAACCGACACTAGAACAAGATTAATCTTTCCCTGAAATGGACACTTCAACTCAAGGGTATTGCCTAAATGTTGTCTAAGTTCCTGAGAGGCCAAATGGCATTGGAGACAAACATACAAGGCTGGCACTTGAGTCACAGGATGTAATGGGCATCTGCATCTTCTGGGAGCAGTAGCTACAGGAGCTCAGGTGAGATATGCCATAAAAAATGGCACCAAGCTCTTCATTTTGACAACTGAATTAAGGCAGAGCAGTTGGTAAATTGAATCACTGTCCCCACTCCACTAAATACACTACAGTGACTATAATGAGGCTTTATGGCATGAACTCACATAGAGGCATGTACATGTAGGCATCGAGACTAAAAAGTCATTCAGCTTAAACTCCACTCTCTAATAGTGAGAATGAGTAGGGAGTCATAGAATCATAGAATGGTTTGGGTTGGAAGGGACCTTAAAGATCATTTAGTTCCAAGCACCCCACCATGGGCAGGGACACCTTCCATTAAACCAGGTTGCTCAAAGACTCATCTAACCTGACCTTGAACACTTGAAAGAATGTGGCCTGAATTTTACCTTTAGTTACACAGTATTCAGCTTAATGTATTTTGTAGGGCAGTTTAGTGTGCAATTTGAGAGTTCTGCAGTATGAAAGAAGAGTTAGATCTTATTTACTCATTTTCCCTATAAAAAAATAAAATGTGAGTGTTACTCACAGCCTGCACTTGGAGCTGCAGGTCATTTTTTTCCTGCAGCAGTTTCACCATCTTCTCCTCCATCTCCTTCCTCTTTGTCTCAGACTTTGCAAGCTCCTCTTTGGTTTTCTCAAACTCTTGTTTCATGTTGGCCATCTCCTTCTCCGATTCTGCGCTCTTCAGCAAGGGCTTGATCTTGAAGAACAGCTTCATCCAGGGCCAGTGCTTGACATTCATGAATGCACGAACATTGTACTGGATGCAGAAGATGGACTCCCTGAAGCGTAATTAGAATGGACATTGAATATTTTCAGTATGATGAGTGTCAGCACTTTCCCCCACATGCAGTGACTTTAACTGAAGATGAGGAATGTCTACCTCCTCTCCACCATTTTCTGGTACTCCACTCTCATCAGGAAGCCCCTGCACCTGGCCTGTGTGCGAGTGATGAGCTGTGCCAGCTTCTCATCCCTCATCTCCTCCAGGAGTCCCAGCAGCCCAGCTTTGAAGAACACCTTGAGAAAGGGAATGTTGCCACACATCACTGTCAGGTAGAGCACAGCACAGGCACACAGTGAGTGAGTCAAGGAGGGTTTGTACCTTGGTGTGGCCAAATTTGTACTGGGTGTGGTCCACATCGATTGACCCAAGAAGCTTCTCAGAAGCCTTCTTGCTATCAATGAACTGTCCCTCTGGGATAGCACTGGCATTAAGCACCTTGTATCTGTGGAATGAGAGGAAATACAAATGAAGGCAATCTCAAGTCATAAGGTTATACTGTTTATTGAAATTAACAGCAGTCTTCACAGCAGAATGACGCTGCGGAAGTTGGCATCTCATCTGCTGTTTAGAGACACAGTTATAATGAAGTCCTAATCTGATAACAAAATCAAGGAAACTCCTACTCTCTTTAGGTGATCAGTCACAGAAGAAAAGAGGACACTGATCTCCAGCCATTTCAGTCAGATACCTTTTTCACTTAAACTATGCTGTAGAAAATTGCTAGAGAGGAACATTGCCACTATGTGTACAGGAAGGAAGCGTCTTCCCCTGAAACTTGCAGCTGATACAATGGCCAAAGCACTCAATCTGAGTTCGTAATTTTTCTCTGAGAACATGTTGTAGCCACATCCCAGTCTGCATTTTTTAACCTTGCAACCACTGGCTTGTGCAGCTCTTCTGTGCTTCCATATTCAGAGACACTGGCAAAGTTCAGCTGTTTGATGAACAGTAATCAGTGAGGACACCTGACTTATCTCTTCATTTCATAGCTCTTACCTCTGTTTGAAGTCAGCATAGAGGACTCTGCTGGGGAAACCTTTCCTGCAAATTCTGATGCCTTCCAGCACACCGTTACACCGCAGCTGGTGAAGCACCAGTTCATGCTCCATGGCACCTAGCAATTCAAAGCATAAATGAATACCACAGTTTCCAGCGCAGAGGGGAATGGCTGTGTCAGAGGAAGTTCTCTTTCTGCTTGAGGGTCTTACCAGGTGTTTTTGTTTCATTTGGGATGATGCATCGGACAAAATGGGGGTGAGTGCTCCGTAGATTGGTCATCAGCTTGTTTAAGTTCTCCTGTGGGATCATGTGTAGCAGCTTAGATTAAAAAAATTTACTTCTGTATACTTTGTATTTACATGCCAAGGAACTAACATAATGACTCTTAGGAAGAAGAAGCTTTCAAATTCAAAATTTAGATTTAATCAAACCTTCTGTATACTTAAGTATTCTCATTAAAAGAAAGTTTAAAATTCTACACCTTAGTCTGGAGGAAATAAAACACTACTGTATAAAATTTTTAACACAAATCTTTATAGGACTAATATTTAGATTACATCCCAGATCCTCAAAAATGTTTTTCACAAAGAATGTAAGTGAATTTTTGAAAGAAATTCAGAGGGTCAGCTGAAGACTGCTTGGAACAAATCTCAAATGTGAACAGATAATTAATAGGAAAAGGCAGAGAATAACTTCTGCTCACTTCATACTTATTATTTTTTCATCATAAAACCAAGGTCGTGAGAAGAACAGGAGTTTAGATAGCTCAGGTTTGAAACTATGTTCATGTCACTTTATAGATAATGAAATTCATACTTTACCCGGAAAAGAGCCGAGACTGTCTGGAAAGAAGAACCCTTCTTCTTGCCACCCTTCTTTCCACCACCAGCGCTGCCTCCACTAGCCTCTTCAAAAAACACGAAGAGTTTTTTAACATTATCTTTTTTGTTACATCTTTACATATCATAAATGCTGGAAAAAAAGAGTTTTAGAAAACTAACCTGTTTCTGCTCCACCATAGGAGGCAAATAGTAAAGCCAGTGTCTTCACAGATGATTTCTGGTACAACCCAATGACAGTTTCGTTCAAAGGATCCTTATTCTTCTCCAGCCAGCCAGTGATGTTGTAGTCCACCGTGCCAGCGTAGTGCACCAGGGAGAAGTGGGCCTCAGCCTTGCCTTTGGTAGGCTTGGGCTTCTGGAAGTTGGCAGACTTGCCCAGATGCTGGTCGTAGAGCTTGTTCTTGAAAGAGGTGTCTGTTGCCTTGGGGAACATGCACTCCTCTTCCAGGATGGAGAAGATGCCCATGGGCTGGAAGAAGGCAAAAGAAACCCCGATATAAAATTTGCCTTCTGACACAAAGGTGGCTGGGCTTATCTCAATAGAGATACAATAAAGAAGAAAGAATGCCTATTGAATAATATGATAACGACTTGGTCTTAAAGGGAATATAGTAAAAGACAGGAAGCTGAGAAACACACCAATACCCTTGCCATGAAGAAGATTTCTTTCTAAAAAGTGAGTTTAAAAGATTCACCTGCTTAACTCACACTTTGGCACAGTGATTCAGGAATGTTTTTAATGCCAAAAAACATGTTAAAAATCAGGAGGAGAAAGATTATATATAAAAAAGTCTTTCACAAATGTGTCCATTGTATGTTTACTTCAGGTTTTGTACTTTTAATCAACTCCCTAAATTATATGAAACTACAAGAAATCTCTTTCAGTTTCTTGTACTCAGAGGTCAGACACTGACTGTATTGGCCTGTACTTACTTTGCTATGAACATTTAGAAAAAAATGTATTGTCCAGATAACTTTATTCCAGAACTTTGAGAAAATATTTTTATTTTACTTTGGGAGCTGCTCTGTGTTTTTGAAAAAAAAAATTCCTTTAATCAAGCAAGCAGAGATACCACTTACACAGAGAAGATGTGTGAGGAATGACTTCCATAGTCATCTGTGAACTTTGTAATATCTCTAATACATAAAAAGCAATAGTACAGATCAAGAGATATTTCAACAACTAAAACTGAATGTATGAAACTAATCATGGAAGAGATCTTTTTTTTGAATAGCATTTAACCATTTTCAGTTTAAAATAATGAGTTCCTGAAAATATAAGACATTTTGAAGTAAAAATTTACCTTCTCAATGAGCTCAATGCAGGCAGCCAGGTCCATCCCAAAGTCAATGAACTCCCATTCAATTCCTTCCTTCTTGTACTCCTCCTGCTCCAGCACGAACATGTGGTGGTTGAAGAACTGTTGCAGTTTCTCGTTGGTGAAGTTGATGCAGAGCTGCTCCAGGCTGTTGAACTTTCCAGTGGAAAAAAACCAACAATCACCCATCATCAACATGCACAGTTCTTGATCATTCTCCAACCTTTATAAGTCTCCCCAGTTAAAACACAACTGTGTTATCAGGACTGCACCATAGCAGGATGGATGCAGCTCCCCAGAGAAATACCTACATAATGAATTTTTTTTTCCATAGCACATATTCCTAGTGAATCTCCTAAAATGCATAAAGTACTTGGGCATTTTTTTCTACAGCCAAAAAGATGAGTGTATGCCCTGGTCTCCAATTTTTAAACACTTCATATCTTTGATTAAACACTTACCTATTCATTCCTTGGTCTTTTAAAAAATTTACACATCTTTAATCTGTTATATGTTTGTCAATGGGTCTCCAAATCCTAGTTCTGCTCTAGAAGCTCTTATATTAAATTATTGTAATTATACTGGGTTTTTTAATCATTAACATTCAGCTCAAACTGTTAAAATATTACAACATATAAATTTCTATTTCCTACTTCTACACAAACAACATAACTCTGTTCTTGTACTGATGAAACTTCTGAGGATTTTGCTCTGTTCTACAAAAGAAAATGAAGGATTTTTTTTCCAGAAAATTGCAAATGACTAACATGTTAAACCTTCAGAAGAATATTACTTGCAAGTCATCTGATATAGCAATCTCCTCCTGCAAGAGCAGTCCTCAAACGTGGAATCCTTACATCAAAGATCTCGAAGCCAGCAATGTCCAGGACACCAATGAAGTACTGTCTGGGCTGCTTCGTATCCAGCTGTTGGTTGATGCGAACAACCATCCACAGGAACATCTTCTCATAGACGGCCTTTGCCAGAGCACCAACTGCATTGTTCACCTAAAACAAAGAAGAATGGAGCAGAAGAAAAACAATATCCGGAGCGAATAGTAAGTGATACAAGCCAGAGGTTCCGAGTTGCCAGCCGGTTGTTACCTGCTGCACGGTTTGACCCTTGGTCACGTATTCATTCCCAACCTTGACTCTGGGGTAGCAGAGGGCCTTGAGCAGGTCTGCTGAGTTCAGACCCATCAAGTAGGCAGCCTTGTCAGCAACTAAGTAGAAGGACAAAGAGACAGAAAAATTAAGACTAACAAAACATGCAGCATTTTGAGTGATGAACCCTTTCCAAAGCAACCGCAATACTCAATGTCCTTGAGATCAGATTCTGCTTACTGGATCTCAGAGGAAGCACAACAAACATTAAATCAAAAATCACCTTTGTTTTGAAATCTTTTCAGAGCAGTACACCTAAATGCTATTTGTGTCTTTAAAAAACTTCACAGAAGCATCTAGAAACAATGTATTTATTAAAAATTGATCCTGAAAGCGGAAGTTTATCACTTCAGTCCAGAGCTAATTGGTATCTATAAGCCAGGCAACAAAACATCAAAGTGTTAGCAGGTTGGCCACCTGAGTGTAATCCAACAGTACACTTAGGTGCTTGGGCTACCTGTATTCTTTGACACCAACTATAACCCTAAAGGGGAATGCACCAAAATTAGAGGTAACAAGAAGTGCCCGTTTCTGGAGACTTATTGTTATAGTCATAGCAGAAAGGCAGGCATATTCATTCATTCAGGATCAAAACCTAAAAATTCAGTCCTGAAGCTGGACATCTGAGAATGTTCCTTGGAAGAAGTAGATAGGGCTTAGTCATTTTAAACCATGTATGCATTATATAATGTTTATGTGATTAAGTAGTCAGCTGAGAAGTAGAAATCTAACTCAGTTCTTCCCTAGCATAGCGTATCTATGCTTCACTTAGACTGTTGTTCAAATAATAATACTATGTAGTGCCAGTTATGGGTTTGAATCTCCAAAGCAGAAGAAAGAAATGGAAGAAAAGTTCCCTATTACCTGGGCGAAATTCCTAAATAACATGTGATTTCTGAAGGAGAAATTCTGTCACTGAATTTAATGCCTTTATTTTCTTTAAAAAAGCAACCAGAAATATATTTTCTGAAAAATCATTCTCTTCTCAGTGGGTCTTTAATATAAGCACACTGAGCAGGCTGTGCTGTGGTATCCAGAACTGTGATAGCCCAGGACAGAATTATGGACACATATGCAATTCATGCTTAAAATGAAGATTAGGTAATAACTGAAAAAAGGGTATATTTTCAATGGCAGTTTCATACACTAGCTCTGCCTAAATACTTTTTTACACATTTCCACTGTTCTCTTTCTCTATCTTCCAAATACTGAATTATTATTGCTACTTCTATTTCTAACAGGTCAACCACAGACTTTTCTGATACCTTCTGTGCCATCGGGCTCTGCCTGCTCCTCTCGTTGTTTCTGCTTGAACTTCAGGTTGCCGTAGTGCATGACACCCCCTGTCAGCTTGTAAATGGCTGTTTTTTCATCAGCAGTGAAGCCCAGGATGTCAATGGCACTCTGCAATAGGAACAATAAAATAAAAGCTCTTTCCGGGAGAGATGACAATAGTTACAACATTTTTAATTGTTACTTGCATCTGTAGCCATCAGCTCCTCCTGGTCATTAATGCTGGCAACAGTGATCTCCCCTTGACTCACAAATTGGTAGTCATATGGGTTGGTGGTAATGAGAAGCATGTCTGAAAGTAAGAAGAGAGGACATGCAGGCTTAGTTTAGTCGAGCAATTAATAGTGTAAGCGGATATTCAGCAATCTTCCTCCACGTTAGTCATTCTTCCTACCTATTAGCTCTGGTTTCTTGTTGGACATAATCTGATAAAATATGTGGTAGCTTCTTTCTGCTTTGAGCTGGAAAGTAACTCTGGACTTCTCCAGCAGATCTGGAGGGAAAATTTAATTAGAAACAAGAAGAAAAAGCAAAAAAGAAAGTAGGGAGAAGATGGGAACTAAAACAGGGAAGGCAGGATAGATGGTTGGGTGAAAACGCGTATGGATAGATGGGTGAATGGATGGATTGTGAACAGCTCAGGGAAGTGTCTTACATGTTTCAATATCGGCAGAAGCTAATTTTCCTGTGGCACCAAAGTGAATTCTGATGAATTTGCCCTTTAAAGGAATAAAAGGGTCTTAGGATTTACATCATAAAATTATGTCTGAAATGAAGAGTTTTGCCATTTACTCCACTGGGCACAAAATTTCTACTTAGAAACATGGTCTTAGGAATCAGCTATATTTCCACCATTGACATAAAGTTGTCTTTTACATTTTTGACCATGAAAATAATCAACAGTGGCACAGCTGTGTATTTTATGTATGCTGAATGTACAAATGGGAAGGAATGGGTGGATTTCATTAGCCAAACTCTTCTAACTATATCCTGCATACAGAGAGCACTCATCTTAATGATATGGAACTAGCCATTTAATTAGTTCAGCTGCTTAAATCTGTCTTGCTATCAAATAAGCTATTTCACTTCTGATTAATTAAATTTGACATAAAGCAAACATATGATTCAAGTAGAAACTCTCCCCCCCCCCGTTTCTTTCTGTCTTTCTTTCTCTTTCTTTCTCTCTCCTTCTTTCATTCTTCTTTTTCTTTCTCTATATCTCTCTTTCTTTCCCATCTTGCCTAACCTCCCTCCCTTTCTTCCTGGTATTCTGTCGGTCAGTCTGTCTTCTAGCAAATGAACAGAAATATAAGTAAAAATAAAGAAAACTATTGTTTAAAACTGCAATACATTATAGGAGAAAGAGCTGTGATCTGTTATTTTAATTTGCATCTCAAGGCAAGGCAGAATTAATTTTTTTCATGGAATCACTGTTTTTGAAATCTGGAGAATTACCTTTAGGATAAGTGCAAAGTCACGATAAGAAAATTCAGCTTACTCTTGAACACACGGTGGCTTAACAACAGAAAAGAATGACTGCCATACACTCCTGTTTACTGTTTTTCAGGAATCATTTGGTTAAGCAACTTACAAAGCGTGAGGAGTTGTCGTTCCTCACGGTCTTGGCATTTCCAAAGGCCTCCAGCAGTGGGTTAGCGCTGATGATTTGATCCTCAAGCGTTCCCTGCAGGATGATAATTAGTTCTGGTTATCCTTCCCAAAAATCATGTCAGGAACAGAGAAAACCATTAATTCCAGCCACTCTCTATTAATTCACCTGCATTTTGCCAGACTGCTCCTCCTTCTTCTTATCCCCGCTCGCTGCAATTGTTGCAAAGTACTGGATGACACGCTTTGTGTTCACAGTCTTCCCTGCTCCGGATTCTCCGCTGTGAAGCCAAAGGGAGAAGCAGAGAGCGTGTGGTCAGGCAGGAGGTGCCCTGGCACCGGGCAGCCCCATGGGGACCCAAGCAGGAGGTGTACATACGTGATCAGGATCGACTGGTTCTCGCGATCTGTGGAAGAATCAGAAATACAGTATTTAAATCTCAATGAACAGCACAGAAAGAATAAAACATAGTCAGGTAAGTTTAATGTTTTCAACTCCATGCTGTCAACTTGACTTAAAAAAAACAATCAATCAACCAAACCTCCACAACACCTCACTGAGTGCAGGAGTGTCTTTATTTAAAATAGTAGAAATGATGGTGTGAAGATAGTAAACCGTACAATAGTACGTACGCATCAGAACCATTAAAGCTTTGAAAAAGCCTCCTCTTATTACTGAGACAGAGTATCCCTTCAGAGAACTTCATGGTACAATCCTTCTGAGACAGATGGAGCCACTCACCAGTCAGCATGAACTGATAGGCGTTGTCAGAGATGGAGAAGATGTGTGGAGGGGCCTCCTGGCGCTTCTTGCCTCGGTAGGCCAACACCACCTCCGGGTTGTACACCGGCAGCCACTTGTAGGGGTTGACAGTGACGCAGAAGAGACCCGAGTAGGTCTGCGAGGAAGGGAGACAGCGCGTTGGCTTCCACTTAGCCTGGCAGAGCAGTTCCTCCTAGCTGCCCCACGGACGGCTGCTGCTGGTACTTACGTAGATCATCCAGGCTGCATAACGCTCTTTGAGGTTGTACAGCACAGCGGGTTCGTGGAGGTGGGTCATCATGGCCATGTCCTCGATTTTATCATACTTGGGAGGGTTCATGGAGAAGATTTGATCATCCTTCACGGTCAGGGTCTGTCAGAGGAAGGAGGAGATGCATGTATGGCAGCTAAGAGCTGAGACTGGGAATGAAATGGTAACCTTCGGCCTTTTTTTTTACTCACTTCTCCGTCTTCAGTCTTGACAGTGACCTTCCCTGATTCCCTGCTCTGGATTGTCCCTTTCACAAAGGATTCCTTAGGATGCACCACAAAGACCGATGACTTGGCATCAAAAGGCTTGTTCTGGGCCTCGATTCTCTCCTTTTCTGGTTTTCGGAGATAAGGAGCTGCCTCCCCAAAGACAGCCATCTCAGAGTCTGCAGAGGTCATGTCTGCACTTTATGGAGGGGCTCGTCAGCAGAGATCACTGTGGAAGAGCAGATATGTTGCTCAAATGTGTCAAAAGTAAGCACTTGTTTGTAGAAGAAAAGATGGGAAAAGAAAGATACTATATTAATAGTATTCATAGATTTTTTTGGAAGTAATTGTATATTTTTCCATTGATATGATTCATCATTTATGGAAAATGTGAAAATTATATTTTAGGAGATCATTTGGCTTTGGGTCCACTGTACTGAAATCACAGTTGAAATAATCCATAGTCCCTTAGTAGTGAAGTATTTAGACACTATACTGTGGAGTTAAGAACCTTCAAAATTCCTTTCAGCTGCTTAGGCACTCTTTTAAAATCCACTTGAAATTATTATAATGCAGTTTCTTCCCAAGTGATTCTAATTCAGAAAGCTCAGAAGACTTGTACACCACTGTATCAAGTGGCATACAGACAACTCGAACATCTTAATGGCTCAGTTTCAGTCTCTAAAACATTTGTATCATTGTATTAATGATACCTTTATGTGCTAATTTTAGTGAGTTCTTGAATGCAGGCATAAATGGCTACGATGCCTGTCAAAAGAAGGATAATGCTGTTCCAGAACACACTGATATTGCTCCATTTCTATTATTTTCTTCTGCTTTTTTTTTTTTTTAAATGAATATACTTTTAGGGGAAAACAAAGTTAAACACAAAGATTCAAAGTTCAACTCAGGAATTTAAAAAATAAGGACTTTTAAAGACGGTATTGATTTCTCTGAAAAATTACTTTTTTCTTTTCTTTTTTTTCCCCCCCCCGACATCTTAGGAAAACATTTATTTATTATTATCCTGTATAGAGACAGGTACCTAATATTTACACAACCTTTCATATTTTGTTATATTTGCTCTAAAATGAGAGAGTAACATGATAATGCTTTATTTGTCCCTGCAGGAACAGGTGGTGGCTTACAGAGGAGAAGGGCTGCAGCTTCCATTTTTTGTGAGGTAGAGAACGGGCAGAACAGTAAGGGGAACAAACGACAGCATTGCGTTTTACAGAGTTGACAAGCAGAGCTTGGTTGCTCGTATTACAGCTCTTTCTACTCTTCTTTAGTGATTTTGTGGCAAATTTTGGACAAAATAATACATTAATTCCCATGCTCTGAGATAAAATGTTGAATTTTACACTTTTTCATACTGTGCTCATCTTGGTCCAGTTCTCCTGCTGTGACAGCACAGATGGGAAGACAGCATCCCTCACTCCCTGTTAGGTCAGTTAAGCAAAAGTGAAGAATATCCCCATGGGGATTTCCTGGTCTGCCATCAGTGGTCAGAGACTTCAAACACAGCCACTTAAAGATTGGACCAGATGATTTTTTGAGGTCCCTTCTAGTCTGGGCTGTTCTATGATTCTATGAGTCACCTGAAAAGCTTACCAGCTTTGGGTACCCCACCAGCTTCTACTGTGACCACACTGGGTTCAAAAACATAGGTTGAAACAGTGATCACTCACTCAGCCATAAAGAAATCCCACCCAAAAGGATCTTCCTCTGCCCTCTAAGAATTAATAAATCAGGTTCTTACCTCTCGTGACACCAGATGGGTGACTTGCAGGCTGGCAGCTGGTCAGTACTGTAAAACAGAAATGTGAACTCCCTACTTACTGCTGCACAGAAATCCAGAGTGAAAGTGTGCAGGTGCCTTGAAAGCAGATTTAAAACCTGAGCTGAGAAATTGAGTGCCCTCCTGGAAATGAGCATTGGAGGCAGCAGGAATGCTGTGGCACGTAAGGGCACCATCCCCTCCCTGCAAGCCCGCGGGCCCCATACACTTACCTTGAAGCTTTCCGTGGAGACAGGACAGACTTGTCGCAGGGGCATTTTATACGATCTAGTCTGCAGATGCTACAGATGCCTACTCTTTCTTCGGTCAAAAAATTTTTGGCAAACCTTCTTTGGCAAAGCATTGTCTGGCAAACTGAACTAAGGGCATAATTGTCATTTGACATGACTAGATATAATTAGAAAATTTTGATGTCTTACTGACTATATGAATACATCTCCTATAAATAATTTGACAAGGGTGTTAAAGAGGGAATCTGGACTAGTCAAGGCACTTAGAGAACTTGGATGCAGGACTTATGGATTCTATTGCTGGCTTTCCCACCGACTCATGGTATGACCCAGGGTGGATTGCTTGGTATGTCTGCGCTGCAGCTATCCCAGCTGTACAATGGGGATGACAACATTTATCTTCCCCATGTGATGGTGTGAAGCTTATAAGAAATGCCTAAGAGCAACACATTAAGCAGGCTGCTAAGAAGGAAATAAGTATTACTAAAAGCATTTAGTGGTTATGCTGGTAAGATTCTGAAAGTAGAGGAGTAATCTGGGTCCTTCAGTGTGATAGTGCCGGTGCCTGAGAGTCACAGACATGGCAAGACGACTGGCCAAGGGACAAAGATTTGGTCACAGCAATAAGAGGCTGGGGTCTAGCTGAACTACTGGACTGGAGTCTCAGAGAGAGATAAGAGGTCACTTTTGAAGTATGAAGAAGAGCATGCACATGTACCCATCTGTACACTTGAAATTGTAAAAAAGTGGGAGATTCTCCAAGAAGTGTTGTTATAAGCCTGTGCATGAATTTGTGCTAAGGGAGATGTCATAAGGTATGCTGTGATTTCTGCTATGTAGGTCAGTGCAGCTGAACTACAGATGCTCCTTTCTTTTCTTGATGATGTTTTAATTCATGAGAAAGTACCCATATTAGCAATTCAGTAAAGGACCTCAGTTCTTTCTTATGTCTTTTTTCCAAGTCTGACCTTTCAATCTGTACTATAAATAAAGCAAATTGCTGAGGTAAAGATTTGCGCCTGTAAAAATCTATGCCATTTGAATGTTCATACCACTTTTCAACAAGGAGTGATTACAGGTCATTACAGTGTCTATATATCAACAAAGTTTTTTTCCATTCCTGCAGAAATTCCTGCTCCTGCAGAATTCCAGAGCCCTTCCACCATCCCAGAGATCAGCTCATACATCCAGAAGACAACCTAGGTAAAAAAACTTGCAGTCCTCCGTTTATCCATCAGTATACAGCACTTCTTTCCAGTTCCTCTAACATAAACAAATCACAGTCTCAGCTAAAGCCTGTCTCCCATGTGCATGCTCCCACTGTCAAATTCGCCAGCCAGGAAAAAAGCAAAGACCCCTTCAGCCCTTCCCTACCCACAACTCCCAGAAACTAATATCTTGCACATTTACACATTCATATAGTTCCTGCAAGAAAAGCTATCAACAAGTTGCTGCCTATACCAGAGCACTAGAGGTGGTAGGCAGTCCTGATACTCTGAGAAAGGGGGATTTTCTGGTATTTGCATGATGGTAGTCATGGAGAGTGACTCATCTCGTTTTAGGGAAAGGGCACAGTCACTTGAGCTGCTTTAAATGCTGTCAGATCTAAACGCACTCTTCTCCTGGTCATTGGCATTTTGGTTATTGAAAGAGGTCAGGGACACAGGGACAAGGTTAGAAAACTGATGCACAGGATCCAAGGTAATATCCAGCATCAGGCACTACTCTGTGTATGAAGAGCTTGCTCCAAGAAGGGCTCTGACATTGCAGCACCCACATTTTGGGTGGCTGGGCCCCAAACCTGAGGCACAGGGGTGCCATGTGGTGTCCAGCAGCCCAGTGGGTTATTGGTCCTGGCCAAGCAGGTGACAGGAGGGCCTTGGCAAATCAGAGCATGGGGTTAAGAAGACCGTGGGAGGAGCAGGGATGACTGAGACCTCTCCCAGGATGTGAGAGCTGAGGGTTTTCTCCCATCAGGTTGGGCAGGGAGGTCTGGTCTTCCATTCCCAGGGAAGCTGTAATATCTGACCAGTAAAGGCAGCATCCTCTGGCAAAAAACAGTTTAAGTATTAAGTAGAATGATAGAATGGCTTGCGTTGGAAGGGACCTTCAAAGATCACCTAGTCCAGTACCCCTGCTGTAGGCAAGGACATCTTTCACACTAGATTAGGTTGCTCAAAGCCCCATCCAACATGACCTTGAACACGTCCAGTGGTGGGGCATCTGTAACTTCTCTGGGAAACCTGTTCCAGTGTCTCACCACCTTCATCATAAAATATTTCTTCCTTCTATCTATTCAAAATCTACCCTCTTTCAGTTTAAAATCATCAGTCTTGTCACTATGGGCACTGATAAAATGTCTTTCTCTGTCTTTCTTATAAGCCCCCTTTAAGTATTGAAAGGCTGCATGAAGATCTTCTTGAACCTTTCTCATCTCCAGGATGAACAACCCCAACTCTCTCAGCCTTTCTTTATAGGAGAGGTGTTCCAGCCCTTGGATCATTTTTGTGGCCTTCCTCTAGACCTGCTCTTGGTCCATGCGTTTCTTGTGCTGGGGACCCCAGAGCTGAAGGGAGTACTCCAGGTGAGGTCTCACAAGAGCAGAGTAGAGGGGGAGAATCCCCTCCCTCAACCTGCTGGCCACTCTACTTTTGATGCAGCCCAGGATCTGATTGGTTTTTGGGCTGCAAGTGCACATTGCTGGCTCACGTCCAATTTTTCATCCACCAGTATCCCTGAGTTCTTCTCTGAGTAGCTGCTGTTGCTTTTCTGTGGAGTCCTGCTCTCAGTGGTACATAGCAAGACTCTTATGTAGTGCTGTCAGGCTGGGACAAAGTGCCAGGATGTGCCTGGATCTCCAGGGGCTATATAAAGAGTCTAGCTGACTGTGACTTTAGGGACTGAAAATCTTTGAATTTACAGTGGCCAATGACAAAGCCAGTCTTCTCAGTACAGCTCTTCTGGGGTTTTGCTGTTGTGTTGTGCAGGATGTGGACCCAACTGTGTAACAGGCAGGAGTGAAGTGCAGTGTATCAGAAATAGGGTCACCAGCAGGTCTAAGGAAGCGATCGTCCCCCTGTACTCAGCACTGGTGAGGCTGTTCCTCAAGCACTGTGTTCTGGGCCCCTCACTACAAGAAAGACATTGAGGTGCTGGAGCGTGTCCAAAGAAGGGCAACAAAGCTGGTGAAGGGTCTAGAGCACAAGTGCTGTGAGGAGCGGCTGAGGGAACTGGGGTTGTTCAGCCTGGAGAAAAGGAGGCTGAGGTGAGACCTTATCGCTCTCTACAACTACTTAAAAGGAGGTTGGAGCCAGGTGGGTGTCAATCTCTCCTCCCAAGTAATGATAGGACAAGAGGAAATGGCCTCAAGTTGTGCCAGGGGAGGTTTAAATAGGATATTAAGAAACATTTCTTCATCGAAAGGGTTATCAAGTATTGGAACAGGCTGCCCAGGGAAGTGGTTGAGTCACCACTCCTGGAGGTATTTAAAAGACTTGTAGATGTGGTGCTTAGGGACATGGTTTACTGGTAGACTTGGCAGTGCTGGGTTAACGGTTGAACTTGATCTTAAAGGTCTTTTCCAACCTAAATGATTCTGTGATTCTATGGCCAGGAAGCTCTGGGCATGCAGTCAGACGAGGGAAGGTCTGGTTTAGAAAGGAAGTGGCCAGTGGAGTTGAGTTGTCTCCAGGTGTCGGCAGGTCACTCAGCAGGTGTCGGCAGTCCACTCAGCAGGTGTCGGCAGTCACTCAGCAGTGCTTTTAGGATGGTGGGCTTAGATGTAGCATCAGGTCTGTTCACAAAAGAGTTTAGAAACCAAAGCTTTCTATGGAATTGGTCCTAACGCCAAGGTAGCTTCTCATATGTGAGTCAGGCCATGGGAAAGAAGAATTCCTTCCTCAGTCCCTAATATCCTCTCAGTAGTCAGATGACATTTCCTCTAGCTGCAAATCATTTAAGTTTTTTTTAGTTAAAGTTCAAGTGGGTTTGGTCAGTGTTCCCAGGAGGATATAACTGTGTGCTATTCCACAGCTATATAGCAGAAAATATCCATATGTACTTTTATTAAGGTATTGCATTAAAGGTACATGAAAGATATGCCCAATTCCCAATTTTACTTCAGGAAAAATTATAGGATTGTGTACATTTCTTTTCAGAGTAGTATATTATGAATATGAAGGAAGATAATTGAAACAATATTCATAAAAATTCTGAAAAAATAGTGAAAATATTATATCCTTAAATGTTGTCTGCCACAGTCCTACAATATCCATATGGAAGTATATATGGATTTTCAGGTCTTAACTGTTACATTGCTTTACAACTTTTCTGTACATGAGCAACATGCTGTTTGCCAATATGTTTCACAGTCGTAAACTCAGGTGACACCCTGTATCATTACAAATAGAGTTACAGTGCTTTTCTTTCTCTGCAAATACTCTAAATTATCTGGATTTTTTTCAGTCTTTTTACTGAATTGCATTATCAAAATTCAAACTATAGAGAGTTTTCCCTACTGTGGTTGTCTTATATTGTCCAAAGACAATGCAAAAAATTCAAAGTACAAAATGATGAAGAACTTTTAGCTGGCTTATGGAGCCTCTCACAATTTCTACAGATTGAGTGAAATGGATTTGGAGGGAGTAATACAATTTAAACTTGATGATGTGTATGTGCATTCAGGCACAATGTCAAATTCAGTTCATTTTCAATTTGCAGGAGAAGAATATAATTATTTGTGCTCTGCCAGGAAAGTTGAGGAAAATGCCTATGTGCTGAGCTCATCTAAAATATGAAGGCTTCTCATAAAAGAAACTGTCCTGCTGCCTTTTCCAGAAGCCACATGGTCTAGTGCAGCACTGACCTATCTTCTCAATATGACCTGAAGTGAGCCTGTCAGGGCTCTTTCAGGTTACAGCAACAGCTGAGAAAAGAAGTAGCTGATTCCCACTGCTGCCAGGACTTAATGGAAACTCAGCAGGTGATGGCTGGAGAAATTAATTCCTTCTTATGTCCTTTCTCTGGTATTAATGTCCCCTGCTCTTTGCCCCCATTCTCAGGGTGACATATAACTGAGTCCTTTTCCTTGTCCCTCTCAAATCTCCTTCTGTGTATAAGCATAGTTTCTGAGGGAAATAACACGATGTTGAACTAGCACAACAAAAGTTTGTAGTGCAGCAGTCTTTTTTCTACAAGATCCAGGATCCAAGGTAATGGAGATGGCCACAGCAGGATACATTAATAAAACTGAAATTCTCCAGTATGTTTATTCATGGCCTAACTCTGGTCCTACTCAACAGCAGTTAATTTTTGTTCACTCAAATAGGTACAGTTGGGGCAGTACTATGTGTATTGAAGAACATGGTCTTACATTTGAGTGAATGATGTCTGTGCTATAATTCAAAGAGAAAATTGAGTATAATGAAAAATATCATCTTAATGATATTCTGGTAACAGCACCTTCTGTCTACCTGAGTAGCAAGGACAGCCATAGTTCCCAAAGATGTATCATGTGAAGGAAACTGCGCCATCTCAGGAGGCAATGCTGTAAATATGCTCCTGCAATGCATCCAACATTTTGCAGGAATGGGAAGCTCTATTGCTTCCAAAAGCAGGTGATAATTTAGAGACAGCTTAGCTAAGAGCTTGAGAGGAAATCAACCTCATCTCTCGGAGGAAACTTTCAACTATCTGATGAACTCAAGAACCGATTAAACTCTGATTCGTTCTTAAGCCACAAGTACTTCCTTATGGAATTAGTTTTAAATAATGATGGTTTCACTGTCAGAACAAAGAAACAGCATAATTAAATAGCTGGAATGCAAAGCTAAATTCACTGGTCTAGATTTATCTTATTCAACGTTGTGTGGTTGACTCAGATGCCAAAGTGAGAAGCTCAGCCATCATCAGTTCCCTATAGGCTCCAACAGACCAGGAAGACTGAAAAGGCATGGACAGGCAGCATATATATTCATTTATTTTAAGCATACTAGAGGAAAATCTCATTGCTGTGATTATTTTTGACTACCATATAATTACATCCCAAGTTACTAGAAAAACTTTCAATATAAAAAGACATTTGAATGTTTTAGTTGTTGAGGAGGACCTTCATTAGTCCTTGCAAATCTGGTCATCTTGGTCTACAGATCACAGCTGACAGCCCCATCTCAGTGACAGCTCACAATTCATTTCATGTTTTAGAGGAATCCCCTTGTTAACATTAAATTTGACACACTGAGAAAATAAAGATAAACATGTTAAACATTTTTATTTTTTAATTTGCCAGGTGTCTTCTACCTTCACCTGAATAAGAATATATAAAAAGGGGTAATTCTTTACTTGATATTTTAGCAGTCAGCTGTAAAACACTGTTTATTGAAAGAAAGAGCTATAGATCATTGAAAAATGTTGCCAACATTTGACATTTTGACTAAACAAAACAAAAAGTATAAAGGAAGGGAAGCAAGATGAAAAATGTAGCTTATTTACATATCTTACTTGAAAGAGTATTGGTAAAATCATTCCAGAACAGCATGGTTTCATTAATAACTTGGATGTCTGTCAGAAGTTTGCCAGAACCTACAACCCATGACATTAGCACAGTGCTGCGTAAGTCTTTCAAGAGTAGGTTTATCTATTAGGAGCCTCTCCACAGAGACTGGTTGGCTATTTACAGTCCTGGGTAAAAGCACTTGGTGTCCACAACAAAAAGTTACTTAGCAGGGATTTAATCAGTATTGTCATCAGTGTTTTGAACTGGGAGAACACACAAAGACAACAGAAACATAGGCAAGAAATATTGAAGAGTATTGAAGAGTATTTTAGCTGGAAAAAAAAATTTTTTGCTTTCTGCAGCTTTCAACCAAAAGGCAAAACATTTCACTGATTTTTTTTTTTTGCTCATCTCTGGTCCTTGGTCATAGGCTGAGGATTTCAGGAAGTAATCTCAATGATTACTACCAAGGAAAATAGTCTAAACATTAGATTTAAGAGCATCAGATGAACATCATGGAAAAACACTGGATATCCAGGGCTTCTGTGCCACTTAAACTTTCAATACAGATAGCACTTTAATTTCCTGCAGTTGAAAAGGCATAGTGAAATCAAAGAAAGTTTGTAGGCAGCCTCTTCTGGAGTGTTCTTCTGTAAGAAGCAAAAATTGCAGACTCATGTTCAGTCACTTGTCCACTCACGTGTGCATACCCTGAAAGGATTTGAGCTACTCATCTTTTGTGACAGCTTTATTTTCTTTCACAAAGGTGATCTTTCTCTCACCAATGATTAACGTATATTTCCTGACGTGTGGACCTGTAAGCTTGTGGCAAAGAAGTCTATAATCCAAAGTCCTCAGTTCTATTTCTTGTCTGCTCTTGGTTCACAGACACTGGTGAATTACACTGGAGAAAACGCTGTCTCATGCTATGTCTTTGCTAGTATACCGCACTATGCCAGGGAACATTTGCAGATACAGGAAGCCAATCACTTATACTGATGAAATATTAGTGGATTCCCTGTCAAGCTTTTGATCTGTGCCAGCTACCAGTCTCCTAAGCAGATTCAAAGGCATAATTGGACAGCTGGCATTTTCTGGGACCATTCCCAACACAGTCTGCATCCAGCCTCACCATTCTTGATACAGAGATAGTTTACTCCTATAAGCATAAGCAGTCCCATGCCAGTTGGCCTAAGTTCCTGGACATGTTTAATTTACTAGTGTAGCTGTAGTGCTCCTGTAGAAAGGTTTGGAGCTGCCATAAGGGTACCTCTCCTTGGGAAAGGAAGGACCTGCTGGAAGAAGCAACAGTACCTTGATGGAAAAAGGAAAGGAAATGGATCTTGCCTCTATTAACTTTCTGCCAATATTTCCATCTCTGCAGGGCTGGACTCCACTGCAGCTGAATGCAAAGCACAGCAGAGTCAAAAGAGAAGAGGCAGAATGAGAGTAGACCCTGGATACAGGCTGTCCTGCACAGCAATGCGGCGTGGGCAAGGCTCTGCAGTGCTGAGATTCCAGTGGAAGAGGGAGGATTTGGGCATGCTGAAAATAGGTCCTTCTTGAGATGAAGATCAGGCAGCTGCCTCACTCTCTGCCACCCCTTAAGACATGGTTTTCCCTCCCCCGTGTTCTGTGACTGTCTGTGAGACCAGGAGCAAGAAGTCACATCTTAGCAAGGCAGCACAGGTTGAATGGGAAAGTGGTGACATCTTGACTGCTAGTCTGTATCCCATTAGGACACCCCACTCTGCACTCCCCACCCATGTTTTTTTCTTGATGCTGGTCATATGAACTGGAAACTTTACTTTAGCTGAAATAAGAGTATGGACGAGGAGATAGTGGTGGAAGTAATACACCTTGTGAAATACCATGCTAAACTTCAGGCTCTGTGTAAAGGTGTAAGGATTTTCATAGTACATCTTGCAGGTGTCTCATCTGGAAGCTGAGGATGTATGGGCTGTACAAATGGGTTGTTGTGACATTTGAAAATTGTCTGGACTGTTCAAGGGATAGCAATCAGCAGCTAATTAGTAGCTGGCTGGCAGCTGTTAATGAGAACAGTACCCCTGTGGTTCACAATGAGGCCCTTATCTTTCAAAATCTACATCAATATCCCGAGCGATGACACAGAATGCACCTTTGGCAAATTTGCAGGTAAAACCAGTCTAGGGGGAGTGGCTGAACATCACAAATGGCAGAGATTCAATCCAGTGGGACTTTGATAAACCTGAGAGTGAGGCCAACAGAAACCTCATGAAGCTCAGTAAGGAGAAGTGCAGAGTTTTCCACTTGGGGAAGAATAATGCCATATGGACAGGGAAGTGTCTTAGCGCTAGCCCTGCTGGAAAGGATGTGGGGGTTTTGGAAGATTGTAGTTTGAATGTAAGCCAGCAGTGCTTTCTCACTGTGAGGAAAGCTAATCCCGTAGTGGGCTGCATTAGGAACAGTGTGTCCAACAGACTGAAAGAAGTTACTTTCCCTCCTGTACTTGGGGCTGGTGCAGTCACACTTGGAATACAGTATTGCATTTTGGGCTCCGTAGCTCAAGAGGTATGTGGAAAAACTGGAGAGGGCCCAGTGAGGGGCTACCAAAATGACGAGTGACCTAGAGCATATTACCTGGGCTACAAGCTCCCAACAAGTAGACGGCAATGATCTGCCTTTACATCTTCCACTATTTCCTATCTGCACTTCCTTCGAGCCCTCTACTCCTTTGGTCAGAATGTGTTCCCCCATAAAGTACTGGAAAAGAAGCATGGTGCCAGAGGTGAGTCTGTGACTCCATGGTTTCTTCTTTGTGAGAGTGACTGAAGAAAACTGTCACTGTATTCAGTGACCTTCTTTGAGCCAAAACACACTTTTAAAGGCTTTACTGTATGGCAGTGTTGTGGTTTAACCCTGGTGGGCAGCTAAGCTGCTCATAGCTGCTCGCTCACTCCCTCCTGGTGGGATGGGGGACAGAATTAGAAGGGTAAAAGTGCAAAAATGCATGGGCTGAGATAAAGACCGTTTAATAGGTAAAGTGAAAGCCATACGTGCAAGCAAAGCAAAATAAGAAATCCATTCACTACTTCCCATTCGCAGACAGAAGTTTTGGCATTTCCAGGAAAGCAGGCTCCATCACGCATAATGGTGACTTGGGAAGACAAACACCATAATTCCGATTGTGCCTCAATCCCTCCTTCTTCCCCCAGCTTTTATTGCTGAACACAATATCATATGGTATGGAATATCCCTTTGGTCAGTTGAGGTTAGCTGTCCTGGCTCTGTCCTCTCCCAACTTCTTGCACACCCACAGACTATTTGCTGGTGGGGCAGCGCAAGCAGCAGAAAAGGCCTTGATACCGTGTAAGCACTGCTCAGCAATAACTTAATCCTCCCTGTGTTGCCAACACTGTTTTCATCACAAATCCAAAACATAGCCTCCTACAAGCTATTATGAAGAGATTTACCCCAGCTAAAACCAGTACACACAGTCAGTAACTTTTGATGCAGAAAAGAAGGCGCTAATGATGTCTCATTTCCTCCTTTAAAGTACTGCAGCAGTGGAATATCCAAGCTGCCTGTGGAAACATTCATAATTTTTTCAGGCTCAGCAGGTACCACTGTCAGTCCTACCAGCTGAATTGACTTTTCAAACCTGGTGTCTGAGGATCACGTTGTCAGTAGTTCCCAACCACTATGAGATTTGGTGGCTGTTCCTTGTCCAAACTAATGGCAAGAGTTAACTTTACTTAATGTAGCAGGTGAGCTGAAGCACTCACTCTTTGGGGAACCTGGGGTCTGTCTCCTTCTTTCACCGAAGTTCCTTATTGCACCTCTTTCTGACAATGTTTCTTCTATCAAATGGCACTAAAGTCCCCCCAGATACTCAATAAGCTCCAAAGGGACGCTTCTCCTAATGTGTCTTCAGCCTGTGTGATCCCAGACTCTTACCCTTCCTCTATAGATGAGCTCCAGGGGTGATGTCTCTGCACATTAACTTGATTCCAGCTCTAGTCAGCAGAACAATTGAAACCATTCTCTTCTAGGTTACAGGAAGGTCCTGGTACCAGATTTCTTCCCACCCTGAAAAAAAAAAAAAAAACCCAACACCTTAAAATCCAAAAGCTACTAAACATAGCAGGCAGACACTCCTGGCTTCAGAGCAAGATGCAGCTTTATTACAAGACCACAGAATGGCAGTTGGGTGTTTAACTAGGAGAGTCAGGTTGGTGCCGATCTGTTCCAGTTACACGACGTGACAAGCCTGAGCTCACTGATCTGTGCTGCCTTTGTGTGAGGATGCAGTAGCCAGTTAAACCTTTGGGTGTGTCCTTTGGAGCTGAGAGTTGGGACCAGTGACAAGTTCTCCTCCCCTTTCATGTGAGAATTTCCAGAACACTGCAGTCGCACACAAATGATTCTTGGGAGTGCAGTGCAGTCTGTGCAATCCCAGGTGGTGACAACTTGTGCTGGCACCTTAGCGGCACAAAAATAATAAAAAAAAATGTTCAGGGAAATGATGATCTGGCCTCAAAACTCAGACTGTCTCTCTGTAAAATGTCTTTTCTCCACTGACTTTCTGCATAATGTTTTCTTACTTAAATGTTCCTCCGTGGTTCCTTTTCTAAGAGGCTGGACCCCAAAAGCTTTCTGCAGAGCAAATACATCACACACATCTTTCCTGTGGGACTACATTTACATTCTCTGAAGATTACATAGCATACAGACTAAAGTCTTGGGGGTCTCCTTTACTCCTGCGCCAGAGTTATGCACTCATTAATGAAATGGTAAACCATTAGCTGCAACTTCCAAAGAATGGGGCTTGTCAGGTAAAAACTATTCCAATTAACTGAGTTATTCTCCTTTCTAAAGATAGTTTTGTAGATTCAAAATGCATTCAGACTGCTCTCCAGCCCTTGCAAATACATATCGGTCTTTTGTGCACATCCAAGGACATATAATTCCCAGCTCCATCAGATTTGCTTTTTGTTACCCTTGCATCCAAATTTCTTCTGCTCATAGCTGTGCTAGCAATCTTGTACCACAGTGAACACAAAGAATCATGGTGCAAAATATGCTAGAGAGATTCCTAACTATCTAATGTAAACTGGAGCTAGGTGATGAAAAAACAGACTCCAATGATATTCAGGGCTTACCACCATGACCAGCACTGTGCTTGAGCTACTGTAGTCCCAGCTAGACAAGGTAGAGCTGATTCATGATGGCAAGAAAGCCCAAAGCCTTTCTCAGCTGGGAATTCAAGCTCCCAACAAGTAGAGGGAAATAACCTCACTTTACATCTTCCACTATTTCCTATCCATCTGTAACAATAAAATGAAGCCTTTAAAGAGAGCCACAGGATCAAAGCAGCTGTGTCACAGGCAAGAAATCTCTCAGCTGAGCTCCAGTATCCCTACAAGATATTGGGATAGTGGATATTATGGGAGTGTTTAGGGGAGGTGGTCTCAGCATAGGTGAATCATGAACCTCCATCATCCAAAGCATATTAGAAAATTAAGTAAATAGCTGCATTTTGGTGGGAAAATGAGGGCACTGGGCTGCCTGCTGGAGCCTTTCCTGTCGGTTGCTGGCTGCTAGTTACCTTAAGGAAAAGAAGACCACACACATAAAGTTTTTGCTGAAGCCATCAGTAGGGCAGGCGGACAGCAGGCCAGAGCTACAGCCCACAAACTTACCTCATGGGGATGGTAGGGAAAAGTCAGCAGGAATGCCAGGATCCAAGAAGAAATATCTTTTTCCCCATGTCATGAACAGGATCCCTTCATACCCGTGTGCACAGTCCTTCCATAATTGCTAGAGTTATTAGGGTCCTGGCTTCAACCAGCTGCTGCTTTCCTGAGTGATGGGATGTTGGAGAAGAGGCAGTCAGAGTGTGCAAGAGGCTTCTGGGCTCTGTGTTTGCAAACTGGCTACTGGTGGATAGAGAGGTCCCTAAGGAGCCCCTCAATACGCAGATGTGAGTCCTGCCTTGGTGTGCCAGCTTGTGTCGGCAGCCCTATTGCTGCCCATTGCTGGCTCAGTTACACTGTGGTTGTCTGGACTATAAGTGGTGAAGGCTTCTAGAAGGTATAGTCCTGCCCTGCTGAGAAAATTTCAGGTCAAGATATCTTTCCTGATCTGTAATACTGGAGGATGAAAAAGGTAATAAAGAAGGAGAATGGAGGATACTTCCTGTGCTTTTACTGGACTGGCAGGGCAGCTTGTCAGTTCTTCAGCCTTAAAACATATCTTGGGCACCAGCATTCAATAGGTGTTGCTGAAAGTCAGCAAATACTAATGTGTTAATTAAAGAAACTAGTAGGAAATCTCAGCATGAAAGAGCTTGGCTTTGTATCTCCTCCATCTTGAACAGTACCAGTTCACCAGAACAAAATGTCACCAGTTTCCTTGTTGCCCTGGGACAGACAATCCGTCAAAGTCTTTTTTTGGAAAATGACTGGGTTTTGTGTGCTGATTCATGAGGAAGCAACCAGAGGTATGATGTTACTTTTTAAATTGGCAGAGTTCTTGCAGTAACACTACTGGGACATGGGGAATGCCTACCAGCCTTGTGGGAGAAGCCTCTACTACTCATTAAATCCCTTGTATCTAAAGACAGTCACAGATGTACCAAAATAGCTGTGATTGCTGGGTAATCTGGACCATAACACGAAAATTTAGATTGAGTTTGTTGCTGCCTTGACTACTGAGATGGTAACTTAATATTTGATCCTCATGTGCTGTGTGACACTGCAGTAAATACAACACTCCCCTGTCAGTTCAGAGGTAAGATGAGAGCATAACGGCAAAGAGCGACTGAAAATAAGAGGTCAGAGCATCAGCGGAAATCACATCTGCTGTGGGTTTCCCAAACAGGCACAGTGATGTTGAGTGCACCAACTGTGGTACCTTGGGGAGCACTGATGGCTTTGTATAAAGCTCTTGTGAAATACTGCTCTGAAATATTCTGTGCTGTCCCAGCTCTGAAATGCTCTGTGCTGTCCCAGCCATACACATTCAGAAAATACTAACTCAAGCTGTATGGGGTGCAAAGAGAATTTGTGAGACCACAGGGGAGCAGAGAAGCTCCCCTGAGGGAGGAGCCTGGAAGAGTTCAACTTAGCAAAGGCTTGCTATTGCAGGGCAAAGGCTGAGGTGGGAACAAGCACTGTGAATAAATCTGCATAACTCTCCTGACAGCTCTTGTCTGGGGCAGCAAAGCTTGGGTCCACTCCTGGAGATTACTGCTGGGTTCCCGTTTGATGTCCCGCTCAGCGAAACTGAAGATGTGAGTGAGCTCCAACACTTGCAAATAATGAAGCCAATGCCTAAGCAAACAAGAGCTGCATGCCAGGGAGAGGAAAGTAGGAGAACATAAACCACCTGACTCTTCCTTTCTGAAAGGACAGGCATAAGCTTATTGAGACAACTGGGAGAGGACTGTGGTGACTATCATATGCCTAAAATAACAAATACCTCCTTTGTAATATGTGTTTGCCAGGGCCCAGGACCATTTCCTCTTGTCCTAACACTTGTTAGTGAAGGGAGAAGAGACTGACCGCCCCCCCTCACCACAACCTCCTTTCAGGTAGTTGTAGAGAGCGATAAGATCTCACCTCAGCCTCCTTTTCTCCAGGCTGAACAACCCCAGTTCCCTCAGCCGCTCCTCACAGCACTTGTGCTCTAGACCCTTCCCCAGCTCCGTTGCCCTTCTCTGGACACGCTCCAGCACCTCAATGTCTTTCTTGTAGTGAGGGGCCCAAAACTGAACACAGTACTTGAGGTGCGGCCTCACCAGGGCCGAGTACAGGGGGACAATCACTTCCCTAGTCCTGCTGGCCACACTATTTCTGATACAGGCCAGGATGCCGTTGGCCTTCTTGGCCACCTGGGCACACTGCTGGCTCATATTCAGCCGGCTGTCGACCAACACCCCCAGGCCCTTTCCCGCCGGGCACTTTCCAGCCACTCCCCCCCAAGCCGGTAGCGTTGCCTGGGGTTGGTGTGACCCAGGTGCAGGACTCGGCACTTGGCCTTGTTGAACCTCATACAATTGGCCTCGGCCCATTGATCCAGCCTGTCCAGATCCCTCTGTAGCACCTTCCTACCCTCAAGCAGATCAACACTCCCTCCCAATTTGGTGTCATCTGCAAACTTACTGAGGGTGCCCTCGATCCCCTCGTCCAGATCATTGATAAAGATATTAAACAGAACTGGTTCCAATACTGAGCCCTGGGGAACACCACTTGTGACCAGCTGCCAACCAGATTTAACTCCATTCACCACAACTCTTTGGGCCCGGCCATCCAGCCAGTTTTTTACCCAGTGAAGACTATGCCTGTCCAAGCCATGAGCAGCCAGTTCTGCCAGGAGGATGCTGTGGGAAACAGTGTCAAAGGCTTTACTAAAGTCTAGGTAGACAACATCCACAGCCTTTCCCTCATCCACTAAGCAGGTCACCTTGTCATAGAAGGAGATCAGGTTGGTCAAGCAGGACCTGCCTTTCATAAACCCGTGCTGACTGGGCCTGATCACCTGTTTGTCCCATATGTGCCATGTGATGGCACTCAAGATGATCCACTCCATAACCTTCCCCAGCACCAAGGTCAGGCTGACAGGCCTGTAGTTCCCTAGATCCTTCCAGCTCTTCTTGTAGATGAGCATCACATTTGTTAACTTCCAGTCAACTGGGACCTCCCCAGTTAGCCAGGACTGCCGATAAATGATTGAAAGTGGCTTGGTGAGCACATCCGCCAGCTCCCCTAGTACCCTTGGGCGGATCCCATCTGGCCTCATAGATTTGTGTGTGTCTAAGTGGTGTAGCAGGTCGCTAACCATTTCCCCTTGGATTATGGGGGCTTCGTTCTGCTCCTTGTCCCTGTCTTCCTGCTCAGGGGGCTGGGTACCTGGAAAACAGCTGGTCTTACTATTAAAGACTGAGGCAAAGAAGGCATTAAGGACCTCAGTCTTTTCCTCATCCTTTGTCACTATGTTTCCCCTCGCATCCAATAAAGGATGGAAATTCTCCTTAGCCCTCCTTTTGTTATTAATATATTTATAGAAACATTTTTAATGTCTTTTACAGCATAACCAGATTAAGTTCTAGCTGGTCTTTGCCCTGTCTAATTTTCTCTCTGCATAACCCTACGACATCCTTGTAGTGCTCCTGAGTGGGCTGCACCTTCTTCCAAAGGTCATAAACTCTCTTTTTTTTTCTCTGAGTTCCAGCCAAAGCTCTCTGTTCAGCCAGGCCGGTCTTCTTCCCCACTGGCTCATCTTTTGGCACATGGGGACGGCCTGCTCCTGAGCCTTTAAGATTTCCTTCTTGAAGAATGTCCAGCCTTCCTGGACTCCTTTGCCCTTCAGGACTGCCTCCCAAGGCACTCTGTCAACCAGTCTCCTAAACAGGCCAAAGTTTGCCTTCTGTTACTCCAAGGTGGCAGTTCTGCTGACCCCCCTCCTTACATCTCCAAGAATCAAAAACTCTATCATTTCATGATGGCTATGCCCAAGATGGCCTCCAACCACCACATCACCCACAAGTCCTTCTCTGTTCACAAACAACAGGTCCAGTGGGGCGCCTTCCCTAGTTGGCTCCCTCTCCAACTGGCTCCAGCACCTTTCCATCCACTCCATGAATGCACAGAGTGCTTTGCCTCCCATGTGCACACTCTGCCCACAGCCACAAGCAGCAGCTGTGTCTGACGCTGCCTGTGCACAGCCTGCCTGCCCCTGCAAACAGAGAGGCATCCTCCCTCCCAGGGAGCAGAGCCTGCTCTGGCTCTGGAGCAGCAGCACCTGGGCTTCAGGCTCTCCGTTGCACAGCCTCTTTGCCAGGTGCTGACCCTGAGGGGGACCTTGCTGCTGCGTGTTGGCTGGTTGTGACAGGCATGTCAGGACATGGCAGTTGCTCTGGGTCAGCCCAAAGGCCACCCCAGAGCGGTGTCTCCCTGGCAGTGGCTGAGAGCCTTGCTGCTGTCTGAGGCTGACAAAGTACGGGAATTATGAGAGCAGACAGATGTGCTGAAGCTTTCCCTGGACACTGCCCCATTCCATAGGTGCTCCTGGCTCAGGTACATCCCAATCCTGATGCGTTTGTTGCGTGTGGGGTCAGGAGTCTGCACCTGGTTCTTCTCCCATGGATTCGCGTGGCAGCTTTTTGAAGGAATGGAAACATTCAGCAGCCACTTTCATGGGTGGTGAGGAGCTGTGCAGATTAATTACAAGTGATTCAAAGAATATGTGACACTAAATGGTCTCCAAAGGATGGTTCTTCTCATAGTGGAAGCACCCTCTGGGGCCATGAACATCCTCTCTGGAGCATCTGGTTTTTTGACCCTGTAGCAGGCTGAAACGAGACAGAGAGCTGTTCCTATTCCACCATACATGAACTGTGCAAGTAACTTCTTCAAATTTATGTTGCTCATTTGGAAGGACTGAATGACATCTAATCTGATACAGACATCTGCACTGTCTTGGCCTGAGCAATTCTGGCAGTGATACGTCCCTAAGGATCCCAGCCCAGACAGTTATTTTTATCATTGCTCCTTGGGTCTGGGCTTCAGCAACATGGAGCTTGTTCTTCACTGACATCTTTTAAAATTTGAGGGGGAGGTTAGAACTCTCTAGGGAGTGAGTGTAGCATTTGATTCTGTCAGCTGCACAGAAGATATGATCTGTGCCTATAATAAGAACACAAGGATTTATATAATTTAAGACATCATAAGTTCATCTAAAATAATTACTTTTTTCTGCATTCAGGAAATTACACACATGGAAGAATGAATGTACTGCCACATTTGCCCACACACCATTTATGGTACTCTGACATTCCCCTGTGTTGGTCCCGCAATGGCTGTGCAGAGCTTGGACTCTTCCTGGGAAGAAATCTCTACATTAATGCAGAGTGGTGACTTTTTCCCGAGAGCGCCATAAATGTTTCTGAACACGAATTCCATGATTCCATCCTGTTTCATCTTCCCAGTCCTCACTTCATTTATTGCCAAGTAAATTCATCCAAATACTCACAACTTTTTTTGGTAAGAAAATAGGTTCCTTTGTGTCAGGGGGTGAAAATCTTTCTAGGCTGGTGTGATGAAAGACTTAATGGAAGAGAAATTTCTCCACTGCTGGTTTTCCATGAGGGGACAACTCATTTTTTTCTTTGGCAGCAGAAGTGAGGTGGTAGAAATGTCCCTATTCTCTGGTCTCCATGGAATTCACCTGGGGAGAGGTCTCCTACGTAGCCCCTAAGGGATATGATTTAGTGGGGGACTTGGTAGTGATAGGTTAATGGTTGGACCCGATGATCTCGGAGGTCTCTTCCAACCAGAACAATTCTATGATTCTATGATTCTATGATTCTATGATCAGTGTTCCTTAGGGAACCAGGATCACCATGTGTTGGGCACATCGCAGGTACCACTGAAAAATGTCTGCAGCAGCTTCTCTGCCCCCTCAGTCTTCAATATCAGAGGCTGTAACAGGCACTAACTCAGCAAAGCTGTCAGGGAATTTACTGAATTTTACCATGGAAGATTTCACACAGCAGTGTGCTCCATGCTTAGCTGTGTCCTGCCCTCCCTCCATTGCAGCATTGCCAAGCAGCTCCCAGAGCTTTTGGGAAAAGGAGACAGTGAGTGAGGGTGTGGTTTGGAAAAGCCATCCTTACAGCAGCGTGAAGGAAAGAAGAACGAGCTTTTGCAGAGATGTGCTGGCTCCCCACACTGTGGGGGTGGACTCTTGTGCGCTCTTCTGCTGTCACCCTAGACCCACTGAACAGGGAGGAGTGGGAAAGCCTGGGACCTCACTGCCACAGCCAGGGCAGAACAGCATCGACATGCTTCTCCTAAGGGGGCAGGAATGGAGGGAAGGGAAAGCTGGGCCAGAGAGGAGTCTTAGAGCTGCTTTGCTGCTCTAGTCCAGCACAGCTGATGTAACACACCCTCTGCAGAGTATGAAAGCATCACTGACCCCGTGTCAATCTGATATTTTCCCTCCCAGAGAAAAAATCTGGACCCCTGTCATGACAGGACAACCCTGTTGTGGATCTCCCCATAGCTGCAGGAAAACAGGGCTGTTGATGGTGCCTTGCATTTAGCTCATGGGAAGGTCTGGGCTTCCATCAGTTCACTCTTGCCAGGGCAGCAGTTCCTTCATGTCCTCAGTTGAGATGCCCGTGTGGCAGTCCTGCCAGAAGCAGTCCTGTGCCCGGGAAACAATCCACACATGGAATGGCTACTTGGATTGTTTGGGAAGAGCCTGAGTGGCATGGCATCTACTAAACAGTGGATTATCTGCATAACGAGGAAGTTTGGCCTCTGCTTTATGCAGAGCATTCAGGGCTCTTCTGATGCAGGCCAAGAACATGTTAGGCATGTGCCGGCAGAATGTGATTCCACTTTTAGTGTCACAATCAGTGAGTACAATGTGGCATGAATGAAGCCTTTCTGTAGCATGGTATTGTATAACCTCCAGCGAGCAGCTCATCCAGAAGAGAACGCAGGTGAGTGCCAGAGAGTACAGGGAGCAGTAATCTCCTGCTAATAACATAAACAAATAGAAGCAAATTAAAAAAAAAAAAAAAAAAAAGTAATGATGTGCCACGATAATTCTGGAAAGAGGCCATTGCCTCAGTCATTTTAGGAGAATAGATGAAAAGCCACCGACAGTCAGTGCAATACTCCCACCCCTTGTTATAAATTCAATATTTAGAAGGTACATGGTTGTCTCTCCCTAAGAGTGAGAAATGTTTGGCATGTCATGAAAGTTTTTGTTAAATGATTTTTGTGGTTTACAGACTGCTATGGCTGAGTGGGCATTTTGGCATATTAATTTGTCTACACAATAATAATACAGTTTGTACTCTACAAATCTGGCCAGACAGAGGAACTTGACAAATATGCCTGTCATTCATTTGTTATCCATGACACTGCCAAAACTTCTTGAGCAGAAGGACATTGTACTCCTGACAGTCCAGCTGGGACCAAAAAGAAGGTTGAGCTTTAAACTAAAAGCAAGAGTACTGTCACTTGGAAAACAGAAGGATAGGAACACAGAACTAGACACCTTCCCAGTCTGTCTGTATCAATCAATATGTCTTACAACCAATTCTGTAATCTCATCAGGTCCCAAATTACAACCAGTTATAATGAAGAACAATACAGGGATAGAGAAAAATTTATGATGTGGTGCTCACCACTGCAGTGACCAGAATTTGACGGCATCTTTCCACTTCTCAATTTCTGTAAAATTATTTGTTTACCTCTAAAATTCTAAAAAGATGAATCTAGCATATAGGTGTTTGAGGATCAGAAATGTAACTCTAATTCTCAAAATGAATTAGCATATGGTCTCTTACATTCATTCATTTTACTCCTAACATTTTCCTTCAACTGAAAGAGATTTTTCTCCTTCTTGTTTTTTTTCTCCTCAGTAGAGTCACACAAATAAATCCATCTTGTATCATCAACTTCATCTCGCTAGACTAAGCAAGCCAATCTTTTCAAGTCACTCATCATAAACTAGTTTGTCCATTCTCGTGGCTCATTCTGAGCTGCACTTGTTCCAGATAAGTGAATCTTTCTCAACTGTTTCACAATACTTGTTTTATTCAGATGACTCAGATACTTTTTTTTTTTTTCTACAGTTGACTCCCAGTTTGATAGATTCACATGACTGCAAAATGGCATAAATAGTCTCTCAGGCTGGAAAGGATCACAACCACATTTCCTACTTCGCGGGAAGGTGTCTGTGTTTTCAGCACAGGCAGCAGAACTGACAGCCTGGTAGAAGTTGCTGTCTTCCAGCTGGAGCCGCATGCAGCAGGAAGACAGAAGTCATAGGCCAGATAAGAAGGAGCCAGAGGCACTGAGAGTAGAGAAGAGGGACCTAGGGTTTAGTTCCTGTACTTTCAAATACACATACATTTTTTGTCTACAATTATGGAAAAACATGAAACAAATATGTAACACAGGTTTTAATATTTAAAGGCATTCTGAAGGTCATCTCAGCTATGTATCCTCAGCTATTTTTTGTCCCTTAACATTGTTTCAGAAGTTAAAGTTCTGACTTGCAATCCCCTTCCAACTTTTTCTGCAGATCTCCTTGCATCTGTTGTTCCATGTGCTTTTTTACCACCCTTTGGAGACGAAGAGAGACTAGGGTTTTTTAAGTTTTTATTTCATCTTTCGGCTCTTTACTGGCCAAAGCATCTTTATCAGACATCTCATGCTTTTTTTTCAGGAAAGCTTGTAACAGGATTATGACAGCAGTGACAAAATTTTTCTACATCTGCTAAAGCCACCATTCCTGTCACAGGGATCAAGGCATATCTCCTCAAGGCCCCCATTTCCCCACTGCTCCCTGGGAAGGATTCCTTGCATACTCGTCAGCACAGGCCTAAGTCTGAATCAGTTATTATGCCTAGCTCAAGTATCATGCTCCTGTTTGCAAGAACCCAAAAGAGTTTTTTCATAACATGATCTAATATTTCAATATATATGTAAATCTTCTCAGACTTTGCCATTTTGCTACATCATCATTCAGTCGGCAGACTGTCTTGTCCTTCTCGTGTTTTCATCAGCTCTTTGTTGATACTGAAAGCTTTGTTCCTGGGCCTTTCTGCATTTGTGAAATTACAAGATCCAGTTAGTTCTGGGCTCCAGGTCTAATAATAATATTATTCTCTAGTCCTTCATAAGCCTGATGACAATGTTTGTCCATTTGCCTATTGAATAAGAGCCTACACTGATCTGTCAAAAACAAACCATGCCTAAATGTTCTGTGACATTTTGAGAGGCTCTCAGGACAGGAGAAAACTAGTAAATAACTCCAGTAAAACTTCTGAGAAGTCCTGATGTTTCCTTAAAACACACAGACATACTGGGGACATAAAGACTGAGATCAAACTACTAAAGAAACCCTCTCTGCTGAAACAGTAGTAATCACACGGTCAGTGTCAAAACGGAAGAATGTACTGCGTTGTGCAGCAATGAGCCAAGATGAGCATTGCCATTAATATATGGATGGTAGATTACAGAGTTTTCATAGTGAATTTTCAGGTGGTCCCGGAAGTTAAGAGGCTGCAAACATACCAGAAGGCAGTGCTGAAAAAGTGACACTGGAAAAATAAACTGAAACAGTTCCTTCAGACAAGAGATGTAACTCCATAAGGACAAGTACAAGCCATTCAAATTACGAATAAACAGTAAATTGCACAAGATGAAGAGCAACTGATTAGGTCTCATTTTGCACAGAGAGAAGCAGAAATGCTGCTGTAGCAGGAGCTGGGCATTCCCTGTCAGATGGCTCATCAGGGGCCCCACAGCGTGCACTGCACACGTTATGTCTCCAAATGGACAATTAATTGTACAGTGCCAAGAGGCAGCGTGTTAGAGCTTTGTGTTCAGTCAGAATAATCCTACCTTCACAACGAAGAAAGAAAGGAGATCTCAGCAGTGCATGCTGTGATGGAAGCGTGACACCGAGAGTGCTCTCCATTGCAAACTGGAGTGACTGTCAGGCTTCAGTAAGAGAGCAGATGAATGGGGTGGAACAGAGAGACAGAGAGACAGAGAGATGTGCAGTAGGGACCAGGAGGCAGGAGAAGCCAAAAAGCAACAGGGAGGTAAGTAAAAGGAAAGCTGAGTTCCAGCATTGTGGGAAAGCCGTTACTGCTCAGCAGTAACTCTAATGCCCACCTTGTTCAGAGAAAAGTATTTCTTTCTTCCCAACTCAGTCCTTTCAGTGACGTGACAATCACTGACTGACAGTGTTTTCCACCCCACCCAAGACTCCCAAAACTGTTTCTGGACAGGATACGCTCCTTCAGCGGTCAGGCTGGCACTGCAAGAAGGACCATGATCTCACTGCTCTATGCTTCATAGCTGTTTGCATGAAGGTCCACACTCGGACTATCTGTATCTCAAAGAGTTACCTGCTCATAAAATAGCTTCTCATGCAGTGCCCAGTGGCACACACTCTCTCAGCTCTCCCAGGAGCATCCTAAACACTTTCTGTCCTCCCAGTCCCCACCAGTACCTCTGCTTTCCCTTTCTTTGTTGTTTTCAGCCATTTCTTTTGGCATCTCGTCTCACAAAGACTTGGGGTGTGAGGAGGGACCAGACACGGCCTGCCTGCCTGTCCCTCCTGCAGTGCCAGGGCAAAGCAGAGATTTGGCAAATGGATCTGTTTCCCAGGGCACTCTTTCAGTGCCCAGTGAGACAGGCATTGAGGTACTCAGGCAATGGGCATGAAATGGGTAGAAAAACCCAGAATATACCCAAGGCTGGTAGATGCCTTTTTCAGGACATTTCCCAGAGATTCACCTCCATTCTTTCTTCCGAAATCATACATTTGCCTTTAAAGATTGCAAACCTCCACTCATCATTGCTTAAATAATATTTATTCATAGTAGTACCCTCTTTATTTGAAAGAGCCCAGCAACATGTGCAAATGGTGAACATTCCCCACTGTGAAAAAAACTGCCATTATCGAGCCTTAAATTACATCTCAGGAGTCAGATACAGTTTCTTCCTGGGCATCAGATTACTACGGTTAAAGCAGTTTCACTAGTTAGTCTTACAGAACTAAAGTCCCTCAAGAAAAAATACTTTCTGTGGAACTGAGATGTTCCTCTAACTCTGATGATAGGAAAGGGAATGGAGCTCATATATGCTAAGAAATACACATCACTCTTTCACATCAAGATTATTATGGACTTGAAAGTCTATGCAATACAAACAAGGTATCAGGTGCATCTATTTTAAACCTTCTCTCAGAGATGTTCATTTATGCCTATTATGGATCCATGTTTTTCCCAAGATCAGTTACCTTTGCATCAGCACTTACCAGCTGACAGGCAGCCTGACTCCAGAAATAGTGTGTCAATGCAAAGTGACTCCTGTCCTCCATGTACGGCAGCAAATCACAAAGCGAGGAGAAATTAATTTTCCATTCCACCTCTATTAATATTCCATTTTGATCCCAATAATCCTCTGTACTTTATAGGGTGTCTAGTGGAGTTGTGCACAGTGCAATATGTGGGAATTTTGTGTTTCCTGAATGTACCATTTATAACAGAAAACCTAACCAATATTTTTATTTTAAAAATTTGCAGTTTTCCTATACAAAAAATCCACAATATCAGTAGTTTGTGCAAAACACCATAAGACAATAACTTATTAATAAATAAACAAAAATCTTTGATTTAAAATATTTTGTGATTGCTTTAAAATGAATATGTATCATCCATTCTATATTCTTTGTGACATCATCCAAAGTAAACAGAATGGATTATGGCTATTATAAATTCCCCAAAATATGATTAAATCTTTGCCCTTCAGCAAATAGACACAGATCTCAACTTTTTCGACACTTCAAATACAAACTTTTGTACGGATTCACAAGAGCAAAATGTAAATGAAAGGCTTCATATTCTCTCCTTTCTTTTACTCTGTGTTATGGAAGACTGTGGGATGGCTCCTACCACTTTCAGTCCTCCTGGTGCTACTGGTATCCAGATACCAAATATTATCATTTGTGCCCAATAACCCTTTACAGAGTTGAACTTCTTGTCCTCTATAACCTTAGGTGAAACAAAATGACATAAAATCATAGAATCATGGAATTATGAGATCGTAAGGGGTCTCAGGGGATTATCTAGTTCAACCCTCCTACTCAAAGCGGGGTCAACTAGAACAAGATGCTCAGCTGGGTTTTAAATATCTCCAAGCATAGACACTACTCAATCACTCTGGGTGACCTGTTCCAATGTTTGAACACTCTCACAATATAAAACCTTCTTTCTTATGTTTAAGTGGAATTTCCTACATTTCAATTTGTGCCCATTGCTTCTTGTCCAGTCACTGGATAGCATTGAGAAGAGTCTGGCTTTGATGTCTTTACTCCCCCCAATCAGATATTTACACACATTTACATCATTCCCTTGTGGCTTCTTTTTGTGAGTTAAACAATCCTAACTCACTCAGCTTCTCTCCATAGTCACACGCCCCAATTCCTTAAACATCCTTGTGATCCTTCACCGGAATCACTCAAGGATATCCATCCCTTTCTTGTATTGGGGAGCCTAGAACTGGACACAGTACTCCAGATGTTGTCTCACCAGAGCTGAGTAGAGGGGGAGGATCACCGCTCTCAACCTGCTGGAAACGCTTTTCATAATGAAGCCCAGGATGCTGTTCGCTGCCTTTGTCCCAAAAGCACATTGCCAGTTGACATTTAACTTGGTGTCTACCAGGTCCTGTTCTGCTTTCCAGCCAGTCATACCCGAACCTGCGCAGCTACATGGGGTTATTCCTCCTCAGGTACAGGACCTTTCATTTCCATTTGTTGAACTTGTATCAGCCTGTTTCACCAGCTTGTCAAGCTCCCTCTGAACAGCAGCACAACCATGTGGTGTATCAACCACTCCTCCCAGTTCTGTATCATCTACAAATTTGCTGACGGTGCACTCTGTTCCAGCATCTAGGTTGTTAATGAAGATGTTAAAGAATACTGGCATTTGTTTGGACCCCTGGAGTACTCCACTATTTTTCTGACAAACTTCTTTTTTTTTTTTTACAGCCCAGAAAGTAAACACCTGAAGAACATTAATACAAATCACCTGTGAGGGACCACAGAAGTGTGACACACTGTTGTTCCAGACATTTCAAACTGTCAGAAGCTGAGTTCAGGAAGGCAAAACGGTATGTCTGCTTTTGTTGCTATGTCAGTGACTGCATACCCTTGCACAATTCATAGTTTTCCTGCAGAAAGAATGATACAAACATTTAAAACTGGATTTTTATTTGAAGGGTTTAAGATTCAGATCAATCTGACATTTTGGGAAGGTGTTCTAGCCTGCTGAAAGGACAGACTCCCGATTCCTTATTCAACATCCACTGGTATCCTTACAGAACATGGTCCTCAAGAGAGGATACTCAGTAACCAACTCCCAGGATCACACGAGCTGGATCCCATATCTTTTAGCTGCAGTTATAATCTCCTGGTTATCATGACTGCCAAGATATTCAAGGATAGCACTGCAGTGCAGGATAGTGACCTCTGCCCTGGTAGCATCCAACAGACCAACATACGAATCCCAGCCTTTCACTCTCTGTCTGCTTGGTTAAGTACTTAAACTGATCTTCAGAGTTTCATGGAGTCAGACAATTTCAATGTTGTAACAAAACTATTTTTTCAGGATTTTTTTTTTTGTTGTTGCTGCTAACATGGAGAAAATTATGCTGTAAAAATTATGCTGTTATAATTCTGTAATGGTCAATACACCAAAGAATAACCATAAACAGGTTGATTTCCTAGCACAGTGGTCCTTACCCCTGTGCAAGGTCCCTCATCAACGTGTATTCTCAGAACAAACCTTTTCTATTCTGTGACAATGGAAATTGCTGTAACTCTCAGCAACAGTCCACAGGAAAACATCAAGTCCCTGCCATGTTTTCCTGCACACAAATCTTCTTCTGGCTGTGAGATTCTCTGCCACAGTTGAGTGTCCCAGCCATTCCCTTGCACACACAATGCTGGTGGGATGTTAGCTATATTAAACTATGTAGCAATGTGGTCCTAAACATTTTCCCAATTCTTTGTATAGATATTACAACAGTAAAAATGATCCATCTAGATCAAATAGTTAAGAAATGCTAGGACAAAAGAAGACACTGGAGACAAGGAGTCAACAAACTGACACATTTAAAATGTGTGTAAGAGAGTCCACTGGAGAAGGACTTCCTACAAACACTGGTTCTTAATAGCACAGTTCATGCTCCACAGCAAAAGTTTGTGCTGGATCAGCAGTAGTCCATTAGACATGACATGTTAGCAAATGACAGAAGAAATTCAACACCGTATTTGACAGTAAAAGAACAGGTGCATCACACTAATGTCTCTGGACTTCGGCAAATCTTCAGGAGTGTTTAATTTCATTTCACAACAAGCACAGAATCACGGAATCACAGAACGGTGGGGGCTGGAAGGGACCTCTGGAGGTCATCCAGCCCAGCCCCTGCCAGAGCAGGGTCACCCAGCGCAGGCTGCACAGGGCCGCATCCAGGCGGGTTTGAATCTCTCCAGAGAAGGAGACTCCACACCCTCCCTGGGCAGCCTGTGCCAGGGCCTCTGGCACTTCACAGGGAAGAAGTTTTCCTCAGCAAAACAAAATTGAGCATTTTTCAGATTGGCCAGTAGCTTAGTTCTTCTTTAACAGGTTTATTTTAACAAATTTTACCACTATAGTTACACAATTAGGCGTGCTAATAGTTTCAGAGTGGATAGTGAACATAACCAACTGAGACAAAGCAGCTGGCAAAGCACCAAGGCCATCCTAATCTGACATTTCTTCTTCATTTCAGTCTTGAACAAAAAAGTGAGGCATAAACCTATGTAATGTGTTCTCATGAGATAGAGGGACACATCCAGTCAAGACACCACTGGGCACCAGAAGATTTTGGGCATCAGATGACATAATTATCAAGGAAAGATGATTCCCTGCCATCACCAGATTCTTACTCAGCATAGACACTAATTTGCAAAGGGCATGCAAACAAAACCAGAGGGAAGACAAAACAAAAAGGACTGAGGATGATCAGGAAGAGTCTGAATGTAGAGTTGAGCAGAGAAACAAACCATGTGGTCCTGTAAAAGTCTCCTGTGAAAGAGTAGGAAGGAATCTGTGTGGAGAAAAGCCAAAGGACCTGCTGCTGGGTGACAACAGGGGTCATAGCTCTCAGAGAACAGGGCCATGAACAGAGGACAGCTTGCAGGAACTATTTTCTAACAGCTAATTCAGGAAGTGGTTCTGATATTAGCTGTCCACTTTTCCTACGTTGGACCTAACTGCTTTCAGTTTAGACTTGGTTTGGAGCAGTGAGTGGCTGAGCCATTCAGAAATGTACCCTTTCCACACAGCATGGACAGATACCTGAGGATGCCAGGGAGTGGCTAGATGCCACAGGAGCTCAAACTGGAGTCTTTGCACCTACCTTAAGCTCTGTCTATTGGTGGGAAGGTACTTGGCCTTTGCATTTGCCTGTTGATTTAGCTCCACGGGCAGAATCTCTCATGCTAGACATCCCTTCAGACAGGCGGCCAGATCCAGCAGTGACTCACAGGAGGGAAGACAGAGTATTCTTTGAGCATGCCTTTGTTAATAAGAGAATCTCTGAAGGTGAATAGCAGTATTATAGTGAGAATAACTATATACTGTCCTTCCTGGTGCCTCCAAAGAACCCTGATGGGTATTTTGCTATGTGTTCAGTAATTATATTCTTGGCTACAGTTTCCTCCATTTGGGTTCCTTAAATCAGTCTTGAAACCTTTTAAATCACTGGTGTCTCTGTTCCATACTTTATGTACTAATGCAGAATGAAAAGTTAAGATACAACAGACCAAGTAGTTTTGAAGCTGTTAGCTCTCCTGGGAAATCACCCTCTTGGGTTAATGCACTCTGATCTTGACAAGTTACCAGATTCCAAACCTCCTCTTTGAATGCATCTGGAAGGAGTTTGGGATTGGATTCTCTTTGAGCTTCCAGTATCTAAGCTTCAGATTTCTGAGTCTCTCATTAACACAGCCTCCTTAACACAGTCAAAGGAGAGAAAACCTGAGACAGGTATCTAAGACCAGATGAACTGCCACATTTTATAGCCCATTCTCTTAATAAATTGACAATAGCCAATTAGGGCCTCATTACAGCACCAGTATATCAGGCATTAGTGGAAGAACTGTATTCTTTACAGTTAAACTTTCTTCATGGACCATTCAAACCAACTCACAAGGGAAATGAGGGAGAAAGCTCAGATTCCAGTACATTGGTTCAAAGATTACATTTACAGTGTATCATCACCTGAGTTTGACATCTCATATTTAGTTTCACCTCCCAGAGCTAATAGGAATTATCTAATAAAATGGATCTAAGAAGAAATGATGGAAGAATTGTTATTTTACTGTGCTCTACTTCTTTGACTGTCTCATTTGATATCTGAAAATGAAAGTCCTCCACCCCTGCTTCCTATCCTCTGAGCAATATTTTACTTTTTTTCTTAGGAATTAACAAAAAACCCTAGTGATATGAAGAGAGAATATTCCAGTATTTCCATAGGAGGCAACTTCAGATCCACACAGGAAATACTGCTCTAGCCAACTGCTATTTAGTATCAAACTTCTCACTTCTGACTCTTTGAGAAGGCGGAAAAGGCCAGCCAAAAGCTATTTGAACCAAGATCATTATTCTAACACCGGCACGGTCTGGCTTGGAATGAAAACAGCTCTTTAGTGGCACTGATGGATGGTGCCCTGCTGCCAGTAGATGGATACAGAAACATCCATTCTCATACTTCTCTGCAGCGTCAGCACTGCCAAGCATGACACTGCTGTTCTGCTTGAGAGAGCTGGCACAGGCATGCTCTAAAGCAATCTACAGAGTTCCAGAGGGGAAATGTAGAAAAGGCAAACAGCACATCTACTACCAGAACCTGCTCACAGTCCCGCAAGATCCAGTTCTCAGCTCCAGTTTAACCTACAACTGTAAGTAACTGGGGTAGCAACATTAATTTTGTCTCCTGACATAGAAGTACACCTGATAAGTCTTATCTACTCAAAGAGATAAGTGGGCAAATCATCTCAATGGAAGTCCAAATCATAACTATAGAAATTATACCTTATAGTCAACATACCTCCTTTAACCACGTATAAATACACGCAGTGTAATTTACGTGTCCGCTTGCTTTGTCAAGCCATGGCCCGTTATAAATCACATTTATTATTATCATCCCATATCTAGTCATATTGTAAGCCGGTCTCAGTTTGGTTTACAGTTAGAATACAGTTGATTAATATAGCACACTCATGCAGGAAAAACTTATTATAAAGATAGACATACCATTGTTGCCAGGTTGGAGAAGTTTTCTTGCCAAAATAGATAGCTTGATATGGCCCTGAAAGAAATGGAGAAATTGAGGACAGCATGAAAAACATACTGCAGAAAACCTGCTTAGGCTAAAGCACTTTCACAATCACTCAGTGTCAAACAGTAATTTCCCCACTTGGTGCTTCATTAGCGCTACTTTCCATTGTCAGTCATGTATTGCAGCATATGGCATATATATAAAAAACCATGTGTATATAATGGAATATATAAACATATGCATATATATTTCTATATTTAATAATTGTCTATTATTATATCTAAGGATACATCATAATGCAGGTATACAATAGACAACAGAGAAAGTTAAGGATTTAGAAAATATGAGATTGCAGAAGAAAAAAGAGAAGTCATTTGAAATGCCTACTATGTGAAGATCTCTACAGTCTTTATTTTCTACAAATTTCAAAAGGAACAAACTACAATTTTGGAAAAAAGTGAGGGAGCTTTACATTCTGTGCATTCCCTAGTCACTTTACGACTTTCTAGATCCTCATTCTTCTGCTTCGTTTTTCCTATAAATCTCATGGCTCTTCACTCGGAGCTGGTTGACCTCTGACTCTGCAATGTCAGCCCACTCCTTGGCTTCCGCCAGGTCATGATGGTCCTTGCAGAATCTGATGAGATTGACAGTGGACTCCTGTGGGGGGAGAGGGAACTGTGAAAATGGAAACGCTGACACTTCTGTTTTCCTCTACCTGTAGCCTGGGAATTCCTGAAGGAAGGGGAAGGTCCATAGCCTCTGTTCCCACTTTCCAGCTCTTAATTAGGCTCTTAATACAGATCTTCTCTGTCTTTCTGGTTTCTTGTCTAGAAAATTCACTAAAAGTTTGATGGAACTCCTTTTTATCTACAGAATAATACTAAAACTACATTTTTCAACCAAATGCATATAGCAGTGATGACCTGTAGAATTAATATTCTGTTTGATGCTCTAGGCCTGTTGAATTCTGGCAACATTCACAGAAAATAAATACCTGTGAATGTATACAGACAGATAGTAAGTGTCTGTCTCAAAGAAAAGAGACAAGAGTAAACACCGTTCACTTCCTAATCCAAGCAGTTATTAACCCCCCCTTTTCCCTCTTTCTGCCTGCCTGCCTTCAGTGACCATCTACCTCTTGTTGACTGGCATGTACCTGCTATCTCTGAAATACTCAGACAATCATGAACAACTTTTATTCAGTCCAAGGACTAAGCCTTTGAACTTCTAGGTTGGCAGAAACCTTAGGCCACCATCCAGTTCAATCTCCCACTCAGGCAGGGCTAGCACCAGTGTTAGATCTGGTTGCTCAGGACTTGTTGAGTTTTGAGCGTTCACAAGAATGAAGATTCCACAGCCCCTCTGGGCTCCTGTTTCAGCATTTAAGCACTTTCATGGTGAAAATATTTATCCTAATGTCAGTCAGAATTTTGCTGATGCAGCTTGTGTCATTTGGGTGCTCATCCTTTGAACGTGCACCTCTGAGGCAAGTTTGCCTCCTTTTCAACAATACAACATTTGACCATTGAAGACACCAAAAAAGAACTCTCCTTGACAAATCCATGCTGGCAGTTTCCAATCACCTTCTTCTCCTTCAGGTGTCTTGATATTACTTCCAGGAGGATCTGGAATGATCTTCTCAGGGTCTGAAGTAAGGCTGACTTGCTGCGGCTTCTTAAATCCTTCATCTTGCCCTTCTTTAAGATGACTGCTTTTCCAGTCATCAGGGACTTTCACCACTTGCCATAACATTTCAAAGTTAATAGAGAAATTGCAATGGCATCTGCCAGCTTCCCTAGCACAGTCAGATCCATCCATCCAGTCTATTGGACTCATGTATGTCCAGTTTGCTTAAGTGGTTCCTAGCTTAATCTTCCTCTATGGTTCAGCTTTCCTGGCTCCATCCTTGTATGTTCAGGCAATGTCCTTAAGCTCCTCACAGGATGCTCATCCCTGCTTCTGCTTTCCATATACTTCCTTTTTGTATTTGATCTTAGTCAGGAATCCTGTAGTCAGAATATATAGTCTTCTGCCAAAACTGTTTGACTTCCTGCACATTCCTGTGCTCTGTAGGTGTGGTCCTTAAAAAACAGCACTCCAGTCAGAATCATAGAATCACAGAATTGTTCTGGTTGGAAGAGACCTCCGAGATCATCGGGTCCAACCATTAACCTATCACTACCAAGTCCCCCACTAAATCATATCCCTTAGGGCCTCATCTAAACATCTTTTGAATACCTCCAGAGATGGGGACTCCACCACCTCCCTGGGCAGCCTGTTCCAATGCCCGACAACCCTTTCGGTGAAGAAATTTTTACGAATGTCCAATATAAACCTCCCTTGGCGCAACTTGAGGCCATTTCCTCTTGTTCTGTCGTCTGTTACTAGGGAGAAGTCTGACCCCCATATATCTACAACCTCCTTTCAGGTAGTCATAAGACATAAGAGCTAGCACACTGTGTCTGTGATCTCAGGGAGGTCTTAGCTCTGCAGTGACTGTACACAAACTTCTAATTCCTCCTGCATGTTCCCCGTGCTGTATGAGTTTGTGTACAGACACATGAGATGGTTTTCCTGTCATGCTGCTTTCTCAGGGGAGGTGTGAGAACCTTCCCCATCATGCTGTCCGCCAGATGCTTCTTCCCTGCATCCATTTGTCTTTTATTTGAGGAATTTTGTAACCATCCCCCAATAAACCTCGTTTAAAGCCCTCCTCACCAAATGAGCACGCATGCTGGCAAATATGTCTTTCTTACCTTATTTGTTCAGATGAATCCACTACTCCCCAGAAGTTCTTGTTCGTCACAAAACAAGACATAGACAGAAAAGCCAAAGCCCTACCTGTGACACCAGCCACATAACCAGCTGCTGACCTGAAGAATGCCTCTTTTCATACCCAAGCAGTCCCCTTGATCAGCAGAATCAGGGAGGACAACACTTGAGCTCCCATGCCCTTCACTGTAGTCCCCAGAGATCTATAATCCTGGGCAGTATCACTGAGTATCAGAAACAATGACCTGTTGATCACCTGCATTCCAGAAACAATGCAGCCTGCTCACCTCCTCCTGTTGCTCCTTCACTTGGCAATTTATCACCTGGACCAGAATGTATCAGCCCAAGCCTCAGGAAGAAAAACTGCACTCCAGTGAGACAAATCAATTTTTCCTCAGGAGCTCTGTTTTGACTGAGAACTTTGAAGTGCTGGGATGATCGCTCAACCTGGTGGTGGAAACTGGTCTATAGCATGTTGCCACCATTTCTAGACTGCTTCTAGGAGGCACCAACAATCTTTAACAGCACCTCTGGCCCCCCATCTGCATTAAATGCAGCATGAAATGCTAAATTGCTGTTTGCACACCCTGGTCATTCACATTCCCTAGAAATGGTATAAACAGAAGAACAGTGGCCTTCTAAGAATTCAGTCTACTTTTTCTCAGAGGTACCTTTCCATATTATGTAACTTCCATAAGTCTAGTATGCTTATCAAAAACACTTTTCTATTAGCAGGGGACAGAAATACCAAATAAAACCATGGTCTTGTAAAAAAAATTGTCCTGGTTTAGGCTGGGACAGAGCTAGTTTTGTCTCCAGCAGCTCCTGTGTTTTGGATTTAGTGTGTGAAGAATGGTGACAGCACACTGATGTTGTTGGTTGCTGCTAAATGACCAAGGACATTTTGCAGTTTCCCAGGTTTTGCTAATGTGCAGGTGCAAAAACTGGGGAGGGGTAGAGCCAGAACAGTTGACCCAAACTGGCCAAAGAGAGTATTCCACACCAGAGATGGCATGCCTGGTATAAATGAGGGTCAGCCAGTGGGCCGCTTCCCTTCCTGTTCCCTTCTTTTCCCTTTTCATTTGTTCAGGCTTTTTCGTTTGTTCATGTAGCTGTTCGTTCCCTCACCTGCTTTCTCTGGAACTTGCTGTTCTGGGATAGTTGCTGGGGAATATCCCTGTTCCCTGACTGCTGCTTGGGACAGGCTGTATCGGTCGTCGGGTGGTGAGAAATTGTGCATCATTTGTTTTATATATTCTATTATCCTTATATATTATTATTATTATTATTATTATCATTATTGATATATTTTTATCTTTTTCTTTGCTGTGCTGCTGAACTGTTTTTATCTCAAGCCATGAGTTTCTCTCTCTCTCTGATTCTCCTCCCCACCCCACTGGGGAGGCGGGGAGTGAGCGAGTGGCTGCGTGGTATTCGGTTACCATCTGGGATTAAACCACGACAGAAATAAAAACCCAAATAATTTAAAAAATATTATATTAGTCAGATAGCTTATAAGAATTACTTAATTACTGTGTTCTTGTGAAGGAGAATTGAGGATTATTTACCTTTGAAAATAAGTTAATTTATAATTTGATATCATCATCTTTTTTTCAAATATAACTATTTGCTTATTATTCTGTGAATTCCTAATCAGTCTCGAGGATACATTATCAACCCTGAAACATATCATGATATGATTAGTAAATGTTTGTTCTGCACTTTCACCTTTACAGTAAAACTACTATAATGCCATCAAACTTGCTGGAGCCATATGAATATAGTATTCTCTTCCATTTTATGAATACTGTGATAAAATGTAAAAAAAATTGCCATGTTGTTCTGGAAAGCTCATAGACAATGCTAATGTCATAATTTTATCTGAAACATCACTATATTTGATATCTTTCACAAATTCTATTCCAAATAATGAGTTAATTTGAGTGAATATTGATATCTATTTGTCATGGTTTAACCCCAGTCAGCAACTAAGCACCACACAGCTGCTCACTCACCTCCTCCCCTCCCAGTGGGATGGGGGAGAGAATAAAAAAAAAACTCATGGGTTGAGATCAAGACAGTTTAATGGGATAGCAAAGGAAGAGAGCATAATAATAATAATAATGATAAAAGAGTATACAAAATAAGTGATGCACAATGCAATTGCTCACCATGCACTGACCGATGCCCAGCCTGTCCCCGAGCAGCGATCCCTCCCTGGCCAGCTCCACCCAGTTTATATACTGAGCATGACGCCATATGGTATGGAATATCCCTTTGGCCAGGCTGGGTCAGCTGTCCTGGCTGTGCCCCCTCCCAGCTCCTTGTGCACCTCCCCGCTGGCAGAGCATCGGAACTTGAAAATTCCTTGACTTAGTATAAGCACTACAACTACTTGGCAACAGCTAAAGACATCAGTGTGTTATCAACATTATTCTCATACTAAATCCAAAACAAAGCACTATACCAGCTCCTAGGAAGAAAATTAACGCTATCCCAGTCAAAATCAGGACAATTTAAAAAGCCTATTGTCTATGCTCCCTGTGGAGCCAGCTGTGAAAGATGTTTTTTTTCTATGATGTGATTCAGAGGTAGGCACAAAGATGACAGTAGTGGAGAACTGGGCAACAGATTCCAGCTGTGGTCCAAAGCCTTGTAAACTGAACAGCTATCAGTAACATTCCCCCTGCCTCAAATCACATCTGAGAGGGCAGATTCCCAATTTTTTTAACCCGTATCAAAACAGATATTTTTGAGATGTAGGTCATTTTTTTGAAAAGCCAGTTTTGGCAATGATGCTGGACACCAAAACAGAATAAAAGCCAATGTTGCAGAAGTGATCAAGATTATCTTGGAAAACTCACAGTTTTTCAAGTGTGTGATGTAAAACTTGAGTTTACCAGGAAGAACAGGAGGATAAGAACAGGAGGACAACTAAAGAGACATTTACAACTGTCCCTCACCCATGAGAGGTCTACTCTGTACCAGTGACTGCCCTTTGAGTCCAGGCACCCATGCCCATCTTCTACTCCAGGGGAGGCTGGACAAAGAGATCAAGAGCAGAACAAAAGCAATTCAAGAAGAAATAGGCCATTTGAAGAAGGGAGCCCTAAGGTGAAGGATGAGTATATGGTACTGAATACCTGCAGGGAAGAACAGCAGCTTCACCTGGGAGAAGCATATAGAAAAGCCAGGCAGGTAGGCCCAGGCTTGAGAAAGAACTGTTAAGCCTCTGACTTAGCAGTCTAGAGCTCAAGATACAGGGATATTTCACACATACCAGCCTAACTCCTCGAGTATGCAGCTGACGTGGGAAGAGTGGAGAAGTCATTTAATCAGAAAGGCAAAACAATCTCATTACAAGATTATATTTGCCTTGAAATATGGAGGAGAGAGAAAGAAGGCTTCTAGGCTATATAAGACAATTTTATTATGATAGCTGACAACATCATTGTAAAGTAGGGGATAAAGGGATAAGCTCTGCATCCACTGTAACAGTGGTTAAATGACATGATGGATTTCCTTGCTATAAGAACATGGGTCAAGAACTCTAAAAAACTATGACTACAGCTTACCAAACTAGAACCAAGAACTATTGATTTCAAGGGATTTATTTTCCATTTCCAGATCAGCAGAGACAATAAATTCTGTACTTTCCTGGAAAAGAGCTGAGACAGTCTGGAAGGAAGAACTGTTCTTCTTCCCACCCTTCTTGCAACCATCACCTTCTACAAAATTGAAAAAATATAACTTTTTAAATTTTAATTTGTCATTCTCCCTGTACATTATGCATGGATGAACCTAAAGATTTTATAGAACTGACCTGCTTCTCCACCATAAGAGGTGAAGAGTAAGGCCAGTGTCTTCACAGATGATTTCTGATACAACCCAATGACAGTTTCATTCAACGGATCTTTGTTCTTCTCCAGCCAGTCAGAAATGTTGTAGTCCACCATGCCAGCGTAGTGCACCAGGGAGAAGTGGGCCTCAGCCTTGCCTTTGGCAGCTTGGGCTTCTGGAAGTTGGCAGACTTGCCCAGATGTTGGTCATAGAGCTTGTTCTTGAAAGAGGTGTCAGTTGCCTTGGGGAACATGCACTCCTCTTCCAGGATGGAGAAGATGCCCATGGGCTGGGAGAAGGCAAAAGAAACCCAGATGTAAAATTTGCCTTCTGACACAAAGGTGGCTGGGCTTATCTCAATAGAGTATGAAAACACAAATAAAGACTGTAGTATCAGTAAGACAATACTACTATCTCTTTTCAAATCCAAATAGCAGGGTTAAACATGGTTACTTACATAGTTCACTTTCAAAGGCTCAGTGACTGATGGAAATTTACATTATTTGTGCCAGAAAAATTGAAAAATAAAGTTAAAAATGTCATAGTCACAAAAACTCTTGGTCTAAAGGGCTCACAGTGTATGGATATATCTTAATACAAGTGCTCTTTGCTCAAGCTCCTCCTAGTCACTGAATGCCATGTCCCATAGCGAACTTAACTGCTCTGTTATTGCTCTAGTTGATGCACTTAAGAGGATGACTATCAACTGGAAGTTGTGAAAGGAGATTTCCAGTTTTGTATGTGGAGTAGAGGATGGGCATAATAGCACAAAGTCCTTAGCAATGTCATAGAAGTTCCCTCCTTGTGAGAGAATGTGAATGGGTTGCATAGGTACCCCTCTGCGTGGACGGAGAAACAGCCAACAGAAGACAGCAGACTGAACAGAGAAAAAGTGCATGCTGTGAGAGTCTCCTCAAAACTGGTAATCTCTGCAGGCTAGTGGGCCTGATAAATCCTCAAGAACTGCCAAACCCGCAACACCAAGACCTGTTAAATCTGCCCAAACCCACTGGCACACATCACCATCAACAACGGGTTGTATAACTGGGATGACGTCCAAGAAGTTAGTAAAGACTACAGCATTATACATACCCCCTGATGAAACCAGGAGCCCCTGAGGGTCTTTTTGAACACACTAGAAGCCGTGGCCTGTCAGGGTTGGCCTCCTGGTTGTGGCTCCTACTGGGGAGCTACAAGTGAGTGTGTGCATGAATGAGCTGTGAGGAAATACATGAATGTACAGAGTCCAAGGTTGCCTGGCATGAATAATAATAGCTTGAGTGTAATAATTGTAGCAAATTAATTAATGAAAAGTGTTCAGATAAACATTGGTTGTGATCTGTGTCTTCACTTTACTCAAATCCCTTACCAGCAACTAGGGAATTTGCAATACTAAGAGGACACTACATCGCGTTTCAAAGTTAATCAGCAGGACTTGTATGTCTTTCAACACAATATATTTTAATAGAAAACAGGGATAAAGTGATAGACTGACTCCTATGTTTTCAATACTGAATAAAATATACAAGTATTTTCTTTTAGTGTAACCTGATAAGTTTGGATAATGCCAAGTCAAAGATTTAGGTATAAAAAAAACACACTCTACTTGGTCCACAATTAAATATGATACATCAGGTAGAAGTGGGTTTAAATCCAGGTCAGTGGAATTATAATTGCATTTTACGTAACAGAGACAGTAAACAGCTTGTCAGCAGGAGAGAAATTCTACCTTAGATGGTCTCCTATGGTAGGTCTATGGCACGTCACAAAGCACTATACACCTCATAGTGTCTGTGTGCAGAATGACCATCATCAGCTCTGTAAAGTCTAGTACTGGAAGCAGTATAACTACATTGGTGTGCTCTCCTCCACCCAAGTTACTTCATCCTACCAAAGCGCAGGGCTTACTAGCAAAAGTGCAGCATGACCCTGTTATAGCCATACTACTTCTAAGATACATGTTGTTTTCTTACATGTCACTACATTGTACTTCTTAGACACACTCTTTGGATGGCAAGTGAACTCCCAGCATAATTTCCCTCTCTCCCCCTGCCTCCCTCCAGTAAATATATATTTCAAAGTAGAACTGCTAGACAAGTCCAAATCCTTTATATGCCCTTATTATAAACAGGGAATGAATAAAACAGTGTCCTACCTCTTGTGGGATAGGACGAGTTACTTGCAGGCTGGGTGACTTGCAGGTTGGTAGTACTGTAAAATGGAAAAAGAATTTCCCTTCTTATTGCTGTGCAGAAATTCAGAATGTAGTTGCAGAACGCATATTTACAGGTGTCTTGAAAGCATATTTAAAATATGAGCTGAGAAACAGATGAGGGCCAGGAGAAGCAGAACTGAAGTGTAACAGAGAATGCAAGTCTATCCCCTCTTTGCTAGCCAAGACACCCCACACTTACCTTGAAATTTTCTTTAAAGGCAGAGTTGTCTTGTCTCAAGGCATTTTATACTCTTGTCTTCACATGGTACAGATACCCTTTCTTTCTTCAGTCGCGAACTTTGTTCCTGACAAAGCATTGTTTGGCAAAGACAACTAAAGGGAAAACTGTCAGGTGATGTGACTAGATATAATTACAAATTATGATATCTCACTGACTGAATAAATGCCCTATAAATAATATAAGAAGGATCTAAAAGAAGAATTTGGACAAGACTAGCAGAGACAGTTTGAAAGGGCCCACTAGGCTTAGTAAGTTAAACACTGAAATTAATCCAGGGTGCAGGTTTGAGGACACAGAGGGCTTGCTCTTGATGGAGAAAAATCATGTCATCCTGAAAAGATTTAGGTCAGAGTGTTCTCTGGAAATGTCTCGTACAATTGTCAAAGCAGAGCTAGATCAGGCTACTCAGGACCATGTATAGGTGAATTTTGGAAATCTCCAAGGAGGAGGTTGCCACAATCTCTCTGGACACATGGTGGAAGGTGCAGTGATGGCTGCCATTGATGCTGGGTACCGCCACTTTGACTGTGCCTATGTGTACCAGAATGAGAAGGAAGTTGGGGATGGGATCCAGCAGAAAATCAAGGAAGGTGTTGTGAAACGAGATGATCTCTGAACTGCTTAAACATTTGTTTGTACTTCTTCTCACAGAACAGTCTAAAATTTATAAAAAGAAATGTGTTAAATGTTTTAAATAAAATATACCATAAATGAGCAAGTAATTTTTTGTTGAAACTACTTACCAGCTGCAATAGCAGAACACCTAAAGCAGAAGAGACAAGATGTGCTACAGTCCAGGCTCCGTCCTGTGACAGTGCTGGTGCTGGGGGCTCCTCACTATCTGAATCCATGACCACACTGAATTTCTGAGTTAGAGCCTCACATAGAGTACATCAGGTGAATTCTGAGGTAAGTAGTTAAATACATACACGAGTGTGTACATCCATTTGCACGTGTACATGCCTGTACATTCAGCCTTCGTATTTCCTCATGAAAATGGAAGATGCTGTAGAAATTCTGCTCTGTCCCAGCTGATCGGTTCTTTCTGAAGGAGTGTGCTTAGACCTGTGCCATGTCAGAAGGCAGAGTAGATGGTCAAGTGTCGTGGTTTAACCCCAGCTGGTAACCAAATACCACGCAGCCGCTTGCTCACTCCCCTCCCTCCCCAGTGGGATGGGGAGGAGAATCGGAAAGGAAGGAAAACTTGTGGGTTGAGATAAAAACAGTTCACCAGGACAGCAAATAAAAAGATAATAATAATTATATTATATATTTAATAATAATAAAATATAATGATAATAGCCTATACAAAATGATTAATGCACAGCGAGGGAACGAACAGATGAACAAATGAAAGCATGAACAAACGAAAAAGGCCCGAAAAAAAGAAAAGGACCCTGGCCCACCACCTGACCCTCACTTATACTGTGCATGACGTCTATGGTATGGAATTCTCTTTGGCCAGTTTGGGTCAACTATACTGGCTATACCCCTCCCCATTTTTTACACCTGCACATTAGCAAAACCTGAGAAGCTGGAATCATAGAATCATAGAATCATAGAATCATAGAATTGTTCTGGTTGGAAGAGACCTCCGAGATCATCGGGTCCAACCATTAACCTATCACTACCAAGTCCCCCACTAAATCATATCCCTTAGGGCCTCATCTAAACGCCTTTTGAATACCCCCAGAGATGGGGACTCCACCACCTCCCTGGGCAGCCTGTTCCAATGCCGACAACCCTTTCGGTGAAGAAATTTTACGAATGTCCAATCTAAACCTCCCCTGGCGCAACTTGAGGCCATTTCCTCTTGTTCTGTCGCCTGTTACTAGGGAGAAGAGACCGACCCCCATCTCTCTACAACCTCCTTTCAGGTAGTTGTAGAGAGCAATAAGGTCTCCCCTCAGCCTCCTTTTCTCCAGGCTAAACATCCCCAGTTCCCTCAGCCGCTCCTCATAGGACTTGTGTTCCAGAGCCTTCACCAGCCTCGTTGCCCTTCTCTGGACACGCTCCAGCACCTCAATGTCTTTCTTGGAGTGAGGGGCCCAAAATGAACACAGTACTCGAGGTGCGGCCACCAGGGCCGAGTACAGGGGGACAATCACCCCCTACTCCTGCTGGCCACACTATTTCTGATACAGGCCAGGATGCCATTGGCCTTCTTGGCCACCTGGGCACACTGCTGGCTCATATTCAGCCGCCGTCAACCAACACCCCCAGGTCCTTTTCTGCCAGGCAACTTTCCAGCCACTCCCCCGCAAGCCTGTAGCGTTGCCTGGGGTTGTTGTGACCCAAGTGCAGGACCCGGCACTTGGCCTTGTTGAACCTCATACAATTGGCCTCGGCCCATCGATCCAGCCTGTCCAGGTCCCGCTGTAGCGCCTGCCTGCCCTCCAGCAGATCAACACTCCCGCCCAACTTGGTGTCATCTGCAAACTTACTGAGCGTGCACTCGATCCCCTCGTCCAGATCATTGATAAAGATATTGAACAGACTGGCCCCAGTACTGAGCCCTGGGGAACACCACTTGTGACCGGCCGCCAACCAGATTTAACTCCATTCACCACAACTCTTTGGGCCCGGCCATCCAGCCAGTTTCCTACCCAGCGCAGAGTACGCCCATCCAAGCCATGGGTAGCCAGTTTCTCCATGAGGATACTGTGGGAGACGGTGTCAAAGGCTTTACTAAAGTCCAGGTACACAACATCCACAGCCTTTCCCTCATCCACTAAGTGGGTCACCATGTCGTAGAAGGAGATCAGGTTGGTCAGCAGGACCTGCCTTTCATAAACCCGTGCTGACTGGGCCCGATCACCCGGTTGTCCCATATGTGCCGCGTGATGGCACTCAAGATGATCTGCTCCATAACCTTCCCGGGCACCGAGGTCAGGCTGACAGGCCTGTAGTTCCCTGGATCCTCCTTCCGGCCCTTCTTGTAGATGGGCGTCACATTTGCCAGCTCCAGTCAACTGGGACCTCCCCAGTTAGGCAGGACTGCTGCTAAATGATGGAGAGTGGCTTGGTGAGCACTTCTGCCAGCTCTTTCAGCACCCTTGGGTGAATCCCATCCGGCCCCATAGACTTGTGCGTGTCTAGGTGGCGTAGCAGGTCACTGACCATTTCCCCTTGGACTTCGGGGTCTACATTCTCCCCATCCCTGTCTTCCTGCTCAGGGGGCTGGGTGCCCAGAGAGCAACTTCCCTTGCTGTTGAAGACTGAGGCAAAGAAGGCATTTAGCACCTCAGCCTTTTCCTCATCCCTTGACACTAAGTTTCCCTCCGCATCCAATAGAGGAGGGAGATTTTCCTTAGCCCCCTTTTTATTGTTAATGTATTTGTAGAAACACTTTTTGCTGTCTTTTACGGCAGTAGCCAGATTGAGTTCTAGTTGGGCTTTGGCCCTTCTAATTTTCTCCCTACATAACCTCACAACATCCTTGTAGTCCTCCTGAGTTGCCTGCCCCTTCCTCCAAAGGTGGTAGACTCTCTTTTTTTCCTAAGTTCCAGCCGGAGCTCTCTGCTCAGCCAGGCCGGTCTTCTTCCCGCCGGCTCATCTTTCAGCTCATGGGGACGGCCTGCTCCTGCGCCTTTAAGATTTCCCTCTTGAGGAATGTCCAGCCTTCCTGGACGCCTTTGCCCTCCAGGACTGCCTCCCAAGGGACTCTGCCAACCAGACTCCTAAACAGGCCAAAGTCTGCCCTCCGGAATCCAAGGTGGCAGTTCTGGTGACCCTCCTCTTTACTTCTCTGAGAATCGAGAACTCTATCATTTCGTGGTCACTGTGCCCAAGACGGCCTCCGACCGTCACATCACCCACAAGACCTTCTCTATTTACAAACAACAGGTCCAGCGGGGCACCTTCTCTCGTGGGCTCCCTCACCAGCTGCGTGAGGAAGTTATCTTCCACACACTCCAGGAACCTCCTGGACTGTTTCCTCTCTGCTGCATTGTATTTCCAGCAGACATCTGGCAAGTTGAAGTCCCCCACGAGAACAAGGGCCAGCGATCGTGAGGCTTCTCCCAGCTGCCTGTAGAATACTTCATCTGCCTCCTCGTCCTGGTTGGGTGGTCTATAACAGACTCCCACCACAATGTCTGCCTTGGTGGCCTTCCCCCTGATTCTAACCCACAGGCACTCAACCCTCTCGTCACCATCCTCGAGCTCAAGGCAGTCCAGACTCTCCTTAACATAGAGGGCTACCCCACCGCCTCTCCTTCCTTGCCTATCCCTTCTAAAGAGTTTATAGCCGTCCATCGTGGCACTCCAGCTATGTGTGTCATCCCACCATGTTTCCATGATGGCAACTATATCGTAGTTTTCCCCTTTCACAACAGCCTCAAGCTCCTCCTGTTTGTTGCCCATGCTCCGTGCATTCGTGTAGATGCACTTCAGCTGGGCTAGTGATCCTGTTGCCTTTGTGGTGGGAGAAGCCCTACTCCCTACATGTCCCATCTCAGGTATTTCTGTGGTTCCTAGCTGATCAATGATCTCTGTGTCCCTGCTGCCGCACGGGTCTCTCTGTCCTACCTCATCTGAGACAGCTGACCGAAGGGCCTCGCTGGCATGCCATCCCTCATTCATCGGCGTGCCACCCCCAGGCTTCTCTCTAGCAAGCCTAGTTTTATCCCCTTACCCCTTCAAATCTAGTTTAAAGCCCTCTCAATGAGCCCTGCTAACTCCTGTGCTAGGATCCTTTTCCCCCTTTGGGACAGGTGTGCCCCGTCTGCCGCCAGCAGGCCTGGTGCCATGTAAACCAACCCATGGTCGAAGAACCCAAAGTCCTGCCGGTGACACCAGGCTCGGAGCCAGTTGTTGATCTGCTGGCTCCTCCAGTTTCTTCCCTCATCCTTCCCCAGAACTGGAGGGATAGAGGAGAACACTACCTGTGCTCCTGATCCCTTAACCAGTCGCCCCAAGGCCCTGAAGTCCTTCTTGATTGCCCCGGGACTTCTTTTTGCCACCTCCTCACTGCCTACCTGGAAGATCAACAGGGGATAGTAGTCCGAGGGTCTTACTAGGGTGGGAAGCTTCCTCCTCACATCCTTGACCCGGGCCCCTGGGAGACAGCAGACTTCCCTAAGCAGTGGGTCTGGTCTGCATATGGGCCCTTCTGTTCCTTTCAGAAGGGAGTCTCCTATGACAATGACCCGTCTCTTGTTTTCCTTTGTGGGGGCAGTTTGATGCAGGCCCTTGGCTGACTAGTCCTCGGCAGCACCTCCAGGCTGGCTGAACCATCAGCCTGGTCGTTTTTAGTTCCAGTGGCAGGGCCTCGTACCTATTGTGCAAGGGCACATGCAGAGGTGGGCTAGGCGCTGAGGAAACACGCCTGCCTCGCCGGGGAGGCACTAGTTGCCACTGTCCCCTGTCCCCTACGTCCCTGCGTTCAGCCGTGCAGGGAGAGGGTTGGAATCGGGAGTCCCCCGTGACAGGCACCTTGGCTGCCTGTTGCGCCTGTCGCAGGGAGGGCAGGGTGCGAGTCCAGTCGTCGATCTCCCTCTCGCACTCCCTGATGCTCCTCAACCTGCTCACCTCCTGCCGGAGCTCTGTCACCAGGCAGATGTCCTTGATCTTGTAGCAACAACTAATACCATCAGTATATTATCAACATTCTTCACATACAAATCCCATGCTAAATCAAAAACACAGTAGCTACTAGGGAGAAAATTAGCTCCATCCTGGCTGAAACCAGGACACAATGACATTCACAATCTCTGAACAGGGTCTACTCCACAAACAGAGCAAGATGTTCTTTCTGACAGTTGTAAACACACCTACATTGACGTATCACACATCCACAATACTGGTCAGTGAATGAACAATTCTTATCTGCACACAAGAGTCATAAACACCATGTCTATCTGTCCATGCCAACACATACCTGTTCCAAACTTTACCTCAGGACAGAGTCCCAGGCTTGTGGTACCCTGAACACTTAACATGTCCACCATCAGCATATCTGAAGTCCAGGTTTGTTCACACATTTACGTGATCCATCCAAAATGATGTGTAAATGTAAGAAAATATAAGAAAATATGCTATTTAGATGTGTATATTTTCTAACTAGAAGATTCCAATTTACAGTGTCTGGAATTTCAGTGTTGTGAAAAAGAAGTAATTTGCAGATTAAGGTTAAAGTGGTTGATATTGGGGTTTTTAATGAGGAAATGACTGATATTCATCCTCACCTAGCATACTTTGCACTATATTAGCGTATGAAAACCTTCTGAATGGTTGCTTTCCACTTCCTTGCTACTGCCTTGTTACACAAGTTATTGTCTGAGAAACTGTAGAAAGGTGCCCAGATATTATCTACTGTGCCAGCCCTGAACTCATCTTCATCAGAGGTTAAGATGATGATACAAGATGCTATAAGCAATGGAGAGGTGTGGACACACATTTCCACCTGTCAACTCTTCTCTGCTACAAGGACCTATGAGACACCTGGAAACAGCATTCCTAAATTGCTGCAGCTAAATCCAACAGAGCTCACCTGCTGGACCTTACACATCAGCAGCTTTAAATCATGGAATCATAGAACCATAGAATCATTTAGGTTGGAAGAGACCTTTACGATCATCAAGTCCAACCATTAACCTATCAATCACTGCCAAGTCCACCACTAAACTATGTCCCTAAGCTCCACATCTACACGTCTTTTAAATGCTTCCAGGGATGGTGACTCAACCACTTCCCCGGGCAGCCTGTGCCAGGGCCTGACAGCCCTTTCAGTGAAGAAATGTTTCCTAATATCCAATCTAAACCTCCCCTGGCACAACTTGAGGCCATTTCCTCTTGTCCTATCAATTGTTACTTGGGAGAAGAGACTGACACCCACCTCGCTACAACTTCCTTTCAGGGAGTTGTAGAGAGCGATAAGGTGTCCCCTCAGCCTCCTTTTCTCCAGGCTAAACATCCCCAGTTCCCTCAGCCGCTCCTCACAGCACTTGTGCTCCAGACCCTTCCCCAGCTCCGTTGCCCGTCTCTGGACACGCTCCAGCCCCTCAGTGTCTGTCTTGGAGTGAGGGGCCCAGAACTGAACCCAGCACTCGAGGTGCGGCCTCACCAGGGCCAAGTACAGGGGGACAATCACTTCCCTAGTCCTGTTGGCCACACTATTTCTGATACAGGCCAGGATGCCATTGGCCTTCTTGGCCACCTGGGCACACTGCTGGCTCACACTCAGCTGGCTGTCGACCAACACCCCCAGGTCTTTTTCCACCGGGCACTTTCCAGCCACTCCCCCCCAAGCCTGTAGTGTTGCCTGGGGTTGGTGTGACCCAAGGGCAGGACCCGGCACTTGGCCTTGTTGAACCTTATACAATTGGCCTCGGCCCATTGATCCAGCCTGTCCAGACCCCTCTGTAGCGCCTTCCTATCGTCAAGCAGATCAACACTTTCACCCAGCTTGTTGTCATCTGCAAACTTACTGAGCGTGCACTCGATCCCCTCGTCCAGATCATTGATAAAGATGTTAAACAGAACTGGCCCGAATACTGAGCCCTGGGGAACACCACTTGTGACCAGCCGCCAACTGTTCATCAAACTGATATTTTAAATACTCTACATAAAGAAATATTTTTCACACACTTAACTTCATGACTGAGCAATACCTATAGTATTATAATCTTGCTCTTTTCTATACATGATCAACACGCTGTCTCTGTACATCTCAACCTGACAATTGTGACATAAGGACTAGTTACAACTACTAAAAGCGTTGTGTTTTTTTTCTGTATCTTTAGTTCATAATTCTCTCAAATTTTCCAGCCCTTGCTTTTTTTTAAAAGACCTGGTGTTTTACATCATTTTATCCATTCAGACTCATAACAGTTCAAAACTAAACACAATTTTCCTCACTGTGAAGCAAATTTCATGACCTATGATACACAAAAATGATTCAAGAGTATTAAACTCGAAAGTATCAAGGAAGTAGCAAATACTTCACAATCCTTGAAAATTTTCTACACTCAGAATCAAAAGGATTTGAAGAGAATAGTGTTTAAACATGATAATCTGAATTTACACAAAGGGACAATGTCAAATTTAACTACTTGTTAATCCAAATGCAAGGATAAACATGGTTGCTGTCTATGCACTGCTAGTTCAACATTTAATCACACTGAGCTCAGCTAAAAATACAAAGGCTCCTCATAAAAGAAGGTATTTAACTTTGCTTTAGGGACACTAAGCTGTCCTGAGCATTTCCCGGGGGCTTTGCACTGGGACTCAGATGTTTAGGGGCTGCCCTTGTCACAACGCTCCAGAGCAAGTACCATGATCTTCTCAAGCCTGTCCTCCTCCAAGAGCATTTTGTGCTTCTTGTCTGTGCCCAGGCTCCCAAGTCAACCCAATCCCACTGCTGCAGCCCTGACACAGATGTGCCCTTGCAGTTCCCTGTGCCCCTTTCTGGCACAGGCCATCAGGTACCTGACCAGTAGCTGGGTTGCACTCCTCCAGCTCTGTAGCGGCAGTGACACCTCCCCAGCAGCTGTCATCCCCCTGTTGTCTGCACAACCTGCAGAGGGGCAGAGACAGGGCCACAGCACCCCTGGCCCAGGGGTTCCCTTGGGCACATCAAGGTCCTCACAGTGGCCAACCTCTCTCTCCCGGCCCTGCGGGAAATATAGTCCTTCTCATGCTGGAGCAGACACATCCTTATGGGACTGTGGCCCATGGATACAACCATACAAGGGCAAGGGTCAGAGTTCATTGCAGATGTTAAACTCTCGTCCAAAGGGTCAAGGGGTGGAGACTGTAACAGATATACCTTTATATTGTTGTAGCCCATGATTTGCGTTACATGTTATAGGAAGTATTATAGCAGGAACCACACAAGCCAATGGAGGACTCGTGACACAAGAAGACATGCAAGTGCAACAGTAAGCCAACCAGAGCTGGATTTGGTGCTATTGTGATCACTGTAATACATGGAACCCAAGTCATGGACTATATGAGCTCAATTGATAGGAAGCCTACAGAGGGTGGAAACAAGGACAGGTAGCCTGGGAGGAATACAGAGAATCGTCCGAGCAGCCAGGGAGCAGGTTAGGATAGCCCAAACCCCTGACAGAATTAAATCTGGCCAAGGATGTCAAGGGCAACAAGAAAAGCTTTTATAGGTATATCGGTGATAAAAGGAAGACTAGGGAAAATGTGGGCCCTCTCTGGAAGGAAACAGGAGACCTGGCTACCTGGGATATGGAGAAGGCTGAAGTACTCAATGACTTTTTTGCCTTAGTCTTCACTGGCAAGTGCTCTAGCCAAGCCGTCCAAGTCGCAGAAGGCAAAGGCAGGGACTGGGACAATAAAGAACCGCCCACTATAGGAGAAGATCAGGTTCAAGACCATCCAAGGAATCTGAAGGTGCACAAGTCCATGGGACCTGATGAGATGCATCCACAAGTCCTGAGGGGACTGGCGGATGAAGTTTCTAAGCCATTCTCCATCATATCTGAGAAGTCATGGCAGTCTGGTGGAGTTCCCACTGACTGGAAAGGGGGAAACGTAACACCCATTTTTAAAAAGGGCAAAAAGGAAGACCCAGGGAACTACAGGCCAGTCAGTCTCACCTCTGCGCCCAGCAAGTTCATGGGAGGGCTGGAGCACCTCTCCTATGAAGACAGGCTGAGAGAGTTGGCATTGTTCAGCCCGGAGAAGAGAAGGCTCCATGGAGACCTTATAGCAGCCTTTGAGTACCTAAAGAAGGCCTACAAGAAAGCGGGAGAGGGACTTTTACAAGGGGTAATGTGTTCAAACTGAAAGAGGGTAGATTTAGATTAGATATTAGGAAGAAATTTTTCACTATGAGGGTGGTGAGGCACTGGAACAGGTTGCCCAGAGAAGTTGTAGATGCCGTCTCCCTGGAAGCGTTCAAGGCCAGGTTAGATGGGGCTTTGAGCAACTTGGTCTAGTAGAAGAGTCCCTGCCCATGGCAGGGGGGTTGGAACTGGATGATCTTTAAGGTCCCTTCCAACCCAAACCATTCTATAATTCTATGATTCTATGATATTTTATGGGCATTTTATGGACATTTAACAGGCGTGGCCCATAGACCACCCTGTCATAGAAAATGTCATTTGTGTATATATGAAATGGGGAGGGGTGTAGTGGTTAATAAGGATGTATTGGATAGTGTGAGACCAGTGCATGACTTAAATGGTATGGAATAAGGGGTGGTGATGGTACTGCTTTTGACTGGGATGGTGATAATGGAAGCTCTGATGAGGTCTTCATTCCAATATTCTTTTTGCATTCACCAGCACTTCATCTAGACAAAGCAATGAAGAAACACCTCATTGTACTAACAAATGCCATTTTGCCAAGCTAGCAATGTGATTCTAGCATGAAGGAAGAAGAGGCAGTCCCTAGCTGTACCAAGAAATTTTACTTGACGCAGTAGACATTGAATAAGCTTGATGCTTCATGCTGTAATTATGACTACAGCCTCCTGTGAACCCCAGAAAGTATTATCCTGCTACATCTGTGCCTATGAATCCATGTTCACTGTCTGAAAGAGATACTAGTGTGCTTTTGATACAGGTAGGAAGCTGTCTTGTCTGAATAATCTAGCCAAAATTAACTCTGAATAATGATTCTGTTTAAAAAATGGAACTACTTTAAGAGAAAATAACTCTCTGAGCTAAATGAGAGAAATTGAACAAAAGGGTTCTGGATCAGAATACCATTACCAAAAAGGCAGAGAACAAGGTATTTTACATATGATTTGTAGTCCCTGATGGGCTCCAGCAGCTTTGCTGTAAGCCCTGCTTGTGTGTCCCCACTGCTCGTAGCACCCCACGAGCAGGATTTGCTCAGCTGTGAGCAGGCCAAGCTGTGCTGCTGTGCCTTGGCATCTAAACCCAGTGAGCATCCAAGGCCATGGCTTGGCAGCCGTGGGATGGATGAATGGAGTGCCAAGTGCAGTGGCTGCGTCTGAAGCTGCCTGCCCATGGAAATAGAGGGGAGTCCTCGCTCCCATGGAGTGGAGCCTGCCCTGGCACCAGAGCAGCAGCACACAGGCTCCAAGCTCTCTGTGGCACAGCCTTTTCCCAGTTGATCCCAAGTGGGACCCGTATCCATTGGTTAGTAGTAATAATAACAGTCATTTTCAAAGCAAATACAATTTTTCAGAGGTTCATGTCACATGTTTACTGTAGGCAGAAGGTAGGAAGGACATCCCCTGGAAATGCATAAAATATCACAGAATCACAGAATCACAGAATGGTAGGGGTTGGAAGGTACCTCTGGAGATCATCTAGTCCAACCCCCTGCTAGAGCAGGGTCACCCAGCGCAGGCTGCACAGGACCGCGTCCAGGCAGGTTTGAATATCTCCAGAAGGAGACTCAACAACCTCTCTGGGCAGCCTGTTCCAGTGCTCTGGCACCTCACAGCGAAGAAGTTTTTTCTCATATTTAGACGGAACTTCCCGTGTTCCAGTTTGTGCTCGTTGTCCCTTGTCCTGTTGCTGGGCACCACTGAGAAGAGTCTGGCCCCGTTCTCTTGACACCCGCCCTTGAGATATTTATAAGTGTTGATGAGGTCCCCTCTCAGTCTTCTCTTCCTCAGGCTGAACAGCCCCAGCTCCCTCAGCCTTTCCCCACAGGAGAGATGCTCCAGTCCCCTCATCATCTTTGTACCTCCCCTGGACTCTCTCCAGTAGTTGCTCATCTTTCTTAAACTCAGGAGCCCAGAACTGGACGCAGGACTCCAGATGGGGCCTCACTAAGGCATAGTAGAGGAGGAGGACAGCTTCCCTTGACCTGCTGGCCACACTTTTCTTAATACACCCCAGGATGCCGTAGGCCTTCCTGGCCCAAGGGCACGTTGCTGGCTCATGGTGAATTTGTCATCCACCAGGACTCCCAGGTCCTTCTCTGCAGAGCTGCTTCCCAGGAGGTCACCCCCAACCTGTACCAGTGCATGGGGTTGTTCCTCCCCAGGTGCAGGACCCTGCACTTACCCATGTTGAACCTCATGAGCTTCCTCTCCGCCCAACTCTTCGGCCTGTCCAGGTCTTGCTCAATGGCAGCACAGCCTCTGGGGTATCAGCCACTCCTCCCAGTTTCATATCATCAGCAAACTTGCTGAGGGTACACTCTGTCCCTTCATCCAGGTCATTGCTGAATAAATTGAACAAGACTAGGCCCAGTACTGACCCCTGGGGGACACCACTCACTACAGGTCTCCAACTAGACCCTGCGCCACTGATGACCACCCTCTGGGCTCTGCCATTCAGCCAGTTCTCAATCCACCTCACCGTCTGCTCGTCTAGCCCACACTTCCTGAGCTTACCTATGAGGATGTTGTGGGAGACAGTGTCAAACGCCTTGCTGAAGTCCAGGTAGACAACATCCACCACTCTCCCTTCATCCACCCAGCCAGTCATGCCATCATAGAAGGCTATCAGTAATTTTGAGTTGGGAGCACACAGGGACACAAGATAAAGTTACTTCTTTCCCTGCCACACATGAAGAGTGCAATGACTTCTTAAAAGGGACCAAGCTGAAAGAGGGGCCCAGCAGGATCTGACTTGTTATGAAAATGCCTGTTCTATACTGGGCTCAAGAATCCAACAGCAAACACTCTCTACGGACTCCAGCCCAGACAGTTATTTTTATGGATGCTAGTGTCATTGCTCCTTGGATTTGGGTTTCAGCAGAAACAAGCTAGTGTTTCACTGACATCTTAAGATATGAAGGAGAGCTTTGAGCTCTCTGAGGAGTGAGTGAAACATTTGGCTCTACCAGCTGCGCAGGGAATATGATCTGAGCCAAATATAAGAACTGAGGGATTTAGACATTTGTTTCAGACATTTTAAGTTCATTTTAAGAAATTATTCTCCCTGCACACATGCACACACATGTACTCACTTACACCTGCATGTACCCACACACCACTTATGGTGCACTAACATTTTCTTTTGGCTTGGTCTTACTGTTGCTGTACAGAGCCTGAAGTCTTCCTGGGAAAAAAAATCTCTATGTGATGTATCGAGTGGCTATTTTTTTCACAACTTTTCTAAACATGACCATCATGATCACCCTCTTCTGCCATGTTTCATCACATCCCCACTTCTCTTTGCTAAGAAAATAAGTTCTTTGTTACAGGAGACTGAAAATTTCTCTCAGCTGATCAGATAAAAGAGTACCTGGGAGAGAGATTTCTCCACCACTTATTTTGCCCCAGATGTGGATTTCATTCTGTTGCAGCAGGATTGAGGTGGTAGATATGCTCTCCACACACACACTTGGTCCTCTCTTGAATACTGCTGGGGGAGGTCTCATACGTGGCATCAGTTTTAGGGAAGCAGCAGCATCATATTGTAGGCAAAGCACAGGTACTACTGATAAACAGCTGCAGCAATTTCTTTGTCCTTTCAGTCTTACAAGGCCTTACAAGCCTTAACTTAGCAAAATTATGTGGGAAATTTTCCTGCATTCTACAATGCAAGGTATCACTTATCAGCATGGTCCATGCTCAGAAGTGCTTTGCTATCCCTCCATTACAGCATTACCAATCAGTCTTCAGATCTTTTAGGAAAAGGATAATGTGAATGCAGTTGTAGTTTTGGTTACCCATCCCTACAGGAGCATCAGGCGAGGAAGAACAACCCCTTCTCATTGTCCATAGCAGGAACATTATGGATGGTCTGAACAGCTGTGCTTGCCAAGTTCTCAGTATGTGTCCACAAAGATGCTGTTTTCTGATCAGGGGAAGCTGGTACTCTCTTCCCTCAAGAGATACTAAACTCTTCAATGTCATCACAGCCAGCGCTGTGGAGAACACTGCATATCTCCTTTTACCCTGAGTTATGTGTTCATAATCAAACACCAAGACACATATTGCTTCTAGGATGTCAGACAAGTCTATCTATGCACGAAATCAAGGATACCTCCTTCACAGGCCAACAAAGAATGGTTAGTCTGTATTGTAGCAGAAGGATGTACAAACTGTTATTTACCCAGAAGTGACCAGTGACAGCGAGACAGATCTCCCCCCAACATGGGACAAAAAAAAGAACCAGTTTTCTTCCCATCCCAAGTCTTTTCTTCACACATAAGGTATGGACAGCAGAATAGCAAACATCCCCAGGCTAGTATCTCTGCACTGTTCTCATGCCAGCTCCATTCCAGACCTGATCCCTGGGACAGAACACAGTTTTGTATCATCTTCTTGTCCACACAGTAGTAACCCAGCAGAAGGAAAGAATATCAAAAAGCTACATAATTCTTCAGAGGAAATAGCAGAGATATAAAAAAGTGTTACAAAATATATATGACAGTCAGAGACAACCAATGGTATGCAGGTCGTCTGACTGGAAGGCGGGCAGCCCTGTCTGTGACTGCCTTGGGAGTGCATGGACTGGCAGGGCTAAAGGCATCAGGTATAAAAATTTACCATAATGCTGACTTGCCCCTGCAGAAAGGTAAGCAGGGGCCGTTCAGACAGGAGACTTCAGTACACTTGTGTGTGTATCCAACAGATCCTGAGCAGTCAGTCCTGCTGCTAACCCATTATTTCTTGCTTCCCTAATGCTGTGCAGAGCCCACCCTAGAACTGCTTATCCACCAGCCCAAGTGCTTCCTAAAGTACTTCCTCTCCATCAGCATGCTTGTTAGGAACCGCTGCCTTGAACTATACAGCTGGTTCAAGCCAAAATAATCACCACCACATGGTTTGTAGGGATAGGACAAGGGGGAATGGTTTTAAACTAAAAGAGGGGAGATTTAGACTAGATATAAGGAACAAATTTTATACGATGAGGGTGGTGAAACACTGGCACAGGTTGCCCAGAGAGGTGGTAGATGCCCTATCCCTGGAAACATTCAGGTCAGGCTGGACAGGGCTCTGAGCAACCTGATCTAGTTGAGGATGTCCCTGCTTATTGCAGGGGGGGTGGACTAGATGGCCTTGAAAGGTCCCTTCCAACCCAAACTATTCTATGATTCTATAATGCCGATGATTGTCTGGTGCTTTCTCACTTTTTATATTGAGACGGCACTGCACAACACTGTGGCTACACTGGGTAGCATTGGGCTAAAATGACTCCTCTTTATAGCAATTCTGAGAAATTGTTGGTGAAGTACAGGACTGGGCTAAGTCCTGTGGAAAACTGGCTTTTTGTTTCCTCAATTATAACCTGCGAAGTGGCAGACTTTTCTCAGTGGTGCCCAGTGACAAGATAAGAGGCAATGGGCAAAAACTGAAATACAGTGAATTCCTTTAAACATAAGAAAAGACTTTTTGCTGTGAGGGTGGTCAGGCATTGGAGCTGGGTGCCCAGAGAGGTTGTTTAGTCTTCATCCTTGGAAATATTCAAACCCAACTGGGCAAGGTCTTGAGCAACCCGCTTTAGTTCACCTTACTTGAGCAAGGTCATTGGACTATATGATTTCCAGAGGTGCCTTCCAATCTCAAGTATTCTGAGATTCTACATGGAATGTAAAAATGGACCATAAAACTGGACAAAATTAATACATAAAGAACCAAAGATCAGGAACTGGTGTGAAAGTTAAAAGCTCAGAAGGAATATTAATACAAGCAACTCTGATAGCCCCTTTCCTCCTCAAAGCAATAAAGGACATCATAGGCAAAAAATGGCCAAGTTCTCGCTCCTGTGTCATTAGAATAGAATAGAAGGTACATGTTGTCAATCTTGTATGTTATTCTAGCCAGAACACATTGATGTCTGTTAGTGTAATTGCCCTTTGAAAATTAACAGTGATTACCCTGAGGTTTTCTAATAAGCCTTCTGACTCTTAGGTCCAGACTCATTAGGAAAATCAAGGTAGATTTTCTGTAAATTTGACTGTGGATAAGAATTAGAATAGAGTAGAATAGAATAGAATAGGATAGAACAGAACAGAACAGAACATTTTTAGAATTATGTTACAATAATTGTCCAAAGGGGACTATTGTACTTAACTTGTGCAAAGAAATGGAGTTCATTCATCACAGCCTCATGCTGGCATCTAGGAATTTCTGTTATTCAGAAGACAAAATGATTGAGAATTTAATGAAGTTTATGCTTGTTTCTGTAACTCAAAATAACTCTTGAATAGAAAAGAGCTCTTCTTGACTACCTATGTATCTTTTATAAGCCAAATGCTCTTTAGATATCTTCTCCATCTGCACTGATACCTAAGGGAACGGTTTCTAAATGTGTCTGAATTTGGCTTAATAACTCAGACTCTATTCAACAAGAAGACATAAGACTCAAAAGTAGGACAATTTGCCTTCCTGAATCCTATCTATTTTGAAGGGTTCTTCTCCCTTCTTCTTTGACTGATTTGCTTTCCAGTAAGCTTCCTGCCTGTCAACACTGACTGGTTAATTAGTGTGTTTAAAATAGATGAGAAATGCTAAGATTCGTGTCTTATAAGCCAGTCAGACTGTGGAGCTTTCCAAACATGCTTGTCATTCACTACTGATCTAAGACACTGCCAAAATATCTTTAGTAGTGGTTATTGCACTTCTTCCAGTCCAGCTAGGGCCAGCTGAAAGGTTAGCTTTAACATAAGAAAACAAGCCTAGAGGAAGAGTGGCATAGGAACACTGAACAAGCAGTGAGTCTCATTCTCTGCTATTATAAGCCTCAATGTTACAAATAGAGGAAAATAGCAACTGCCTAAATTCTATTAAATGCAACAATCCTGATTGCCTTCTCTGTAGCACTAGTTAAACTTCTTATTACCTAAATAAGTGGCAGCTGAAACTGTTCTTAGATGTTCAGTGTTAGGTGTTATGTTCACTCAGAAGCAGCCTCCACCTGGCGAGACAGGTGCCTTTTTGCTCCCTAAATCTTTTGGGATCTAGGTTAGACAGACTGTTATCTAAAAATCTCTTTCCGTTTCCAGGATATATAATGAAATGCATGGTGCAAGAATGCCTAGTCATTACAGCACGTGCTGAGATAGTGAAAAGGGAATGGTGGAACAGGGAAGAAAGAGAAAGTACTATTCATTCTTTATATTGGATAAGATAGCAGGAAGTACAATAATTTCAAGTATAAAAGCAGAGTAGAGTGTAACTTCACACATAGTCGCTTGTGAACAGAAAGAGACTGCTCAGTAATGAGCCTGCACAGAAAAGTGGTTACAGATATGTTAGGAAAGTATATTAGGATGAAAGATTCCTCAGGCAAGACTCGTTAGCCCAGGAAGTAAACTTCTGCTTCTAGACATTATCTAAACAGGTTTGGTATACATTCTAAGAGCAGCAGGACAGAATGTGAAAACTTTTGTTCACAGAGAAAAAAACGTTTGATTGAAAATTCTGAAAGAGTCAATACTGACACAGATCAATGTTAACACAGCATGAGGGAAATAAGATTGGAATTGTTAAGTACTTCCAGTTCAAATCATAAGAACCCAGACTGGCGAGTTACTGGCCATCCATGTAGCTGAAAGCATTCAGCCCAGCTCACACTGCAAAATGAATTTTTAGAATAAAGCCAGAAGAGCAAAAGCTATAGTTGAAAAAAGACAGATAAAGCCAGAAAGTATAGGATGGAATCAGAAGTACTGAAGACATGAGGGAAGCCACTTAAGATCATCAAAGGAGATCTGAATCTTTGAAGTAAGAATTACAGGACATTATGCGCAGAGATTTCTTCAAAGTACGGAAGAATGGCTCTAGACCAGTTATTGAAGCAAGTTCATGTGCCATAAATCTATGCCTTTGAGTGTCATATAAAGTTAGCTAGTCTACTGGTAAAGAGGGGCTCCTAAAACATCTGACCTATCCTCCAGCAGAGTGACCTAAAATCCCATGAAAGCCAAGTAAATGTCAGGATGCTTGTTAGCAACAGATTCGGGAGCCCAAGTCCTTTGCATAAAGAGAAAGGCAAATCTGAAAGTAGGATACTCTCAAAAAACCTTGTGTAATAGGCATTGCAATAAAGAAAGGTTAAAAATCCCATTAACCATGGCTCTAGCCGTACTAAACTTGGAGCACTCCTTTCGGAAGAAAAGAGTATTCAGTTACATTAAAAAATGATCCAAGGGCTGGAGCACTTCTCCTATGAAGACAGGCTGAGAGACTTGGGCTTGTTCAGCCTGGAGAAGAGAAGGCTCCGGGGAGACCTTATTGCGGCCTTTCAGTCCCTAAAGGGGGCCTATAAGAAGATGAAGAAAAACTCTTTAGCAGGGCCTGCTGTGATAGGACAAGGGGTGACAGTTTTAAACTAAAGGAGGGGGAGATATAGACTAGACATAAGGAAGAAATTCATTACAATGAGGGTGGTGACGCACTGGCACAGGTTGCCCAGAGAGGTGGGAGATGCCCCATCCCTGGAAATATTCCAGGTCAGGCTGGACGGGGCTCTGGGCAACCTGACCTAGTTGAGGATGTCCCTGCTTATTGCAGGGGGCGTAGACTAGATGCCTTTAAAGGTCCCTTCCAACCCAAACTATTCTGTGATTCTATGATTCTACAGATAAGGAACTATATTATTCTTCCCAAACAGTCAATCCAATAAGCTGCACTGTAGCTAAGAAGACAGCAAATGGGTATGAGGTTGGTCTCTTTGTTCATTCACCAGCAAGTTTCTGCTATTTGATAAGCCACATGGTCAAAAAAGATGCAACATCAGGGAGATCCACAGATCTCGTTGGCAATTTATGGGGAAGGCAGTCCTAGTCTCATGTGGATCAAGTCATTACATATGTTCAAACATTATGTAATGACTTAAAATTCACAATGGATCTGATACTGCAATATGTGCCCAAGACCCGTAACTTTTAAAACAGTGTTATATAATAAAAATACATAAATATTATAAAAAACTGAATGTATCCATTTCAATGGAAAATTTTAAGGTTTGATGAAGGAGGAGGTTGAAATAAACAATAATGTTACCTATGGTATTAAAAATGCTCAGAGCTAGGTCATTCAGCTTTCATGGATGAGTAGGTTAACACCTTCTTGAGCTGATTGGTGCACCTCATTTCAAAAAAAACCCAATCTTTCCGTGATCTGCAACTTGCAAATGCTGATGTCAGCCATGCTATCAGAATTAGAAGAGCATGCTTGAAAAGATCAATATGGCCTGTAAACCATCAGTGTATATGGTATCATGTAGGAAGCATAGCCTCATTCTGCTGTTCCCTGGGTAAAAGGAGAGCTCCAGGAATGTTGGCAGATGATAAGCAGAAGTGCCAGAACACTAATCCTTTAGAGCAAATCTTCTCATTGCTGCACTTCGACTAACGTGTTGCTGTGAACGGGACCTGGAGATGGTAAGGACACACTTTCTTTGTTAGATTTGATAAATATTGGATCAGATTAAATTAATTACAGGGAATACCTTCTATATCCCCCATGGAACTTGACACGGAGCTTAATATGCTGTGTTACCTTCTTAAGATATCCTCTAAGAATCTGTTTGAATGTTCCTGATAAAGACTTCATGTGCTAGGGGAGAGGGAGATGTAATTTTGAACTGATTCCTTGAGATAAGCCAGTAATTACCATTACTAATATGAGTTGTGGCGTAATTCTCTAGGAAGAAAGGCAGTTGGGAACAATAATTTATGTGCATATGTAAAAGGCAATGTCTGGGACTAAATGTAAGTCTCCCGAGAATATTATTGACTAGCTTGTGCTACAGTTCATACAAGGCAGCAGCAGAGATGTCCATCCTCTTTCCTAATCCTGCTCTTGCCTTCAAGAACTAATATCTGCAACACATAGTGCATTTGTAATTTAGCCTTACTACATAGAAAGGGAAGCAAACATTCCATGTCTCCACATAGGGAATTTGGAAAATGGACTTTCATACACATGAAGTTGTCTCTTTCCAGCAATAACTCTCTGGTCCACGCATAGAATAAAGCAATTTAGTCCCTTGGAAAGGTCCTGAAACAGCCAGCTGAGAGTAAAGAGGTGGGTAAATGTGCAACCTGTCATTGTAAATGGGCAGTACTGAATGTGCAGCCAAGGTGAACAATGCACACGCCTCCTATTTCCACCACAAATATTAAGTAACTCTTAGGTGACATTCAGAATGTCATTTCCTTCACACATTTAAGCAGCTGAGTGACTCCAGTTACAGAACAGGTGAGTGAAGTAAAAAGGCTTGGAAGCTCTGAGTAAAGTGCAGAAAGCAGAGGGACAACAGGTGGCAAAAAGAGTCAGAGAAGGACAGAGAGGTGGATGGAAGGGAAATTAGGGTTGCTAGCATGATATTAATATTAGGATGTAAATGACTCAGAAAAAGTGGCTAGGTGGCATGTTCCTTAGCTGACCCTCTGTCTGTCACAGAATTGGAGAGGTGTCATGAGGCAGGCAGATTATCATAACTCTGATGTGTGACTCTCAGACGCTATAAATGGAAAGTACAACTAAACTATGCTTTGCCTGAACTTCGTGTGAATATTTCCTACCCATCTTAAGCTGTAAAGACCGTTTCACTCAATCACTGCTTTACGAAGCATGCAGGGTAACCTTTTCCTTCGGCATCCACGTTGTCAACTCCCTGATGATCCCTCGGGGATTTCTCCAGCTAGCCTGTGTCCTCCCGGAGCAGGGTGACCTCTAGGGGTCTCTGGGCAGAGCTGGCATGCAATGAGCGTGTCGGTACTCTGCCCCGCACTCGGCCTTGCACATTTGCAAACCTCAGACTTCGCCTGTTAGTGCCCCAGTCTGAGGTCTTTATGAATGTTGAATCACATATTCCCAGCAGTATTGTCTTGTCTTCCGAAGGGCTACCCAGGTAAGTAGAAAAAGATACTTCAACAGACTTCTTCCTTTCTGTCTTTCATGAGAAAGACTGGATCTTTTTCAGCTAGTAGTAGTTTCTTATGGGGTTTGAATAGACTTGTAAGTCATGAAGAACTGAATTGATAAATTTGGTTTGTCAGAATTCACTGAGTAGAAGTTTCTTTCTGCAGAACAAGAATAGCTTCAGTTAATGTTATTCTGTAAAGGAAACAGTGCTTATTTACTTATGAGGCACATCACTGATGTCCAGATTATTGCAGCTCTAAGAGTCTTTGCAATCCATGCAGCTCCACTGGAGTATACCAGCTGCATCTATTTTAAACTTTCTCTCAGAGATGTTCCTTTATGGTAATTATGGACCAATGCTTTTTTCAAGGTCAAAGACCTTTGCATTACTCATCAGCTAGTAGGCAGTCTGACTACACAGGGTGTTCATACAAGCTGATTCTGATCTTCAAGGTATGGCATCAGACTATAAATACATGAGAAATAAAATATACTTTCATTTCTATGAATGAATGAGAGATATTTCCCCCATATAAATAAGAAACATTTCTGGATTTACAAGAACTAAACAATTATTTAAGACATAACATTTATTATTTGATTTTTTCTGGATATATGCAGCCTGATGGCATATGCGGTTGAGTTGTTGCTATTAAACACCATCACCACTGTAAATGTTCAGCATGTTAATCACTAATGTAGTTTAATATTCTACTTTTAAAAAAAAAAATAAGAAAACTTCTACTTTAATTATGGAGTACTCATCTTCTAGTCAAAGAAATACTCAGATCAAACATGTAAATTCTTTGTAAAATTTTGTTGCAAAATAATTCCATGGCTCTGTGTATGAATGCTATGAGGTCTGCTTATTGGAGTCTACCAAGAGAATTTTTCTGGTCACTAAACAAATGGAAAGCAGGTGGAAAACAAATAGTTTTGTAATAACACCAAGTAAAAATAGTTTAGTTTAGTTACTAAAAAAATAATTTTGGACTGATGTAGGCATATAGTTTTTCCCCAAATTATAATAACTGTATACAGATTTTTCTTTATGTCTTCAGAAATGCCAGCATAGAAAATGTTGACCGGGGAATTTTTTTCAACAAAAGAAAACTCAATGGCCAGTATTTTGCTTCATGGACATTTTCCTTTATCCAAGATGCTTACAGTGACCTTAAATGTCGTTTAAAAAAACAAAGATATGATCTTTCTTATGTGATGCCATTTGCTCAAGTTGTCTTTTACTAGTAAACCAAATGAAACCTCTAGTTATAATAATGTAATATCTATGGTTATAGTTGCTCATATAATCATAATTGTAACTACTTTACACATTTAAAGATAGCCTCAAGCCTATCAATTCTTACAATAAAAAGGCAGCAGATATACTCGTTACTTTTTCCCACTTCTAACTCCCATTCCTTTCTCTTTGGTGTCACACTTACCTGTAGCACTCTCCCAAGCTCAACATCTATCCGTTTTTCTTATTTTTCTTCCCTAAAGATAACATCAATTTGCTTCTTATTCCCAAATGTCCTCATCCCTTTTTCATGTCCTTTCCTTTCACATATAACCACACCTTTCCAGCCCATATCCCAGGTATTTGATCCATTGTCAAGTCTCTCCTTATCTCAGACTTCATATGTGAATATCCAATTCCACACAACCATTATGGTTATTTCTGTGTCGTCATTCCCCCCCCCCCGCCCCTTTTTATATTTCTGTCATGAGCTAGATGGAGCTGATTCTAGCTCTTTATGCTCATATATCCTAATCCATCAGGACCTATCATCTACCTAAGGATACCCATGGGAAAATTTTGATTGTGCACATGTTCTGCCAGACCCTTCTACCCCTGGAGACCCCTGCCATGGTGCAATCAGCATTAATTTCACGGGGAGTCTTTGAGCATGTCTTCATTAATGCTTAGTGTCAAACAGGAAAATGCTATTGAAGCAAATCTCCCTGTTGTCCCACACTTTGGTTTGCATGACAGGTGGGCTCTAGAGGCACGTCTAATGTGCTCCCACCTCAGACAGGCATTCAGCTCTTGGGACTTTCCCCCTGAAACCCATTTAGTCCAGGTGCCAGGTCCTCAGCACCTGCTGTTCTGCCCCACTGATCTTCTCGTATCGTGCCGCTCTACTCACTAAGGGAGAGACAGCCTGCGTTTCAAGTGTGTGTTAGTGACTGAGCTGCCTCTCACAGCAGCCCTCTCTCCCAGGGAGATGGTCCTGCTGACGTGTCCCAGAGAGAAAGAGGAAGTTGATGTGTGATTGCTCTCGCTCCAGCTCCAGGCTTCCTCTGCAAGAGGAAACCTCAGAACAGGAGAGACAGATGAGGGAGATGAGGGGCCAGACGACCTCTTCCAGCTGTAGCCCTGCTCTGCTTTTGTGTTTCACAGTGAAGGTCTAGGTGGGCTTTGCTTGGGTTCGCAGTGCCATTTTCACCTCCACTTCATGGGGAAGAATATTGTGATTACTTGTGTGTTTTGAGGTAGCATAAAAGTAGACTATGGGAATGACTCATCTGCACTTCAGGCTGCAAAAGGCTTTCTCTCTCGCCCTTGCTGACCTAAGAGTCTAGGAGGTCCTCATCTGTGGAGGTTGGATCTCATGGTTATCCTAAGATGAGTGAGGGTGATCCAGAGCCCTGGGCCTCTCCTGGTACCTTCACTGTGAAGGTCCAGCCAGATCACAGCTGTCAAAAGAGATGCTGCAGTCGCTCTCCTTCGGCTGCTCTACCAGGTGTGCAGTGGAGTTGGCAGGGCCATTGGTGCTGTGTGTTGTCCTTTTGATAGTCATATGCTTCCAAGCACCTACGTGGTGCCCTTTCTGGGCAGAGGCCCCAGTGCAAATGAGGCCCTGCGCACTGACCTGTGGCTGCTTCTGTCAGCTCAGGGTCTTTTCCTCAGCATTGATGATCCTAACATGTCCAGGCCTTCTTTGGCCCATTCCACCTGTCTTTGTTCTGTCCCAGCGGTGCACACATGAGGCTGGCTGACCCACCTGGTTGGATTTTAGCCTTTCTGGTGTGATTCAGTGATAACATGTGGGGTAGGAAGTTTCAGCAGCTTTAAAAGCGAGACCTAGTTGCTGGTCTGTAGCGGACAAGTCACCTAGGGAGGGTCCACCTTGATGGCTCCATGCTGCCACCCCCTGGCAATGGGTGCCTTGAGCAAGTGGGCCTGGTCGGCTGCTGAGTGGCTGAGCTCCCTGTGGCTGACAGGAGCCTGCTGGAGCCCCGAGGTGAGAAGAAAACTGATGGGAACACAGCAACAGCCCAAATGGCAAGGCAAAAGGCACAGCCACCATCCCAACAGATGTCTCTGGGCTCTACACCAGCACCCACCCTGGGGTGTCACCACAGCTGGCTGTGCTTCCTTCACATGTTGCCACCACCTAGGGCAGGTGTCGGTGTGGTGCAGTAGACTGCTGCCTCATGGCACCCACGGTCTCCCCAGGGCCTCTCCACCTGGGGGTGAGCAGGCAGGCAGTTCCCTTGCGATCCTTGCCAGCGCTTACCTCATGGGCTCAGCCTCCACAAAGCTGGTGGGGTTCTTACCTTCCTGCCCACTCCCTGATACATTGGCTTGGGCCTCCAGCCTGGAGCTGCCCTCTCTGGTGGCTCTTGCCTCATTTATACCTTTTCAGCCTGAGAGAATGAGGTAAGCTGTGAGAATCTTACTGGGATGAGAATATAGACTGTGTGGGCTCGTGACACAGTAGCTTGGCATCACAGTTGAAGACACAGAAGATCATCTACCTCCAGCCCAGGTTTCAAAGGGAAGAGGATAGCTAAGGCAAGCATGACCTGTCTAAGCAGGTTGTTAACAATCTGTCTCTCCAAAAGACTCTTCGCAAGTACTAAGAGAGCCAAGCACACGCCTCCTGGTAGTACAGCCTCTGCTCACTCTCACCTGATAGCTGTGTGGGAGGATGTGCTTCATACCTCGGAATGGATTAGATTTTTCCACTAGACACATGCAAAAATATTGTTGATGATGGCTCAGTGAAAAATTTTTAAGACCTGATTTAAGCATGCAACTAAAAGGGGCACACCAGACTTCTTCTGGCCTCTATTTATAGGCTGGAGATGTGCTGCTGAGGTAGAACCTCCATGTATACGTCCGACGATCTTAGGTCCACCTGCAGGGTTCAAATCTGTATGGCTAATTCCTGAGATGGGAAAGGATCTGCTAAGTCATTTTACACATTTCCAATTGTCGTGGTTTAACCCCGAATTGTAACCCAATACCACGCAGCCGCTCGCTCACTCCCCCCCTCCCCGCTGGGGTGGGGAGGAGAATCGGAGAGAAAGGAAAACTCACGGGTTGAGATAAAAACAGCTCACCAGGACAGCAAAGGAAAAATATGAAAATATATTAATAATGATAATAATGATAATATATACAAGGATAATAGAATATATAAAACAAACGATACACAATTTCTCACCGCCCGACGACCGATACAGCCCGTCCCGAGCAGCAGGCAGGGAGCAGGGGTATCCCCCCCCAGCTATCCCAGAACAGCAAGTTCCAGGGAAAGCAGGCGAGGGAACAAACAGCTAAACGAGTGAAAAACAAAAAGGTAAAAATAGGGAAACAAAAAGCAACCCGAAGGGAAGCTTAAGGATTAGGGCAAGTTAAAGGTCTCAAAAGCCTCAAAAGCCCAAAAGACCAAAAAAGATCTAGTCAAAACTAGTGGCCCACCGACCGACCCTCGCTTATATCAAGCATGACGTCTATGGTATGGAATACTCTCTTTGGTCAGTTTGGATCAACTATCCTGTCTCTACCCCTCCCAGGTTTTTGCATCTGCACGTTAGCAGAACCTGGAAAACAGCAAAATGTCCTTGGTGGTTCAGCAGCAACCAGCAACATCAGTGTGCTATCACTGTTCTTCTCACACCAAAGCCAAAACACAGGAGCTGCTGAAAACAAAACTAGCTCCATCCCGGCCTAAACCAGGACACCAATAAATAGAGTGTCTTCTTGCAGAAGTGCAATTTGCCCTTTTCCTCCTATACAAGGTTATCTTAGTCTCCCAAAAAACGAAAACTACATTTGACAGAGGGCCAGACCATTCTGTCCTGGACTCCTTTCTAATAGAGATGGTCCCTCATACTCCGCTGGTGCTGATACATGCTAAAGATTTCACAGTAACTTGTGTGTTGTCCATTGAGTGTGATTTTAAAGCGTCTCTAAAATCTAATCTACATGGAAATTCACGCATCCTGACTAGTGGGAACATGGAAGGAGATATTTCCTTGCTCTGGGCAGTTTGGAACATACCATATATGTGGATCTAAGTTCCCATTCTAAGTTTAATAATAAAAATCATCTCATTGATATAGAAAAGCCTCATTAATAAAACAGTTAAAATTTTTATACAAAATACTTTCTCGTAACAGCCTCTTTTGTGTGATATTCTCCTTACCTTCCCAATGTCACTTTCTGTCCTAAGGTTGACTCTTCAGTCTTTCTTAAGAATGGTGGTGTGGCAAGGAGGGAGTCTACTATGAGTTATCAGCATCCTCAAGTCTTTGCCAGGAGGAGCATGGCATAGCAGGGATTTCTTCCTCCTTGCTCTTGGGTTTGCTTGGGTTTATCCCTTTCACTGGTTCCCAACTGAAGTTTGAAAGGTGCAGAGTAGCTTCCTCTGCCTCAGTTATCATGAAAGGTCGTTCTTTATTATGCAGTGACCTCCAAGTCTTGTCAGACTTTTAGCTTATATGGTATTCACAAAGCTTAACCTAAAACAGGTTAGGTAATAGTTGTTTGACTACTACACATTTATTAAAACAACCTAAAACCACTTCAGGCCCAGGCAAGCCCTAAGACCATGCACTGTCAGGTCAATACAAACCCTCAAGCCTTTTGCTGTTCATGGAAAAAAATCATATTTACTGCTCTACCATAATGGAGATTTTAAGGAACTGAAGCATCTTAGTATAGGCAGAGAATGGTCAGGTATTCAGAAGAAGGAGTGAAAAGAAGATAAACTGATGGCAAAGTATCAGAAAACAGAGTCAGGCTGGTCTCTGTCATGGAGCGTGAGTTCAGAGAACAAAATGCAGTGAAAGAAATCTGAAGTCTACTAGGGAATCATAGGAAGCCTTCTAACATGTCATAGGAAGGAAGATATAGGCTGGCATCACTGCTAGGTATTAGATGGATTTATTAAGCTCTTTATGGCTGAAAACTGATCAGCTCTGGAGAATCTCACTTTCATCACTCTTTCAAATAACAACAACAGAGATGTCTGGGGTTCTGCTTTCTCATCCTCACTGCTAACAGCAAGACAACCTCAAAATTACTGGTGTGTTGGTGAGTTTGTGACTCATTTTGATAATTCTGTCTTAGCCATACAGACATAGAGCTGCTGGCTGGAAGTTTCCAGCAGAGTGACCAAAGGTCATTGGAAGCTCACTTTGCTCTTTGAAAGCAAAGCCAATGCTATGGCAGTGGTTTCTACACACACTGACTGAGGGACCACTGACAACCCTCAGCACTTCCCAGGAAACCTCAAGAGCTCCAATGACAGGCTGTCCTTTGAAAGCTTTGTAGATGAATAGAGCCAAAGTTTTTGGAGACCACCAACCTTAGGCTTGGGCATAGTCATGGTCTGCATGCCATGCCTGACCAAGCAGGTGACAGTCAGCTTCCCCTGCATTGCTCTCTGCTTAACAATGCAGCTCCAAGGCAACCACAGTCATAGCCAGAGCTCCAATTTTTTTGAATTTGCCTTTTAGGCAAGACGTAAACCAGGCATTAGGCATCCAGAGAGCAAGCTATGGAGAGTACAGACTGTAAACTCATGAGAGCAGCCCAGAAGCCTCTAATCCTTCCCAAACCATATGTTCATCTCTCTGCCTCTGACTGGCAGCCTTATTTTCCACCTCCAGGTGGACTTGCCCTCCTATCCCCAAATGGATTGCTGCTCTGCTGGCAGAAGATAAGCCTATAAGAAAAGAGAAACTAAGCATGCTGTTACCCTTAAGTGCTCTCTGAACCTCTGTCTTTCTATACAGCTCTGAACCTTTGTACCATGGGCAGGGTTTCTGTGCAGTTGATAAATTTTGTTAGATTTCTTCTGCATGACCATGTCCAAGTCTCTTTTGAATCCATGTAATCCTTAGTTTGCAGAGACAAGGAGTTCCACAGCTTAACTGTCTACTTTGTGAAGAACCCATGGGTCTTTGTGGTTTTGAACACCTTGCCTTCAGGTAGTTTCATTTGATTTACACACACGCTGTCACACACGTGTGCACGCACACACATACACACACACAGAGTTCTCCATCTCCTGCCCTCTGCACTCTCCTGTTTCTTTTAATGCCAGAGCTGGTTAGAACATTGATTCCTGTCAAGCCTCTCCACACTGTACTGGTTTTATAGTTCTGCTTTGTATGCCCACTCAGTTCTCTCCTTTCCTATCTTAAGTCTCTGGGTTTGTTTAATTGGTCCTCCTGTGGAAGTCCGTCCATGTGTCTGATCAACTTTATTGCCTTTAGAATCATAATTCCTTGCAAATTCCGTTTGTCTCTTTTTATTTTCTCTTTTGCTACCACTGCTGAGAAATGAGTGGATATTTTCACACCATTATGCAACACATGTGGAAGACCTTGCACCTGACAGGTAGTTGTCAGCTTTTTGTATGTGACACTGCATTATGTTCTCACACTTGTATAGTTTTTCCTTTTCTATGCTGTTTAATGGCACCGTTTGCTCAGGGTCATGAAAGCCTTCTGCGTTTCTTAGGCGTCAGTCATTGTCCTTACTGCCTGGAATAGTGATATTTCATTGGGAAACATTGTGTTCCTTCCTGTTCAGCATCTCTTCAGCTTGCTTTTTTCAATGGCTTGAACAACATAGGCCCCGGCACAAATAACTTTTCTCTTTCATTCTGCGTCTTTGAGGATTATTTATCTGAGTGAGAAGCTTCCAGTCCTGGTTGCGGCTGGGATAGGGTTAATTTTCACCAGGAGCTGGCCAGAGTCTATTCTATACCATGGGACCGTCATGCTCACTATACAGAGGGGGACGACTGGAGGGGGGGATCGCTGCTCGGGAGTGGGCTGGGTGTCAGGGCTCTGGGCGGGGAGCGACCTGTCCGGGAAGCACCACTAAGTACACGCTGTTGTTGTTATTGTTGGGGTTTCTTGTTTGTTTGTTTTCTTTCCCTTTGTTGTCCGGTTAAACTGTAGTTGTTGTTAACCCACGAGTTTTGCCTTTCTTTGTCCCGATTCTCTCCCCGGTGAGCAAGCGACCGGGTGGCTCATCCTCCAGCTGGGGCTAAACCATGACAGTCCTTTTTGGCGCCCAACGTGGGGCACGACAACAGCACTTTCGTATTAAGTGTGCTCTAACTGTAGTAGTTACTAAGTGACAAGCTCCTGCACGGGTCAAAAAAGTTTGCTGGCTGCACTATCTCTTCACTTTTGGCAACGTGTTAATGCGAACAATGTGAATGTGCTTTGTCCTGGCACTGACGGTCTCACTGTCCTGGGGGAGCTATCTGGTGGAGAGGATGAGGGAATACATCATCTCCCTCTCCCTACCCAGGATTGATGTGGACAGGTTTATTACGCAGGCTCCTGAGGTCCTTACTGACCCTTATGTGAGCTGCCTAGTACTACTTATTAATATTGTTGGCATATTATGGGGTTTGTGGAATCTGGTCTCGTCCTGGTGGAAGAGAAGACAACTTCTGGGTGAGGCAATATTGAAGCGTGACCTGAGGTGGCCGGTCCCAGGGTGGCAGGGTGTGTGGAAGGACTTGGGCAGGTTCCTAGGGCAGTTAACACCTCCCATAGCCTGGGACTTTACTCCTGAACAGGCGAGCAACCCTGGCAAACTGACACACCACCTGATGGAAGGGTGCCTTGCCTATCCCAATGAGAACCACCAGCTTCTAGCGTTGTACTGGGGCCTGGCTTGTGCCTATCGAGCCGCAGTTCAGCACTCTCAGAGGACTCTGGTCGAGGCAGGGACCCAAACTGCACCTGAGGACACCATGGTTGAGATAGGGACCCAAAAAACACCACCAACTACAGTAATTGCCCCAGTAGTTAAAAAGAAACAATGGACAAGGAAAACAACGGATCCGCATCCTCGATTAGTAAGGGAAGAGGAAGAAGAGGAAAGTTTGATCACGAAGCTGGTCCTTCGACAAAGACATCGGAGGAAGGAGTGAGAGAATTCCGGCAGGAAGCGGAAACTACCCAGTCCCTGACCTCAGCAGAACTTCGAGACATGTGGAAAGATTACAGCCGCCAGCCAGGTGAGCGGATTGCTGCCTGGCTGCTCCGATGCTGGGAAAGCGGGGCTGACAGTCAGCACTTGGAAGGCAAGGAAGCCCAACAGGTGGGATCCCTTGCTAGGAACCAGGGAATTGAGAGAGGAATTGAAAAAGAGGCAGCAATTTGCAGTCTCTGGAGACGGCTCCTCTCAAGTGTGAGGGCAAGGTATCCATTCAAGGAAGATCTTGTGAACTCCCCAGGAAAGTGGACCACTGCAGATGAAGGCATCCAGTACCTGAGAGAATTAGCAGTACTGGAAGTCATCTACAGGGATCTAGACAATGATGAGGTCTCCAAAGATCCAGAGGACGTCCTGTGCACACAGGCTAGGTGGAGGAAGGAGATTCAGAGTGCCCCAGCATCATATTCTAACAGCCTGGCAGCGATGTATTGCCCGGATATTGATAGACCAACTGTGGAGAGAGTGTCGTCTTGGCTCCAAAACTTGGAAGAATCATAGAATCATAGAATCATAGAATTGTTCTGGTTGGAAGAGACCTCCGAGATCATCGGGTCCAACCATTAACCTATCACTACCAAGTCCCCCACTAAATCATATCCCTTAGGGCCTCATCTAAACGCCTTTTGAATACCCCCAGAGATGGGGACTCCACCAACTCCCTGGGCAGCCTGTTCCAATGCCTGACAACCCTTTCAGTGAAGAAATTTTTACGAATGTCCAATCTAAACCTCCCCTGGCGCAACTTGAGGCCATTTCCTCTTGTTTTGTTGTCTGTTACTAGGGAGAAGAGACCGACCCCCATCTCTCTACAACCTCCTTTCAGGTAGTTGTAGAGAGCAATAAGGTCTCCCCTCAGCCTCCTTTTCTCCAGGCTAAACATCCCCAGTTCCCTCAGCCACTCCTCATAGGACTTGTGTTCCAGAGCCTTCACCAGCCTCGTTGCCCTTCTCTGGACACGCTCCAGCACCTCAATGTCTTTCTTGGAGTGAGGGGCCCAAAACTGAACACAGTACTCGAGGTGCGGCCTCACCAGGGCCGAGTACAGGGGGACAATCACCTCCCTACTCCTGCTGGCCACACTATTTCTGATACAGGCCAGGATGCCGTTGGCCTTCTTGGCCACCTGGGCACACTGCTGGCTCATCTTCAGCCGGCCGTCAACCAACACCCCCAGGTCCTTTTCCGCCGGGCAGCTTTCCAGCCACTCCCCCCCAAGCCTGTAGCGTTGCCTGGGGTTGTTGTGACCCAAGTGCAGGACCCGGCACTTGGCCTTGTTGAACCTCATACAATTGGCCTCGGCCCACCGATCCAGCCTGTCCAGGTCCCGCTGTAGCGCCTGCCTGCCCTCCAGCAGATCAACACTCCCTCACAATTTGGTGTCGTCTGCAAACTTACTGAGCGTGCACTCAATCCCCTCGTCCAGATCATTGATAAGGATATTGAACAGAACTGGCCCCAATACTGAGCCCTGGGGAACACCACTTGTGACCGGCCGCCAACCGGATTTAACTCCATTCACCACAACTCTTTGGGCCCGGCCATCCAGCCAGTTTCCTACCCAGTGCAGAGTACGCCCATCCAAGCCATGGGTAGCCACCTTCTCCAAGAGAAGAAAATCTCTGTACCTCCTCACCCCTATGGGCCAGTGCCTTGGCTGTCAGGGGTGCCCCAAGAAATCAGTCCTCTCCTGCCTCAGTCGGAGGGAAAGGGAGCCCCAGGTGCACGCCACGTGGAGCACTCTGGTTCTTCCTGCGTGACCAGGGGGAGGACATGAGGAAGTGGGACGGTGAACCCACCTTGAAGCTGGAAGCCCATGTACACGAACTGAGAGGGAAGACAGCTCTTCAGAAGGGGCCACCCAGGAAGTCTGTCAGCAGAGTTGCTGTAGAGACACAGGAAGGCAATCAGCCATTTCCCAGACATAGAAGAACTGAAATCACCTCCCTTGATCCTGAGGAGGGGCCTTCTGGTCTGGCGCTGCAAGGGTCAGACAGAGAATACTCTGACGAGGAATGGGAATAGAGGGTCCCTGCCTTTGGCCAGGAGGAGGAAAGGGATGACCAGGTATACTGGACTGTGTGGGTTCGATGGCCTGGCACATCAGACCCACAGAAGTATAGGGCTTTAGTAGACACCGGTGCACAGTGTAGTCTGATGCCATCAGAACATAGGGGCACGAAACCCATCTGGATCTCGGGAGTGACAGGGGGATGCCAAGAATTGTTGGTATTGGAAGCTGAGGTGAGCTTAACAGGGTACAAGTGGGAAAAGCACCCCCTTGTGACCAGCCCAGAGGCCCCTTGTATCCTTGGCATAGACTACCTCAGGAGAGGGTACTTCAAGGACCCAAAGGGATACCGATGGGCTTTTGGTGTAGCCACGGTGAATGCAGAGAAGACCAAACAGCTATCTACCCTGCCAGGCCTCTCGGAAGATCCCTTCGTTGTGGGATTGCTGCGAGCTGAAGAACAGAAGGTACCAATTGCTACCAGGACAATGCACCGGCGGCAATATCGCACCAACCGAGACTCCCTGGCTCCCATCCATGAGCTGATTCATCAACTGGAGAGCCCAGGAGTCATCAGTAAGACTCATTCACCTTTTAACAGTCCTATATGGCCAGTAAGGAAATCTAACGGGGAATGGAGATTAACAGTGGACTATTGTGGCCTGAATGAAGTCACGCCACCACTGAGCGCTGCCGTGCCAGACATGCTAGAACTTCAGTACAAACTGGAGTCCAAGGCAGCCAAGTGGTATGCCACCATTGATATTGCCAATGCATTCTTCTCAATCCCTTTGGCAGCAGAGTGCAGGCCACAGTTTGCTTTCACCTGGAGGGGCATCCAGTACACCTGAAATCGACTGCCCCAGGGGTGGAAACACAGCCCCACCCTTTGCCATGGGCTGATCTAGACTGCACTGGAAAAGGGTGGAGCTCCAGAACACCTGCAATGCATTGATGACATCATTGTGTGGGGCAACACAGCAGAAGTTGTTTCTGAGAAAGGGGAAAAAATAATTCAAATTCTTCTGAGAGCTGGCTTTGCCATAAAGCGAGGTAAGGTCAAAGCACCTGCAGAGGAGATCCAGTTCCTAGGAATAAAATGGCAAGATGGACATCGTCAGATCCTGACAGATGTGATCAACAAAATAGCAGCTCTGTCTCCACCAACTAACAAAAAAGAAACCCAAGCTTTCTTAGGCGTTGTGGGTTTCTGGAGAATGCATCTTCCAAATTACAGTTTCATTGTAAGCCCTCTCTGTCAAGTAACCTGAAAGAAGAATGATTTCACATGGGGCCCTGAGCAACAACAAGCATTCGGACAAATTAAACAGGAGATAGTTCATACAGTAGCCCTTGGGGCAGTCTGGGCAGGGCAAGATGTTAAAAATGTGCTCTACACCACAGCCGGGGAGAATGGCCCTACCTGGAGCCTCTGGCAGAGAGCACCAGGGGAGACTCGAGGTCGACCCCTGGGGTTTTGGAGCCAGGGATACAGAGGAACTGAGGCCCACTGAAAAAGAGATCTTGGCAGCATGTGAAGGGGTTCAAGCTGCTTCGGAGGTGGTTTGTACTGAAGCACAGCTCCTCCTGGCACCCCGACTGCCGGTGCTGGGCTGGATGTTCAAAGGGAGAGTCCCCTCTACACATCATGCCACCGATGCCACATGGAGCAAGTGGGTCGCACTGATCACACAACAAGCTCGAATAGGAAACCCCAGTCTCCCAGCAATCTCGGAAGTGATCATGGACTGGCCAGAAGGCAAAGATTTTGGAATGTCACCAGAGGAAGAGGTGACACATGCTGAATAGGCCCCACCATATAATGAACTACCAGAAAATGAGAAGGAATCTGCCCTGTTCACTGATGGATCCTGTAGTATTGGATCGTCGTGTGGGAAAGCATCAAAGGTGGAAAGCTGCTGTGTGGAGTCCTACACGATGAGTTGCAGAAGCCACTGAAGGAGAAGGTGAATCAAGTCAGTTTGCAGAGGTGAAAGCCATCCAGCTGGCTTTAGATATTGCTGAGTGAGAGAAGTGGCCAGTGCTCTATCCCTATACCGACTCCTGGATGGTGGCAAATGCCCTGTGGGGGTGGTTACAGCAATGGAAGCAGAGCAACTGGCAGCGCAGAGGCAAACCCATCTGGGCTGCCGAACTGTGGCAAGATATTGCTGCCCGGCTAGACAAGCTGGTTCTAAAAGTACGCCATGTAGATGCCCACGTACCTAAGAGTGGGGCCACTGAGGAACATCAAAACAACCAGCAGGTGGATCAGGCTGCTAGGATTGAAGTGGCACAGGTGGATCTGGACTGGCAACATAAAGGTGAATTATTCCTAGCTTGGTGGGCCCATGCCACCTCAGGCCATCAGGGGAGAGATGCAACATATAAATGGGCTCGTAACCGAGGGGTGGACTTGACCATAGATGCTATTGCACAGGTTATCCATGAGTGTGAAACATGGGCTGCAATCAAGCAAGCCAAGCAGTCAAAGCCTCTCTGGTATGGAGGACGATGGCTAAAACAGAACTATGGGGAGGCCTGGCTGATTGATTCTATCACACTTTCAGACACCAGCCAAGGCAAGTGCCATGTGCTTACAATGGTGGAAGCAACCACCAGATGGCTGGAAACATATCCTGTGCCCCATGCCACCACCCGGCAAACTATCCTGGGCCTTGAGAAGCAGTTTTATGGTGACATGGCACCCCAGAAAGGATTGAGTCAGACAACAGGACTCATTTCCGAAACAACTTCATAGACAGCTGGGCCAAAGAGCATGGCATTGAGTGGGTGTATCACACCCCCTCTCATGCACCAGCCTCTGGGAAAATTGAATGATATAGTGGACTACTGAAAACTAGCCTGAGAGCAATGGGTGGTGGGACCTTCCAACATTGGGATACACATTCAGCCAAAGCCACCTGGTTAGTTAACACTAGAGGATCTACCAATCGAGCTGGTCCTGCCCAATCAAAGCCTTTACGTACTGTAGAAGGGGATAAAGTTCCTGTAGTGCACAGGAAGAATATGTTAGGGAAGACAGTCTGGGTTACTCCTGCCTCAGGCAAAGGCAAACCCATCCGTGGGATTGCTTTCGCTCAAGGACCTGGGTGCATTTGGTGGGTGATCCAAAAGGATGGGGAAGTCCGATGTGTACCTCGAGGGGATTTGATTTTGGGTGAGAAGAGTCAATGAATGAAACTGTATGATGTTAATTGCTATATAACCTTGTCACTGTATGTCATCTCTATCACAGTTGCTATATGCCAAATCAATGATATTATAGCAAGAATTACCCAAATTAATAAGGAATGAACTATTGATAAAACTGAGCAAAGTGCAGCAGTAACGGAAGCAGAACTGGCTTTAGCAACTGGCGCCCATCAACTTCCTCAAGAGATCGACATCTTCAACCCACCATGGACATGATACACCAGCCGAGCCAGATACCACAACTGCAAGCTCCAGATGCGACAATCCAACACTACACACCATCCTCCCACTGCATCCAGCGTCACCTGCCGCACCACACAGAGACCCAGCCCTGTTTCGCCGACTGAGCAAACTCCACATCATCTCTCCTGCCCCAAGAGACTATTATGACACGTGGAGCCCAAAGTCATGGACTAAATGAACTCAATAGACACTTCAAAGGGATGGTCCATAGACTAAGGGAATGACGTCCGTGTGTGTGTGTATATATAAAAAAAAAACCAGGAAAAGTGGTGGTGATGAATTGGAAAGTGTAGGATCTGAGCATGACGTATGTGGTATAGAATAAGGGGTGGATAATGTCCTGGTTGCAGCTGGGATAGGGTTAATTTTGGCCAGAAGCTGGCCAGAGTCTATTCTATACCATGTGACCCTCACGCTCACTATACAGAGGGGATCGACTGGAGGGGCGAGGATCACTGCTCAGGAGCGGGCTGGGTGTCGGGGCTCCAGGCGGGGAGCGACCTGTCCGGGAAGCACCGCTAAGTACACGCTGTTGTTGTTATTGTTGGGGTTTCTTGTTTGTTTGTTTTCTTTCCCTTTGTTGTCCGGTTAAACTGTAGTTGTTGTTAACCCACGAGTTTTGCGTTTCTTTGTCCCGATTCTCTCCCCATCCTGCCGGGAGGGGGTGGTGAGCAAGCGACCGGGTGGCTCATCCTCTGGCTGGGGCTAAACCACGACCTTCCTCTTTATCAGTCAGTAAAGTAATATAGAAGGGATAAGTAGGTGACAAAAAACCTGACATAGGTACTCAAAGGTTATAAGCCAAAACTGTGCCCAAAGGCTAATGATGACAAATGAAAACTAGTGCTCATGGTGCATAAGTGAAGGAATCTACTCTTTATTCTCTACATATTGAGATGGTTGTAAACATAAAATATGGAAGAAAGTGACCGAAAGGTTCACATTTTGTGCAGCCCTCACGTCACTTTGCTGCCTCATGACATCCTCACTCTTCCTCTTCTATCTTCTTGCCATGAAACTCCCGGCTCTTCACTCGGAGCTTGTTGACCTGTGACTCTGCAATGTCAGCCCGCTCCTCGGCTTCCTCCAGCTCGTGCTGGATCTTGCGGAACTTGGAGAGGTTGACATTGGACAGCTCCTCCTGTGCGGGGAGAGGGAGTCGGTGGTGAGGAGCCCAGGGCAGGGCGTTCACTCCTCCTGCACCTCGGCCTTGCAGGGCTGTGGCTCTTCCCTGGGGGAAGGCCCAGACCTCCATCCCCCACCCACCACTGCTTACACCTAAGCCTCCCACAGACCTCCTCAGCCTCCCTTTTTCAGCACCCCACTGTGACAACCTTCACCAGTACTGTGTCACACCTCAGGAGCTATTTTGCCACTTGGATTTGACATTTGTGTACTTATTCTCCCCCTACTTGCTGCCCAACTATCAGTGTGATTTAGTAGGCTGAGAAAGATCCTGAAGCCTTCTGCTGTTGATTACTAGCAGAGATTCATGAACTTCTCGGTCAGTGGATGAGGCCCCTGGGTTTGTTTAGTTTGACCTCCTGTATAAAACAGGCTGCAGAACTTCCCTCTCTTCGTCCCTGACTGTTGCAGGGTGCCCAGAACTCAGCAAGGAGTCATAGTAAAATGGCATGGCCAAGACTGTTGTGTCTTGGGAGTTTCTTTCATGCTCCTTTCCTGGTATTCCTGCTCATCTCAATGAGTGTGCTGCCCCAATTGAAGGTGTCTCTTGCCCACTCTTCGAGCAATACTTACAGCCTCCTCAGCTTGTCTCTTGTAGGATTTCACCTTCATTTGCAGCTTGTCCACCAGATCCTGCAGCCTGAGAATATTCTTCCGGTCTTCCTCAGACTAGAGTGGTTGGCAAACAGGAAAGAGAGTGAATTATTGGTTTCCCACCACAGGAGGTTAACAATTCCCCTTGGAGATGGTGTGTGCAAAATTTGACTTGCTGTGAGAAAACTCTGTCAGCCCAAGGAGGCCTCCTGCCTTACCTGGTAGGTCAGCTCCTTCACCCTCCTCTCGTACTTGCGCACACCCTTGACGGCTTCAGCGCTGCGCTTCTGCTCAGCATCAACCTCCCCTTCCAGCTCCCGCACCTGCAATGAGAAGCCCATCTTTGGAGCTGCCCTGGTAGCTGCTTGCGTGACATGTTGACTCATGGACAAATACCAGCCCTACGCACTCTGGCCTCCAGCTTCTGGATTTGCTTCTTGCCTCCCTTCAGAGCCAACTGCTCGGCCTCATCCAGACGGTGCTGCAGGTCCTTCACCGTCTGGTCCAGGTTCTTCTTCATCCTCTCCAGGTGGGCACTGGTGTCCTGCTCCTTCTTCAGCTCTTCTGCCATCATGGCCGCCTGAGGAGCACAAAGGGTCAAAGCCATTTTAGGGCTGGAGGCATTTTTGGGGAGAATACATCCACCATCAGCAGTGAAAGGAGTCCCCAACTCACATCTGTGATGGCCTTCTTGGCCTTCTCTTCAGCATTACGGGCTTCCTGGATCGTCTCCTCCACTTCACTCTGAATGTGCATGATGTCTGTTTCCAGCTTCTTCTTGGTGTTGATCAAGCTGGTGTTCTGTGCAACAGGAAAGACATGATTTGTACTGGTAGACCTAACGCTTCCACGGCAAGAGTTGAAAGTGCGAGTATTGTTTATGGAAGTCTGTAGTGCAAGAGGCCTCTTTGGAGCCATAGCAGGAAACCAGACATGGGTGGCTGGCTGGATTGGCCATGTCACAGCATAGCTCCTCAAGTGTTTACATAGTAATCATTTACAAGATGCCTAGCAATCGCATTCTGTGTTATCCCCTGTTGATGGGGTTAATTTCTGGTAGAGTGCCTGACCTGGGTATGGAGGAGCTGCACACGTTCAGTGGCATCCAGAAGCTCCTGCTCAGCCACTTTCCTCGACCGCTCTGTCTGCTCCAGGGCTGCCCGTAGCTCCTCAACTTCAGCCTGCAGCAGGTTTGCTCTGCGCTCCACCATGGCCACCTGCTCCTTCAGGTCCTCCTGGGTCCTGAGAGCATCGTCCAAGTGTATCTGGGTATCCTGTCAAAGAGACAAGTGAAGTTGCAAGGCGACAGTGTGAGCTTGGGTGCCAAAAATGTCAGGGAAGATTTTATTCTTTCTGTAGCTTTGCCCAACTGACCTTGAGCACTGCCTGTGTGTTTCTCAGGTTCTTTTGTGCCTCTGCAGCCACGCGGTTGGCATGGCTCAGCTGGATCTCCATTTCATTCAGGTCTCCCTCCATCTTCTTCTTCAGCCGCAGGGCTTCATTCCTGCTCCTGATCTCAGCGTCCAGGCTGCTCTGCATGGACTCCACAATTCTGAGGTGGTTTCTCTTCATCTGGTCAATCTCCTCATCTTTCTCTGCTATCTTCCTGTCAATCTCTGACTTCACCTGGTTGAGCTCAAGTTGGAGGCGCAGGATCTTCCCTTCTTCATGTTCCAGGGAGGCCTGGGCAAGTCAGCAGGAACAGTGGCTTAAACTACTGCTTCCTTTCTAAGAAATTTCTTATGCAGTATTTCACGAAATCTAGGCTTGCTTTCTTGTCATCTCTGCAATTATCTACTCCCATACTTTCAGTTTCAATATGATTTATTAGGACTGTATGTACCTCAGCTTCCTCCAGGGAGGCTTGGAGTTCAGTTTTCTCCTGCTCAATCTGCTTCTTGACTTTCTCCAGCTCATGAATCGCCTTTCCTCCCTCGGCAATCTGCTCCGTGAGGTCGGAAATCTCCTCTATGAGAGCAAAGACCAATGGCGTGGTCAGGCACAGAGCTGAATGGCAAGGGCCCCATCACACCAAGGTGACAGGCGTCTTTGCAGACCTGCAGGCACAGACCCATGTGGAGTGGTGGGCAGTGGTGGATAGTGAGGAAGCCCTGCCCGGAGCAGAGGGCCAGGCACTTACGCTGCAAGTTCTTGTTCTCACGCTTCAGTGTTTCCAGGTGGTCCAAGGACTCCTCATAGGCATTCTTCATCTTGAACAGCTCGGTGCTGAGAGAGCGAGACTCCTTCTGGGAGGCTTCCAGCTCAGCCTGCGTTTCCTCATACTTCTGCTTCCACTCTGCCAGGATCTGAAGAGAAACCGGGCATGAGTATGGGGGTGGCGATCAGGAGGGGATGCTGTGCCCAGGAGCCCCAAGCCTGGAGCCCAAAAGACCTTGTCAAAGTTCTTCTGCTTCTTATCCAGAGCTGCGCAGGCAGCATTTGATCGCTCCACGTCAATCATCAGGTCCTCCACTTCATTCTGCAGCCTCTGCTTTGTCTTTTCCAGGGAGGCACATTTGGCATTCACAGCTTCAACGTGTTCCTCTGCATCCTGCAGGCGCTGTGCCAGCTTCTTCCTGGGAGGAGATAAGCACAGCTCCAGCTTAGAGCTTAGAGGGGAGCCAATTCTGTGCTGTTCACGAGAGGGCAGTTGGCAACTTTGGGGGCTTTGAGCCTCGTGCTTTTCACAGTGTTTCTTCTCTTCCAAGACGGCATGCAGCCTAAAGGGTCTATCACTTCTGTGTCCTGCCTTCATCCCACCCCTGTCCTAACCCACTCTCAGAGATCCTAGTTTCCCTTGATAGTCTCAGTCTTCCCCAGCCATTTGACATCCCACTTCCCACGTACTTGGCCTCCTCCAGCTCCTCCGTGCGCTGAATAGCGTCCGTCTCGTATTTGGTTCTCCACTGGGCCACTTCGCTGTTGGCCTTGGACAGGGCACGCTGCAGCTCCCCCTTGGCTTCCTGCTCCTCCTCATATTGTTCCCGGAGCAAGTCACAGTCGTGGCGAGCAGACTGCAAGGCGTGGGCCAGGGCGTTCTTGGCCTGCGGGGACATTGGGATTGGTAACCCGAATCCTTGTCCTGAGATGCCTCTTGACAGTGACACTGACAGTGGCATTAGAATGAAACTCTTAAGTAGGCAAATGCAAAGCTGGGAGCTGATGAAGCCTTCATCAATGTGTTCTGGAGGGTCAGGCTGTGATAGTGACAGGTGCTTTAGAGACAGTAATCTGCTCTTTCTGTAAGTGTTTTGACCTATGTGCCTGAATGCTGTCTTAGAGAGTATTGCCAGAATCCCATGAAAGCCTTGTGGATGACTGCCTCCAGCATCAAAATCATTATGCTTCCTTCCCTCTCTAGCTTATGAGTTGGGTTATGTGCATTACTGGTGTTCCCTCCAGTACTACCTGTGTTTGGGGAAGGAATGTTGAACCACTTTTTTGGTTTTACAGTGTAACATACTGTAAACAAGATTTTCCAGATTCATTTAGGGGTGAGTCGCTTGTTGAAAGCACGGTTTTATCCCCCCAAAAATATCATTTTACACTAAACATCCTCACCTTTGTTTCTTCCTCTACATGTCTCTTGAGTTCCTCAATCTGTTGGGTAAATCCTTGCTTGCCCCTAGACAGCTGAGAAATCAGAGCATCTTTTTCCTCCACCTGGCGTGAATATTCACCTGGGAAGGGTAAAGTGAAAAAAAGTAACTCGACTATTAATAATAGTTGTTCCTGTTAACCCCTGTGATCCGTAGCTCTGAGATACAAGTTATCATCTTGCACCCTGTGGTACCCTTATGGTGCGCAGGTCCTCCCGTTGCACCTCAGGAATGAGGATGTCTCACCTGACTCTGTCTGCAGACGAGCTCTTTGACTATTGAGGTCATTGATCATGCGCTGATTCTGCTCCTCCTTAGTTTTAATCTCACTCAGCTGGTCTTCCAGAGTGCGACACATCTTCTCCAGATTGGCCTAGAGAGCAAACACAAGGAAGGAAAGGAGATGAACACCTGGACTCTGCCCTATCCTCACAGCAAGCAGTTTTTTGGTGAGAATGTGGCTGGTAGATGCAGCCTATGTGCCATACCTTGGCCCTGTGAGCGTGTTCTACTGCAATTCCATACCTTGGCTTTGGAGACAGACTCCATGTTGCTGGCCAAGTCGTCAATCTCCATCTTCAGCTCACTCTTCTCCTTCTCCAGCTTCTGCTTCACTCGTTGCAGGTTGTCGATCTGCTCCCCAAGCTCGGCTGTGCTGTCCGCATGCTTCTTCCGCAGGGCGGCAGCCGTAGCTTCGTGCTGCAGCGTGGCCTCTTCGAGGTCACGACGCATCTTCTGAAATTCTGCCTCACGCTTCTTGTTCATGTCAATCTGAGCTGCAGTAGCCCCTCCTGCTTCCTCCAGGCGCTCACTGATCTCCTCTAGCTCCCTGGAGAGGTCAGTCCGATGCTTCTCTGCTTTTGCTCGAGAGGTTCGCTCTGCCTCAATTTCCTCCTCCAGTTCCTCAATACGAGCCTGGGGAACATTAGGCACCCTTCGCACCCAGGCCCTCCTCCTACCTGACCTGAGACTGGGTGAAAGAGGAGAAGGAATGGAGACTTGCCTGCAGCTCCTTGATCTTCTTCTGTAATTGCATGCCCAGGGCTTGCTCATCCTCGATTTTGCTCTGGATCTGGTTGATTTCAAAGTCTTTCCTTTGGGCAAAGCAAACTGTGTTAGAGCTCAAAGGAAAAAGCCAAGTGCACCAGCCCAGCGCTCAGGTGTCCCACAGCCACACTTACTTCTTCAGTTTCTCATCCAGCTGCTGCTTATCATTTTCCAAATCCATTATGCTGTCATGGGCCAGCTTCAGGTCTCCTTCAAGTTTCCTCTTAGATCTCTCAAGGTCCATGCGCAGTTTCTTCTCTTGCTCCAGGGACCCTTCCAGCTAGAAAGAGCAAGACCATGGGTGCGCTGCCAGCCATGTTTAACTCCATACCTCTGCTGTTCTTGCTCTGTGCCTGTGTGCTTACATCGTCCACTTGCTGCTCCAGCTTGGTTTTGGCTTTGGTCAGCGTATTGACTTTGTCCTCTTCTGCCTGCAGGTCATCCAGTGTCTGCTGATGGGCCTCTTGGAGGGCTTTCTTCTCTTTTGTCAGCTTGGCGATGGTCTCATCCAGGGTTGCCATCTCCTCTGTGAGGTTTTTCACCTGTTGATTGTAAGAAAGTGCCAAAAGTCTGTGTAGAGGACTTGACTGCTAGTGCAGTGACCTTTTCGCTTTGCAGTTCTTAGCCAGCAGCTTGGTTTTTATTTGGGCTGCCTAGCTGCCCCGCTGTGCTGCTCCTGGTATGTTCCAAACCTAGCTTTGTTCTGAGGATGCCAGGCTGATGTGGGAGGCATCTGCCCCTTCACCCTTTATGTGACTCCCTGAGTGTGTGTACCTTGTTTTCAGTGGCATGCTTTTCCTTCTCCACTTTGGCCAATGTTAACTCAAGGTCATCAATATCTTTCTTCAGCTCTGAACATTCATCCTCCAGTTTCCTCTTCTTGGCTGTCAGCTCGGCATTAATTTCCTCCTCATCCTCAGCCCTTTCCGTCACCTCCTTAATTTTGGCTTCCAGCTGAATTTTCGTTTTGATGAGCTGGTCACATCTTTCCTCAGCGTCAGCCAAGCTATCTGCTTCCTGGTGGGGAGACACAGATTTTTGTGGGTTGTAATGTTTTGAAGTTTCTCTGCTCTGTCTTTGGTATCACTGAGAAGGCATGTGTTAAAATGGGGGCTAAACCTGGCCTTCCACTCCAGCAACTGGAAGATCTTGCCAGGTGTCTACTGGGAAACCTTGTCACCTGGAATCAACGCCGATTCCAAATCTTTTGTATCTCTTCAAAATGCCTCACAGAGAGGGTAGCTATGGGAATACCTCATGCACCCACAAGCACGACAGAACCGTGGTCACTTCAATTACTAGTTTCAGCAGGAGCAAGGACGTGGAGTCTTTTTTCCTGACAGAAAAAGTATTCAGTAGCTTTTTCTTTTCAGTTGTCTCATTGAGAACCTTATAATATTTGGGAAGTAAGGGCTTTTCCATTTTTGAGAATAATTTAGTTGAGAAAGAAATTTGTCACGTGCCTACATGCATTGAACTTGCTGCAAGACCAACGGAGTTCTTGCCTTTGCTATCGCCTACCTCTGCGCCTTCCTTCCAGCCCATGCCCAGCATTTCCAGCACTAACTAGCTGACCACTTCATTCAGCGTGAAGAAACTGCCTTTTCCTAATTGAGTTTGAATGGGAAGTATCTGTTTCTGAAAGTAATCAAGGCCGCCTAGTGTAGCTCTAAGTAGGAAAAGTGGGTCCTTCTCAGCTTTGCCTTTACTCTGTTAGGCAGATACACTGCTTTGAAAGTTGAGTAGATGGAGATACTTCCCTTCGGGTTCAGAGCTCTCTGCTGTGGATTACATGTTGGCTAGTGTTACACGGCTCTTTCCTCAGACAGCAGGAATGCCGAGTCTCGTGTGGGGCTGCCATGAGACTCACCATGCCCCTGCCAGTGCCTGTTTACTCAACGTTAGAGTGCCTTAGAGTGTGTGATCTAGACTGTTTTCTACTGCACGCAGAAAGTCAGCTTCCTGCAAGTCTCTGCTTAGGGTAAGAAGCATTCTGACTGTATGTCGTTCTTTTCCCAGGGACAAGTGAACGGTGATACTCACCGCCTGTACTTGGAGCTGCAGGTCATTTTTCTCCTGCAGTAAGGCCACCATTTTCTCCTCCAGCTCCTTCCTCTTTGCCTCAGACTTTGCAAGCTCTTCCTTGGTTTTCTCAAATTCTTCCTTCATGTTGGCCATCTCCTTCTCCGATTCTGCGCTCTTCAGCAAGGGCTTGATCTTGAAGAACAGCTTCATCCAGGGCCAGTGCTTGACATTCATGAATGCACGCACATTGTACTGGATACAGAAGATGGATTCCCTGAAATGAAATTCACATGGCCATTGCAGAGCTTTAGTGTGATGAATTTAAACTTTATTAGTCAAGTATCACGAGAACCAACTAAATATGAGAAATGTGTACCTCCTCTCCACCATTCTCCGATACTCCACTCTCATCAAGAAGCCTCTGCACCTGGCTTGTGTGCGAGTGATGATTTCTGCCAGCTTGTCATCTCTCATCTCCTCCAAGAGTCCCAGCAGTCCAGCTTTGAAGAACACCTTGAGAAAGGAAATGTTGCAGCATGTCATCATCAGGTAGTACACAATAGAGGCACAGGGTCTTTCAGGATCCTGAAGCAGACGTTAATGGCCATGACCAGCCTCACCTTAGGCCCCCTCCCAATACCTCTGCCCAAGGACCTAGGAGCTTCCTATAAGTTCAGCCCTAAGCATTCAGTCTCTGTCTGAGCTAAGTGGTATGAGTTCTTGTTTCCAGTTCAGCCACAGCCTCATCCACACCTATGCCTTGTCATGGACCTCAGTGAGGTCTACCATGACCTGCAAACTTATTTCCTGGCTTGATGTTAGAGCAATGTCATTGCTGTGGATCTGTCCAGGAATTAATGAACAGTGCCTGGGCCTTGTTAGTCTACCTATATCTGACCCTGACCAGTCTCAAAAAACAAGGCTTTATGGCTTCACATCAGACCTTCCATATTGTAACAAACCTGTCTGATGATTTGAACTCTTGATTGAATCTGACTACCATTCCAGGGTCTTCCCCACTTGCCTTGCTTGGGTACTGTGGGGCTGGACACTTGCTAATTGAGGCCCCTACCCTGCCAGCTCTGTTATTGTGTTGTGCCCCCTGCCCCTGATGGAGCAGGCCACCCTTACCACTCCCTGACAAACACAGGTCTTGTTTCTACCTTGGTGTGACCAAATCTGTATTGGGTGTGGTCCACATCAATAGACCCAAGGAGCTTTTCCGAAGCCTTCTTGCTGTCCATGAACTGTCCCTCTGGGATGGCACTGGCATTAAGCACTCTGTATCTGCAGAAGAAAACAGAACATGAAGAAATCCCCAACACCGAAACCACTACTGTGATTTAGCCCCACAGCCTTCTCAGACTGTCTCATTGAACCAGTTTCATGCCTGGAGACAGTTCATCCTTTCAGAACAGGATATAGAGAGTGTTTATACTATTAACTCCAAGTGCAAGAGAATCCTGATCTCAGCAATGTCGTATCACCATGAACTGATGGTGACACATTTCTATACTGCTCAGTACCAATTTAAAGCATAACGTTTCATATATGTTATGATACTCAGACTCTTCAGCTTGGTCTGAACGGGCAGAATGGTGGAGTACTCTTACCTTTGTTTGAAGTCAGCATACAGGACTCTGCTGGGGAATCCTTTCCTGCAAATTCTGATGCCTTCCAAGACACCATTGCACCGCAGCTGATGCAGCACCAGCTCATGCTCCATGGCACCTAACAAACACCACCATTAGTGACTACCCCATTGTTTCATACTCAGGAGAAAAGCTTCTGTGCTTTGAGTTTTCCTCCTATTGGCTCCTCTTACCAGGTGTTTTTGTTTCATTGGGGATGATGCATCGTACAAAATGGGGGTGAGTGCTTCTCAGGTTAGCCATCAGCTTGTTTAAATTCTCCTGTGATATCATGAAATGAAGTTTATATTATTAAGCATAAGCACTGGAAGATTAATATTGAATATGTCAAACTGAGTGTTTCAGGATGCAGACCTGTCTTCTCTAAAACATCTTGCAGAACTCCCAAAGGGAAACTTGGAAACGGAAGGCTCACGGATTTTTGGTTTCGAAATTCATTTGTAGAATAATGGTTAGTATTACTTTTCCTTGTTGTCCTTATACAAATACAGCTGCCATCTCACAGCTTTCCTTCCAGCTGGTATTTCTTGTGAAATTTAGTTGGGCATTTTAAGTGGATGACATGTACTCTTGACTAAGCGTGACTAGCATGTGATTTGGACACTAAATAAGTTCTTTTTAAATGAATAGAATATTTGTACAGCCCATATAAATTGACTTTTCTATTAGTAATTCCATCTCCCTAAAGATCCTTACCTCAGCCAAATAGAAACCTTGAAAACATAACTGAAAACTGACTTCAAAATTCATTAACTTGATGTAATTTAACATTCACTTACTTTCCCCATTGAAATTAAAACATTGCCTTACAATCTTACAATCTGAAGGCATTTTTTTTGCTTTTGATGTTTCATCTATTATTTTCAAATTCTACAATGTGTCAGTACTGAAAATCTTCATAGATGATACATAAAACAGGTATGGGAAATATGTCTGAAGTCTCCAGAGAAGATTTTAAGGAAGTTAGCTGATTTGTTATTCACTCCTAGTCTAAGTAGGTGAACTTCACCCTTTGGAGATTTTTGTAGAATATTCAGAGAAGGTAATAGGAAAACTAAGGCAGGGGGAAGAAATCAGCCAAAATATAAGGATGCATTATCAACAGTTAGTTGGAAAAAAAAAGCCTAAGACAATTGCCTAGGAAGTTCCAGGAGGCTGGCAATATCATTCTGTCTCCGGAAATAAAAGGAAGACCATGCACACATTGAGGTAGAGTATTTGTGGTGTTCTAAGGTGGTAATTCTGTAATTTCCAAGGATGGTAAGGGAAGGATTTTCAAGCATGACAAGAAATATGACCAAAACTGAAGCAGAGACCTTTCAGATTCAGAATAAAATTGCTTTCCATCTTCAAACAGATAAAGAACTTTTTACTTACCCGGAAAAGAGCTGAGACAGTCTGGAAAGAAGAACCCTTCTTCTTGCCACCCTTCTTGCCACCACCACCAGCCTCTGCAAAATTGAAGAAAATGTGCAGATATCTTCAACATCGCCTTGGAGATTCCCCTTTGTACAGTAAGAACAAATGGAACAAAGATTTTACAGAGCTTACCTGCTTCCCCACCGTAGCTGGCAAAGAGTAAAGCCAGCGTCTTCACAGACGATTTCTGGTACAACCCAATGACAGTTTCATTCAGGGGGTCCTTGTTCTTCTCAAGCCAGCCAGAGATGTTGTAGTCCACCGTGCCAGCATAGTGCACCAGGGAGAAGTGGGCCTCAGCCTTGCCTTTGGCAGGCTTGGGCTTCTGGAAGTTGGCAGACTTGCCCAGATGCTGGTCGTAGAGCTTGTTCTTGAAAGAGGTGTCTGTTGCCTTGGGGAACATGCACTCCTCTTCCAGGATGGAGAAGATGCCCATGGGCTGGAAGGTACCACAAGAAGTGACAGAGAAAGATGATAATAATGTGAAGCATGTGCTATGAACACCAAAGGTAACAGTGTGTTGCTGGTAGCACCTCAGCCTGGGTAAGGGTCTAAGTTTGTCAGGAGTCGTTCTTAGCCAGGGAGCTTATGTCTGCCTTCCCTGGCCTTGCTGCAGCCTATCTTCATGGAACTGGTTAAGAAAGAACGCCTGGCCGGCTTAGGTTAGAAGGGGAGTAGAATTGCAGGGAGAAGTGGTCAACAGAAAAATAATTGGAAAAATAGCTACAAGAGGCCCAGTTGCTTTGGGAAATCAGGTGAGATGGTATTTATTTCCCAAATTTGTGTGTGGAGTTCTGATTTGAGTCTTCAGAGGAAAAAAGAAAGGAGACTGACTCCAGTTTGTTTTAAAGAAGTCTGTTGGTGGGAGTCCAGGCTACCTTTTCCATGCTTGAAGACTGGGGAATGCAGGATTGATGACACAGATTTGCATTTTCTAATTCGTCTTCCCCAGACTGAAATAAATTTCAGTGCAAAAATATTTTGTTTAACTGAGACTGAATGTCTGGCCGTGAGTTCTTTCTGAGCTGAAAATTCCAAAATACATCGTACACTTGTATGGAAAAGGTACCTTCTCAATGAGCTCAATGCAGGCAGCCAGGTCCATCCCAAAGTCAATGAACTCCCATTCAATTCCTTCCTTCTTGTACTCCTCCTGCTCCAGCACGAACATGTGGTGGTTGAAGAACTGTTGCAGTTTCTCGTTGGTGAAGTTGATGCACAGCTGCTCAAAGCTGTTGAACTGCCCAAAGCAAGGAGAGGTGCACAGGTTCTCAAGGTGTGGCGCACGCCGCAGGGTTTTGCTAGCATTCTCCTAATGCTCTTTGAAGTTCCCCAGCTGAAACACCACTCCTAACAGCGTGTGTTTCCTCTGCAGAACTTCTATTGTAAAATTTACTGTCCTTGAGGGATATTATTATTATTATTACTTTTGAAATCAAGCTAAAAGTAGTGTTTCTTTTTTACTGTGCTCCTCAAAAGCAAATCGTTTGGTAGCCTTAGCTGCAGCATCACATGGGTGTCTCAGCTCTCTGACCTCCCAGAGGGTGGAAACCTCCTCAGTGTCCCACCCAAGAATTTCTCTGCCCTCAGATCAACAGTCTAGGGGTTTCGCTGCTTTGACGCAGATGTCCTAGCATCATCATCACTGCATTCACAACACAGGAAACATGCCATGAACTTTCCCACAGCACTACCCTACGCTCTTCCAAGAGCGTCCACACCTTTGGCCCACATCTCTGTGAGCCTTAGCCCTAGAGCTGTCTCTTTCTTTGCAAAGCCTAAGACCTTTGCAAGCTCAAGCATCTCTGAGACCATTTGTCAGAAAGCAGAGCTTTCTTCTGCCCGTTGACTACGTTAGAATCAAAGTGTTTGTTAGTAAAGCCATTTGAGGGTGCTACTGTGACAGAGAAGAGGGAGGAGTTTCTAGAAAGCTGCAGATGAGGAGGATAAACTTCTGCATCTTCTTAAAACAAAGTGTGTTTCTGAGTCCGCATGATCCCTCCCTGGCCCTCCCTCGACTGTGGTGCCAATTCCTTGTTCTTACATCAAAGATCTCAAAGCCAGCAATGTCCAGGACACCAATGAAGTACTGTCTCGGTTGTTTGGTATCCAGCTGCTGGTTGATGCGAATAACCATCCACAAGAACATCTTCTCGTAGACAGCTTTTGCCAGGGCACCAACTGCATTGTTCACCTAAAGCAGAGAAGAAAGGACCAGAGTTGCCTCCTGGGGTCAAAGAAGAATCCTCAAGTACTCTTTCAAGCCATTTCAAACTATCTTCTATTTACCTGCTCCACAGTTTGACCTTTGGTCACAAATTCATTCCCAACCTTGACTCGGGGATAACACAGGGCTTTCAGCAGGTCGGCTGAGTTCAGGCCCATCAGGTAGGCAGCCTTGTCAGCCACTGGAGAGAGAGAGGGAGACACAGGCATTTATCTTTGGACAATGGCTAGAATTTGGTCAGTGTGAACAACTCTGCTGTTCATGTGCTAGAAACGGAAAAGCATTGGTCTGGTCTCATAACAAAGGTCAGGGAAGAAATATAAATTCTGGAATCTAATAATGGCCTTCTTTGAAAGCAAGAACAGGTATGGCTTGGATAGGAATAGCTTGAATCTGGAAGTTCCCAGAAGAACCTCAAAAGCCTCTGGGAATACATGAGGCATGCATGGGGCACATTTCTTTTCTGTGGAAAGTGGATTTCTGCGTAGCAAAGAATGCGGATTTATTTCACCAAAAATAGGATTGCACATCATGGTGACAGTGGTTGAAGGTTTTACAGAGAGCGTGATATCCTGTGTTGAATTTCCCCCTTGCAGGGCGTGTGTGTTTGGGAAGTATCCCTTGGCTGAAATAATGGTATTTCCCATGATCAGGGAAGCACCTCTGCAGTTAGACAGGCAATGAACAAAGATACTTTTCCTCCGTGTTTTATGCGGCGATGCAGGCCAACAAAGGCCTGTCTTTGGAGTCTAACATATCATCTCTGCAAACAGAGAAGTTCTTTGAACAAGTCAGTTGCTGAATTTGCTGATACCTTCTGTGCCATCGGGCTCTGCCTGCTCCTCTCGTTGTTTCTGCTTGAACTTCAAGTTGCCGTAGTGCATGACAGCTCCTGTCAGCTTGTAGATGGCAGTCTTTTCATCAGGAGTGAAGCCCAGGATGTCAATGGCACTCTGCAGTCAAAACGGTGAAGTAAAATTCATGTCCTTAGTAGGTCACCTATGTCACCATAAAGACATGTATAGTAGGTACCTTGTTGCTGTGTTACTTACATCTGTAGCCATGAGCTCCTCCTGGTCATCAATACTGGGAACAGTGACCTCACCTTGACTCACATAGTGGTAATCAAAAGGGTTGGTGGTAATGAGGAGCATGTCTGAAAGCAGGAAAAGGCAAGGCCCAGGCTTAGTTTTGCCAACCAGGTAACAGAGGGAACTGCTGCTCAGCGATAGTCCTCAAAAAGACACAATGATCCTTCCTACCAATTAGCTCCGGCTTCTTGTTGGACATGATCTGATAAAAGATGTGGTAGCTTCTTTCTGCCTTGAGCTGGAAGGTGACTCTGGACTTCTCCAGCAGATCTGGCAAGGGAGGTAGAAAGAGTCAGGCACAGGAACACGCAGGGAGGTGAGAATTTAGGAAGGAATGGGATCAGGCCAGGAGAGTCTCTTACAAGTTTCAATGTCAGCAGAAGCCAGTTTGCCTGTGGCCCCAAAGTGGATTCTGATGAATTTGCCCTGTTAAGGAGAAGCAGCAGCATTTCAGCCTGGATGGGTTCTTTTGATGTCTCCTTTACATGGAATGCTGCTAGGGCCATCACTTATCTTGTAACGAGAGGGAAAGATTTTGTCCAAAGCAACAACTTACAAAGCGTGAGGAGTTGTCGTTCCTCACGGTCTTGGCATTTCCAAAGGCCTCCAGCAGTGGGTTAGCGCTGATGATTTGATCCTCAAGCGTTCCCTGCAGGATGATAATTAGTCCTGGTTATCCTTCCCCAAAATCATGTCAGGAACAGAGGAAAGCATTGATTCAAGCTAGTATTGATTAATTAATGATTTCATCCTCAAGCGTTCTCTACAGGATGACAATTATTCAGTTACAGTGTTTAGTTGACATGGCAATTACATGCCAAGTGTTCAGTCTGCTCTTCCTGACTCACCTGCATTTTGCCAGACTGCTGCTCCTCCTTCTTCTTATCCCCACTTGCTGCAATTGTTGCAAAGTACTGGATGACACGCTTTGTGTTCACAGTCTTCCCTGCTCCGGATTCTCCGCTGTGAAGCCAAAGGGAGAAGCAGAGAGCGTGTGGTCAGGCAGGAGGTGCCCTGGCACCGGGCAGCCCTGCGGGGACCCGAGCAGGGGGTGTACATACGTGATCAGGATCGACTGGTTCTCGCGATCTGTGGAAGAGGCAGAAACAAAATTGGTGTTAGTAGGATTCTTGAGCACAATGTGTGTGACAAATACAAGCAGTGGTTTTAGAAAGCCTATCTACTACATGGAGGGGGCTGGAGTTTTCAAAGTTTGGATTTCTTCAATGCTTTTTTTACCTCTGAATTACTCATTTAAACTCCATTTTTGGTCATTGAACTAGGACTTTTCTTCTTAATTTAACCTATTTTTCATATCAATCTCTATATGAAATGAATAATGATGTAAGAATGCCCGTTACTTTCCAGTGACTTCAAGAAGTCTGGAGGATTATCTTCCTATTATAGTCTGTTATAGACATTGGAAATTTTTGCTGTGAAAGAACTCCCTGTAGAATCCACAGAGATTAATATTACATTTCTTGTGTGCCTGTTTAAGGTCCCAGCAATTTAACTAACTGCTTATACATCAATGAGTCCTCAAACAGTTTAAGAATCTGAGAACAGTTTATACCTGTTTCCCTTTAACAAAATACCCTTTGAGAAGTCTGATTAATTAGGTCTCATATCTAAGTAGCAAGGAGGTTTAGCCACTAACTGTATGGGTCAAAAGAATTCTGATCTCCTCCTTACCTAACTCATTTCTAGAAGTGTAGAGATTTAATCAATGTTGGAAATGTTTAAACAAGTCCTTTTTTTCTCCTTTTCTTATTTTTCCTTTTCACCAGTGAATTCAAAGGAAAGAATTCTTTCTGAGGTGGGAAAGAATGTGGGGTTTTTGTTGTTTTGGTTTTTTTTGTTTGTTTCAGAATGTTTCTGCTCATTTTTTGCTTATTTCTGTCTTTACAAGTTTGTTTTTAAAGGCACTAACTAAGAGAAGGAAGAAAGAAGATAGCAAATGTGAAAAAAATTGCTTAACTACTTGTTATTCATTAACCCAGTCCAGTGTTAAAAGTGGAAGTGGAGAAGGAGAAAAAAAAAAAAACGTTCAAATTATCATTCTGTTTTTATTCAATATTCAGGGACTTTTTTTAACAGTCAACATTATTATTCTGTGATGTGCAGTAATGTCTTTGTGGAATCATGAAACAACTGTAGATGTATGACCATCACATCATTGATTCCCTTCTTCATATTGCAGTTTTGGTGCACAGAATCCTAGACCTTTCTGGTCAAGTAATTTTCATGTCTGAGAAGTAAATCCATAATACAGAAGCATTAACTAACAGCTAATTTGAAATGAAGGCATTTATCATTGTTTCCAGAGACTGTAACTTCACTGCGATTCTGGCTCATGTTCTTTCCCAAGAAGTTTTAAATATCAGAATAACACTTGAAATTACGTCATTTGCTTTTTCAAACTATGCCTTTGTGACCCAAACCAGCTAGAAATTAATCTACAATACAGTTTTGGGAGAGATTAATTAAATTGTTTAGAGCTCTATTAATATTTTCTGTCACTTTTTGAGCAAATCAGATCTCAATATAGGTAGGGGAGAATTTTTGTTTCACCTGACTCAATTCATCCTATTAATTATTCTTCACTGTAACTGTTTCAGTGTTCTTGTCTGCATGCTATCAATTAGAGTTTTAAAAAGAATTAGGACAAAACTGAGTCTCATCCATAATATCAGGAACTATTAAAATAAGTTAATTAAAGGCTTATGCTGAGGTATACACCTCTACACACACAAATTTTTTTTTTAGAAAAAAACAGATATTATATCGAGATGAAAATGCTGCCATTATCTCACCAGTCAGCATGAACTGATAGGCGTTGTCAGAGATGGAGAAGATGTGTGGAGGGGCCTCCTGGCGCTTCTTGCCTCGGTAGGCCAACACCACCTCCGGGTTGTACACCGGCAGCCACTTGTAGGGGTTGACAGTGACGCAGAAGAGACCCGAGTAGGTCTGTGAGGAAGGGAGACAGCGCGTTGGCTTCCACTTAGCCTGGCAGAGCAGTTCCTCCTAGCTGCCCCACGGACGGCTGCTGCTGGTACTTACGTAGATCATCCAGGCTGCGTAACGCTCTTTGAGGTTGTACAGCACAGCAGGTTCGTGGAGGTGGGTCATCATGGCCATGTCCTCGATTTTATCATACTTGGGAGGGTTCATGGAGAAGATTTGATCTTCCTTCACGGTCAGGGTCTGTCAGAGGAAGAAAGAGACGCATGTATGGCAGCTAAGAGCTGAGACTGGGAATTACATACAGCTTTTAGGCCTTGGTTTTCACTCACTTCTCCTGCTTCGGACTTGACAGTGACCTTCCCTGATTCCCTGCTCTGGATTGTCCCTTTCACAAAGGATTCCTTAGGATGCACCACAAAGACGGATGTCTTGGCATCAAAAGGCTTGTTCTGGGCCTCGATTCTCTCCTTTTCTGATTTTCGGAGATAAGGAGCTGCCTCCCCAAAGACGGCCATCTCAGAGTCTGAAGAGGCCATGTCTGCACTTATACAGGAGGCACAGTCAGCAGAGTGCTCTGTAGGAAAGAAGACACATTGAGTCAGTGAGTGAACTGCTTTATGTGGAAGAGAGGAAATCTCTTGCACTTTGATCTCTTCAGATATTTAAGTAGGTATAAACAAATCAAAAGTTGGACTAAAACTTCCCAGCCTTGGCTGAAAATACTTGTCTACTTTTCTGAAATTCATTCTTAGACATCTAGCTATGTAACAAAGTATAGAATAGTTCTTCAGTGTTGCAGTATTGTAGTACAATTTAGCAGTATTACTTCAACTTTGTGGACTCTAGTGAATTTGGACGTTGCCATAGCAGGGACTTTGTATTAAATAAGTCTCTGACTTTTTAAAATATGTTACCTGAGAGTCTCTGAGATACTTCCTTGTCTGACAGCAAATAGTGGTTTTTCACTGGAAAATTTACTTGCTATGGATAATTCATCTTGCATTATGACAGATATAAATGTCACTATTGCCTGTTATACTTTCTAGAAATCTTAAACTGTTGAATTTCTTCCTGTTCCTTAATATTTGGTAAACTTTAGTATTAATTCTGGTGGCAGAGGCTGGAAGTCAGTCACTACTGTTTGAAAGCATAGTAACTCATTTTGTGATGCACAGATATCCAGAGCTAATATATAAGCTGAAGGAAAAAAATGCTGCCTTCAAATCTAGAATAAAATCACTAGTGATCGACAGTACCTGATAGAAATGGATATCCAAGGCTTATAGGAAGTTAAATGGAATAAAAAGGTACATGCCTTGCCCAGAAGTTCACAGGAGCCATACACTTACCTTGAAATTTTCTGTCAAGACTGGGCACAGCACTCTAACGAGACTTTTATAGAGCCTGATATGCAGATGTTCTGGATGTTTCCTTTTCCTTCAGTCAAAATATATTTTGGCAAACCATCTTTGGCAAAACATTATCTGGCAAACTTAACTAACGGCATAATTGTCATTTGATTTGACTAGATATATTTAGAAATGTTTTACATCTTACCATTCCTGTGGATACATTTCCTATAAATAGTCTAACAGGGCTATTAATAAGGGAATCTTGACTAGTCAAGGCACTTAAAGAACTTGGATGTAGAATTTATAGGTTCCTCTACTGTCTCTGCTGATAACTTGATCTTTGACCCCGGTGAGATTCTTTGGCATTTCTGTACTGCAACTTTTCGATATGTAAAATGGGAATAATACAATATATCTTGTGCACATAGTCCTATGAATTTAGGGACTACCTTTACAGCATTGGAAAAGACAATTCTACAAAAGACAAAGCATGACTAAATGTCATTCAGTAATTCATTATATACTATATTGAAAAGGGGAAAACCAGACACATATTACACAGAATCACAGACTGGTAGGGGTTGGAAGGGACCTCTAGAGATCATCTAGTCCAACGCCCCTGCTAGAACATGTTTACCTAGAGCAGGCTGCACAGGACTGCGTCCAGGCGGGTTTTGAATATCTCCAGAGAAGGAGTGGAGCCAGGACTTTGACTGCAATAGTGCTAGATACAGAGGAAATCCAAGAGACAGCAAGTCAGAATACACGTTCAAGTTTGGAAATGCAATTCGTGCCTGGAGTGTGAAAGGTGACTCCTTAGCTATAAAAAGAAATAAATATCTATGTGAGCAAATCTGCACTCGGTATTTTGCAGAAGTTGAAAATTGAACATGTGCATACTGGAGGAATGTTCACTGTTGCTATAGTCAGTCATAACTGATATTGGAGAAAAGTCTTACCTGGTCTTAAACAAACAAACAATCTACTCATGGTACCCCATACCTGAAAAAAGAAAATTATGCTGCTCTTTTTCAAAACATTTCTCGTTTTAACAGATTCAGTGTTTTTGTTACAGAGCTGATCTAGAAGAAACATGTAACATTTAATGATGAGGACTTTATTAATAGGGCAGTTATTAATAGTCAAATTATTTCTGTTTCTCAACCTTTATTAAAGATACTCTAAGGGTTAAGAGAGACAAACATGCAAACGTAACCTAGACCAGGTAATACCTTCAACTCCAAATATATGCATACTCAATAAAGACACATTGATACTTCCCATTTCCCCTCACACATAAAGGAAGTGTTAACATGCCTTGAAGAGTTTAAGTCTGTGTCTCCAGTATGCATGTGTCCATTGTCATCATGTTTCAAGCAATGTCCTCAATCAAGTCAGGAAGCAGAGGAGGTCCCTGTAGCCCTCCACTACCTACAACTCCAAAAAACCCCACCTCTCCACCCAAACACAGCTGTACACACAATCATGCACACAGCAATCACACATGCAGTCCGAGTTCCTCTGCACTCTGACACATCCTCAGTCCAGCAGTCCCAGCCCATCACAAACATCTTGCACACTTACACATTCACACAATTCCAGCAACAAAAGCTATCAACACGGTGCTGCCTATATCAGAACATTAGAGGTGACAGGCAGCCCTGTACGATGCTGATGCTCTGAGAAAGGGGGAATTTGCCGGTAGTCCTGGAGAGTGACTGATTTAGTTCTAGGAAAAGGGCACTGTCACTTGTGCTGCTTTAAACACTGTCAGATCTAAACACGCCCTTCTCCTGGTCATTGGCATTTTGGTTATTAAAAGAGCTCAGTGGATAAAGCTCGGTGAATAACACAGGGGCGAGGTCAGAAAAGTGATGCCTGTGATCCAAGGGAATATCCAGCGTCAAGCACTGGCCTGTGCATGAAGAGCTCGTTCCAAGGAGGGCGCTGGCACTGCAGCACCTGCTTTTCTGGAGTTCCAGCCCAGAGTTCACCCCAGGCTCCCGGCACAGGGCATGGGGAGGCTGATGGAAACACCCTGCACCCTGCCCAGGAGGAGCCCAGGAACAACCAGTGGGAAACAGTGAGCGCAGGGGTGCATCTGAACTCCTGCCTCTCTGGGCAATCTCTGACTCCCATGGACATGCAGAAGTTAGAGGACAGAATCATAGAAGCATAGAACGGCTTGGGTTGGAAGGGACCTTAAGAAGAGCAACTAGTGCAGCACTCCTGCTGTGGGCAGGGATATCTTTGACTAGATCAGGTTGCTCAAAGCCCCATCCAAACTGAGCTTGAACACTTCCAATGATGGGTCATTCCCAAATTCTGGGGCCAATCTGTTCTGGTGTCTCACCAGCCTCATCTTAAAAAATGTCTCCCTTGTATCCAACCAGAATCTACCCTCTTCACTTTAAAACCTTTGCCCTGTGTCCATTTTAAAGAGCCAAGTATGTTGTGCGGGACAGTATCAAATGCTTTGAACAAGTCCAGGTAGATGATGACATTATCCACCAATGCTGTGACCTTGTCGTACACGGCCACCAAGTTTATCAGGCACCATTTGCCCTTAGTGAAGCCATGTTGGCTGTCACCAATCACCTCTCTGTTCTCCGTGTGCCTTAGCATAGTTTCTAGGAGGATCTGCTCCATGAACTTGCTGGGCACAGAGGTGAGACTGACTGGCCTGTAGTTCCCCAGGTCTTCCTTCCTACCTCAGCCTTCTCCATGTCGGTTGTAGTCAGGTCTCCCTTTCTCTCATCGGCGGGGTACAGTTTCTTTAATTTTCCTTTGTTGTGCTATATACCTGAAGAAACCCTTCTTGTTATTTTTCACGTCCCTAGCCCAGTTCAGCTCCAGCTGTGCCTTGGCTTTCCTGACCCATTCCTTGCACTCTCGGGCCGTATCCCCATAATCTCCTCAGGATGTATATCCCTGCCTCCACCGTCTATGCATTTTGGGTTTGTGGTTTAGTTTGGCTAAGAAGTCTTGACTTAGCCAAGCTGGCCTCCTGCCTCCCCTGCCTGACTTCTTGCATGTTGGGATTGAGAGCTCTTGCACCCTAAGAGAAGTGTCTTTAAATATCTCCCAGCTTTTGTTTGCTCCCTTACCTCTGAGGGCAGTTTCCCAAGGGAACACACGCACTAGCGCCCTAAACAGATGCAAGTTTGCTTTTCCGACGTTTAGGGTCCTGACTCTACTTTTTACCCGTCCTCTACCCCTCAAGATTGAGAATTGTACCAGGGTGTGATTGCTGCACCCCAGGCCAGCTCCGATCTTGACCTCTCCGATAAGTTCTTCTGCGTTAGTAAGCAACAGGTCCAGCAGTGCCTCTCTTCTGGTCGGGCTCTCCATCACCTGTATGAGGAAGTTCTCCTCAACGCACTCCAGTAGTTTCCTGGACTGCTTGCAGTTTGCTGTGCTGCTTTTCCAGCAGATGTCCGGGTGGCTGAAGTCCCCTATCAAGATCAGGGCCTGTGGGCGTGATGCTTCCTACAGTTGAAGAAAGAACTCTTCATCAACCTCCTCTTCTTGATCAGGTGGCCTGTAGTAGACACCAGCCACAAAGTTTCCTTTGTTGGCTTGGTCTCTAATTTTCACCCATAAGCTCTCGACCTGGGCATTGCTGTTCTTCAAAGACAACTCCGTGCAATCAATCCCATTTTGGACATAGAGAGCCACTCCCCCACCTCTCCGTCCTTGCCTGTCCCTTCCGAATCTTTTATAGCCATCTGTCACAGCACTCCAGTCGTGCAGCTCCTCCTGTTTGTTTCCCATGCTACGCGCATTGGTATAGAGGCACTTCAGCTGGGCTGTTGGCCACATCTCCTTTTTGGAGGAGTTCACCCTAAGTCCCTTGAGGCAATTCACAGGTGTTTCCCTGTTGCTTCCTGCTGCCTCGGCAGCCCCTGGCTCTTCTCAAGTGCTTACAACTCCATCCCCTTCCCCAGCTAAATCTAGTTTAGTCTGTCATTCATGAAGATATTCAATAGTATTAATTCCAGCACGAGCCCTTGAGGGACACCACTGGTTTCCACTTGGACACTGAGCCTTTGACTGTGACTCTTTGGATGTGGCCATCCAGCCAATTCCTTATCCATCTAGCAGTCCATCCATCAAAACCGTAACTCTCCAAGTTAGTGGCAAGAATGTTGTGGGGGACTGTATCAAAGCCCCTACAGAAGTCCAGGTAGATGACATCAGTTGCTCCTTTCCCAGTAGTTCCTCCAGCTAGTTACTCCTTCCTCCACCAAGCTCTCCAGCTGGACCTTCCTTCTTTACACTCCCACCCCCCAACCGCTCGTGCCCTGCTGACAGTTCTAGATAGCTCCTAGCTGAAGGGATTACCTTCAGCACTGACGACCAAGCAACTTCTTCCAAATCTTCTGCCTTTAGCAAGACCCCATGGAGCAACCAGAAGGCACAAAGTCTGTGCTGCTGAATGGGCCTGATTGATTGAAAGAAACTGATGTGCCTGTGCACAACAGTAATGTTTCCTTCCCATTCTGGCATGCCGGCATTTGGACAGACATGCCCCTAAATACCACCAACTACCAAGCACAGATCAAACATACTTGGGCCTGCCCATTGGTTCCTTGTGTCACACTGTGCCTCTTCCTGTAGGCAGTGAAGCCTGTACCGTCTGCAAGCAGGAAGGTGACTGTTGGCCCTGCACACTGCAGGGGGGATACTGATTCGTACCAGCCAGTGGACATGGCTGATGGACCTCTGACCTCTGCTAGCTCTTTGAGGCTTGGCAGAAAGCTATTCCTTGACCTGGGCCCCACAGTGTTTGTTCCCAGCCTATGTGAGCTTTTAGCCCAGCTGCTGCTGGAACCGTTGTTTCACACAGGTATTACACATACTGTTAAGTTCAATACTTAACCCGTCCCTGGTAAAGTAATAAGCCACCCCCAGAAACGTCAAAGGCCGGGATGGAGTCAAACCCTCTCTCAACCGTTTCCAAAATGCTTCTGTGAGACAGAGCTGAACCTACTACTCTTCTGCTAATCCCAGAAAGGTGGGATAGAGTTTGCGATTCTGGCAGGTGGCTTTGACGAAGAAGTCCCTGTGGGATTTGCAGCATGCTGGTGTTGTTATCAGCCACGCTGTCTGGATTAGCAGAGCATGCCTGTAGGGATCAGTGCACCCTGTGAATCACCAGTGGATCGTGTGACACGGAAGATCTGGCTTCAAGCTAGTGTGTAGCAAGGCAGACCTGATAGAGAACACTGGTTGCTGAAGTGGGACTACAGCAGAGGTGAGACGTCAGTGTGTCATCAAAGCACCCACAATTCCTTCCTTCCTTCCTTCCTTCTTTCCTTCCTTCCTGATTTCTTAATTTGTTTCACAGAGCGGATTTCCTGCTCACAGGGGTAATGGGATGGTGTCTGTCGTGGGTGGCGGTGTATGGCTCTTCTTAGATGGAAAAATAACGATACCCCCATTCAGTAACGGGTAGGGATTGCGTTTGTTCGGCACTGAACCCAAGGTGCTTAGAGGTGAAGCAAAAGCATTTCCAGCATGAGCAGAGACAAAGGATGTTTGAAAACATCCGCTGTAAGAAGTGCAGCTTTCAAATGGTGTTGTCAGTTATGCTGCAATTATTTGTTAGGCCTGCTGAGAGAGACGTTGCCAGACCCGATGGGCAGTCTGACAGGGAATGCCCAGCCTCCGCTTCAGCAGTGTTTCTTCAGACAGCAGTCCTCAGTGCAAAAGGAGAACTCCGGGAATGCTAGCCCAAGCTAATGCTGGCCCAAGCGGAACAGAAATGCCGGCACCCTAATCCTTTGGAGGAAAACTCCTCTTCCCTGCCCTTCTGCTAAGACATGGCTGAGTGCTGGAGCCCGCATATGGCACAGGCACAGTTTCCTCATTAGGAAGCCTGTTTATTCTGCTGATGGGCATTGAGTCATGTGGAATTAAACATGAGGAGTGCTTTCTCCACGCCTAGCGTACCGTGTCTACTCCCCGTAGCTGTTTGTTTGTGGGTTATCTGGTTAAGATATCTCAGGCTATCTCAGGATAGCCGTGAAGAGACTGGGATGGCCTTTTGCCATCTCCTCATGCTGCTTCTCCACTCAGGGACCAATTTCTACAGGTCTTCCCTGACCTTGCAGCAGGGAAAAGGGAAATGAATGCATCTTTCCTTTAGGGAGTTTGATTAACAGCTTTTTCTATTGGTCGTGTCTTCTCTTTCCAGCGATGACATTCTTACACGGCTTCCTGCAGCCTGAAGAAGACTGAGCATCTCAGTGGAGAAGGACCAGACTGTCTAACTGGAAAGGTAAGCAGAGCGGCTGGTAGGAGAGACCTCTCGTTTTAAGTTGGGCTGCGCTTGAATGAGTGCCCGAGTTGCACAGTTACTCAGACGCCTCTTACGTTCTCAGCTAATGTTTCTGGAAGCAATCGTTGCTGGGCAGTGGGTCTTGGCTGAGAAGGCGACCTTCCGAATGCCCTTTCCATCACCCATCAAAGCAACCGGAGGGCTCCTGCTACAGGGCAGGTGAGGAGGGGAACAGGCCTCTTGGATAAGAACAGGGAAGGAAATGGGTCAGAAACGAAGCAATGATGGCGACGTGCCACCAGATAGCCAGCAGCCATAGTGTCAGGGTGCTCTGACACTGCTTGCGTCTGCTGTCCTGAGGAGATTCCCTGCTCACCCCACTAAAGGCTGCTGGGGACACACCTTTCTCTCCATGAGGCTTGTACTTGGCAAGGTCTGAGTTTAACCTGAGGGATGGGGACATTGTTTGCGATCTAAGCAAGCAGAGTTGGGAAAATGTATCTCATATCCCCTGCAGCTCCAGCTGCAACGGCCACTTCACTTGGTCACTGCTTTGCCAGGCCGCACAGGTGTATATTGCCTCCCTTCCAGATCAGTCTCTTCAGCTCCCTGAGAAGTGCTTCCAGTTAGCCAGGATCTTGCAGTGTAACTTGTAGGCTCTCAGAGCAGAGCCATCTCATGACCCCACACTGCTCTCAGCCTCACATGTTAGCTAAGCTTGGAGTTTACCTCCTTGGGCTCTGATTCCAAAGCTTTCCTGTGTGCTGGACTGTGTTTCTCCCAGCAGTACTGCGTTGACGTTGGGGCTGTGCTGCTGGCATTGCAAGGGGGGTGTGGTATGCCTCTTCTCTGGGAGGTGTAAGAGCACTGTCATAAGACCTTAAGAGCAAGGCTCAGGTGCTAGGTGATTCTTCTGCTCCATGGTGGGTGTGACAGGGAGCTCAACTGTGCTTATGGCGCTGGCAACGTTCCTGGATTTTCTTCAGAGGGATTCACTGGTGCTTGTAGACCAGAGCAGCTGAATTGAGCTTCTCTGACATAATTGTCAGTGAAAGGGATTTCCACATTCTGTTGCTGGTCCTCTTGCTGGTGCTATTATTGGAATGCTGCTTTTGTGTTTGGGACAGACAGCGTGCTATTTCTTGTTCAGGTTGTCATAGATTGATGATCCTCTGCAGTCCATCTCTTCTGCATGTATGGCAGCAAATCCCAAATCAACAAAAAGTAACCTTCAGTGTCTCATTCAGTGATGATTTACTTAGATGCTTATTATTTGCTATGCTCAATGGGCATTCTCTGTCACAGATTCATCAGCAGAGCATCAGTACATGGGACAGATCAGAATTTGCCGACAGTGACATTATAAGTAACACTCCTTGGGATTTATAGTGCAAGTTTAAGCAAGTACGTGGTTATAGTTGATAAGACATTCCTCAGAATCTGTCACATAACTGCGCCAAAGGTGCTGACGAGCCTAGGAGTATTTTCAGGGCATTTCAATGTGAGAACAGCTGTTGGACGTTTTTCTCCAATTTGTCAATTTTATTTTCTCCCATCCTGATGGTGTCCTCTGAAATTGCTTGGTTGCCCTTTTCTCCACTGATTCCTGGGACTGTGTTATTTTCAGTGTGTGTAATCATAGTATCGTGTGACCATAATCATCATTAAGCTGTGCAAACAGGCAGTGAGTGACATGGCAGCTCAACAGCAGAAGGCCTGCTGTCCTTGTGTTTCCTGCCATACCCCCAGTCACTGAAGCTCAGCATTCCCTAGCAGACTTTGCTGGGCAGCTCTCCAAGGCCGGTATACTGAAAGCCCACTCTCCCCTTTTGGGTCCTTGAAATACCCTCTCCTGAGGTCGTCTATGCCAAGGATGCACAGAGCCTCTGGGCTGGTCACAATGGGGTGCTTTTGCCACTCATTCCCAGTCAGAGTCACTTCGGCCTCCAATGCAGTTAGCTGTTGGGATCCCCCAGTCACTCCAGAAACACAGATGGGTTCTGCCCCTTTATAGCTTGATGGCTTGATGGAAGATTCAGTAGTCCATGTGTTGAATACCATTATGGGTTATTAGAGGAGAATTACCCCTAGAAGGAGACATGGTCTGGATGCAGGAGCTTTCCTAGGGAAGTACACTCCATGAGCAAAGCACCCTACGCTCAGCTTTCACCCGGTAACTCTGCACAGCAGTATGTCTCAATGTCAGCATTCTGGGAGTTTTTTCCCATGGCACATATGCCGGCCTTATGTCAGGCCCATGGGTAGAATTTTTGGCAAGCTGGGTAAGGACCTGTAAGTTTGAAGGAATAAACCAGTCTCTTCTTGGCTGCTTCTCTCTCCAAGGTATCTTATGATTATCTCCTGAGCTGGTTACTCTGTGCTCAGGTACCAAGAGTGGTGAACTGGCAGAAATACACACCTCAGTAGAGCACACAAGGCAAGGCAAAGCCACAGCACATCAGCTTGCTTGTGCTGATGGAAAGTCCTGACTGATAGCGTGTGCCTACATTTCTTATCAAGGACAGAACAAGAACTGAACAGCCTCCAAGACACATTCCAACAAAGCTACTGCCCATTATACTAAGGAGAGGATACCCAGTAAAGGTCCTGGTATGTCATGTACTAGTCTTCCTATGAGTGCATTACCTTTGCTGCGGTGTGGTTTACACCAGTTCCTTCACTATAAGATTATCAAAGAAAGTGTCTACTACATTGCAAAGGGAAACTCTGCACCCAGCGGCAGACACAAGGCTTACCTCTTCTGCTTCACATTGACATGCATTGCTGGGCTATGTCGACTCTGACATCATTCTGATGACACATATTCAAGCTTCCATGGCAGAGCCATCATGTGGCAGAGGACAGATCAGGGTCTGTAAAGCAGGATTTCAAAGTCTCAGAAATTTCTGCTTGTATGGAGTAGCCCTGCTATTACATATAACAGGGATACTCAGGAAATGCTGTGTGTCATCTAGGCTTTACCCAGCATCACCTGAAGCTTTGAAGACCTCTGTAGATGTGATTGTGGATGGGGATTCTAGAGTCATCCAAGTGTAGCAGTGGTCTTGGAGATAGGCTTGAACAGGCAAACTCAGCACAGAGACACTGCTGCTGTGGTAGAGCCATTCAGCAGGCGAGACTGCCTCATGAGCTCTGGCTGTTGGTGAGGCTGGACCTGGGAGCCAGATAAGGTGAAGCCCTTTGGATAATGCCATCATAGACATGCAGCTATAGAGCCATCACTTGCAGCTTCCCAGCAGTGTGAGGGTCCCTTTGGAAGCCAAGCCCATGCTCGGACAGTACACGTTGACCACTGTCAACCCGCAGGGCTTCCCAGGGACCTTCACTTCCCAGGAGCTCCACTAGCTCCACCTTCCTTTGTAACACTGTGGCAAGTAAAGTTCAGAAAATTTCAGGGACCACCTGTCTCAAGCTTGAGCACTGCAGGCTACAGCTGGGGACTGCTGACAGCTGAGCACATGATCACTTCCTAGACTTCCCGTGCACAGCATCATTTTCTGCCCTCAAAATCCCCTTGAGGTGGAGGCTGTCCTTCCTTCCCCTGGACCATACACAGAAATGCACAGACATGCTTTATGCAATGGCCTGCTGTTGGTTCACTTCTCAAGAAGTGGATGTCTAGGACTGTGCTGCTCCCAGTCCTATGAAGAAGTGTGGTTCTCTGTAGGGACTAGAATGGAGCTAGGAGTCAGGAATGGTCCCTCAGCAGTTCAGGCATGCATCCAGCATGGAAGACACCTGGTTCTCTACTCCAAGCTGCCTCAATTTTCTCCTTTTTACCCTGATACTTGCCGATAGGGAAATGTGTTCCTGTCCAAATACAAGACACCACAAAGCCCAGAGCTCCTGAGATGCTTGCCTGCATATTTTCATTTTCTGTTGGCTTTCTTGGGCATTGCAAGGTCTTGTTAGACCTAGGGTCTTTTTTTGCACAAGTGCCCCTTTTCTCTGCGAAATGAGCAAAAATTGAGCAGTGCACCTAAAGTTCTGTACAGAGATGCTGGATGGAAGTACACCTTTCTTCTTGATGAGAGTGATCAGACAATCAGTGTTGTTACACTGGATGCTGTTGTGCAAGTTTGCATTTTTTTAAAGGATTCTCAACCTGTAAAGGAAGGGCTACTTAAGGCAACTCTCAGTTCAGCAGATCAGTCACTGTCTGCTCAGCCTGCCATGCCATCTCCACTCCTATCCATTGTGCCCTGCTAGGCCCAGTGCTCAGTGAAGGAACTAGCTCCTGCTTCAAACACCAGCATACGCATGGCAGAGCTGGAAAGAGGTACATTGTCATCAACACATACTCTGGCCTCCACTTCATAATGTGCTGCTTCTTTTCCCCTCGTTGCCAGCTGGTCTGCACTCCTCATCTTTTTCTGACTTGTGTCTGGCTCAGTTAGCATTCATCTCTCACTCAGAGCTCCTTCAGTCTTTCTGATTTCTGAGAAAATCCTCCAAGGTTGTCAGGTCTTCCTGAAAATAAGGGACAGAAGTTACCTTGAAGCACAGAGCTGTTGGTGCCATGAAAATACCAGCTTAGGCAGACATCTATGTGTATGTTTTTCTTTTAACATACCATGACACTGTCTATGCGTCTGTCACCCAGAGGCAACATGTAATGCATAAGAATCATCAAGATGGGTGGCTAATAGACCACATGAGAATTCATGGCTGTACATGCCCAGTGTGTCTCTGCTGTTCAGATCAGGGTCTGAATGAAGGAAAAAGTATTTGCCAATACTCTCGATTCTCTTCCCCCACTCCAAAAAAAATATTGTCATGATGTGGCTCTGTGAAGTGCCCAGCAGCTCTACGAAATTCTAGAGCCAAGAGGTGTAAGTGAAGGGAATAATAGCCAGATTGGGGGGGGGGGAAATTGCTTAACCGTGGGGTATCAGTGAAGCACCTAAACAGTGCTGCATCTGTTGTAAATTGGTTGTCTTCTACACCCTTTCCCCTATAAAGAAAAATACATTATTACTTATACTTTTCATTGATTGTGAAATAAAAGCATGTGCCACACATCAGACAGCTAAAGGACACAAGCTAAACATTCAGCAATAGCCGAAGTTAATGGGATCCCATAGCTAACTAGGAAAAAAAAATAGCAAAACAGAGAGAGTGAGAAGCAGCTACTCATGTTCTGTATGCAAAGGAATCTACAGTCTTTATTCTCTACACAGGATTACAAAGATTCATTGCAGAAGAAAGTGACCAAGAGGTTCACATTTTGTGCAGCCCTCAGGTCACTTTGCTGCCTCATGACATCCTCACTCTTCCTCTTCTATCTTCTTGCTGTGAAACTCCCGGCTCTTCACTCGGAGCTTGTTGACCTGCGACTCTGCAATGTCAGCCCGCTCCTCGGCTTCCTCCAGCTCATGCTGGATCTTGCGGAACTTGGAGAGGTTGACATTGGACAGCTCCTCCTGTGCGGGGAGAGGGAGTCGGTGGCGAGGAGCCCAGGGCAGGGCGTTCACTCCTCCTGCGCCTTGGCCTTGCAGGGCTGTGGCTCGTCCCTGGGGGAAGGCCCAGACCTCCATCCCCCACCCACCACTGCTTACACCTAAGCCTCCCACAGACCTCCTCAGCCTCCCTTTTTCAGCACCCCACTGTGACAACCTTCACCAGTACTGTGTCACACCTCAGGAGCTATTTTGCCACTTGGATTTGACATTTGTGTACTTATTCTCCCCCTACTTGCTGCCCAACTATCGGTGTGATTTAGTAGGCTGAGAAAGATCCTGAAGCCTTCTGCTAGCAGAGATTCATGAACTTCTCGGTCAGTGGATGAGGCCCCTGGGTTTGTTTAGTTTGACCTCCTGTATAAAACAGGCTGCAGAACTTCCCTCTCTTCGTCCCTGACTGTTGCAGGGTGCCCAGAACTCAGCAAGGCGTCATGACACAATAGTAAAACGGCATGGCCAAGACTGTTGTGTCTTGGGAGTTTCTTTCATGCTCCTTTCCTGGTATTCCTGCTCATCTCAATGAGCGTGCTGCCCCAATGGAAGGTGTCTCTTGCCCACTCTTCGAGCAATACTTACAGCCTCCTCAGCTTGTCTCTTGTAGGATTTCACCTTCATTTGCAGCTTGTCCACCAGATCCTGCAGCCTGAGAATATTCTTCCGGTCTTCCTCAGACTAGAGTGGTTGGCAAACAGGAAAGAGAGTGAATTATTGGTTTCCCACCACAGGAGGTTAACAATTCCCCTTGGAGATGGTGTGTGCAAAATTTGACTTGCTGTGAGAAAACTCTGTCAGCCCAAGGAGGCCTCCTGCCTTACCTGGTAGGTCAGCTCCTTCACCCTCCTCTCGTACTTGCGCACACCCTTGACGGCTTCAGCGCTGCGCTTCTGCTCAGCATCAACCTCCCCTTCCAGCTCCCGCACCTGCAATGAGAAGCCCATCTTTGGAGCTGCCCTGGTAGCTGCTTGCGTGACATGTTGACTCATGGACAAATACCAGCCCTACGCACTCTGGCCTCCAGCTTCTGGATTTGCTTCTTGCCTCCCTTCAGAGCCAACTGCTCGGCCTCATCCAGACGGTGCTGCAGGTCCTTCACCGTCTGGTCCAGGTTCTTCTTCATCCTCTCCAGGTGGGCACTGGTGTCCTGCTCCTTCTTCAGCTCTTCTGCCATCATGGCTGCCTGAGGAGCACAAAGGGTCAAAGCCATTTTAGGGCTGGAGGCATTTTTGGGGAGAATACATCCACCATCAGCAGTGAAAGGAGTCCCCAACTCACATCTGTGATGGCCTTCTTGGCCTTCTCTTCAGCATTACGGGCTTCCTGGATCGTATCCTCCATTTCACTCTGAATTTGCATGATGTCTGTTTCCAGCTTCTTCTTGGTGTTGATCAAGCTGGTGTTCTGTGCAACAGGAAAGACATGATTTGTACTGGTAGACCTAACGCTTCCACGGCAAGAGTTGAAAGTGCGAGTATTGTTTATGGAAGTCTGTAGTGCAAGAGGCCTCTTTGGAGCCATAGCAGGAAACCAGACATGGGTGGCTGGCTGGATTGGCCATGTCACAGCATAGCTCCTCAAGTGTTTACATAGTAATCATTTACAAGATGCCTAGCAATCGCATTCTGTGTTATCCCCTGTTGATGGGGTTAATTTCTGGCAGAGTGCCTGACCTGGGTATGGAGGAGCTGCACACGTTCAGTGGCATCCAGAAGCTCCTGCTCAGCCACTTTCCTCGACCGCTCTGTCTGCTCCAGGGCTGCCCGTAGCTCCTCAACTTCAGCCTGCAGCAGGTTTGCTCTGCGCTCCACCATGGCCACCTGCTCCTTCAGGTCCTCCTGGGTCCTGAGAGCATCGTCCAAGTGTATCTGGGTATCCTGTCAAAGAGACAAGTGAAATTGCAAGGCGGCAGTGTGAGCTTGGGTGCCAAAAATGTCAGGGAAGACCTTTCTCTTTCTGTAGCTTTGCCCAACTGACCTTGAGCACTGCCTGTGTGTTTCTCAGGTTCTTTTGAGCCTCTGCTGCCACGCGGTTGGCATGGCTCAGCTGGATCTCCATTTCATTCAGGTCTCCCTCCATCTTCTTCTTCAGCCGCAGGGCTTCATTCCTGCTCCTGATCTCAGCGTCCAGGCTGCTCTGCATGGACTCTACAATTCTGAGGTGGTTTCTCTTCATCTGGTCAATCTCCTCATCTTTCTCTGCTATCTTCCTGTCAACCTCCGACTTCACCTGGTTGAGCTCAAGTTGGAGGCGCAGGATCTTCCCCTCTTCATGTTCCAGGGAGGCCTGGGCAAGTGGACACAAACTGTCAATGAAACTACTGCTTGCTTTCTAGGTAATTACAGAATATTTCAGGAAATCTCAGCTGGCTGCGCTCCTCAGCCAGAACAGAGGGGGGCAAGCAGGTTTTAGCCATATTTCCCCATTGCTGTTATTTTTAGTGCAGACACCAGTGATTATGGGCATGTACCTCAGCTTCCTCCAAGGCAGCCTGGATTTCAGATTTCTCCTGCTCAATCTGCTTCTTGACTTTCTCCAGCTCATGAATCGCCTTTCCTCCCTCGGCAATCTGCTCCGTGAGGTCGGAAATCTCCTCTATGAGAGCAAAGACCAATGGCGTGGTCAGGCACAGAGCTGAATGGCAAGGGCCCCATCACACCAAGGTGACAGGCGTCTTTGCAGACCTGCAGGCACAGACCCATGTGGAGTGGTGGGCAGTGGTGGATAGTGAGGAAGCCCTGCCCGGAGCAGAGGGCCAGGCACTTACGCTGCAAGTTCTTGTTCTCACGCTTCAGTGTTTCCAGGTGGTCCAAGGACTCCTCATAGGCATTCTTCATCTTGAACAGCTCGGTGCTGAGAGAGCGAGACTCCTTCTGGGAGGCTTCCAGCTCAGCCTGCGTTTCCTCATACTTCTGCTTCCACTCTGCCAGGATCTGAAGAGAAACCGGGCATGAGTATGGGGGTGGCGATCAGGAGGGGATGCTGTGCCCAGGAGCCCCAAGCCTGGAGCCCAAAAGACCTTGTCAAAGTTCTTCTGCTTCTTATCCAGAGCTGCACAGGCAGCATTTGATCGCTCCACGTCAATCATCAGGTCCTCCACTTCATTCTGCAGCCTCTGCTTTGTCTTTTCCAGGGAGGCACATTTGGCATTCACAGCTTCAACGTGTTCCTCTGCATCCTGCAGGCGCTGTGCCAGCTTCTTCCTGGGAGGAGATAAGCACAGCTCCAGCTTAGAGCTTAGAGGGGAGCCAATTCTGTGCTGTTCACGAGAGGGCAGTTGGCAACTTTGGGGGCTTTGAGCCTCGTGCTTTTCACAGTGTTTCTTCTCTTCCAAGACAGCATGCAGCCTAAAGGGTCTATCACTTCTGTGTCCTGCCTTCATCCCACCCCTGTCCTAACCCACTCTCAGAGATCCTAGTTTCCCTTGATAGTCTCAGTCTTCCCCAGCCATTTGACATCCCACTTCCCACGTACTTGGCCTCCTCCAGCTCCTCCGTGCGCTGAATAGCGTCCGTCTCGTATTTGGTTCTCCACTGGGCCACTTCGCTGTTGGCCTTGGACAGGGCACGCTGCAGCTCCCCCTTGGCTTCCTGCTCCTCCTCATATTGTTCCCGGAGCAAGTCACAGTCGTGGCGAGCAGACTGCAAGGCGTGGGCCAGGGCGTTCTTGGCCTGCGGGGACATTGGGATTGGTAACCCGAATCCTTGTCCTGAGATGCCTCTTGACAGTGACACTGACAGTGGCATTAGAATGAAACTCTTAAGTAGGCAAATGCAAAGCTGGGAGCTGATGAAGCCTTCATCAATGTGTTCTGGAGGGTCAGGCTGTGATAGTGACAGGTGCTTTAGAGACAGTAATCTGCTCTTTCTGTAAGTGTTTTGACCTATGTGCCTGAATGCTGTCTTAGAGAGTATTGCCAGAATCCCATGAAAGCCTTGTGGATGACTGCCTCCAGCATCAAAATCATTATGCTTCCTTCCCTCTCTAGCTTATGAGTTGGGTTATGTGCATTACTGGTGTTCCCTCCAGTACTACCTGTGTTTGGGGAAGGAATGTTGAACCACTTTTTTGGTTTTACAGTGTAACATACTGTAAACAAGATTTTCCAGATTCATTTAGGGGTGAGTCGCTTGTTGAAAGCACGGTTTTATCCCCCCAAAAATATCATTTTACACTAAACATCCTCACCTTTGTTTCTTCCTCTACATGTCTCTTGAGTTCCTCAATCTGTTGGGTAAATCCTTGCTTGCCCCTAGACAGCTGAGAAATCAGAGCATCTTTTTCCTCCACCTGGCGTGAATATTCACCTGGGAAGGGTAAAGTGAAAAAAAGTAACTCGACTATTAATAATAGTTGTTCCTGTTAACCCCTGTGATCCGTAGCTCTGAGATACAAGTTATCATCTTGCACCCTGTGGTACCCTTATGGTGCGCAGGTCCTCCCGTTGCACCTCAGGAATGAGGATGTCTCACCTGACTCTGTCTGCAGACGAGCTCTTTGACTATTGAGGTCATTGATCATGCGCTGATTCTGCTCCTCCTTAGTTTTAATCTCACTCAGCTGGTCTTCCAGAGTGCGACACATCTTCTCCAGATTGGCCTAGAGAGCAAACACAAGGAAGGAAAGGAGATGAACACCTGGACTCTGCCCTATCCTCACAGCAGGCAGTTTTTTGGTGAGAATGTGGCTGGTAGATGCAGCCTATGTGCCATACCTTGGCCCTGTGAGCGTGTTCTACTGCAATTCCATACCTTGGCTTTGGAGACAGACTCCATGTTGCTGGCCAAGTCGTCAATCTCCATCTTCAGCTCACTCTTCTCCTTCTCCAGCTTCTGCTTCACTCGTTGCAGGTTGTCGATCTGCTCCCCAAGCTCGGCTGTGCTGTCCGCATGCTTCTTCCGCAGGGCGGCAGCCGTAGCTTCGTGCTGCAGCGTGGCCTCTTCGAGGTCACGACGCATCTTCTGAAATTCTGCCTCACGCTTCTTGTTCATGTCAATCTGAGCTGCAGTAGCCCCTCCTGCTTCCTCCAGGCGCTCACTGATCTCCTCTAGCTCCCTGGAGAGGTCAGTCCGATGCTTCTCTGCTTTTGCTCGAGAGGTTCGCTCTGCCTCAATTTCCTCCTCCAGTTCCTCAATACGAGCCTGGGGAACATTAGGCACCCTTCGCACCCAGGCCCTCCTCCTACCTGACCTGAGACTGGGTGAAAGAGGAGAAGGAATGGAGACTTGCCTGCAGCTCCTTGATCTTCTTCTGTAATTGCATGCCCAGGGCTTGCTCATCCTCGATTTTGCTCTGGATCTGGTTGATTTCAAAGTCTTTCCTTTGGGCAAAGCAAACTGTGTTAGAGCTCAAAGGAAAAAGCCAAGTGCACCAGCCCAGCGCTCAGGTGTCCCACAGCCACACTTACTTCTTCAGTTTCTCATCCAACTGCTGCTTATCATTTTCCAAATCCATTATGCTGTCATTGGCCAGCTTCAGGTCTCCTTCGAGTTTCCTCTTAGATCTCTCAAGGTCCATGCGCAGTTTCTTCTCTTGCTCCAGGGACCCTTCCAGCTAAAAAGAGCAAGACCATGGATGCGCTGCCAGCCATGTTTAACTCCATACCTCTGCTGTTCTTGCTCTGTGCCTGTGTGCTTACATCGTCCACTTGCTGCTCCAGCTTGGTTTTGGCTTTGGTCAGCGTATTGACTTTGTCCTCTTCTGCCTGCAGGTCATCCAGTGTCTGCTGATGGGCCTCTTGGAGGGCTTTCTTCTCTTTTGTCAGCTTGGCAATGGTCTCATCCAGGGTTGCCATCTCCTCTGTGAGATTTTTCACCTGTTGATTGTAAGAAAGTGCCAAAAGTCTGTGTAGAGGACTTGACTGCTAGTGCAGTGACCTTTTCGCTTTGCAGTTCTTAGCCAGCAGCTTGGTTTTTATTTGGGCTGCCTAGCTGCCCCGCTGTGCTGCTCCTGGTATGTTCCAAACCTAGCTTTGTTCTGAGGATGCCAGGGTGATGTGGGAGGCATCTGCCCCTTCACCCTTTATGTGACTCCCTGAGTGTGTGTACCTTGTTTTCAGTGGCATGCTTTTCCTTCTCCACTTTGGCCAATGTTAACTCAAGGTCATCAATATCTTTCTTCAGCTCTGAACATTCATCCTCCAGTTTCCTCTTCTTGGCTGTCAGCTCGGCATTAATTTCCTCCTCATCCTCAGCCCTTTCCGTCACCTCCTTAATTTTGGCTTCCAGCTGAATTTTCGTTTTGATGAGCTGGTCACATCTTTCCTCAGCGTCAGCCAAGCTATCTGCTTCCTGGTGGGGAGACACAGATTTTTGTGGGTTGTAATGTTTTGAAGTTTCTCTGCTCTGTCTTTGGTATCACTGAGAAGGCATGTGTTAAAATGGGGGCTAAACCTGGCCTTCCACTCCAGCAACTGGAAGATCTTGCCAGGTGTCTACTGGGAAACCTTGTCACCTGGAATCAACGCCGATTCCAAATCTTTTGTATCTCTTCAAAATGCCTCACAGAGAGGGTAGCTATGGGAATACCTCATGCACCCACAAGCACGACAGAACCGTGGTCACTTCAATTACTAGTTTCAGCAGGAGCAAGGACGTGGAGTCTTTTTTCCTGACAGAAAAAGTATTCAGTAGCTTTTTCTTTTCAGTTGTCTCATTGAGAACCTTATAATATTTGGGAAGTAAGGGCTTTTCCATTTTTGAGAATAATTTAGTTGAGAAAGAAATTTGTCACGTGCCTACATGCATTGAACTTGCTGCAAGACCAACGGAGTTCTTGCCTTTGCTATCGCCTACCTCTGCGCCTTCCTTCCAGCCCATGCCCAGCATTTCCAGCACTAACTAGCTGACCACTTCATTCAGCGTGAAGAAACTGCCTTTTCCTAATTGAGTTTGAATGGGAAGTATCTGTTTCTGAAAGTAATCAAGGCCGCCTAGTGTAGCTCTAAGTAGGAAAAGTGGGTCCTTCTCAGCTTTGCCTTTACTCTGTTAGGCAGATACACTGCTTTGAAAGTTGAGTAGATGGAGATACTTCCCTTCGGGTTCAGAGCTCTCTGCTGTGGATTACATGTTGGCTAGTGTTACACGGCTCTTTCCTCAGACAGCAGGAATGCCGAGTCTCGTGTGGGGCTGCCATGAGACTCACCATGCCCCTGCCAGTGCCTGTTTACTCAACGTTAGAGTGCCTTAGAGTGTGTGATCTAGACTGTTTTCTACTGCACGCAGAAAGTCAGCTTCCTGCAAGTCTCTGCTTAGGGTAAGAAACATTCTGACTGTATGTCGTTCTTTTCCCAGGGACAAGTGAACGGTGATACTCACCGCCTGTACTTGGAGCTGCAGGTCATTCTTCTCCTGCAGTAAGGTCACCATTTTCTCCTCCAGCTCCTTCCTCTTTGCCTCAGACTTTGCAAGCTCTTCCTTGGTTTTCTCAAACTCTTGTTTCATGTTGGCCATCTCCTTCTCCGATTCTGCGCTCTTCAGCAAGGGCTTGATCTTGAAGAACAGCTTCATCCAGGGCCAGTGCTTGACATTCATGAATGCACGAACATTGTACTGGATACAGAATATTGAGTCCCTGAAATACAATTCACATTACTATTGCATACTCTGTGGGTGGTGAATTTAGACTCCATTAGCCAAGTACCATAAGAACATGATACGTGGGTGAGAAATGTCTACCTCCTCTCCACCATTCTCCGATACTCCACTCTCATCAGGAAGCCTCTGCACCTGGCTTGTGTCATGGTCATAATCTCTGCTAGTTTCTCATCTCTCATCTCCTCCAGCAGACCTATCAGCCCAGCTTTGAAGAACACCTTAAGAAAGGGAACATCGTAGCCCATCAGTCTCAGCTAGTGCGTAACAGAGGCACGTAGTGTTTGCACATAGGACTTGTTTCTACCTTGGTGTGACCAAATCTGTACTGGGTGTGGTCCACATCAATGGACCCAAGAAGCTTCTCTGAAGCCTTCTTGCTATCCATGAACTGACCTTCTGGAATAGCACTTGCATTAAGCACTCTGTATCTGTAGGAGAAAGCAGAACATGAAGAAATCCACATTACTGAAACCACCACTGTGACTGAACTCCACAGCCTTCTCAGCAGGAGCTGAGTAATGTCTGACTGAGTAATGTCATGTATTAGGGACAGTCCATTCTTCCAAGACAGTGCAAGTGAAGATTTCATACTGTTAACTCAGAGTCCAAGAGAATCCTCACCATCAACCTAAAATCAATCATAAACTCACAATAAAGCATGTCTATGTTACTACTTAGGTCCTTTTTGAAGTATAATGTTTCAAATTTGTTAAGATACTCAGGCTATTCAGCTTAGTCTGAATGGGGAGAAAGGTGGATCACTCTTACCTTTGTTTGAAGTCAGCATACAGGACTCTGCTGGGGAATCCTTTCCTGCAAATTCTGATGCCTTCCAAGACACCATTGCACCGCAGCTGATGCAGCACCAGCTCATGCTCCATGGCACCTAACAAACACCACCATTAGTGACTACCCCATTGTTTCATACTCAGGAGAAAAGCTTCTGTGCTTTGAGTTTTCCTCCTATTGGCTCCTCTTACCAGGTGTTTTTGTTTCATTGGGGATGATGCATCGTACAAAATGGGGGTGAGTGCTGCGTAGATTTGTCATCAGCTTGTTTAAATTCTCCTGAGAGATTACAAAGTTTAGATTAAAACTTGTAAGCACTGCATGCTTATATATGATGTGCATATAAAACCTGAATCGTTCTGTGTCTTGACCTATCAGAAATGCATGGTTATGTTCACGTAAACCTCCTTTAACAAATATGAATCAGAGTCTGTTCAGGGAATTACAGGCCTGTCCTCTCACAGCAATTACACTCAACTCTTCTTTTATTTCAATGGGTATTTTTAATAATGAGATCTTGAATTCTGCACTTACCCGGAAAAGAGCTGAGACAGTTTGGAAAGAAGAACCCTTCTTCTTGCCACCCTTCTTGCCACCACCACCAGCCTCTGCAAAATTGAAGAAAATGTGCAGATATCTTCAACATCGCCTTGGAGATTCCCCTTTGTACAGTATGAACAAATGGAACAAAGATTTTACAGAGCTTACCTGCTTCCCCACCGTAGTTGGCAAAGAGTAAAGCCAGCGTCTTCACAGATGATTTCTGGTACAACCCAATGACAGTTTCATTCAGGGGGTCCTTGTTCTTCTCAAGCCAGCCAGTGATGTTGTAGTCCACTGTGCCAGCGTAGTGTATCAGGGAGAAGTGGGCCTCAGCCTTGCCTTTGGCAGGCTTGGGCTTCTGGAAGTTGGCAGACTTGCCCAGATGCTGGTCGTAGAGCTTGTTCTTGAAAGAGGTGTCAGTTGCCTTGGGGAACATGCACTCCTCTTCCAGGATGGAGAAGATGCCCATGGGCTGGAAGGTACCACAAGAAGTGACAGAGAAAGATGATAATAATGTGAAGCATGTGCTATGAACACCAAAGGTAACAGTGTGTTGCTGGTAGCACCTCAGCCTGGGTAAGGGTCTAAGTTTGTCAGGAGTCGTTCTTAGCCAGGGAGCTTATGTCTGCCTTCCCTGGCCTTGCTGCAGCCTATCTTCATGGAACTGGTTAAGAAAGAACGCCTGGCCGGCTTAGGTTAGAAGGGGAGTAGAATTGCAGGGAGAAGTGGTCAACAGAAAAATAATTGGAAAAATAGCTACAAGAGGCCCAGTTGCTTTGGGAAATCAGGTGAGATGGTATTTATTTCCCAAATTTGTGTGTGGAGTTCTGATTTGAGTCTTCAGAGGAAAAAAGAAAGGAGACTGACTCCAGTTTGTTTTAAAGAAGTCTGTTGGTGGGAGTCCAGGCTACCTTTTCCATGCTTGAAGACTGGGGAATGCAGGATTGATGACACAGATTTGCATTTTCTAATTCGTCTTCCCCAGACTGAAATAAATTTCAGTGCAAAAATATTTTGTTTAACTGAGACTGAATGTCTGGCCGTGAGTTCTTTCTGAGCTGAAAATTCCAAAATACATCGTACACTTGTATGGAAAAGGTACCTTCTCAATGAGCTCAATGCAGGCAGCCAGGTCCATCCCAAAGTCAATGAACTCCCATTCAATTCCTTCCTTCTTGTACTCCTCCTGCTCCAGCACGAACATGTGGTGGTTGAAGAACTGTTGCAGTTTCTCGTTGGTGAAGTTGATGCACAGCTGCTCAAAGCTGTTGAACTGCCCAAAGCAAGGAGAGGTGCACAGGTTCTCAAGGTGTGGCGCACGCCGCAGGGTTTTGCTAGCATTCTCCTAATGCTCTTTGAAGTTCCCCAGCTGAAACACCACTCCTAACAGCGTGTGTTTCCTCTGCAGAACTTCTATTGTAAAATTTACTGTCCTTGAGGGATATTATTATTATTATTACTTTTGAAATCAAGCTAAAAGTAGTGTTTCTTTTTTACTGTGCTCCTCAAAAGCAAATCGTTTGGTAGCCTTAGCTGCAGCATCACATGGGTGTCTCAGCTCTCTGACCTCCCAGAGGGTGGAAACCTCCTCAGTGTCCCACCCAAGAATTTCTCTGCCCTCAGATCAACAGTCTAGGGGTTTCGCTGCTTTGACGCAGATGTCCTAGCATCATCATCACTGCATTCACAACACAGGAAACATGCCATGAACTTTCCCACAGCACTACCCTACGCTCTTCCAAGAGCGTCCACACCTTTGGCCCACATCTCTGTGAGCCTTAGCCCTAGAGCTGTCTCTTTCTTTGCAAAGCCTAAGACCTTTGCAAGCTCAAGCATCTCTGAGACCATTTGTCAGAAAGCAGAGCTTTCTTCTGCCCGTTGACTACGTTAGAATCAAAGTGTTTGTTAGTAAAGCCATTTGAGGGTGCTACTGTGACAGAGAAGAGGGAGGAGTTTCTAGAAAGCTGCAGATGAGGAGGATAAACTTCTGCATCTTCTTAAAACAAAGTGTGTTTCTGAGTCCGCATGATCCCTCCCTGGCCCTCCCTCGACTGTGGTGCCAATTCCTTGTTCTTACATCAAAGATCTCAAAGCCAGCAATGTCCAGGACACCAATGAAGTACTGTCTCGGTTGTTTGGTATCCAGCTGCTGGTTGATGCGAATAACCATCCACAAGAACATCTTCTCGTAGACAGCTTTTGCCAGGGCACCAACTGCATTGTTCACCTAAAGCAGAGAAGAAAGGACCAGAGTTGCCTCCTGGGGTCAAAGAAGAATCCTCAAGTACTCTTTCAAGCCATTTCAAACTATCTTCTATTTACCTGCTCCACAGTTTGACCTTTGGTCACAAATTCATTCCCAACCTTGACTCGGGGATAACACAGGGCTTTCAGCAGGTCGGCTGAGTTCAGGCCCATCAGGTAGGCAGCCTTGTCAGCCACTGGAGAGAGAGAGGGAGACACAGGCATTTATCTTTGGACAATGGCTAGAATTTGGTCAGTGTGAACAACTCTGCTGTTCATGTGCTAGAAACGGAAAAGCATTGGTCTGGTCTCATAACAAAGGTCAGGGAAGAAATATAAATTCTGGAATCTAATAATGGCCTTCTTTGAAAGCAAGAACAGGTATGGCTTGGATAGGAATAGCTTGAATCTGGAAGTTCCCAGAAGAACCTCAAAAGCCTCTGGGAATACATGAGGCATGCATGGGGCACATTTCTTTTCTGTGGAAAGTGGATTTCTGCGTAGCAAAGAATGCGGATTTATTTCACCAAAATAGGATTGCACATCATGGTGACAGTGGTTGAAGGTTTTACAGAGAGCGTGATATCCTGTGTTGAATTTCCCCCTTGCAGGGCGTGTGTGTTTGGGAAGTATCCCTTGGCTGAAATAATGGTATTTCCCATGATCAGGGAAGCACCTCTGCAGTTAGACAGGCAATGAACAAAGATACTTTTCCTCCGTGTTTTATGCGGCGATGCAGGCCAACAAAGGCCTGTCTTTGGAGTCTAACATATCATCTCTGCAAACAGAGAAGTTCTTTGAACAAGTCAGTTGCTGAATTTGCTGATACCTTCTGTGCCATCGGGCTCTGCCTGCTCCTCTCGTTGTTTCTGCTTGAACTTCAAGTTGCCGTAGTGCATGACAGCTCCTGTCAGCTTGTAGATGGCAGTCTTTTCATCAGGAGTGAAGCCCAGGATGTCAATGGCACTCTGCAGTCAAAACGGTGAAGTAAAAACATGGCCTAACAACCTTGACAATCTCATTAAAAATATTTTCTTTATAGTACTTACATCTGTAGCCATGAGCTCCTCCTGGTCATCAATACTGGGAACAGTGACCTCACCTTGACTCACAAAGTGGAAATCAAAAGGGTTGGTGGTAATGAGGAGCATGTCTGAAAGCAGGAAAAGGCAAGGCCCAGGCTTAGTTTTGCCAACCAGGTAACAGAGGGAACTGTTGCTCAGCGATAGTCCTCAAAAAGACACAATGATCCTTCCTACCAATTAGCTCCGGCTTCTTGTTGGAGGTGATCTGGTAAAATATGTGGTAGCTTCTTTCTGCCTTGAGCTGGAAAGTGACTCTGGACTTCTCCAGCAGATCTGGCAAGGGAGGTAGAAAGAGTCAGGCACAGGAACACGCAGGGAGGTGAGAATTTAGGAAGGAATGGGATCAGGCCAGGAGAGTCTCTTACAAGTTTCAATGTCAGCAGAAGCCAGTTTGCCTGTGGCCCCAAAGTGGATTCTGATGAATTTGCCCTGTTAAGGAGAAGCAGCAGCATTTCAGCCTGGATGGGTTCTTTTGATGTCTCCTTTACATGGAATGCTGCTAGGGCCATCACTTATCTTGTAACGAGAGGGAAAGATTTTGTCCAAAGCAACAACTTACAAAGCGTGAGGAGTTGTCGTTCCTCACGGTCTTGGCATTTCCAAAGGCCTCCAGCAGTGGGTTAGCGCTGATGATTTGATCCTCAAGCGTTCCCTGCAGGATGATAATTAGTCCTGGTTATCCTTCCCCAAAATCATGTCAGGAACAGAGGAAAGCATTGATTCAAGCTAGTATTGATTAATTAATGATTTCATCCTCAAGTGTTCCCTACAGTTACAGTGTTTAGTTGACATGGCAATTACATGCCAAGTGTTCAGTCTGCTCTTCCTGACTCACCTGCATTTTGCCTGACTGCTGCTCCTCCTTCTTCTTCTCCCCGCTCGCTGCAATTGTTGCAAAGTACTGGATGACACGCTTTGTGTTCACAGTCTTCCCTGCTCCGGATTCTCCGCTGTGAAGCCAAAGGGAGAAGCAGAGAGCATGTGGTCAGGCAGGAGGTGCCCTGGCACCGGGCAGCCCCGCGGGGACCCGAGCAGGGGGTGTACATACGTGATCAGGATCGACTGGTTCTCGCGATCTGTGGAAGAGGCAGAAACAAAGAGATTACTAATATTTATCATGAGTATCCTGGATAAAAATACTCCTGGGACTTTTAGAAGATTTACTAGCCGTAGGCAGCTAATTCCTTTCATAAACCTATGCACCTCCACTCCTAATTCCTTTTGAACATTTTAAAGTTCCCAGTTGTAGCTGGGAAGCTGACATGTCAGCACTGATGTAGATGTCAGGTGTAGTACACATGCCACTTTTTTTAGATATTCTCTTCATGTCAAGCTGCTCATTTTCTTTATGAAAAGGATTCCAGCTAAGGAGTATTTTTGTAGAGTTATTGATTAATTGATTAATTGAACTATCTGTAAGCTAAAATGAATGAGAGCAGGTGCTTCTCAAACTTTATAACATAGGAACAACCACTCCTAATCAGTCTATAGCCCCTCCTAGATGCTTTTTCTGTCAGTGGCCAACCGATTGTTGCCTAAAGGAAATCACAAAAACATCATAAGCATGTAGTATCCTTTTACCAGAATACTCTCCCATACTCTAGAATATTGAAATTTTGCTACTTCCAGAGCTAGATTTGATGTCTTTGTGTGTAACAGCCCAACTAGCTTGGGCTGAGTTAGCTTTCCAGAATTTTGTCTGGTTGCTTTTTTAACCCATGCTCAGTTCTTTTTGTGTTGCTTCAGCTTTTATCATCCATTCTGCTCCGTTTTTGAACCACTTACTGTGGCTGGTGCTGAGCTTGGTTTTTCACGTCCTTGCCTATTCATCTTCTCCATGCCATGCATAATTTTATAAAGCAGCACAAATCATTTGTCTAGAGTTACCTGAGCAAATGTCCTACCATACCTTTGGGAAACCTTTTCATCTTTGTCTTGACCTATTCCATTTCTACTATATTCTTTTGAAAAGGGAAGAGCTATTCCCTTTTGAAAAGGGAAGAGCAGAAATGCGTACAGTACACAAGATGCAGACATTCCTTGGGTAACCACCATGATATAATGATGTTTTCTGTTTTAGTCTCTATTTCTTGCTCAATGATCTCCACTTTTCAACTTGTTATTTTGTAGATTTCTGATCACTGAGCCAAAATTTTTGAAGCTCTATTAAAGGATATCTATGAAAGAAGCAGTAGTTGTCAGCAATAAGCCCATCTTTTGGGTTTTTTTCCTACGTCCATTCTTTTACATTCTTGTTGAGCAAACTTTGTTGCCACATCACTGAATAATAATTCGATCATTTAATGTCATAAAGTCCCTCTGAAATTCTTCACTGTTAGTCTTCATCTTTACTGGTCTGAAGGACTTAGTCAAATCAGAAAGCTTGTCATCATTTCCAGATCATTTTAAAAAATGTTGAACAGTAGAACTCCCAGAACAGATCCCAGTGTGACTTCATTGATAAAACCTTTGCACTATGAAAACTGAAAAAACCTATTTTTTCCATGTCTTCCTTTTTCTTAACCAGTTCTTTTTGAACCTTCTCAATTCTATAGCTGACAGTGAATGTAAGCATAAAAAATTATGCTAAGAATAGCTGCTTTATCAACTGTACTGAAGGTCTTTGTTGAATTCGGGTAGGTTACCTTGACCAGCTCTCCTTTGTTAAAAAAAAATCAGTAATTTTCTAAGGCAAGATTTCCCTTTAAAAAAAATGCATCTTTTTTTTCTTGGTAAGTCACATATATTCACATGCCTGGTAATTGCCTTGTTTAGAAATTGCTGGCAGTTTGCCTTTTACAAAAATCAAGCTTATGGTTATGCTGTTCCTTAAAACTCCCTCATAACTCTTTTTAAAAGTTAGTGTAACACTCGCCATTTTCCAGGCAATTTTCAGTGAGAATTTTTCATCTGTAGAGTTCCACTGGAATGCCTGGTTGAATTGTGTCCTGGCAATTTGCTAGTGTTTATTTTATTGTTGATTTTTTTAAGGACACTTCAATCAGAAGTTCCTCTGATGAATCCCACTATAAGGAGGAGTTCCAGAAATTAATACTTCCCACACTGCTTTAAGGTAAACAAATGAAAATGTCATTTAGTTGTTCTGATATGACCATATATTTTCCAAGTTGTCTTTCTAAATTTTGACTGTGTCAGTACACACTCTACAGACTCATTTTAAGCCCTTCTGCTCCTTATGTATTTGAAAAAGAAATAAGCATAAGTTTTTATGCATGTTGCAAGCTGTTCTCAAACCTTTACTTTTGCACGCCTTCTTGTGTTTTCACAGTTAACTAGCCAGAGTTATGTTTTGGAGAAAGTCTATGTGTGTTTAATAACCTACCTTAACAGGCTGTGTAGCTGGACTGGCTTTCAAAGAAAGTACTTTTTGGCAGATGATTTACAGTTGTTCTGTGCCTCTAGGATGGTGTTTTCCAATAATCTGCATGCAGTCTGAAGAGACTAAGCCATTAGCTAATTAACTCCCAGTGGAAAAGTCTGGGTTTGTGTTCACCAAGTTCCTGCACATCTCTTGAAGGTGCCAGCAAGAGTAAATGCATGATGAGTTACATAAATACTGCCATGATAAGACACACTAACCAAACATCAATTTATTATTCTTCCATTTTCATAGTATTCTCTTCCAATTAACCTTCTTACCACTCTGAATGCTACAGAATTAAATACAGTAATTGGGGAGGGAGGGGGGAACAAAATTTATTTTACCTCTTTTTATTTAATATTTTTCTGACTAATCTGCTCTTTCTTGAAAGTCTGTAGATTTAGGCAATGCTAGAAAAGTTTTCACTACCCTTCTTTCTTATTTTTTCCATTAACATTAATGAGATGGAGGGAGGAAGTATCAATTTTCTGAGTAGGTTTCACTGTAATGTCTGACTAAGACTGCTTCCTGAGTTTTCATAAAACGACCACAGGAAGCATTGGCTTCAATGTTGAATCTCCTTTCCCTTTACACCAAATCTTATTTACAGAACTCCACCCTAGTGACTTTCAGTCCTGCAAAGCAAGTCATTCAAAGAACAATACTCTCAACTAAGAAAAAAAACAGGATTTTAAAAGTTTATCTAAATTTATTTGAAGGAAAATCTGACAACGTATTCAGCATTAAATCATATCCTCCCAAATATCTTGGACAGTAAATTCTGATGTTGATCGTTAGAAACATGATCTCAATGACAGTGTCCAGTAAAGAAAATATTTCCAATGGTGAGAGGACATCCACCCTCTCAACACTATTAAACTGAACTATTTTACAGAGAAAAGACTTTTTTTCTCCTCTGTGAATGTTCACAGCCAAATAAGTTTAAAGAAAATGAAGCAACTCACCAGTCAGCATGAACTGATAGGCGTTGTCAGAGATGGAGAAGATGTGTGGAGGGGCCTCCTGGCGCTTCTTGCCTCGGTAGGCCAACACCACCTCCGGGTTGTACACCGGCAGCCACTTGTAGGGGTTGACAGTGACGCAGAAGAGACCCGAGTAGGTCTGTGAGGAAGGGAGACAGCGCGTTGGCTTCCACTTAGCCTGGCAGAGCAGTTCCTCCTAGCTGCCCCACGGACGGCTGCTGCTGGTACTTACGTAGATCATCCAGGCTGCATAACGCTCTTTGAGGTTGTACAGCACAGCGGGTTCGTGGAGGTGGGTCATCATGGCCATGTCCTCGATTTTATCATACTTGGGAGGGTTCATGGAGAAGATTTGATCTTCCTTCACGGTCAGGGTCTGTCAGAGGAAGAAAGAGACGCATGTATGGCAGCTAAGAGCTGAGACTGGGAATTACATACAGCTTTTAAGCCTTGGTTTTCACTCACTTCTCCTGCTTCGGACTTGACAGTGACCTTCCCTGATTCCCTGCTCTGGATTGTCCCTTTCACAAAGGATTCCTTAGGATGCACCACAAAGACGGATGTCTTGGCATCAAAAGGCTTGTTCTGGGCCTCGATTCTCTCCTTTTCTGATTTTCGGAGATAAGGAGCTGCCTCCCCAAAGACAGCCATCTCAGAGTCTGCAGAGGCCATGTCTGCACTTTATTGAAGGCACTTCAGCAGAGAACCCTGTGAGAGAAAAGAAACGTAGCATCAATAGATCATTAATGCACCTTGCTTGCAAGGAGACCTTTTCCAATGTTTTAAAATTAAGTACATACTAGAATTGTTAAAACTAGCAAAACTAGTCTTCCTCCTGTTTAATGATTTAAACCCAGAAGAGAAAATCTGGCTTTCAAAGTTGAATAATACAGAATAACCTTTTAAAAATTGATGTTCTTTGTGTCTTGTGACACTGTACAGATTGTACATTGGCTTTACAGATTGCACAGATTGTGCAGTGTCATATTTGAGAATATGAATTATGTTAAAGTAACCTTCTTATTCTTATATAAAATTTAAAAAACCAAAAGGTATAGGTAGAAAATATACAGATGCCTTCAAAGTAGATGGAAAAACTTATTTGGAAACCAGTTTCAGGGTAAGAATCCACTGCATACTATGCAATAAAGGGGGATGCCTAAATTCCGCAAATCACTAGACCCAACACACTTACCTTGAAACTTTTCTTGGATGCAAGGCAGAGCACTGCAAAGACACTTTTATAGAGTCTGGTTGGCAGATGCTCTGGATTCCTCCTCTTTCTTCGGTCAAAACATTTTTTGGCAAACATTAGTTGGCAAAGCATTGTCTGGCAAACTTATCTAAGGGCATAATTGTCATTTGATTTGACCAGATATATTTAGAAATGTTTTGTATCTTACCTATGACGTGAATTTATCAACTATAAATAATTTGACAAGAGACTTAAGGAGAGAATCTCAATTAGTCAAGGCACTTCGAGAACTTGGATGTAGGACTTATGGATTCTATTGCTGCATTGCCAGTGATTTCCTCCTGTACTCCAAGGCAGACTTTTATTGCATGTCTGTGCTGCAACTCTTCTAGTTGGATTGTGCAGATAACATCAATATTTTCCACATGAGGCTAATGAAGAATGGGCAGCAGATGAACTGTGTGAAAAAAAGCTAAAATGTTCTTGTTAAATGAATTTAACTCTTATGTTCATCAAATATTTGAAATGAGAGAAACAAAATGTGTTACAGTCCAAATTCCTACATATGACAATCTTGGGAACTGAGATGCAGCCCAAGACAAAGAAACAATTACATTCTGTTTTCTAAACATACCTGTTGAAAGACAGGGTACGCATAACAATGCATTAGGTACAGAGCTGAGTAAGGACAAATGTGTAATATTTAGTGACTGGCACTGTTTTTAGTGTACATGATAGAGAACATGATAGAGCCAAAAATACAAAGTAAGCTTCTAAACAGCTTAAGCCTGTTGCTCACATATGTACCCACTGTCATCATGTTTCAAGCAATGTCCTCAATCAAGTCAGGAAGCAGAGGAGGTCCCTGTAGCCCTCCACTACCTACAACTCCAAGAAACCCCACCTCTCCACCCAAACACAGCTGTACACACAATCATGCACACAGCAATCACACATGCAGTCCGAGTTCCTCTGCACTCTGACACATCCTCAGTCCAGCAGTCCCAGCCCATCACAAACATCTTGCACACTTACACATTCACACAATTCCAGCAACAAAAGCTATCAACACGGTGCTGCCTATATCAGAACATTAGAGGTGACAGGCAGCCCTGTACGATGCTGATGCTCTGAGAAAGGGGGAATTTGCCGGTAGTCCTGGAGAGTGACTGATTTAGTTCTAGGAAAAGGGCACTGTCACTTGTGCTGCTTTAAACACTGTCAGATCTAAACACGCCCTTCTCCTGGTCATTGGCATTTTGGTTATTAAAAGAGCTCAGTGGATAAAGCTCGGTGAATAACACAGGGGCGAGGTCAGAAAAGTGATGCCTGTGATCCAAGGGAATATCCAGCGTCAAGCACTGGCCTGTGCATGAAGAGCTCGTTCCAAGGAGGGCGCTGGCACTGCAGCACCTGCTTTTCTGGAGTTCCAGCCCAGAGTTCACCCCCGGGCTCCCGGCACAGGGCATGGGGAGGCTGATGGAAACACCCTGCACCCTGCCCAGGAGGAGCCCAGGAACAACCAGTGGGAAACAGTGAGCGCAGGGGTGCATCTGAACTCCTGCCTCTCTGGGCAATCTCTGACTCCCATGGACATGCAGAAGTTAGAGGACAGAATCATAGAAGCATAGAACGGCTTGGGTTGGAAGGGACCTTAAGAAGAGCAACTAGTGCAGCACTCCTGCTGTGGGCAGGGATATCTTTGACTAGATCAGGTTGCTCAAAGCCCCATCCAAACTGAGCTTGAACACTTCCAATGATGGGTCATTCCCAAATTCTGGGGCCAATCTGTTCTGGTGTCTCACCAGCCTCATCTTAAAAAATGTCTCCCTTGTATCCAACCAGAATCTACCCTCTTCACTTTAAAACCTTTGCCCTGTGTCCATTTTAAAGAGCCAAGTATGTTGTGCGGGACAGTATCAAATGCTTTGAACAAGTCCAGGTAGATGATGACATTATCCACCAATGCTGTGACCTTGTCGTACACGGCCACCAAGTTTATCAGGCACCATTTGCCCTTAGTGAAGCCATGTTGGCTGTCACCAATCACCTCTCTGTTCTCCGTGTGCCTTAGCATAGTTTCTAGGAGGATCTGCTCCATGAACTTGCTGGGCACAGAGGTGAGACTGACTGGCCTGTAGTTCCCCAGGTCTTCCTTCCTACCTCAGCCTTCTCCATGTCGGTTGTAGTCAGGTCTCCCTTTCTCTCATCGGCGGGGTACAGTTTCTTTAATTTTCCTTTGTTGTGCTATATACCTGAAGAAACCCTTCTTGTTATTTTTCACGTCCCTAGCCCAGTTCAGCTCCAGCTGTGCCTTGGCTTTCCTGACCCATTCCTTGCACTCTCGGGCCGTATCCCCATAATCTCCTCAGGATGTATATCCCTGCCTCCACCGTCTATGCATTTTGGGTTTGTGGTTTAGTTTGGCTAAGAAGTCTTGACTTAGCCAAGCTGGCCTCCTGCCTCCCCTGCCTGACTTCTTGCATGTTGGGATTGAGAGCTCTTGCACCCTAAGAGAAGTGTCTTTAAATATCTCCCAGCTTTTGTTTGCTCCCTTACCTCTGAGGGCAGTTTCCCAAGGGAACACACGCACTAGCGCCCTAAACAGATGCAAGTTTGCTTTTCCGACGTTTAGGGTCCTGACTCTACTTTTTACCCGTCCTCTACCCCTCAAGATTGAGAATTGTACCAGGGTGTGATTGCTGCACCCCAGGCCAGCTCCGATCTTGACCTCTCCGATAAGTTCTTCTGCGTTAGTAAGCAACAGGTCCAGCAGTGCCTCTCTTCTGGTCGGGCTCTCCATCACCTGTATGAGGAAGTTCTCCTCAACGCACTCCAGTAGTTTCCTGGACTGCTTGCAGTTTGCTGTGCTGCTTTTCCAGCAGATGTCCGGGTGGCTGAAGTCCCCTATCAAGATCAGGGCCTGTGGGCGTGATGCTTCCTACAGTTGAAGAAAGAACTCTTCATCAACCTCCTCTTCTTGATCAGGTGGCCTGTAGTAGACACCAGCCACAAAGTTTCCTTTGTTGGCTTGGTCTCTAATTTTCACCCATAAGCTCTCGACCTGGGCATTGCTGTTCTTCAAAGACAACTCCGTGCAATCAATCCCATTTTGGACATAGAGAGCCACTCCCCCACCTCTCCGTCCTTGCCTGTCCCTTCCGAATCTTTTATAGCCATCTGTCACAGCACTCCAGTCGTGCAGCTCCTCCTGTTTGTTTCCCATGCTACGCGCATTGGTATAGAGGCACTTCAGCTGGGCTGTTGGCCACATCTCCTTTTTGGAGGAGTTCACCCTAAGTCCCTTGAGGCAATTCACAGGTGTTTCCCTGTTGCTTCCTGCTGCCTCGGCAGCCCCTGGCTCTTCTCAAGTGCTTACAACTCCATCCCCTTCCCCAGCTAAATCTAGTTTAGTCTGTCATTCATGAAGATATTCAATAGTATTAATTCCAGCACGAGCCCTTGAGGGACACCACTGGTTTCCACTTGGACACTGAGCCTTTGACTGTGACTCTTTGGATGTGGCCATCCAGCCAATTCCTTATCCATCTAGCAGTCCATCCATCAAAACCGTAACTCTCCAAGTTAGTGGCAAGAATGTTGTGGGGGACTGTATCAAAGCCCCTACAGAAGTCCAGGTAGATGACATCAGTTGCTCCTTTCCCAGTAGTTCCTCCAGCTAGTTACTCCTTCCTCCACCAAGCTCTCCAGCTGGACCTTCCTTCTTTACACTCCCACCCCCCAACCGCTCGTGCCCTGCTGACAGTTCTAGATAGCTCCTAGCTGAAGGGATTACCTTCAGCACTGACGACCAAGCAACTTCTTCCAAATCTTCTGCCTTTAGCAAGACCCCATGGAGCAACCAGAAGGCACAAAGTCTGTGCTGCTGAATGGGCCTGATTGATTGAAAGAAACTGATGTGCCTGTGCACAACAGTAATGTTTCCTTCCCATTCTGGCATGCCGGCATTTGGACAGACATGCCCCTAAATACCACCAACTACCAAGCACAGATCAAACATACTTGGGCCTGCCCATTGGTTCCTTGTGTCACACTGTGCCTCTTCCTGTAGGCAGTGAAGCCTGTACCGTCTGCAAGCAGGAAGGTGACTGTTGGCCCTGCACACTGCAGGGGGGATACTGATTCGTACCAGCCAGTGGACATGGCTGATGGACCTCTGACCTCTGCTAGCTCTTTGAGGCTTGGCAGAAAGCTATTCCTTGACCTGGGCCCCACAGTGTTTGTTCCCAGCCTATGTGAGCTTTTAGCCCAGCTGCTGCTGGAACCGTTGTTTCACACAGGTATTACACATACTGTTAAGTTCAGTACTTAACCCGTCCCTGGTAAAGTAATAAGCCACCCCCAGAAACGTCAAAGGCCGGGATGGAGTCAAACCCTCTCTCAACCGTTTCCAAAATGCTTCTGTGAGACAGAGCTGAACCTACTACTCTTCTGCTAATCCCAGAAAGGTGGGATAGAGTTTGCGATTCTGGCAGGTGGCTTTGACGAAGAAGTCCCTGTGGGATTTGCAGCATGCTGGTGTTGTTATCAGCCACGCTGTCTGGATTAGCAGAGCATGCCTGTAGGGATCAGTGCACCCTGTGAATCACCAGTGGATCGTGTGACACGGAAGATCTGGCTTCAAGCTAGTGTGTAGCAAGGCAGACCTGATAGAGAACACTGGTTGCTGAAGTGGGACTACAGCAGAGGTGAGACGTCAGTGTGTCATCAAAGCACCCACAATTCCTTCCTTCCTTCCTTCCTTCTTTCCTTCCTTCCTGATTTCTTAATTTGTTTCACAGAGCGGATTTCCTGCTCACAGGGGTAATGGGATGGTGTCTGTCGTGGGTGGCGGTGTATGGCTCTTCTTAGATGGAAAAATAACGATACCCCCATTCAGTAACGGGTAGGGATTGCGTTTGTTCGGCACTGAACCCAAGGTGCTTAGAGGTGAAGCAAAAGCATTTCCAGCATGAGCAGAGACAAAGGATGTTTGAAAACATCCGCTGTAAGAAGTGCAGCTTTCAAATGGTGTTGTCAGTTATGCTGCAATTATTTGTTAGGCCTGCTGAGAGAGACGTTGCCAGACCCGATGGGCAGTCTGACAGGGAATGCCCAGCCTCCGCTTCAGCAGTGTTTCTTCAGACAGCAGTCCTCAGTGCAAAAGGAGAACTCCCGGGAATGCTAGCCCAAGCTAATGCTGGCCCAAGCGGAACAGAAATGCCGGCACCCTAATCCTTTGGAGGAAAACTCCTCTTCCCTGCCCTTCTGCTAAGACATGGCTGAGTGCTGGAGCCCGCATATGGCACAGGCACAGTTTCCTCATTAGGAAGCCTGTTTATTCTGCTGATGGGCATTGAGTCATGTGGAATTAAACATGAGGAGTGCTTTCTCCACGCCTAGCGTACCGTGTCTACTCCCCGTAGCTGTTTGTTTGTGGGTTATCTGGTTAAGATATCTCAGGCTATCTCAGGATAGCCGTGAAGAGACTGGGATGGCCTTTTGCCATCTCCTCATGCTGCTTCTCCACTCAGGGACCAATTTCTACAGGTCTTCCCTGACCTTGCAGCAGGGAAAAGGGAAATGAATGCATCTTTCCTTTAGGGAGTTTGATTAACAGCTTTTTCTATTGGTCGTGTCTTCTCTTTCCAGCGATGACATTCTTACACGGCTTCCTGCAGCCTGAAGAAGACTGAGCATCTCAGTGGAGAAGGACCAGACTGTCTAACTGGAAAGGTAAGCAGAGCGGCTGGTAGGAGAGACCTCTCGTTTTAAGTTGGGCTGCGCTTGAATGAGTGCCCGAGTTGCACAGTTACTCAGACGCCTCTTACGTTCTCAGCTAATGTTTCTGGAAGCAATCGTTGCTGGGCAGTGGGTCTTGGCTGAGAAGGCGACCTTCCGAATGCCCTTTCCATCACCCATCAAAGCAACCGGAGGGCTCCTGCTACAGGGCAGGTGAGGAGGGGAACAGGCCTCTTGGATAAGAACAGGGAAGGAAATGGGTCAGAAACGAAGCAATGATGGCGACGTGCCACCAGATAGCCAGCAGCCATAGTGTCAGGGTGCTCTGACACTGCTTGCGTCTGCTGTCCTGAGGAGATTCCCTGCTCACCCCACTAAAGGCTGCTGGGGACACACCTTTCTCTCCATGAGGCTTGTACTTGGCAAGGTCTGAGTTTAACCTGAGGGATGGGGACATTGTTTGCGATCTAAGCAAGCAGAGTTGGGAAAATGTATCTCATATCCCCTGCAGCTCCAGCTGCAACGGCCACTTCACTTGGTCACTGCTTTGCCAGGCCGCACAGGTGTATATTGCCTCCCTTCCAGATCAGTCTCTTCAGCTCCCTGAGAAGTGCTTCCAGTTAGCCAGGATCTTGCAGTGTAACTTGTAGGCTCTCAGAGCAGAGCCATCTCATGACCCCACACTGCTCTCAGCCTCACATGTTAGCTAAGCTTGGAGTTTACCTCCTTGGGCTCTGATTCCAAAGCTTTCCTGTGTGCTGGACTGTGTTTCTCCCAGCAGTACTGCGTTGACGTTGGGGCTGTGCTGCTGGCATTGCAAGGGGGGTGTGGTATGCCTCTTCTCTGGGAGGTGTAAGAGCACTGTCATAAGACCTTAAGAGCAAGGCTCAGGTGCTAGGTGATTCTTCTGCTCCATGGTGGGTGTGACAGGGAGCTCAACTGTGCTTATGGCGCTGGCAACGTTCCTGGATTTTCTTCAGAGGGATTCACTGGTGCTTGTAGACCAGAGCAGCTGAATTGAGCTTCTCTGACATAATTGTCAGTGAAAGGGATTTCCACATTCTGTTGCTGGTCCTCTTGCTGGTGCTATTATTGGAATGCTGCTTTTGTGTTTGGGACAGACAGCGTGCTATTTCTTGTTCAGGTTGTCATAGATTGATGATCCTCTGCAGTCCATCTCTTCTGCATGTATGGCAGCAAATCCCAAATCAACAAAAAGTAACCTTCAGTGTCTCATTCAGTGATGATTTACTTAGATGCTTATTATTTGCTATGCTCAATGGGCATTCTCTGTCACAGATTCATCAGCAGAGCATCAGTACATGGGACAGATCAGAATTTGCCGACAGTGACATTATAAGTAACACTCCTTGGGATTTATAGTGCAAGTTTAAGCAAGTACGTGGTTATAGTTGATAAGACATTCCTCAGAATCTGTCACATAACTGCGCCAAAGGTGCTGACGAGCCTAGGAGTATTTTCAGGGCATTTCAATGTGAGAACAGCTGTTGGACGTTTTTCTCCAATTTGTCAATTTTATTTTCTCCCATCCTGATGGTGTCCTCTGAAATTGCTTGGTTGCCCTTTTCCTCCACTGATTCCTGGGACTGTGTTATTTTCAGTGTGTGTAATCATAGTATCGTGTGACCATAATCATCATTAAGCTGTGCAAACAGGCAGTGAGTGACATGGCAGCTCAACAGCAGAAGGCCTGCTGTCCTTGTGTTTCCTGCCATACCCCCAGTCACTGAAGCTCAGCATTCCCTAGCAGACTTTGCTGGGCAGCTCTCCAAGGCCGGTATACTGAAAGCCCACTCTCCCCTTTTGGGTCCTTGAAATACCCTCTCCTGAGGTCGTCTATGCCAAGGATGCACAGAGCCTCTGGGCTGGTCACAATGGGGTGCTTTTGCCACTCATTCCCAGTCAGAGTCACTTCGGCCTCCAATGCAGTTAGCTGTTGGGATCCCCCAGTCACTCCAGAAACACAGATGGGTTCTGCCCCTTTATAGCTTGATGGCTTGATGGAAGATTCAGTAGTCCATGTGTTGAATACCATTATGGGTTATTAGAGGAGAATTACCCCTAGAAGGAGACATGGTCTGGATGCAGGAGCTTTCCTAGGGAAGTACACTCCATGAGCAAAGCACCCTACGCTCAGCTTTCACCCGGTAACTCTGCACAGCAGTATGTCTCAATGTCAGCATTCTGGGAGTTTTTCCCATGGCACATATGCCGGCCTTATGTCAGGCCCATGGGTAGAATTTTTGGCAAGCTGGGTAAGGACCTGTAAGTTTGAAGGAATAAACCAGTCTCTTTCTTGGCTGCTTCTCTCTCCAAGGTATCTTATGATTATCTCCTGAGCTGGTTACTCTGTGCTCAGGTACCAAGAGTGGTGAACTGGCAGAAATACACACCTCAGTAGAGCACACAAGGCAAGGCAAAGCCACAGCACATCAGCTTGCTTGTGCTGATGGAAAGTCCTGACTGATAGCGTGTGCCTACATTTCTTATCAAGGACAGAACAAGAACTGAACAGCCTCCAAGACACATTCCAACAAAGCTACTGCCCATTATACTAAGGAGAGGATACCCAGTAAAGGTCCTGGTATGTCATGTACTAGTCTTCCTATGAGTGCATTACCTTTGCTGCGGTGTGGTTTACACCAGTTCCTTCACTATAAGATTATCAAAGAAAGTGTCTACTACATTGCAAAGGGAAACTCTGCACCCAGCGGCAGACACAAGGCTTACCTCTTCTGCTTCACATTGACATGCATTGCTGGGCTATGTCGACTCTGACATCATTCTGATGACACATATTCAAGCTTCCATGGCAGAGCCATCATGTGGCAGAGGACAGATCAGGGTCTGTAAAGCAGGATTTCAAAGTCTCAGAAATTTCTGCTTGTATGGAGTAGCCCTGCTATTACATATAACAGGGATACTCAGGAAATGCTGTGTGTCATCTAGGCTTTACCCAGCATCACCTGAAGCTTTGAAGACCTCTGTAGATGTGATTGTGGATGGGGATTCTAGAGTCATCCAAGTGTAGCAGTGGTCTTGGAGATAGGCTTGAACAGGCAAACTCAGCACAGAGACACTGCTGCTGTGGTAGAGCCATTCAGCAGGCGAGACTGCCTCATGAGCTCTGGCTGTTGGTGAGGCTGGACCTGGGAGCCAGATAAGGTGAAGCCCTTTGGATAATGCCATCATAGACATGCAGCTATAGAGCCATCACTTGCAGCTTCCCAGCAGTGTGAGGGTCCCTTTGGAAGCCAAGCCCATGCTCGGACAGTACACGTTGACCACTGTCAACCCGCAGGGCTTCCCAGGGACCTTCACTTCCCAGGAGCTCCACTAGCTCCACCTTCCTTTGTAACACTGTGGCAAGTAAAGTTCAGAAAATTTCAGGGACCACCTGTCTCAAGCTTGAGCACTGCAGGCTACAGCTGGGGACTGCTGACAGCTGAGCACATGATCACTTCCTAGACTTCCCGTGCACAGCATCATTTTCTGCCCTCAAAATCCCCTTGAGGTGGAGGCTGTCCTTCCTTCCCCTGGACCATACACAGAAATGCACAGACATGCTTTATGCAATGGCCTGCTGTTTGGTTCACTTCTCAAGAAGTGGATGTCTAGGACTGTGCTGCTCCCAGTCCTATGAAGAAGTGTGGTTCTCTGTAGGGACTAGAATGGAGCTAGGAGTCAGGAATGGTCCCTCAGCAGTTCAGGCATGCATCCAGCATGGAAGACACCTGGTTCTCTACTCCAAGCTGCCTCAATTTTCTCCTTTTTACCCTGATACTTGCCGATAGGGAAATGTGTTCCTGTCCAAATACAAGACACCACAAAGCCCAGAGCTCCTGAGATGCTTGCCTGCATATTTTCATTTTCTGTTGGCTTTCTTGGGCATTGCAAGGTCTTGTTAGACCTAGGGTCTTTTTTTGCACAAGTGCCCCTTTTCTCTGCGAAATGAGCAAAAATTGAGCAGTGCACCTAAAAGTTCTGTACAGAGATGCTGGATGGAAGTACACCTTTCTTCTTGATGAGAGTGATCAGACAATCAGTGTTGTTACACTGGATGCTGTTGTGCAAGTTTGCATTTTTTTAAAGGATTCTCAACCTGTAAAGGAAGGGCTACTTAAGGCAACTCTCAGTTCAGCAGATCAGTCACTGTCTGCTCAGCCTGCCATGCCATCTCCACTCCTATCCATTGTGCCCTGCTAGGCCCAGTGCTCAGTGAAGGAACTAGCTCCTGCTTCAAACACCAGCATACGCATGGCAGAGCTGGAAAGAGGTACATTGTCATCAACACATACTCTGGCCTCCACTTCATAATGTGCTGCTTCTTTTCCCCTCGTTGCCAGCTGGTCTGCACTCCTCATCTTTTTCTGACTTGTGTCTGGCTCAGTTAGCATTCATCTCTCACTCAGAGCTCCTTCAGTCTTTCTGATTTCTGAGAAAATCCTCCAAGGTTGTCAGGTCTTCCTGAAAATAAGGGACAGAAGTTACCTTGAAGCACAGAGCTGTTGGTGCCATGAAAATACCAGCTTAGGCAGACATCTATGTGTATGTTTTTCTTTTAACATACCATGACACTGTCTATGCGTCTGTCACCCAGAGGCAACATGTAATGCATAAGAATCATCAAGATGGGTGGCTAATAGACCACATGAGAATTCATGGCTGTACATGCCCAGTGTGTCTCTGCTGTTCAGATCAGGGTCTGAATGAAGGAAAAAGTATTTGCCAATACTCTCGATTCTCTTCCCCCACTCCAAAAAAAATATTGTCATGATGTGGCTCTGTGAAGTGCCCAGCAGCTCTACGAAATTCTAGAGCCAAGAGGTGTAAGTGAAGGGAATAATAGCCAGATTGGGGGGGGGGGAAATTGCTTAACCGTGGGGTATCAGTGAAGCACCTAAACAGTGCTGCATCTGTTGTAAATTGGTTGTCTTCTACACCCTTTCCCCTATAAAGAAAAATACATTATTACTTATACTTTTCATTGATTGTGAAATAAAAGCATGTGCCACACATCAGACAGCTAAAGGACACAAGCTAAACATTCAGCAATAGCCGAAGTTTAATGGGATCCCATAGCTAACTAGGAAAAAAAAATAGCAAAACAGAGAGAGTGAGAAGCAGCTACTCATGTTCTGTATGCAAAGGAATCTACAGTCTTTATTCTCTACACAGGATTACAAAGATTCATTGCAGAAGAAAGTGACCAAGAGGTTCACATTTTGTGCAGCCCTCAGGTCACTTTGCTGCCTCATGACATCCTCACTCTTCCTCTTCTATCTTCTTGCTGTGAAACTCCCGGCTCTTCACTCGGAGCTTGTTGACCTGCGACTCTGCAATGTCAGCCCGCTCCTCGGCTTCCTCCAGCTCATGCTGGATCTTGCGGAACTTGGAGAGGTTGACATTGGACAGCTCCTCCTGTGCGGGGAGAGGGAGTCGGTGGCGAGGAGCCCAGGGCAGGGCGTTCACTCCTCCTGCGCCTTGGCCTTGCAGGGCTGTGGCTCGTCCCTGGGGGAAGGCCCAGACCTCCATCCCCCACCCACCACTGCTTACACCTAAGCCTCCCACAGACCTCCTCAGCCTCCCTTTTTCAGCACCCCACTGTGACAACCTTCACCAGTACTGTGTCACACCTCAGGAGCTATTTTGCCACTTGGATTTGACATTTGTGTACTTATTCTCCCCCTACTTGCTGCCCAACTATCGGTGTGATTTAGTAGGCTGAGAAAGATCCTGAAGCCTTCTGCTAGCAGAGATTCATGAACTTCTCGGTCAGTGGATGAGGCCCCTGGGTTTGTTTAGTTTGACCTCCTGTATAAAACAGGCTGCAGAACTTCCCTCTCTTCGTCCCTGACTGTTGCAGGGTGCCCAGAACTCAGCAAGGCGTCATGACACAATAGTAAAACGGCATGGCCAAGACTGTTGTGTCTTGGGAGTTTCTTTCATGCTCCTTTCCTGGTATTCCTGCTCATCTCAATGAGCGTGCTGCCCCAATGGAAGGTGTCTCTTGCCCACTCTTCGAGCAATACTTACAGCCTCCTCAGCTTGTCTCTTGTAGGATTTCACCTTCATTTGCAGCTTGTCCACCAGATCCTGCAGCCTGAGAATATTCTTCCGGTCTTCCTCAGACTAGAGTGGTTGGCAAACAGGAAAGAGAGTGAATTATTGGTTTCCCACCACAGGAGGTTAACAATTCCCCTTGGAGATGGTGTGTGCAAAATTTGACTTGCTGTGAGAAAACTCTGTCAGCCCAAGGAGGCCTCCTGCCTTACCTGGTAGGTCAGCTCCTTCACCCTCCTCTCGTACTTGCGCACACCCTTGACGGCTTCAGCGCTGCGCTTCTGCTCAGCATCAACCTCCCCTTCCAGCTCCCGCACCTGCAATGAGAAGCCCATCTTTGGAGCTGCCCTGGTAGCTGCTTGCGTGACATGTTGACTCATGGACAAATACCAGCCCTACGCACTCTGGCCTCCAGCTTCTGGATTTGCTTCTTGCCTCCCTTCAGAGCCAACTGCTCGGCCTCATCCAGACGGTGCTGCAGGTCCTTCACCGTCTGGTCCAGGTTCTTCTTCATCCTCTCCAGGTGGGCACTGGTGTCCTGCTCCTTCTTCAGCTCTTCTGCCATCATGGCTGCCTGAGGAGCACAAAGGGTCAAAGCCATTTTAGGGCTGGAGGCATTTTTGGGGAGAATACATCCACCATCAGCAGTGAAAGGAGTCCCCAACTCACATCTGTGATGGCCTTCTTGGCCTTCTCTTCAGCATTACGGGCTTCCTGGATCGTATCCTCCATTTCACTCTGAATTTGCATGATGTCTGTTTCCAGCTTCTTCTTGGTGTTGATCAAGCTGGTGTTCTGTGCAACAGGAAAGACATGATTTGTACTGGTAGACCTAACGCTTCCACGGCAAGAGTTGAAAGTGCGAGTATTGTTTATGGAAGTCTGTAGTGCAAGAGGCCTCTTTGGAGCCATAGCAGGAAACCAGACATGGGTGGCTGGCTGGATTGGCCATGTCACAGCATAGCTCCTCAAGTGTTTACATAGTAATCATTTACAAGATGCCTAGCAATCGCATTCTGTGTTATCCCCTGTTGATGGGGTTAATTTCTGGCAGAGTGCCTGACCTGGGTATGGAGGAGCTGCACACGTTCAGTGGCATCCAGAAGCTCCTGCTCAGCCACTTTCCTCGACCGCTCTGTCTGCTCCAGGGCTGCCCGTAGCTCCTCAACTTCAGCCTGCAGCAGGTTTGCTCTGCGCTCCACCATGGCCACCTGCTCCTTCAGGTCCTCCTGGGTCCTGAGAGCATCGTCCAAGTGTATCTGGGTATCCTGTCAAAGAGACAAGTGAAATTGCAAGGCGGCAGTGTGAGCTTGGGTGCCAAAAATGTCAGGGAAGACCTTTCTCTTTCTGTAGCTTTGCCCAACTGACCTTGAGCACTGCCTGTGTGTTTCTCAGGTTCTTTTGAGCCTCTGCTGCCACGCGGTTGGCATGGCTCAGCTGGATCTCCATTTCATTCAGGTCTCCCTCCATCTTCTTCTTCAGCCGCAGGGCTTCATTCCTGCTCCTGATCTCAGCGTCCAGGGTGCTCTGCATGGACTCCACAATTCTGAGGTGGTTTCTCTTCATCTGGTCAATCTCCTCATCTTTCTCTGCTATCTTCCTGTCAATCTCTGACTTCACCTGGTTGAGCTCAAGTTGGAGGCGCAGGATCTTCCCTTCTTCATGTTCCAGGGAGGCCTGGGCAAGTCAGCAGGAACAGTGGCTTAAACTACTGCTTCCTTTCTAAGAAATTTCTTATGCAGTATTTCACGAAATCTAGGCTTGCTTTCTTGTCATCTCTGCAATTATCTACTCCCATACTTTCAGTTTCAATATGATTTATTAGGACTGTATGTACCTCAGCTTCCTCCAGGGAGGCTTGGAGTTCAGTTTTCTCCTGCTCAATCTGCTTCTTGACTTTCTCCAGCTCATGAATCGCCTTTCCTCCCTCGGCAATCTGCTCCGTGAGGTCGGAAATCTCCTCTATGAGAGCAAAGACCAATGGCATGGTCAGGCACAGAGCTGAATGGCAAGGGCCCCATCACACCAAGGTGACAGGCGTCTTTGCAGACCTGCAGGCACAGACCCATGTGGAGTGGTGGGCAGTGGTGGATAGTGAGGAAGCCCTGCCCGGAGCAGAGGGCCAGGCACTTACGCTGCAAGTTCTTGTTCTCACGCTTCAGTGTTTCCAGGTGGTCCAAGGACTCCTCATAGGCATTCTTCATCTTGAACAGCTCGGTGCTGAGAGAGCGAGACTCCTTCTGGGAGGCTTCCAGCTCAGCCTGTGTTTCCTCATACTTCTGCTTCCACTCTGCCAGGATCTGAAGAGAAACCGGGCATGAGTATGGAGGTGGCAATCAGGAGGGGATGCTGTGCCCAGGAGCCCCAAGCCTGGAGCCCAAAAGACCTTGTCAAAGTTCCTCTGCTTCTTATCCAGAGCTGCGCAGGCAGCATTTGATCGCTCCACGTCAATCATCAGGTCCTCCACTTCATTCTGCAGCCTCTGCTTTGTCTTTTCCAGGGAGGCACATTTGGCATTCACAGCTTCAACGTGTTCCTCTGCATCCTGCAGGCGCTGTGCCAGCTTCTTCCTGGGAGGAGATAAGCACAGCTCCAGCTTAGAGCTTAGAGGGGAGCCAATTCTGTGCTGTTCACGAGAGGGCAGTTGGCAACTTTGGGGGCTTTGAGCCTCGTGCTTTTCACAGTGTTTCTTCTCTTCCAAGACGGCATGCAGCCTAAAGGGTCTATCACTTCTGTGTCCTGCCTTCATCCCACCCCTGTCCTAACCCACTCTCAGAGATCCTAGTTTCCCTTGATAGTCTCAGTCTTCCCCAGCCATTTGACATCCCACTTCCCACATACTTGGCCTCCTCCAGCTCCTCCGTGCGCTGAATAGCGTCCGTCTCGTATTTGGTTCTCCACTGGGCCACTTCGCTGTTGGCCTTGGACAGGGCACGCTGCAGCTCCCCCTTGGCTTCCTGCTCCTCCTCATATTGTTCCCGGAGCAAGTCACAGTCGTGGCGAGCAGACTGCAAGGCGTGGGCCAGGGCGTTCTTGGCCTGCGGGGACATTGGGATTGGTAACCCGAATCCTTGTCCTGAGATGCCTCTTGACAGTGACACTGACAGTGACATTAGAATGAAACTCTTAAGTAGGCAAATGCAAAGCTGGGAGCTGATGAAGCCTTCATCAATGTGTTCTGGAGGGTCAGGCTGTGATAGTGACAGGTGCTTTAGAGACAGTAATCTGCTCTTTCTGTAAGTGTTTTGACCTATGTGTCTGAATGCTGTCTTAGAGAGTATTGCCAGAATCCCATGAAAGCCTTGTGGATGACTGCCTCCAGCATCAAAATCATTATGCTTCCTTCCCTCTCTAGCTTATGAGTTGGGTTATGTGCATTACTGGTGTTCCCTCCAGTACTACCTGTGTTTGGGGAAGGAATGTTGAACCACTTTTTTGGTTTTACAGTGTAACATACTGTAAACAAGATTTTCCAGATTCATTTAGGGGTGAGTCGCTTGTTGAAAGCACGGTTTTATCCCCAGAAAAATATCATTTTACACTAAACATCCTCACCTTTGTTTCTTCCTCTAAATGTCTCTTGAGTTCCTCAATCTGTTGGGTAAATCCTTGCTTGCCCCTAGACAGCTGAGAAATCAGAGCATCTTTTTCCTCCACCTGGCGTGAATATTCACCTGGGAAGGGTAAAGTGAAAAAAAGTAACTCGACTATTAATAATAGTTGTTCCTGTTAACCCCTGTGATCCGTAGCTCTGAGATACAAGTTATCATCTTGCACCCTGTGGTACCCTTATGGTGCGCAGGTCCTCCCGTTGCACCTCAGGAATGAGGATGTCTCACCTGACTCTGTCTGCAGACGAGCTCTTTGACTATTGAGGTCATTGATCATGCGCTGATTCTGCTCCTCCTTAGTTTTAATCTCACTCAGCTGGTCTTCCAGAGTGCGACACATCTTCTCCAGATTGGCCTAGAGAGCAAACACAAGGAAGGAAAGGAGATGAACACCTGGACTCTGCCCTATCCTCACAGCAGGCAGTTTTTTGGTGAGAATGTGGCTGGTAGATGCAGCCTATGTGCCATACCTTGGCCCTGTGAGCGTGTTCTACTGCAATTCCATACCTTGGCTTTGGAGACAGACTCCATGTTGCTGGCCAAGTCGTCAATCTCCATCTTCAGCTCACTCTTCTCCTTCTCCAGCTTCTGCTTCACTCGTTGCAGGTTGTCGATCTGCTCCCCAAGCTCAGCTGTGCTGTCCGCATGCTTCTTCCGCAGGGCGGCAGCCGTAGCTTCGTGCTGCAGCGTGGCCTCTTCGAGGTCACGGCGCATCTTCTGAAATTCCGCCTCACGCTTCTTGTTCATCTCAATCTGAGCTGCAGTAGCCCCTCCTGCTTCCTCCAGGCGCTCACTGATCTCCTCTAGCTCCCTGGAGAGGTCAGCCCGATGCTTCTCTGCTTTTGCCCGAGAGGTTCGCTCTGCCTCAATTTCCTCCTCCAGTTCCTCAATACGAGCCTGGGGAACATTAGGCACCCTTCGCACCCAGGCCCTCCTCCTACCTGACCTGAGACTGGGTGAAAGAGGAGAAGGAATGGAGACTTGCCTGCAGCTCCTTGATCTTCTTCTGTAATTGCATGCCCAGGGCTTGCTCATCCTCGATTTTGCTCTGGATCTGGTTGATTTCAAAGTCTTTCCTTTGGGCAAAGCAAACTGTGTTAGAGCTCAAAGGAAAAAGCCAAGTGCACCAGCCCAGCGCTCAGGTGTCCCACAGCCACACTTACTTCTTCAGTTTCTCATCCAGCTGCTGCTTATCATTTTCCAAATCCATTATGCTGTCATTGGCCAGCTTCAGGTCTCCTTCGAGTTTCCTCTTAGCTCTCTCAAGGTCCATGCGCAGTTTCTTCTCTTGCTCCAGGGACCCTTCCAGCTAAAAAACCCAAGACCATCAGTGCTCTACCAGCCATGTTTAACTCCATACCTCTGCTGTTCTTGCTCTGTGCCTGTGTGCTTACATCGTCCACTTGCTGCTCCAGCTTGGTTTTGGCTTTGGTCAGCGTATTGACTTTGTCCTCTTCTGCCTGCAGGTCATCCAGTGTCTGCTGATGGGCCTCTTGGAGGGCTTTCTTCTCTTTTGTCAGCTTGGCGATGGTCTCATCCAGGGCTGCCATCTCCTCTGTGAGGTTTTTCACCTGTTGATTGTAAGAAAGTGCCAAAAGTCTGTGTAGCGGACTTGACTGCTAGTGCAGTGACCTTTTCGCTTTGCAGTTCTTAGCCAGCAGCTTGGTTTTTATTCGGGCTGCCTAGCTGCCCCGCTGTGCTGCTCCTGGTATGTTCCAAACCTAGCTTTGTTCTGAGGATGCCAGGCTGATGTGGGAGGCATCTGCCCCTTCACCCTTTATGTGACTCCCTGAGTGTGTGTACCTTGTTTTCAGTGGCATGCTTTTCCTTCTCCACTTTGGCCAATGTTAACTCAAGGTCATCAATATCTTTCTTCAGCTCTGAACATTCATCCTCCAGTTTCCTCTTCTTGGCTGTCAGCTCAGCATTAATTTCCTCCTCATCCTCAGCCCTTTCCGTCACCTCCTTAATTTTGGCTTCCAGCTGAATTTTCGTTTTGATGAGCTGGTCACATCTTTCCTCAGCGTCAGCCAAGCTATCTGCTTCCTGGTGGGGAGACACAGATTTTTGTGGGTTGTAATATTTTGAAGTTTCTCTGCTCTGTCTTTGGTATCACTGAGAAGGCATGTGTTAAAATGGGGGCTAAACCTGGCCTTCCACTCCAGCAACTGGAAGATCTTGCCAGGTGTCTACTGGGAAACCTTGTCATCTGGAATCAACGCCGATTCCAAATCTTTTGTATCTCTTCAAAATGCCTCACAGAGAGGGTAGCTATGGGAATACCTCATGCACCCACAAGCACGACAGAACCGTGGTCACTTCAATTACTAGTTTCAGCAGGAGCAAGGACGTGGAGTCTTTTTTCCTGACAGAAAAAGTATTCAGTAGCTTTTTCTTTTCAGTTGTCTCATTGAGAACCTTATAATATTTGGGAAGTAAGGGCTTTTCCATTTTTGAGAATAATTTAGTTGAGAAAGAAATTTGTCACGTGCCTACATGCATTGAACTTGCTGCAAGACCAACGGAGTTCTTGCCTTTGCTATCGCCTACCTCTGCGCCTTCCTTCCAGCCCATGCCCAGCATTTCTAGCACTAACTAGCTGACCACTTCATTCAGCGTGAAGAAACTGCCTTTTCCTAATTGAGTTTTGAATGGGAAGTATCTGTTTCTGAAAGTAATCAAGGCCGCCTAGTGTAGCTCTAAGTAGGAAAAGTGGGTCCTTCTCAGCTTTGCCTTTACTCTGTTAGGCAGATACACTGCTTTGAAAGTTGAGTAGATGGAGATACTTCCCTTCGGGTTCAGAGCTCTCTGCTGTGGATTACATGTTGGCTAGTGTTACACGGCTCTTTCCTCAGACAGCAGGAATGCCGAGTCTCGTGTGGGGCTGCCATGAGACTCACCATGCCCCTGCCAGTGCCTGTTTACTCAACGTTAGAGTGCCTTAGAGTGTGTGATCTAGACTGTTTTCTACTGCACGCAGAAAGTCAGCTTCCTGCAAGTCTCTGCTTAGGGTAAGAAACATTCTGACTGTATGTCGTTCTTTTCCCAGGGACAAGTGAACGGTGATACTCACCGCCTGTACTTGGAGCTGCAGGTCATTCTTCTCCTGCAGTAAGGTCACCATTTTCTCCTCCAGCTCCTTCCTCTTTGCCTCAGACTTTGCAAGCTCTTCCTTGGTTTTCTCAAACTCTTGTTTCATGTTGGCCATCTCCTTCTCCGATTCTGCGCTCTTCAGCAAGGGCTTGATCTTGAAGAACAGCTTCATCCAGGGCCAGTGCTTGACATTCATGAATGCACGAACATTGTACTGGATACAGAAAATGGCATCCCTGAAATACAATTCACATTACTATTGCATACTCTGTGGGTGGTGAATTTAGACTCCATTAGCCAAGTACCATAAGAACATGATATGTGGGTGAGAAATGTCTACCTCCTCTCCACCATTTTCCGATACTCCACTCTCATCAGGAAGCCTCTGCACCTGGCTTGTGTCCTGGTCATAATCTCTGCTAGTTTCTCGTCTCTCATCTCCTCCAGCAGACCTATCAGCCCAGCTTTGAAGAACACCTTAAGAAAGGGAACATCGTAGCCCATCAGTCTCAGCTAGTGCGTAACAGAGGCACGTAGTGTTTGCACATAGGACTTGTTTCTACCTTGGTGTGACCAAATCTGTACTGGGTGTGGTCCACATCAATGGACCCAAGAAGCTTCTCTGAAGCCTTCTTGCTATCCATGAACTGACCTTCTGGAATAGCACTTATATTAAGCACTCTGTATCTGTAGGAGAAAGCAGAACATGAAGAAATCCACATTACTGAAACCACCACTGTGACTGAACTCCACAGCCTTCTCAGCAGGAGCTGAGTAATGTCTGACTGAGTAATGTCATGTATTAGGGACAGTCCATTCTTCCAAGACAGTGCAAGTGAAGATTTCATACTGTTAACTCAGTGTCCCAGGGAGTCCTGATCATCGGCAATGTCATACCATCATGAACTGGCAGTGAATCATTTTTATATTACTACTCAGTTCCTTGTTACAATATTTGTGTTACGATACTCAGTCTGTTCTCAGCAACAGGTCTCAGCTGGTCATTTTCAGCAACAGCTGACTACATTGTTGATAGGGACAGACCTCACTCAAAACAGTTCACAGGCATTTTTAGGTCATTAGGTGGAAACATATATTGTTATTCAAATGCGAAGTGGATGTGTGAAGGAAACTTTTATATTACCTCATCACAGAAGTAGACTACTGTAATGTGATTTGATTAGAGTACATACACTAAACTGTGTAGTAAATATGATACTTACGTAATTTAGGACATAGAAGGTGTGGAATAGGAAAAGAATGGGGAGAAAGGTGGGTCACTCTTACCTTTGTTTGAAGTCAGCATACAGGACTCTGCTGGGGAATCCTTTCCTGCAAATTCTGATGCCTTCCAAGACACCATTGCACCGCAGCTGATGCAGCACCAGCTCATGCTCCATGGCACCTAACAAACACCACCATTAGTGACTACCCCACTGTTTCATACTCAGGAGAAAAGCTTCTGTGCTTTGAGTTTTCCTCCTATTGGCTCCTCTTACCAGGTGTTTTTGTTTCATTGGGGATGATGCATCGTACAAAATGGGGGTGAGTGCTGCGTAGATTTGTCATCAGCTTGTTTAAATTCTCCTGTGTGATTACAAGGTGAAGTTTAGATCAACAAATGAAAGATCTGCATCCCTGCAGCTGCATATATTTCGTCCATAGAAAGGAGTTAATAATTTGTCAGATTTAAACTAGATTGCAAAATTGGCCTATTGGTGTACAAAAGCTTACACCTTCATCCATCTTTCGCTGTTGAACATTACTATTAAAAGGTAATATAATTTGGTTACTGTGTCATCATAATTTATTACTTATAAAAACTGGGATACAACTCATTTGACACCCTGAAACTCATGGCTTTGACAGTCACAGACAATTCCCTATGCTTGCCTTCCTGAATCAATATACTGGTTAGGCTTTTATATGTGATAATCTTAAAGCCAGCCTCCCTGCTTTTCAGAACTGCTCTATTACTTATGAATCGTGCATGGTAGCAATATTGAAAATATTCAGAAGTCCAAAATCTCTATTTGGTAAAACGTTCTGAACTCTGTGCAATAGCTGAAAGAATTTGACCTATTTCAATGTCATATTTAGCTTAAAAAATACAGGTGTATGAAAAAAGATCTGAATGACCAACATCCTCAACCATTTGAAAGAGTTTTCATTTTGATATATTGAAGAGAGAATATAATTCCTTGTTGAAAAAGAGAAGAAACTAGTCCATCATTTAAATGGAAAGAAAATTCACCTATAGTACATAAGCTTCTTCATCCTCTTGCTACGGGACTTCAAGAGTTATAACATCACTTTTCACACTTTAAATTCTCTTTCTTCAAGTAAAAAGAGACAAAGTGAGGAAACCGGTACATACCCGGAAAAGAGCTGAGACAGTCTGGAAAGAAGAACCCTTCTTCTTGCCACCCTTTTTGCCACCACCCTCTGTAAATGAAAGAAGTGGAAAACAGTACTAAAATATTGATGTTGAACATTGAACTACAGAACAGAACACATTTTTTAAACATACAGGTTTTCCTGTTTGATTTCCTGTCAACGTTTTCCCACACTGAAAATACAATTTTCACAGAGCTGACCTGCATCTGCTCCACCATAGTTGGCAAAGAGTAAGGCCAGTGTCTTCAGTGATGATTTCTGGTACAACCCAATGACAGTTTCATTCAGGGGGTCCTTGTTCTTCTCAAGCCAGCCAGTGATGTTGTAGTCTACTGTACCAGCGTAGTGTATCAGGGAGAAGTGGGCCTCAGCCTTGCCTTTGGTAGGCTTGGGCTTCTGGAAGTTGGCGGACTTGCCCAGATGCTGGTCGTAGAGCTTGTTCTTGAAAGAGGTGTCAGTTGCCTTGGGGAACATGCACTCCTCTTCCAGGATGGAGAAGATGCCCATGGGCTGGAAGACATTACAACAGACAAGAAGGAAAAAGAGATTCCTTGGTTGGAAAGAGGCTGGTGTTAGGACAGAAAGCTGTGAAACAAATCAGAAGATAAGGTTGCTTCTGTTTTTTTCTGGACAATATGTCACAGAAAATTAACTGAGGTTCATAATTTTTCATGCTTGGTGTTTCACCTTTACTTGTGAAACTACTTTTAACCATTGCTGGCAACATTACAAATTACAGAAATACAGAGCACTTTAAAAACTGAAATTTATCATTTTAATCCAGACATCAACAAATTCTTTATGTATCACTCAATAACTAGAGAATTCCAACATATAATGCACCTGAACAGGAAGGATACCTTCTCAATGAGCTCAATGCAGGCAGCCAGGTCCATCCCAAAGTCAATGAATGTCCATTCAATTCCTTCCTTCTTGTACTCCTCCTGCTCCAGCACGAACATGTGGTGGTTGAAGAACTGTTGCAGTTTCTCATTGGTGAAGTTGATGCACAGCTGCTCAAAGCTGTTGAACTGCCAAATGTAAAAAAGAGATGCAATGTTTTCAAGGATCACTCATCACCACAAGGCTTTTCCCTGTGTAGTTCTGATCCTTCATGTGTCTCTTCAGACAAATACAAGGCCCCTTCCCTATCTATTCTCCCAGAAATCCTTCAGTGGGACTATACGTGCATTCTGAAGAGAGACACATAATTTAGAGATTTTTTTTATTTGTTATCATTCCATATAATACGGATACTTTAAGTATGATAATTATCTCTTATCCCTTCAAAATCCTTTAATTCGAAAGCAAATTTAGTAAATAACTTTGGCACGCATTTTCCTATCATCGGAACAAATTTATTATTAGACTCTGGTGTCCCAACATCCCGATCATGAAAACTGCCTCTATTTGTTACTCAAACATTTTTCTGTTCTTAAGAGAGTGGCTCTAGGTATTTCCATGCACTGGTATGGAAGCTTTTGGGGTTCATTCACCAACAGTGTGAGCATTTCTAATCTCTTTTAATATTTTCCATACCTTTGGCCCATATAACTTTGTCATAGATTTCTTCCTTTTTCTCTTTTAACTAAGCTTAATATTCTTGCATGCTGTGGTATTAGTTTCTTTCGTATCTAACTGTTGGAAAGGCCAATCTCTTTAAGAGTGAGATCTCTTGATGATTGTATTTTTTACAAAAAATCTGACTCTTCATGAAAGAAGTCTTAGAATTTTCTTAACACCCATTGTCCCTTCCATGAAGCTGTTGTGAAATCCCTGTTCCTTACATCAAAGATCTCAAAGCCAGCAATGTCCAGGACACCAATGAAGTACTGTCTGGGTTGCTTGGTATCCAGCTGTTGGTTGATGCGAACAACCATCCACAAGAACATCCTCTCATAGACGGCCTTTGCCAGAGCACCAACTGCATTGTTCACCTAAAGCAAAGGAGAAATGCACAAATGTTACTACATAGAGAAATTTTAAGAATTTTAACTGTCTGAAGATCAATTCTGAGGTAAAACCATGTATTCCTCGTAACCAATTATTTTACCTGCTCCACAGTTTGACCTTTGGTCACAAATTCATTCCCGACTTTGACTCTAGGACAACATAGGGCTTTGAGTAGGTCAGCTGAGTTCAGACCCATCAGGTAGGCAGCCTTGTCAGCAACTGAAAGACAAGAGAGACAAAGAAAAAATTGATCATTGGAAAAGGACTGGAATTTGATCAACGGGTGTATGTCTCAGAAATGACACCAATATTCAAAACTCTTGACTGTAAGTCTTTTAATTTAGGCTCACAACAAGCATATTGAATAGAGCTGTGAAAGCCAATATTGGTGTTTTTTTGAAAGTAGTTATCAGTAAGAAAACTTTCCTTGAATATTTTAACTGCATTTATAAACTGAAACAATGCTTTTAATAACTTTCACTTTAAAAATACATGAATATTACAACTTGCCATCTGAGTCAAGATCTAAGAAAGCTCTTATATTTAAACAGGCCATAGTCTGCACTGCCAATAGGACAAGTATGTACATGCCAGAGCTGATTCTAGACCCTATGTATGAAACTAGGGAAGCTGCCTCTTCAAAAAAGCTTGTCAAAACTCTCTGCATGCTAAATGGAAAAATGCATGAAACTAGCCCGTCAGAAAGCTAACTGAAGGAGTACCATTCAGTAAGATAGGCCAGGGATTAGAGAATCAGGTTCACAGCTTCATGGACACTAAAAGAAACATTACTTAGTTTTCACTTGATTAAGCTATAGCTTCTGTCCTGTCTAAAAAAAAGTATCTTCCCAAAACTGATTTCGTTATTAAAAGGTCAGTTGCTAAGGACCTTCTGTGCCATCGGGCTCTGCCTGCTCCTCTCGTTGTTTCTGCTTGAACTTCAAGTTGCCGTAGTGCATGACAGCTCCTGTCAGCTTGTAGATGGCAGTCTTTTCATCAGGAGTGAAGCCCAGGATGTCAATGGCACTCTGCAGTCAAAACGGTGAAGTAAAAACATGGCCTAACAACCTTGACAATCTCATTAAAAATATTTTCTTTATAGTACTTACATCTGTAGCCATGAGCTCCTCCTGGTCATCAATACTGGGAACAGTGACCTCACCTTGACTCACAAAGTGGAAATCATAAGGGTTGGTGGTAATGAGGAGCATGTCTGAAAGCAGGAAAAGGCAAGGCCCAGGCTTAGTTTTGCCAACCAGGTAACAGAGGGAACTGTTGCTCAGCGATAGTCCTCAAAAAGACACAATGATCCTTCCTACCAATTAGCTCCGGCTTCTTGTTGGAGGTGACCTGATAAAATATGTGGTAGCTTCTTTCTGCCCTGAGCTGGAAAGTGACTCTGGACTTCTCCAGCAGATCTGGCAAGGGAGGTAGAAAGAGTCAGGCACAGGAACACGCAGGGAGGTGGGAATTTAGGAAGGAATGGGATCAGGCCAGGAGAGTCTCTTACAAGTTTCAATGTCAGCAGAAGCCAGTTTGCCTGTGGCCCCAAAGTGGATTCTGATGAATTTGCCCTGTTAAGGAGAAGCAGCAGCATTTCAGCCTGGATGGGTTCTTTTGATGTCTCCTTTACATGGAATGCTGCTAGGGCCATCACTTATCTTGTAACGAGAGGGAAAGATTTTGTCCAAAGCAACAACTTACAAAGCGTGAGGAGTTGTCGTTCCTCACGGTCTTGGCATTTCCAAAGGCCTCCAGCAGTGGGTTAGCGCTGATGATTTGATCCTCAAGCGTTCCCTGCAGGATGATAATTAGTCCTGGTTATCCTTCCCCAAAATCATGTCAGGAACAGAGAAAAGCATTGATTCCAGCCACTCTCTATTCATTTACCTGCATTTTGCCAGACTGCTCTTCCTTCTTCTTATCTCCACTCGCTGCAATTGTTGCAAAGTACTGGATGACACGCTTTGTGTTCACAGTCTTCCCTGCTCCGGATTCTCCGCTGTGAAGCCAAAGGGAGAAGCAGAGAGCGTGTGGTCAGGCAGGAGGTGTCCTGGCACCAGGCAGCCCCATGGGGACCCGAGCAGGGGGTGTACATACGTGATCAGGATCGACTGGTTCTCGCGATCTGTGAAAGAGGCAGAAAGAGTTTTCTTAGTGCTCCTCAATTGCAGAGAAATCAAAATCTATGAGAGAAACTAACTGTGAAGTGAAGCTTCGTTAAGAGTGCAGGAACACTAGATAGCCAGTTCCCATTTAAAACACCCTGGGAATGTAGCACTTAATCCCTTTCAGGATTTTTTGAAGTTTTCCCAATAAAAAAGTAAAGTCTTATTTGGATATGGATGTAAGACAAAATATACTAGCTTCTTTTTAAGATAATTGTCATTAAATCAGGATCAATATTTCTGTATATAAGAAAGAACCAAAACCAAATCTTGTTTTGTAATGTCAATATGATCAAAGTGATTAAAACATGTAACCTGAAACAAATTGACACTTTCTGGAGACTCAAGAGCCTTCCGAGATCAGACCATAGGCCCTCCTGAGTTCAAGGATTTTTTGAGCCAGGCATAGTATAATTTTATGTAGTGGTTTGGGTAGGAATGAATTTATCTCCTTACTTTAGTCATTGAAACAGAACTTTAGGACATATGATTGATTCTTTATAAAAATAAAGAATATGCAGGACTTAAGTATGTTGTATGCAATTTGTGATTCTCATTGCTTTTTAAAAAATGTTTCCACTGATAATAGTTGTTTTGATGCTTCCTAGCTGTTCAAATGTTAGACAGAAGGAAAGGATGAATTCTGACTCTGCTTTCTATACAACCCTTGATTTCTATAAAACTCTTGATTTTACAAATTTCTGTCATATGTCTCCTCAGTTTTCTGTTCTCTGTCATCAAAACAATCACTTTGTTATTCATACTGAATTTATTTCACGCCTATGAATATTGTTTTCTCCCTCAGTGGGAGGGACCACTGTCTCCTTTTTGAACATGAGAAAACTAGAACTGACTGCATTATTCAAGATGTTAATGTTCCACTTTGTAATGAAATATGATATCATGGAAATATTGCTCTTTTTGTCCTCTTTTTTTTTCCCCCCAAGCAATTCCTAAAGTTCATTTTCTTTTCTTCTACTCTAATGATCACGGAGCCAAAATTTCTCTAGCATTATTCATTGTAAGTCTGAGATCTTATTCTTGAGATGTAATAGCCATTCTGCCAGACTTCTGTTTTCCATTGTATCTCCTGCCTTTTAGACTCTCTCTCCTTCATCTGATAATCCCGTACCATTTGGGGTTCTAAGGCAGTAAAAAAAACTCTGGTAGTGCATTATTTTGATTTGGAACTTCAATTTATAGTGATTCTTTCTTACTTTCTGATATGGATATTATTTTAGTAATGTTTGATTCCATGCTTTTTGTTTAGACAGAGCACCAACACTCCTGTAGCATTGCTAATTCTACTTTCCATCAGACGTTTTACACTGCAATTACAAAACTTAATTTCTAGCTTTCCCTCTACAACATTCCAGGTATGCTTTCTGTGCTATTTATCTCATTTGAAAATGGGCATTCTAGTTTACTCAGCTGACATATATGATGTAAACATGACTCCATACGTTCAAAGATTATCTGTAGCGAAAACGAAGATTTTTCCTGAAGTCTACACTACAATATCATTTGAAGGCATATCAAGCAACTCACCATTTAACATGAACTGATAGGCGTTGTCAGAGATGGAGAAGATGTGTGGAGGGGCCTCCTGGCGCTTCTTGCCTCGGTAGGCCAACACCACCTCCGGGTTGTACACCGGCAGCCACTTGTAGGGGTTGACAGTGACGCAGAAGAGACCCGAGTAGGTCTGCGAGGAAGGGAGACAGCGCGTTGGCTTCCACTTAGCCTGGCAGAGCAGTTCCTCCTAGCTGCCCCACGGACGGCTGCTGCTGGTACTTACGTAGATCATCCAGGCTGCATAACGCTCTTTGAGGTTGTACAGCACAGCGGGTTCGTGGAGGTGGGTCATCATGGCCATGTCCTCGATTTTGTCATACTTGGGAGGGTTCATGGAGAAGATTTGATCTTCCTTCACGGTCAGGGTCTGCCAAGGAAGAGAGACTGATGTATGTCAGCTAAGAGCCCAGAGTGGGAATTAAATTATGTTCTCAAGCCTTACATTTTCCTCACCTCTCCAGCTTCAGTCTGGACAGTGACCTTCCCCGATTCCCTGCTCTGGATTGTCCCTTTCACAAAGGATTCCTTAGGATGGGCCACAAAGACCGATGACTTGGCATCAAAAGGCTTGTTCTGGGCCTCGATTCTCTCCTTTTCCGATTTTCGGAGGTAAGGAGCTGCCTCCCCAAAGACGGCCATCTCAGAGTCTGGTGTAGTCATGTCTGCACTTTACTGAAGACACGTCAGCAGAAGTCTCTGAGGGGGAAAGAAGACACTTCCCATCAGTTAGACAATAGTTTTCTGTGCCGGTGATGAAATCTCTTACAGTTTCTATCTTTCCAGTATTTAAACTGGTACATCATTTTCGATAATACCTTTTGAAAGCTAGTGTTGATTTGAACACCTAAGTACTTACATCCCACTTGAGAATGAGACAGCATTCTAAATAATTTTAGTCTTCTAACTATGAACAGAATTTTTAGTATTGATTATAATTTTGCAACATTATCATACTGGTAGGTGTTTTGCCATTTTCCTATTGGTATACTGAAGAATGAAAACTAAAGCAAATCTCTCTCTTCTGTTGCCCTTAATTATCAGCAATGAGTCTCCAAGAAGTCCTTTCACTGCCCATGATCTGTGGAAAGTGAATTTACTTCCTTTCACGCTGTATACATCTTATCAGGCTCAGTCCAATCTTTTCTGCAATGGCTATGAATACAAAAAATGGGGAATGAATATAATAAAATTACCTCAAAGTAATTTGACTAACAGTTAATAACTTAGGGTGTTGCCTGTCATGACATCAGAAGTTCTAAGTCAGTTGCTAGTATATTAACAAGTTGGTAACTTTCTTCTTATGTTCCATAGTATTCCAGAGAGATTTTTTAAGTTAGAAATAAAAAGATGCTATGGAAAGTAGATTGAAAATTCCAGCTATGATGATAGCGGGCCCTCCCTTCTGGTTACCAGAAGCAATCAGAATGCAGTGAGACATGCAAGATAAAGTGAAATTGCTCAGTCTCTGCAATCCTACAGAACCCATACACTTACCTTGGAACTTTCAGTGAGAGCAGGTCAAAATAGTCCCAAGGAGATTTTATAGAGTCTGGTATGCAGATGCTCTGGATTCTTCCTCTTTCTTCGGTCAAAGCATTTTTGGCCAACCTTCTTTGGCAAAGCATTGTTTGGCAGACTTACCTAAAGACATAATTGTCATTTGATTTGAGTAGATATAATTAGAAATTTTTTCTATCTGACCAACTATGTGGCTATATCTACTATAAATAATTTGACAAGAGAACTAAGGAGGGAATCTTGATCAGTTATGGCACTTGGAGAACTTGGATGCAGGATTTATGGATTATGCTGACATACTTCCGGGTGACTTTCTGATCCATCCAAGATAGATTGTTTGGTACACAGTGCTGCAACAATTCAAACTATACAATGCAGGCAGTAGCATTTATCTACTTTACATGATGCTATGAGGTTTATAAAGAAATACTTGAAAGGTAACAGTATACCAAAACCTGTACCTCGTTGTGACTAAAACCAAGGTGTTTTTCTTGAAAACAGAAAAACAGAAACATGTTGTAGCTCAGATTCCTGCAGGGACAATATATCAACTCTTGAAATACAGCTCATGTGCAGAGCACTTCAGGTGATTTCCAGGGTCTTGAGATAAATACAGATGTGATGGATATAAAGATATTATAAAGGTATATTGTATTTAAAAGATACTGTATTTAAAAGATATTAAATTTCCTGGAAAGGTGAGGTATCTAAAGACATTCCTAATAATGAACAAGGAGTTGCAAATTGTTGTGGAATCTTCTATATAACATATGAGAACAAAAGGTGCCTTCTGATTTTAACAGCTAAAAATCACAGCATTCCTGTATCTGTAAAAAAGGAAGTGTTTTCCATTGAGCAAAAAGATTAAATTCCTGATTTACAGAGTTCAGCCAGAGGAAATATGTAACAACTCTTACTTGAGCTGCTTTAAATTGTGTCAGATCTGAACACATTCATCTCCTGGTCATTGGCATTTTGGTTATTACAAGAGCTCAGTGGATAACATGTGCATGGATGGTGCATGGATCTGACGTAATATCCAGCATTAGGCAAAGTCCTGTGCTTCTAAAGGCCATTCCAAGGAGGGCTGCAGCGCTGCAGCGCCCACTTTGTTGGAGTCCAAACCCAGCGCTCACCGCTGGGCCCCATGCGCAGTGCATGCGGAGGCTGATGGAAACACCCCGCACCCTGCCCAGGAGGAGCCCAGAGCCGGCCAGTGGGAAACGGTGAGCACAGGGCTGCGTCTGCAGCCCTGCCTCTCTGGGGAGCTGGCACCAAGGGGTGCTGGCGGGGGTACCTCCCTCCAGCGGGGCCCAGAGCGCGGCTGTGCTCCCCAGCGTGGGGCCAGCGGGAGCTGCTCTGAGGGGCTCTTGCAGCTGAGTCCCCGGGGTGCTGAGGTGCCACGTGGTGTCCAGCAGCCCAGTGGCTATCGCTCCTGGGTGAGGAGGGGGCAGAAAGGTCTTGGCAGCTCAGAGCCCAGGGTTAAGAAGACCATGCAAGAAGAGCAAGGGATGGCTGAGGCCTCTCCCAGGGCGTGAGAGCTGGGGGTTTTCTCCCTTCAGGTTGGGGACTGAAAATCTTTGACTTCCAGTGGTCAATGACAAAGCCAGTCTTCTCAATAGAGCTCTTCTGGGTTTTTGCTGTTGTGTTGTCTAGGATGTGGACCCAGCTGTGTAACAGGCAGGAGGCAAATGGCCAGGCAGCTCTGAGCATGCAGTCAGCTGAGAGAAAGTCTAGTTTGAAAGGGAAGAGGCTAGTGAGTTGAGGCACCTCCAGGTATTGACAGTCACTCAGCAGTGCTTTTAGGATGGAGGGCTTGGGTGTAGCGTCTACGCTGCCCACACAAGCCAGTGGTAGAAACCTAATATATTTTTTGAAAGTGCTCTTAGACTCAGACAATGGTAACATTTCTTACGTGAGACAGCCCCACAAAATGGAAGAAGAGGAATTTTTCCTCACTTGCCAATCTCCATAACTCCTCCCCCACTGCCTGAACTACACAGTAAGTCGGCAAACAGTGTTTTTAGATCAGCTAGTCAATAGGGCTATGAAGTACTGCAGGACTAAAAGGAAGGACCGTGCAAGTAACATGGTCTACTTGGTTAAGCACAGTAGCCCACAGAGAATGAAAAGACATGTTTTAAAATCCCGGCTGTCAGATGGGGATTGCTGAGACTGCATGGCTTACTCTCCTGGAGCTGTGCATAAGCAGATCCAAAAACCTTCAGTAGCCTCTTGGAGACATCAACTCTGTTACTGAGAGTACTACAACTGGGGCCAGTTAATGTTGATACTTTCATATGCTGCCTTAGCTTGTAGAAGACCCTCAGAAAGGCTAGCCTCAAAATAAGGTAATATATCAGAGTTCCCAAATAGACAATTAGGAATTTGCAGACATACAACTTGGTTCCTAAGTTTCCTGAAAAGAAGAAGTAGTTTTTCTTCTTCATGAGTGAACTTAATCTTGTTCTCTATGAAGTATGGCTATGAGGACTTCACTATCAATTTTTTACTTAGATAAAATGAAGAGATCAAGACTGTCCATGCTTTGCCTAGATAGGAGATAATCAGCAAAAGAAGTATAATTGAAAATGGATACATGCTTGCCAGAGGAGGAAAACTCAACTGAAACAAGTTTGTTTTTTTTTAATACGTGAGTTCTTGCTCTAAAATATCTAAGAAGTATTACTGGGGAAGAAAGGAGGCATGTAGAAAGATCCTTCTCAGTCTTTTACAAGCAAGGAAAGTGTCTCTTATCTCCCGCATGAAGGACCTGAGCAGTGTTGGAACAATCACTAGTACATAAGAACATATTTCCAGGGATTGTAGTTGGTTGTGAGCAGAAGACTCATGGATCACAGTTGCTATTTTGCATCATGTAGGCACTGCAAAAAAATAAATCCATTTTATTTGTGGTTTAAACTTATGATGAGCACTAGAAGTTGAACATGCATTGAGTGAGATGGCTGTAACTTCCGCATAAGACTAAGGAACTAACCAGACATTGAGTGGTGTAAGGGCACCTGATATCTGCTTGAACGATTTGATATGAACACATATCAGCAAATTGTTCAGCCCTTTCATCTGTCTCTTGACAGAAATTGTCAGGAATTCACTGAGATATTTTGTTCCTGACACACCCCAAGAAGTAGCTATTTCCTGTCTGTTCTCCTTGCTCTGGGATTACAGGTTGTGAGCTTCACCCTCACAGGCAAACAAGGCCTATAATCATCTGATTAGGAGACAAAGGAGCCTTGCTTACATGGAAGCACTGGAAGATTTCCACAAGACCTGGGCTTGCTTAGATGTGTCCATCCAGTAAATGGATTACCCTCACCAGCAGATCTAGAAAGCTGTTAAAATGAAGTGTTTAAGATCCTTCATAGGTCCTACATAAGCAGAAGTCTCGAACCAATTGCTAGTGGTGTGCACTGTGCATATAGGTGCAGATTATTGCTCAAAAAGGAACAAGCTGTTGTTAAATGGGAGCTCAGCTTTCAACCGAGCTCTTTTTATTGTTTGTTCTCTCAAGCTTTGCTTTATAACAGAGAGTTTAAAATATCATGGCAAGAAATTGATATTAAATCACATTTAGGGAGATTCCTAAAAGTTAGCAAAATTCATCATATGGTGGCAGACTTAGGGGTTTGTCTTTTTTCTTAAAATTCTAATTACAAAGGTTCTTCAAAAGTGTACCCACCTTTGAGCTGTCCTTACAGATTACACCTAGTGCACTTGTCTGTGTTTCTGTTAGTTGGGTTGTACAATCAAGTTGATTGCTAATTTATCGGGCCCATCAAGGATATAGGGTTCAACAGGGTTGAACAATAAACTGCTCAGTGCTTGTCATTAAACAATTAAGTGCCAATAAAATGAATCACAGTGTAAATTCAGTAAGCCCTGCTGGAGCGAACAGTAATTAAAACTTTTTGCTAAGTTTTGCTAAGAAGAAAAATAAGACATTTTTAACATTTAACATTTCATTTGAAAACTGTAATATCATACAATGTGCTTTTTCCAGTTCTCATAAACCAAAAATTCCCTGCTTTTCCAGAGATACTATTAAAATGCATATATTTTAAACAAGAAAAAATGATTGATAGCAATGGCAGCTGTGACAGAGCATGTGATGTTGATCACAAGATAGACATGAATTCCCAGTACAGGTTTAGAAAGGAAAGACCTTTGCCACGTGGATTAGATTTGAAGGTGTTGCAAAAGGAAAAGAGATCAGAAGACAATAAATGTAAAAGAGACTAAGAGGAAAAAAGTTCATTGCTTCTTTGCAGTGAGAATGTCTGTATATGATTATCATTTGTAACCATATCCTCTAATGGTTCTTTCTGGAGATTAATAGTGATATTCATGAAAGCTTGCAGGCAGCCTATCCTTGAAAGCCCACGTTCCATAGGACAGGAAACTCCTGCAAAGAAAATCGTAGTGCTTAATCAACTAGCCACTCATATGAGTGTTTGTGAAAAGCTTCTGGGCTTTGCTGGCTTTCTGAAATACTTACAGTATATCATGAAGGGCAGCCATTTGAATGCTAGCTCTTGGTAAAGGATCTGCTGAAAGAAGCAACAATGCCTTAGTGGGAAAAGAGAAATTAAATAGATCCTGCCCACCACTAACTTTCTCCCAGTCCTGTTACTGTCTCTGCGGGGCTGGGCTCCACTGCAGCTGAAAGCAAAGCACAGCATAATCAAAAAGAGAAGAGGCAGAGTGAGAGCAGACCCTGGATACAGCATGTCCTGCTCAGCAATGCAGTGCTGACATTTCCCATGGAGAAGAAGAGACTCAGGCATGCTGAAAATAGAACCATCTTGAGAAAGACATCAGGCAGCTGCCTCACTCTCTGCCAGCACTTAAGATATGACTTCTCCTCCATTGGGCTCTGTGTTAGCAGACAGAGAGAGAGAGAGAATACTTGGCAACACATCACAGTCAAAGTGAAAATATGTACATAGACACAGACTTCCAGCCCACAGCCAGGCAGAATCTCACAACAAGTTTTTCTTTTAGATTTGCATTGTGAACTGGAGAGTCAAGTTTATAACATTCCAGTGTGGAAGGAAATTTCACAGCCTGAAAGTGTGATACATTCTTCATTACTTTTATCCATGAGTTTCAATGTGATCATTAGTGGAAGAAACCTCATGGCCCTTGTTCAGGTGTCAGAACCTCCTGCCAAAAATAAACCTAGGAAAAGAGTGATCACAGACCCCATATCTTTATATAGTACTCATCCATTCTGCTTTACAACTTGAAAGAAGTGATCGAAGAGGACCACTGCTGATTTCTTACATTCGGCTAGGAAGGTCTTTGCATCTTCTCTAGGTTAAATCTTACTATAAACAGGTTGCCCTGTGGCAGCCGGCAAATTCCAGTACAGCAGAGAATAAATTTTGAGGTCCCATTTCTTCTTTCATTATGGTGCAGCAGCAAAATTCTGTACAATTTATAATTTTTAAATGCTCATCAAATACCTTTGGCAGTCTCATTATCTTCCACTTTTTCACTAGGTTTCCCAGTACAGTCCCAACAATTTCAGACGTGTCTTGGGAAGATTTGTTTATCCGCTGGGGCATTTGCTCAGTGGGCGGTAGATTAGGAAGTCCTAGGTCATAGATTCATTCCAGTCATAAAGGAACGTCCAACAGTTAGGCAGCATTGTGCCTTGTACTGAGAAATTGTGACTCCTGAGTTCTGTCATGCAACTTTTCATGAAGATTGGCTGCTATGGCATTTATTGGCTGCTATGGCATTTATTTCTTGCTGACTGTATCTTTGGAGAGAATTCATTCAAGTCAATAAGCATTAGTAAATTCCAACACAACACGGATTGGATTTATATGGTGAACGTGTCCTCTGATCTATGCCTTGCAAGATTTCACTGCTTACACAGTGGCATAGCATGAGAAAGATGCTGGTAGAAAAAGATTCAGGGGGATAACAAGAAGCATTGCAAAGTGAAATTTGGTATAGATGAGTACGTTACTACTGCCACTAGATGAAGATCAAAAGCATGGCTCCAAGTGACCTATTTATCTCCCTCTCAGCATGAAGCTCACAGGATAAAGCGAACAACCCCTGCTAGTGAGCCCTGGGAGGCTGGAGAGAGCTCAGAGCTGCTCAGCTTCTGCTCCGGTAGGAAACCTCCTCCTGTGGGTCGATGGCCTGGAGAGCAGCTCAGGTGCCTACACAGACAGCAGTGTCTCCTGTGCCTGGGGACAGGTCACTTCAGCTGCTCCTCCTCGGGTGACTGCGGTCCCTGATGCCCCAACCAGGAGCTGGGAGGTGCTCAGGGCCTGGGCAGGACCAGGAATGTCTGCATGGATGTGCTGCTCTCTGACAAATCATAGGTCTGCATGAGCTAAGCATGGGTGCAGCTGGGAGAGCAGAGGTGCCGTGCACATGTGCCTGCCCCACCTTGTGCGTGGGCAGGGAAGGGGTTGGCATGCAGAGCAAGGAACATCCTGCCAAGGACAGGTCGTGGTCATGCGAGTGAGTGAGAAGAATCAGTGGGGAAACTGAGATGGGGTAATGCAGGATAGGGGATGTAAAGAGAGGAACAAGAAATGAGTGAGGAGTCTCTATGGAGGGACAGGTGGAGGAGAGAGAAGATGCAGTAATGTGGGTGCATTGTGTGTGAGAAGATGATGCAGCAAAAGTTCTGCTGGAATGGAAAGGGCTTGAGCTAATCTCAGCTGTCGCACCTATAGGAATCCAAGAGGCAAACTCCTTACAACATCATTCACTTCAGAATGGAGTGGAGTGTTCTTTAATTGCTGATTAACACTCTTCTCTTTAACATTTGTTTTTCAGTCTCAAAGAGCAAAAATCCCAAGAGGACCTCTGTCCTTTGGAGATGAAAGTTGAGAATTGTGATGAAATCCTGTTGCCTTTCATGCGGATTTGCAAGACTGCTGCAGTCCCACACTTCTCACACACACAACGCTTTGGAGAGTGGTGCATTCTGTATTAATGACATGTGGGAGTGCAGTGCAGTGCAGTCTGTGCAGTCGCACGTGGTGAGAACTTGTCCCGGCACCTAACTTCACTGCAACCAAGTCAAAAAGCAGTTCAGGGAAATGAGACATCCTTGCCAAAACTCAGTCTGTCTTTCTGTGAAATGTCATTTTTCCACTGGCTTTCTGCATAACATATTCTCATTTCAATGTTTCTTTGTGACTCCCTCACTGAGAGGCTGGACCCCAAGAGCTTTCTGCAGAGCAAATGCAGTCAACAGTGCTTTTCTACCAGGCCATAACTACATTCATTGTCCCATATGTATACAAACAGACTCATTCTGACAGTGTGTGTGGAAGGCTGTTGTCCACTTTGCGTGGTTGGAAATGTCCAGCACAAGTCGGTAAGAAACATCTCATTGCACAATTTTCAACAAAAGGAGCTACCACTGTCAGAATAACACAACTTCCAGAAAATCTTGCTGAAGGTGCAAGTGGCTGCCTTCTGCACTGGGCTACTCAGGCACAGCTCTGGGGCTCCAAGCTGGCTTCAGGTGTGATGTTGGGACATCTATATCACAGAAGATCTCCCCTGTAGATGTTCATTGCAGGTCACAGCTGTCCCTAGGGACAACAGGCCTGCCTGGCTGGGTAGGAAGGCATCAGATCCAGTAAGAGGAATGAATGGAAAAGCTGAGGTAGAGCATAATGAAAGAAAAAAGGCTTTTGCCTGCTTAGCTCTTTGCTCCCAACGAGTAACCTCCTCTTCTCCTACTCCAAACAGTTTGATTTAGACCTGGTTCCTGCTGACACACGATGGAAATCCTGCATCCCTCCGTCTTCCCACAGTGGACTTGAATGGCAGATCTGGGGGAAGCAATGCCAGTACAGCCCTGACTTCCCAACAGCACGGGGCACCATCGATAGGCAGCTCACAACTCATTCCCTCCCCACTTCTCCCCTGGAGAGCCATGTTAGAGAAAGAGCTGTGTCTGGACTTCCTGTGGTGTCACTGGACACCTGTATCTCCTGCTCATACTATTCAGGGGTGCCCATTGCAGGAAACAGCTAGGTTTCCATAGCAGCAGTACACAGCAAGTATAAGGTGTGTGTCTAATACTGTTATTCCTTTGTTAAGAGTGCTCAAAATATATCAGTGTTCTAATATATGTTTATGGAAAACAACACTGGAAGGTTTATCACTAAAAAGTTGTAACAGATGATCTTTACTGATGCCTTTCATGTTAGGATGTTCCTTCTTTTCACAGGTTAACTGTAGTTCTTCCCCATACATGGCAGCATAAATTTATGCCACTGACTTTGTACCTTGTCCCTTTTACTAAAACAGTATAATCAAATAACAACTTTGAAATTTTGCTGAGATGTCAGAGTACCTCTGACAGAACCTCGGAGGAGGAAGGACCTGGGGAGCTGGAAGAAGAACCTGGTTAGGCCAACAGTTACAGATGCGAGGCCTAGGTCTTTCATTAAAAAAAAAAAAAAAAAAAAGGTTAGAACAAAAGTCAGAGTAAGAAAGCATATAATAAAAAATTCTCCCTGCCCTTTGTGTCCTTCTGGAGCAGGTCCTTTTCTCCAGTATTGGCTTCAGCTGTGGAATTTTTAGTTGCCTGGGTTCAGCAAGCTCTGCAAATCTTTCCAGTCTGTTGGGCATCCTTCTAACTGATACTTTTGAGACCTGATTGTGTGCCTGCTCCTTGCTATTCTGAGCAGTCTGCTGCAGGCCCCTATGTTCAAATCTCTTTCTTGTACCTCTGTTCTCCCCTTCATTCTGGAAGTTACCTCTCATCTTCCTGTCCTGTTTAACTGCTACCAGGTAAGATCCATTCTTCCCTTCAGAAGACTTCTCCTGACCCACACTGAAGCAGGCAGGACAAGGCTTTCCCATCTCCTCCCCAGTCACAGCCTTTTAACAAAATACCACTCCATTGACTGCAGGGTTGAAGAGAACTAATCAAAACCTATTGTTAAGCTGAGGATAGAAATACATCAGCTTTTCAACGGGCATCCTGATATTTCATCCGGTCCAAGTTTTTGGCAATACATTACAGTCACATACAGCCTGCAGCCTCCAGAAATCAAACACAAAAGTGGGCATTACAATCAGACTTTATAAGTAAAACCTTTAGGCTATTCACTCTCTGTGAGATCTTTCAAAGATATCTAACTGAAACATCTTCTTTCCTATGCTTATTTTTAGACCCCAAAGTGGCCATCCCTCACTGCAGTTCTCTTAGGCAGGAACTTACCACTGGAGAAGGTTATTCGATTGCCATTTAAGGAAACAAGAGGCCTAGGATTCAGTGTAAGACATTAACCACAGAATGCTCTGAATAAATAGCAAGACAAAAACATACAGTACTGTTCTGTTCTAATCAGTGGGACGATCAGCTTCCATTATGACCAGAGAAACGGGAGTTAAATTTTACACATCCCTGGTGCTTTACTCTGGATCACATTTCCTCTAAAGGTGGGTAGTCCAGGGGTTCTCCACAGATCAACCAATGTTTCATTCTCTTCTGTGAAGTGGGTAAAACACAGGGTTCAGTCACTGGCTCTCGACAAAATACTCGTCATCTCTTCAGAAAATCGTGATTTCCAGGTGACGTGCGAATAGATGAGATGAGATGTATGCGATGTTTCCTTGAGAAATCCATACTTCATAGCACAAAATACCCTTTCTCCAAACTTTCTATATAATTCCTTTGTTTCACAAGCACCTTCAGATCTAAAGCCTCTCTATGTAAGTAAAGCAAAAACTCTCAAGATTCAAATGTTTTAAAACATTTTCTCCATTCTGGTTACAGAAATAGCTTATTTCCAGTAGGCTGAACCCAGAAAAAAAAACTAATCCAAATGCTACAGCTGGAATACATACACATTTCTTCCTGTTGCCAAAATTGGTTATTTAACACATGGATTTAGAAAACGGACTTTTCCGGTGGACTGAACCACAGGGTTACTAGAATAATTTATCTTGGGAATGAAAGTTCTAGGATAAGTCTTTAAGCTAAAGGAATCAAATTATCAACATGCAACAAAATAGGTTGTCTCATAATGCTGAATTGCTCACAAAACACAAAGATAAGCACCCAAGTTTCTTGTTACAAATGAAAGATGATCAGTATTTTTTACTGCTTAGTGTTAGTTTTTACACTAATCTTGAAGAAAATTCCTGATGGGATTTGCAGCTTGCAAATGCTGTTCTCAGCTATGCTGTTAATATTTATAAAACATGCCAAGAGGGATCTTTGTGCCTGTGGATCCTTAATAAACAGACTGATAAGGAATGTGTAGCCTCATACTGAAGATCCCTGGGTAAAATAAGACCTCTCAGGAATGCTGGCATGAGACAAGGAGAAATGCCCGAACACTAATTCGCTGGTGCAAAGCTTCTCATTCTGACATTTCTGCTGAGATGTGGCTAGGCACTGGATGCTGGAGATGGTAAGGACACTTTTCACATGAAAAGTTCTTTTTATTCTACTGAAAGGTGGGCATTGTGTTGAATTAAATGGAATATGATGAGTCCTTTCTCTGTTCCTTACATAGCATATATAGTCTGGGTAATTGTTTGTGGTTTATCTGGGTAAGATGTGTCCTTCAGGGATTTGAGCTATCATTCCAAATGAGCAGTGCTAAAAAGGATGGAATTGGAAAGGAGCTGGGGATTATTTCTATGGAAAAGCCAGTGATGAGCCTAACAAATAAAAGACTAACTAACCTGGTAATAGGTAAGGTACTTTGGGCCAGTTACCGGTTTGGCTATTGCAAAGACAAAACACAAGTGAGATGACCTTTATGTCTGTTGCTGTTCAGAACCTCCGTATCTCAGGCTAGCTATGAATGGACTGAGCTATCTTCTCATCCTGTCCCTTTGTTTGGAGATTAATTTCTGCAATGCTTGATACAGTTATTATTTGACCTCGCAGCAGGGAAAAAAGAAGTGACTTCTACCTGGGAAGTTTCAACAGTAGATTTTAAACCCAAGGATGTCTTTATTGTGCTCTGATGACACCTAAGTAGCTGCCCACAGAGTAAAAGTAACAGTCTTTCAAAGAAAAGTGAAGAGGGAGGGCAAAATCAGCTAGAGATTAGAGACAGTGAACACACAGCATTTTTAGATTTAAAGAGGAACAGCTCTTGAGTGTGCATGAGATTTCTATGGTTACTCAGATTCCTCCTGTCTCCACAGCAAATGTCAGAGAAAGATATATGAGCAGCAGGTCCTGGCCGAGGAGGTGACATTCAGGATGCCCTTTCCATCACATGCCAAAGCAGCCCAAGAGCTTCAGTTACAGAACAGGTGAGTGGGGTGGACAGGCTCTGACGGCAATGGAAGGGGAAGGAAAAGGCAAAAGGAGTTGGAGAATGGCATGAAAGGAGAAGAAATGAGGACAGCAATATAAACTAAAATTACCAGACACTTGATTAATTGGCTTGTTTCTTTGTTGACAGTACACCTGTGACAGAAGCAGGGAGAGGCTACACTACGGAGATAGATTTGTTTAGATTTTCACAACTAGCTTTTTGTTGCTCTAAGTGGATATTACAATTATATCCAAAATTTTTACTTGCTTTCTTCATGAAACAAGAAAGACTTCTGAACTTTAAAATTATTTAAATTATGCAAAGCATTCTCACGTGCAGAAAGAGTTCACAGTATTGATACTATGTGAGATGTTTTCTGTTGGTAATTCCCATATTCATTATTTACATTGTAAAAAGAGGTTTCTCAAAACTTGCTTTCAGTTTGGAGAATAAGAGGATAACAGCTTTCACTGGAGGACAGGATATATTGGTGTTCATGCAAAATTAGCCTATTTTAATATTAGCCTAACCAGCTAAATGTGCGATGACCACTTCATTTGGTCACTGCCACGCCAGGTGGCACAGATCAGTCTCTTCATCTCCCTGACAAATCCTTCCAGTTGGCCATATATTCCTGAAGTAAGGTGCCTTGATGGCTCTCGGAGCAGAGCCATCCTATGACCCCACACTGCTGTCTGACTCACACGTTAACTAAGCTTGGACTTTACCTCGTTGGGCTCCGATTCCAAAGCTTTCCTGTGTGCTGGACTGTATTTCTCCCAGTAGTACTGTGCTGATGTTGGGGCTGTGCTGCTGGCATGGTGGGGCCGGGGGTTGCCTGTTCTCTGGAAGGTGTAAGAGCACTGTCATGAGACCTGAGCAGCAAAGCTCAGGTGCTAGGCAATTTCCTCTTTGCCTGGGGTGTGATGGGGAGCTCACACTGTGAACTATTGAATTTTGCTTTATTGACAAAGAGCGTCCAACAGGAAACGTTTTCAACTATTTGTGCTACTATTACTGAACACTGCTTTTGTGCTCCAGAGATCCTGTACCAATCCCGTGCCGTCCATATGGGACAGAAGCTCTATTTCAGCCCATTAGCTGCATCTATTTTCAACTTTTCTCTGAGAGGTCTTTCTTTATGGCCATAATGGACTAACATTTTTTTCAGGACCTTTGCACTAGTACTGATCAGATGACAGACAGCTTAACTCTAAAAATAGTGCATCGGTGCAAAGCAACCCCTGACCTCCACACACAGCAGATAGTCACAAGTCAAGAAAAAGAAAACTTTAGTTTCTACATGTATCCTAATAATGTTATATATTGGATTCTCAATAAAATTGCACTGTAATTCAAGCACAGGACATGAAGGGCTAGAATAATCTATCTAAAGACGGCTTTAGAGCACAACTTGACTGAGATGATTAGTTCAGATTGAAAATTACAAAAAAGCCCTGCACAACAAAACATGCTATAAGAGTCATGTGAGTTTAAAATCCTAAAGAATATGATAATTTTCAAGTAAGGCAGATCATATATTTAAGGTATTTTTAATTCATGGTAAATATTTTTATGATTTTATTTTGTTCACAATATATTTTACAAAGTAAAGGTACTGTTTTTCGTATTCACGTAATTACCAATCTAACCCACTGAAATATGAATTGTTTCCTACTGCAGAGACTTTCTAGGTCCACAACAATAACATCCAAACACCAATACAGATCAAAAAATTGCCTAGAAGCCTTAAAAAATATGAAAATATCCTTTTTTTTTCAATGTTAACTTGTGATAGGTTACAATCCCCACTTCCTTTCCTTCTTGGTTCAACAGCCATAAACCATGCATTTGTCTATCTTATCTAATCTTCTGAAAAGTATTTTCTTTCTCTTCATTAAATTTCCTTCTGAAAATTTGAGACAATTTCTCCAATTTCCCAGAGCTACTTTTAATTCTGATTCCATTTCACCCTGCCAAAGCCCTTGGATGCTCCTCTCCTACAAGCTCTCAAGCCCTGCAAAAAGTCTGCAATGTAACAGCCATGTGAGGTAATCACGAGGTAGTCATGATAATCACAGCGTGGTTAAAACAGCAGCTCATGTGGCAGCTATGTGGTGCAGTTCCCAAGTGTGGCACTGAATATCCCTGCTTTAAAAGCCAACAGAAATCCCAGGACAAGATACCCAAGTGTTCTTTACTGGCCACTGTGGATTTTATCCCAGAGACTCTTGGCCCTGGCGACCCAGGTCTCTGGCAGGCTCATGCTGGGGCGGCCCATTACCATCTCAGTGGCTGTATCATGAAGGAAATGTCACATTCTGGTCACAGGGTCCTTGGAGAAGGGATCCACAGAGCCAAGGGCATGAAGCACAGCTCACCTAAATAAGGCAAGTATCTGTTCCTGGCCTTGCAAAGCCCTCTCCTCCTGCAGTTGTGGCTAACTCATTGCCACAGGCCAGGGCAGAAGCAGAGAAAAGACTTCACCCCTGTCAGCAAGAGGAAGGAGAGGATTTTAGGGCACTGCTGCCGGAGGGCACTCCTGTGCCTGCAGCCTGCACAGAGACTCCCAGACTGAACTGTCCCCTTTGGGACAGGGACAGCGTCTTTGAGGGTGGATGTCGCCCAGCCCCTGCCTCACCTGGGGTCCACACATGCTGCCATGGTGCAATCAGCATTAATTGCATGGGGAGTCTTTGAGCATGTCTTCATTAATGCTTAGTGTCGAACAGGAAAATGCTATTGAAGCAAATCTCCCTGTTGTCCCACACTTTGGTTTGCATGACAGGTGGGCTCCAGAGGCACATCTAATGTGCTCCCACCTCAGACAGGCATTCAGCTCTTGGGACTTTCCCCCTGAAACCCATTTAGTCCAGGTGCCAGGTCCTCAGCACCTGCTGTTCTGCCCCACTGATCTTCTCGTATCGTGCCGCTCTACTCACTAAGGGAGAGACAGCCTGCGTTTCAAGTGTGTGTTAGTGACTGAGCTGCCTCTCACAGCAGCCCTCTCTCCCAGGGAGATGGTCCTGCTGACGTGTCCCAGAGAGAAAGAGGAAGTTGATGTGTGATTGCTCTCGCTCCAGCTCCAGGCTTCCTCTGCAAGAGGAAACCTCAGAACAGGAGAGACAGATGAGGGAGATGAGGGGCCAGACGACCTCTTCCAACTGTAGCCCTGCTCTGCTTTTGTGTTTCACAGTGAAGGTCTAGGTGGGCTTTGCTTGGGTTCGCAGTGCCATTTTCACCTCCACTTCATGGGGAAGAATATTGTGATTACTTGTGTGTTTTGAGGTAGCATAAAAGTAGACTATGGGAATGACTCATCTGCACTTCAGGCTGCAAAGGGCTTTCTCTCTCGCCCTTGCTGACCTAAGAGTCTAGGAGGTCCTCATCTGTGGAGGTTGGATCTCATGGTTATCCTAAGATGAGTGAGGGTGATCCAGAGCCCTGGGCCTCTCCTGGTACCTTCACTGTGAAGGTCCAGCCAGATCACAGCTGTCAAAAGAGATGCTGCAGTTGCTCTCCTTCGGCTGCTCTACCAGGTGTGCAGTGGAGTTGGCAGGGCCATTGGTGCTGTGTGTTGTCCTTTTGATAGTCATACGCTTCCAAGCACCTACGTGGTGCCCTTTCTGGGCAGAGGCCCCAGTGCAAATGAGGCCCTGCGCACTGACCTGTGGCTGCTTCTGTCAGCTCAGGGTCTTTTCCTCAGCATTGATGATCCTAACATGTCCAGGCCTTCTTTGGCCCATTCCACCTGTCTTTGTTCTGTCCCAGCGGTGCACACATGAGGCTCGCTGACCTGCCTGGTTGGATTTTAACCCATCTGGTGTGATTTGATCAACATACTTGGGGAAGGAAGTTTCAGCAGCTTTAAAAGCACACTTTTTTAAGCGAGATCTAGTTGCTGATCTGTAGCCCAGAGGAGGGTCCATCTTGATGGCTCCATGCTGCCACCCCCTGGCAATGGGTGCCTTGAGCAGTGGGCCTGGTCGGCTGCTGCATGGCTCAGCTCCCTGTGACTGACAGGAGCCTGCTGGAACCCTGTGACCAGTACCCGCTGCTCCTGACCCCTGGTAATAATGCCTTCGTCTTTCTGCCAAGGATTCCTAAAAGAACTTGTCTGCCTCTTTAGTGTCAAGTCACAAGACCCAAGCTGAGAAGAAAGCTGATGGGGCCTGTGCCCTCATAGCAATAGCCCAAATGTTAAGGCGAAAGGCACAGCCACCATCCCAACTGATGTCTCTGGGCTTTGGTTTCCTCTGCCTGATTGCCTCTGGTGACTGTACCAGGCAGTGATGCCGGCTTTACTGAGCTCTCCAAAGGGCTAGTGGAGTCAGGCTGCAGGCAGAGCTCGGTCTCCATACGCACCACACAACAGCAACCGGCCTGGCCAGGAGTTCTCCTGCAGCCCTGATACTCCAGCGACCCTTGAGGGATCTCTGGTGTACAGCCCCACTCCCTTCCCTCAGTGAGTGCTGTGAAAGCACAGCCTGAGCAAAGGGGCACGGCCTGCTGAAGCAAGCCCTGCCTCTGTCTTCATCCTCACCAGACAGGGACTCAAGGGGAGGCAGTTGTAAAATCGTGCACTTTCAGAGCTACAGCCCAGCCCATCTTTTTCATTTGTGGGTGTCCAAGAGAAGTGATGCCCCCATCCACCCCAAATGGAGCCCCAGCCGACCACTGGAAGTACCTGGGCAGCTGCTGTGTTCCCCATGGGACAGCACGTCCCAGGAGGGAATGGCGAGCACCCAGGCGCTGGGTCGGCACAGCGTCGTTGCACGGCCTTCAAAGGGGCCACTCTTGATTTATGCTCTTACCAGGGAGAGCGCACTCAGGCCTGCTTCTGATTTTTAACATTTCAGCTGAGAAAGGAGCTGTGCCGGAGCAAGTCTCTCTGGGGTAAGAATAGCATCTGCCGTCTTAGGACACAACACAGTTGTCCAGCTCCCACATGGCAGCACGTTGCGCTGAGATATAGAAGGCAACCTACCCGCCGAGGAATGTCTTCGAGCGCTATTAGTGGAAGCGTATCATCTACATAAACAGGCACGACCCCGCGCAGGAGTCTTGCAAGAGCGGGGCTATTTTGAGCTTTTGACAGTGAGGATGAAGGGAGACAAATGGCAGGCTGATCCTCCTGGCACGGGCAACCTCCAAAGCTCTCTGCGGCCTTGTCTCCTCCTCTGCGAATGACTCTTGTGATGGCTGATGGGCGATTTGGTGGGATCTCAGAGCCCGGGAGGCGGGGGCCAGGAGGGAGCCTGAGGGTGTCCCTGAGCTTAGGGCACATGGCTGCCTGCTTTAGTTTCAACCACATCCTCGAGAGCTAGACAGATACCAGAGGGTGTGTAACTGCGTTGCAGTGAAACACACAGGAGGCTAGCGGAAGAAACAGTTGACTTTGCAAAACAGAGTCTAAAGGCGGCTATGGTAGGTCAGAACAGACACAGATATACCCGTGATGTGAGAGCTGCTGCTTCAGTGTCTGTCCTTCCCCACCGATGCCATTTGTGACAGCTCTTTTGTACAAGTCATCAAAGAAACTCTCTCCAGGTGTCCCACTTACCAGTGTGGCCAGGAGCCATCAGCCTGCTCACTGCTCTTCACGCCTGCCTTCTGCTCTCTTCCCTATGCCTGGCTTTGCTGGCTGCATTCCTTCATTCTGATGACACATCCTCAGGCTTCCACGGTGGAGGCAATGTGAGGCAAAGGATGGTGCAGGCTCTGTAAAGCAGGATTTCAGAGAGGCTCAGAAGTTTATGCTTGTACAAGCTGTTCTAGCTAACAGGGATACTCATGGATGTTGTGTGTCATCTAGACTCTACCCAGCCCCACCTGAACCTTTGGAGATGCCTGCAGGTGTGTCTAGAGATTCTCAAGCCGCCCAAGAGGAACTGTCAGCTCATAGGTGGGTTTAGGCAGGCAAGGCCCACTGCAAGACACCCTGGCTGTGGTGGCAGACCAATGCATGCTGTCAGGCAAGGAGAAAGACTGCAGGGGATGAGGAGGGATGAACAAGGCTGGGAGTCTGCTAGGCAGCCACGGGGAAAAGTTGTGCAGTGTCATGAGAAGGGAGGACTAGTCTGGCATCTCTGCAAGGTGTTGGGTGGCTGTCTTGAGGTCCTTGTGATTGAAAACTGAGGTCTGCTCCTAAAGAACCATTTCCCATTGCTCTCTTCAGACAGCACTGACAGAGGTTCTGCTCGCCAATGCTCACTAGTGACACTGGAAGCAGGCTGGACTTCCTTGTGAGAGCTGGTGTGCTGGTGAGGCTGCACTTGGGAGCCAGGTAAGGTGAGAGCCCTTTGCATATTGCTGTCATAGGCGTACAGCCATGGAGCTGTCGGTTGCAACCGCCCAGCAGGGTGAGACAAAGCCTCTGTCGTTGACTTCTACAAGTTTAGACCAAGCAGATGGCGTTAGTCCTTACCACTTCCCATCACCCCAAGGAGCTCCACAGGCAAGTTCTCCCTTGAAAACATTGTAAGCAAATCAAGGTGGAAAGCATTCAGGGGCTCCCTACCTCAGCCTTGGGCACAATCATTTTCTGCACAGCCTGCGTCCCTTCAGCCCACACCACCAGCCCCACTCCATCCTTGCGGCCCTGCTAGGCTCAATGCTCCATGAAGGACCCACCTCTGCTTTTGAATACTAGCGCTTGTACAGTAGACAGAGGTAGAAAGCTGTGGACCGTCACAAGCTTTCAATGTCAACACATACCCTGGCCTCTGCTCCTGAGTCTGCTTCTTGTTTCCTTCTAGTGCCAGCTGCACTTCGCTCCTCAGTTGCTGCTAACGTGTTTCTCATTCACTCCACATTGGTCTGCATGAAGGGCTCCTGCAGCCTGGAGTCAGCTGGGGTGACTGGCGCTGAACGCTTCAGACAGGGGCAGAGCTGCAACAGTGGGTGCAATTGTGTAAGCTGGTATTACTGGAAGGATTTCCAGATTAACTTAATAGCCCTCAGTTACCACTAACCTGTGTTTGATTCACTGTCCTCCAAGGCTGTGTGATCTCCCTGAAAATAAGGGACAGAAGTTACTTGGAAGAAGAGAGCTGTTGGTTCTCTGAAAACATCAGCTTAGGCAGACATCTGTGGGCTTGTCTTTAACATACCTTGGCACTGTCCGTGTGTCTTTCACCCAAACTAGAGGCAAGGCATAATGCGTTGGAATAATCCAGCTGAGATGGCTGACAGAGCACGTGAGACTTCACAGTTGTATGTGCCCACTGTGCCTCTGCTGTTCAGATCAGGGTCTGAATGAAGGAAAAAGTGTTTGACAATTTCCCCCTCCCCTTTTTCCCAGCAATGTATTGTCTCTTTAGCCTGTAGGTAGGCCAAAAGCGAGGTACAGGTTTGTGAGGAAGGAATGGAGGGGTACACCCATCAGTTTTCTTCTTTTCTCTTGCCCGAGGCAATGCCACGTGCAGCTGTTGTGCGAGAGGTGACAAGGCTGACCTTTGAGGTGATGTGTTGCGGAGGCGTGTTGGTGCCACACAGCGTGCAAGAAATGGGCCCTACGGGGCAGTCCTTCCAGCACATGGCCCCAGGCAGGGCTCAGCATTTCGCCCGCTGCAGAGAAACTAGGAGCGGATGGTGGCAGCAGCTGAGGGAATCTGGGGTAAGAGAGATGGCACAATTTAGGGGCACTGTTGATGTGTTGTAACAGTGCTCTGTGTGCCGAAAATCGTCCCTGCCAGGGACCTGTCGGTCCTTCACGGTACAATGTACTGTGACTTCTGATAACTTATTCAGAGACTGATGTTTAGGGTTTGTGACTGCCAGGATCACAAACAAAAGCAGGGAAAGGAAAAAGGAAAGGGATCCGCCTCTCTTGCCTCTCCCATGGGAAGTAAGCTGTGCTGAAAGGACAATGGGAGAAACATTAAGAGTACGTGAGGGTGGGAGCAGGGCAAGGAGCTGCTGGAGATGGAAGGGAGCACAGGCTGGACTATCAGTAGTCTCCACCGGAATGGCCAGCCTCTAAGTTTGCGAGTCCTCAGTCCAGGACTCTCCTTGCATTAGCCTCTCCCTTCCCCCAGCCAGGAAAAGCGTGAAAACTTGTTCTGCAATGCAATATCCCAGGCTTGATCAGGAAAAAACCCAAAGAAGGCACTATTCATAGTGGGTATGCAGAGGAATCTACGGTCTTTATTCTCTAGACATTAAGGTGGGTACAAAGACTCATTGCAGAAGAAAGTGACCAAGAGGTTCACATTTTGTGCAGCCCTCAGGTCACTTTGCTGCCTCATGACATCCTCACTCTTCCTCTTCTATCTTCTTGCTGTGAAACTCCCGGCTTTTCACTCGGAGCTTGTTGACCTGCGACTCTGCAATGTCAGCCCGCTCCTCGGCTTCCTCCAGCTCGTGCTGGATCTTGCGGAACTTGGAGAGGTTGACATTGGACAGCTCCTCCTGTGCGGGGAGAGGGAGTCGGTGGTGAGGAGCCCAGGGCAGGGGGTTCACTCCTCCTGCGCCTCAGCCTTGTGGGTCTATAGCTTTTTCCCAGGGGAAAGCACAGACCTCCTATCTCCCACCTACCACTGCTGACCAAGAATTCTCACAGAGACCTCCTCATCCTCTCTTGTTTAGAGTATCCCATCCAAACTGACTAAGCAGCTTTTGAATTGTTATCCCAGTCCTGCCCTCTGGAATGTGCAAAGGGCTATGGACAACACAGCAGTCTCTGGTTTTAGCTATCGAGAAAAAGCTGTTTGGGCTGCAGTTTGTTATTCTTTAGACTCAAAGGTTAGGGCTAAGAAAGAGCAGCAGAACCAAGAAAGAACACGTATACTCCCCAAAGGTGAATTTATATGGTATCCTCAGGGTGGAAGTACCTGCCCCCTCCTGCTACTCCCCACTAGGTGAGTATAGCTTCTCCTTCTTTCTCCATTTCTGCTATGACAGCACTGTCAGGTAACTGCCCATCTCCTTCTTCTTCTGTAGCCATAAAACACCCCCCACAATCCACCTTCCTCTTGCAGCCACTGTCTGCAGCCACAGATATCATCACTTTGTCTTGTGAAGAACCTTGCTTTTCAGAAGAAATTGAAACTTATTTCCAGTTCAGCAGATGAGCTAAGCATCTCTGTCTCTGTTCCAGCTCAGGGTTCTAGGTCTTCACTCTAATATACAGTGAAGAACTTAGAGGAGAAGCATCAGTTAGAGCTCATCCATGTCCCTCTCACAAATCATTCAGTCATCATAGGACAGCAAAACCTCTCTATACTGGCCTATGCAGGAAGGAACCTGACTCAAAAATTTATCAGCTGAGACGATGGTTGTGAGCTGTATCTGTCAGTCTGTCCTCCTGTATAAAAAAGATTGCAGGACATCCCTTAGTTTATCCCTGATGGGAATATGGCCAAAAGAAAGCAGTGTCAACCATACTCTCAGGATTATGCTCATGGAGTCATTAAATTTCTCATGGGTAACCACTCCTTACAAGCTTTACAAGGAAGAGATTCTTGTAGGCACACATTAAATTGTTCCTAGATAACTGACCTTTCTTTCCGTGCACTTGAAGTCCATCATTGTTCACCAGTTTCTATGCTTTCCACAAAACTAATATTCATTTCCCATATGACTTGCGATCCTCCTCAGAAAGTGATGTTTGTTACCACTACAAGCAATACTTACAGCCTCCTCAGCTTGTCTCTTGTAGGATTTCACCTTCATTTGCAGCTTGTCCACCAGATCCTGCAGCCTGAGAATATTCTTCCGGTCTTCCTCAGACTAGAGTGGTTGGCAAACAGGAAAGAGAGTGAATTATTGGTTTCCCACCACAGGAGGTTAACAATTCCCCTTGGAGATGGTGTGTGCAAAATTTGACTTGCTGTGAGAAAACTCTGTCAGCCCAAGGAGGCCTCCTGCCTTACCTGGTAGGTCAGCTCCTTCACCCTCCTCTCGTACTTGCGCACACCCTTGACGGCTTCAGCGCTGCGCTTCTGCTCAGCATCAACCTCCCCTTCCAGCTCCCGCACCTGCAATGAGAAGCCCATCTTTGGAGCTGCCCTGGTGGCTGCTTGCGTGACATGTTGACTCATGGACAAATACCAGCCCTACGCACTCTGGCCTCCAGCTTCTGGATTTGCTTCTTGCCTCCCTTCAGAGCCAACTGCTCGGCCTCATCCAGACGGTGCTGCAGGTCCTTCACCGTCTGGTCCAGGTTCTTCTTCATCCTCTCCAGGTGGGCACTGGTGTCCTGCTCCTTCTTCAGCTCTTCTGCCATCATGGCTGCCTGGAAAGCAAAAGGTCAAGGCCATTCTGGGGCTGGAGACATTTTCGGGAGAACGCACTTATCTTAAGCGCTGAAAGGAGTCCCCAACTCACATCTGTGATGGCCTTCTTGGCCTTCTCTTCAGCATTGCGGGCTTCCTGGATCGTATCCTCCATTTCACCCTGAATTTGGGCAATGTCTGTTTCCAGCTTCTTCTTGGTGTTGATCAAGCTGGTGTTCTGCGCAAAGAGAGATTGCAAGACTGGTATTGTGAGGCCTGCAATACCAACCCTACAGCCTGAGCCAAGTCTTTACTCTTCAAGCTTGCAAGTTAAAATCTGGAATTCTGTTTAACATGCTTGTTTACAAAATGTCAGTGGTGGGCTCAGGTGATGGGCACTGAGCATGCCTTTCCTTGCGGACAGCAGTAGCGAGGCCATTCTAGTACTCCCTGTCCTCTGGTATAGAGCCACCCTCTGTGTTTGTTAAGTGTCAACACAACTGCTTTTGGCACCCCACCCCTACCTGAGAGTGGAGGAGCTGCACACGTTCAGTGGCATCCAGAAGCTCCTGCTCAGCCACTTTCCTCGACCGCTCTGTCTGCTCCAGGGCTGCCCGTAGCTCCTCAACTTCAGCCTGCAGCAGGTTTGCTCTGCGCTCCACCATGGCCACCTGCTCCTTCAGGTCCTCCTGGGTCCTGAGAGCATCGTCCAAGTGTATCTGGGTATCCTGTCAAAGAGACAAGTGAAATTGCAAGGCGGCAGTGTGAGCTTGGGTGCCAAAAATGTCAGGGAAGACCTTTCTCTTTCTGTAGCTTTGCCCAACAGACCTTGAGCACTGCCTGTGTGTTTCTCAGGTTCTTTTGTGCCTCTGCAGCCACGCGGTTGGCATGGCTCAGCTGGATCTCCATTTCATTCAGGTCTCCCTCCATCTTCTTCTTCAGCCGCAGGGCTTCATTCCTGCTCCTGATCTCAGCGTCCAGGCTGCTCTGCAAGGACTCCACAATTCTGAGGTGGTTTCTCTTCATCTGGTCAATCTCCTCATCTTTCTCTGCTATCTTCCTGTCAACCTCCGACTTCACCTGGTTGAGCTCAAGTTGGAGGCGCAGGATCTTCCCCTCTTCATGTTCCAGGGAGGCCTGGGCAAGTGGACACAAACTGTCAATGAAACTACTGCTTGCTTTCTAGGTAATTACAGAATATTTCAGGAAATCTCAGCTGGCTGCGCTCCTCAGCCAGAACAGAGGGGGGCAAGCAGGTTTTAGCCATATTTCCCCATTGCTGTTATTTTTAGTGCAGACACCAGTGATTATGGGCATGTACCTCAGCTTCCTCCAAGGCAGCCTGGATTTCAGATTTCTCCTGCTCAATCTGCTTCTTGACTTTCTCCAGCTCATGAATCGCCTTTCCTCCCTCGGCAATCTGCTCCGTGAGGTCGGAAATCTCCTCTATAAGAGCAAAGACCAATGGCGTGGTCAGGCACAGAGCTGAATGGCAAGGGCCCCATCACACCAAGGTGACAGGCGTCTTTGCAGACCTGCAGGCACAGACCCATGTGGAGTGGTGGGCAGTGGTGGACAGTGAGAAAGCCCTGCCCGGAGCAGAGGGCCAGGCACTTACGCTGCAAGTTCTTGTTCTCACGCTTCAGCGTTTCCAGGTGGTCCAAGGACTCCTCATAGGCATTCTTCATCTTGAACAGCTCGGTGCTGAGAGAGCGAGACTCCTTCTGGGAGGCTTCCAGCTCAGCCTGTGTTTCCTCATACTTCTGCTTCCACTCTGCCAGGATCTGAAGAGAAACCGGGCGTGAGTATGGAGGTGGCAATCAGGAGGGGATGCTGTGCCCAGGAGCCCCAGGCCTGGAGCCCAAAAGACCTTGTCAAAGTTCTTCTGCTTCTTATCCAGAGCTGCGCAGGCAGCATTTGATCGCTCCACGTCAATCATCAGGTCCTCCACTTCATTCTGCAGCCTCTGCTTTGTCTTTTCCAGGGAGGCACATTTGGCATTCACAGCTTCAACGTGTTCCTCTGCATCCTGCAGGCGCTGTGCCAGCTTCTTCCTGGGAGGAGATAAGCACAGCACAGAGTTAGCACAGAGGAACCTGTGTGCTTTTACAAGAGCGTACTTAATCATTTTGCCATCTGCAGTTGCACAGAGTGAAGGGCTTCATTTATACTGTTTTTATCCTTTGCTATTACTAAACCACCAAACCTTCTATAGGATAAGGATTCCCGCTTTCTGTTACCCTTCCCCAAAGCAAATCTGTGGCTTATTCCTCAGAACATCTTGAGTGTCTCTCCAGTGTCGCCTTTCAATTTGCAGACCACCCTGGCTTCTTCACATCCTGTCACCACATACTTGGCCTCCTCCAGCTCCTCCGTGCGCTGAATAGCGTCCGTCTCGTATTTGGTTCTCCACTGAGCCACTTCGCTGTTGGCCTTGGACAGGGCACGCTGCAGCTCCCCCTTGGCTTCCTGCTCCTCCTCATATTGTTCCCGGAGCAAGTCACAGTCGTGGCGAGCAGACTGCAAGGCGTGGGCCAGGGCGTTCCTGGCCTGGGGAGACAATGGGATTGGGACAATGAATTGCCTGTGAGACAATAGAATGTTAACGTAGGGAAAGTTGTTGAAAACTTTCAACAACAGTTGTTGAATCTGACATTTAAAGTCAGCCCAAGGAAACAAGGTACATTGATTCCATGTTCTGAGAAGCTTCTCATCGCTTCATTCATTGGAATCTCAGGAGAGATGATGGGTAAATTCTAAATGGCAGCTATTAAGCTGGGAATTGTTGAATCATTTTAAATATTTTCTAAAGTTTCAGCTTCCATTATGGAAAAGTAGAATAAGAAAAGTAGGATTTTTAGATACATCTCAACCTTTTTTTATATGCCGTCATTAATCTGAATAAAGACCTAAAGTTGTCCTTCCCTGTCTCAGTATGCAGGTTGGAGGTGATGCCTTCCTCAGCTTTTCTTCCCACACTAGAGAGGGAGGTACCAAAATTGTCCATCTAGTTTTAGAGCTCCCAGATTAAAATGACATGGCTAACATATTCTGATTTTTTGTGAGAGTTGGAAATATCCTGAAAGAAAACAGAATCTGAATCCAAAGTCAACCCCCCTACAGGAAGTACCTTTATTTCTTCTTCTAAATGTCTCTTTAGTTCCTCGATCTGCTGAGTAAATGCCTGTTTGCCTCTGGATAGCTGAGATATCAAAGCATCTTTTTCTTCCACCTGGCGTGAATATTCACCTGAGAAAGTTCACAGACAGACTGTAATTTAAAAAATACTAAACCAATGTGCCTTTAAAGCACTGTATACCAGCTTAAAGAGTGTAGACCAATTTGAGTAAAACATCACTTGTTTTCTTGTCATCATTGGTAACAGGTTCTCCCATTCCAGAAGGGTTTAGGGGTGTGTTACCTGCTTCTGTCTGCAGACGAGCTCTTTGACTATTGAGGTCATTGATCATGCGCTGATGCTCCTCTTCTTTTGTCTTAATCTCACTTAGTTGGTCTTCCAGAGTGCGACACATCTTCTCCAGGTTTGCCTATATGTCAAATACATGTAAGGGAAGAAGACTGTCACTAAATTCTGGCATGTTGTTCTCATGATGAAAAACAACACAACTGTGTGTGATAGCTAAATGTAATCAGAAGGTTCAAAAGCATGTATCAGGTATCATGTATCATAGGGTAGTAAACTGACAGAAACTCTGTACCTTGGCTTTGGAGACAGATTCCATGTTACTGGCCAAGTCATCAATCTCCATCTTCAGCTCACTCTTTTCCTTCTCCAGCTTCTGCTTCACTCGTTGCAGGTTGTCGATCTGCTCCCCAAGCTCAGCTGTGCTGTCCGCATGCTTCTTCCGCAGGGCGGCAGCCGTAGCTTCGTGCTGCAGCGTGGCCTCTTCGAGGTCACGACGCATCTTCTGAAATTCTGCCTCACGCTTCTTGTTCATCTCAATCTGAGCTGTGGTAGCCCCTCCTGCTTCCTCCAGGCGCTCACTGATCTCCTCTAGCTCCCTGGAGAGGTCAGCCCGATGCTTCTCTGCTTTTGCCCGAGAGGTTCGCTCTGCCTCAATTTCCTCCTCCAGTTCCTCAATACGAGCCTGGGGAACATTAGGCACCCTTCGCACCCAGGCCCTCCTCCCACCTGATGTCCTTCTGAAAACCAGAAGGGAACCAATAGAGACTTACCTGCAGCTCCTTGATCTTCTTCTGTAATTGCATGCCCAGGAGTTGCTCATCCTCGATTTTGCTCTGGATCTGGTTGATTTCAAAGTCTTTCCTTTGGGCAAAGCAAACTGTGTTAGAGCTCAAAGGAAAAAGCCAAGTGCACCAGCCCAGTGCTCAGGTGTCCCACAGCCACACTTACTTCTTCAGTTTCTCATCCAGCTGCTGCTTATCATTTTCCAAATCCATTATGCTGTCATGGGCCAGCTTCAGGTCTCCTTCAAGTTTCCTCTTAGATCTCTCAAGGTCCATGCGCAGTTTCTTCTCTTGCTCCAGGGACCCTTCCAGCTAGAAAGAGCAAGACCATGGGTGCGCTGCCAGCCATGTTTAACTCCATACCTCTGCTGTTCTTGCTCTGTGCCTGTGTGCTTACATCGTCCACTTGCTGCTCCAGCTTGGTTTTGGCTTTGGTCAGCGTATTGACTTTGTCCTCTTCTGCCTGCAGGTCATCCAGTGTCTGCTGATGGGCCTCTTGGAGGGCTTTCTTCTCTTTTGTCAGCTTGGCGATGGTCTCGTCCAGGGTTGCCATCTCCTCTGTGAGGTTTTTCACCTTTGAGAAGAAGGGAGCAAGTGCAGATAAAAAAATGTTGTTTAAAGCTTTATACTGTGTAACAAAACAGGTCTTTTCTGTGAGAGTGAGATGTTCTGCTTCCTACCTTGTTTTCAGTGGCGTGTTTTTCCTTCTCAACCTTGGCCAGTGTTAACTCAAGGTCATCGATATCTTTCTTCAGCTCTGAACATTCATCCTCCAGTTTCCTCTTCTTGGCTGTCAGCTCAGCATTAATTTCCTCCTCATCCTCGGCCCTTTCAGTCACTTCTTTAACTTTGGCTTCCAGCTGGATTTTGGTTTTGATGAGTTGGTCACATCTTTCCTCCGCATCAGCCAAGCTATCTGCTTCCTGGTGGGTAGACACAGATCTTCTTGGTTTGTTTTCTGAACTTTTCTATGTAAGCGTGTTTTAAACCGTGGCCTGAAGTTGACCTCCCCTCAAGCAACTTTAACCTTGCTTTTTTTTTGTTTTCATGGATGCATTATACAACAACTCAGTTGGAAACAATATTGATTCCTAAACTTTTTTCTCTCTCCTAAAAATGTCTCACAGATGTGGCAGGTGTAAGAATTTGTCATTTACCTAGAGGAGCTTGGAGACATTTCTCTTCACACAGTATTCAATATCTTTCATTTTGTAACTGAATCCTTCTGAACCCATTATTATGTTGGCAATAAAGACTCTGGTAATCTCAATAATAATTTAATAGAAAAAAGATTACTTTCTCTCTAAATGTATTAAGACTGCTGCTTGTGCAAGTGGGGTCTTACCCTTCTAAATCAGCTACTTGTGTGTCATCCTTCCATACTGTGTCTGGAGTGGCATATGCTGGTTTCAGCTGATCAACACATCATCTTACTCTTTGGTGGGATTTTGGTATAATGAATTTGTCTTATCCCAAATGAATTTGAAAGGCAAATATAAAAAAGTCCAATGGGATATTTATTTTTCTCCGTATACTAGGGAAAACAGGTAACATGGGTTCCCATTTTCTATAGGAATATTCAAATAACTGGGTAATTAAGTACAGTGTTCCATTTTTAGTTGATAATTTAAGTAATTTAATGAGTAGATTAAGATGACTTTGTAAGGTGACATTTGAATATCAAATACTTTTGTGTATATTTTTAAGCAATATTTTATTTTGTGAAGTGCTGTGTGTCTACAAGGTTCATAGGATTGTGGTGGTAAAATTATTAATATTTAAGATTGAGAGGTCTGGCTAAGAAGTTATCTTTACTAAAAGAACATTCCTTTCAACTAAAAGCGAACAGTCCATGATTTTTTCCAACTCGCCACTTCTGGGCTAAGATAATACTGGGTGTGCCACTCCTATAAGCTCCACCAACAGCCAGTCTCTCCATATTGTCATGTTATTTACTCTTTGATTCCTTAGAATTGTTGCAGTTAGCAAGCTACTTAAGTAGAACGTCCCTCCCAGGGATGGATACCTGGCTTTGTTAACATTGAAATGGTTGGTTTTCCTCACCTTTTTCTTCCCCCCCCCCCCCCCCGATACAGAATATAGGATGGGTCTCTGCAATCAATTGGCAGAGAACAGGGGAGCAGAGGGGGAGATGCTGTCCAAATGTTCTCTCACTGTGTTTATGGTTAATAAAGCTTCTGTCTGACCTGTTCTAAATTGTGTCCCCCAGACTGGGGACCCCAACACAAGTATGTTATGGAAAGATAGCTTTTAGTGGAAAGGAATGTTCTTTTAGCAAAGATAACTTCTTAGCCAGACCTCTCAATCTTAAATATTAATAATTTTACCACGGCAGGATGTTGTTTGTAGTGGAACTAGCATACAGTGCATGGCAGAAAATCTGGATTAGAGATGCAAAAAACTACAATGTTCAAAAAACCTGAAAACTTCTGCTTCATTATAAATTTCATTTATGACCTTGATTCATACCAGTTAAGTCTAAAGCATACAGATCTCTCTTGTGTAATTAACAACTGAGGAAAGAAGAAATCCCCCCCTGGATGGTGTGACTTTTTCTTGGAAACAGGACATCTGTGTCTGTATATTCTTAGACTAAGGAGAAACTTGAAGCTGTATTTCCTAATTACTGGGTGAATGATTAACCACTAATTATTAAGCAAAGAGTGGATGGCTTTTCCTGCACCTGAATTCACAAGTACCGCTTTCAACTCTGGCTTGCATTTATGCTCCAAAATGAATTCATTGTTCCACATCCTGGTGAGATTGAGATACCCCCTGCAGGACTCACCTGCTCATAGGGAGTTGGGCGTTCAGGCAAAACTCTACTCTGAGTATTTCACGTTGGTTAACTGTATCTGCCTCCTTCCTCTGAAGGCAAGAGCACTGAATCCCACTTGGAGCTCCCTGCTTCTTTGTACTGGCTGTCAGAGTGCTCACCGCACCACTGCCAGACACTCATTTCCTCAACTTCACATACATATGATGAATAATTCACCAAATATCTGACTTTTGGTCTTCTATAGTCTGACCTTCTGCTTCATAAAGAACAATCTGAATGTGTAGACCCATTTTCTGTGTGATAAATTGATGGTGATAAACTCACAGCCTGCACTTGGAGCTGCAGGTCATTTTTCTCCTGCAGCAGGGCCACCATTTTCTCCTCCAACTCCTTCCTCTTTGCCTCAGACTTTGCAAGCTCTTCCTTGGTTTTCTCAAACTCTTGTTTCATGTTGGCCATCTCCTTCTCCGATTCTGCGCTCTTCAGCAAGGGCTTGATCTTGAAGAACAGCTTCATCCAGGGCCAGTGCTTGACATTCATGAATGCACGAACATTGTACTGGATGCAGAAGATGGACTCCCTGGAGCATAATTAGAATGTACATTGAATATTTTCAGTATGATGAGTGTCAGCATTTTCCCCCACATGCAGTGACTTTAACTGAAGATGAGGAATGTCTACCTCCTCTCCACCATTCTCTGGTACTCCACTCTCATCAGGAAGCCCCTGCACCTGGCCTGTGTGCGAGTGATGAGCTGTGCCAGCTTCTCATCCCTCATCTCCTCCAGGAGTCCCAGCAGCCCAGCTTTGAAGAACACCTTGAGAAAGGGAATGTTGCCACACATCACTGTCAGGTAGAGCACAGCACAGGCACACAGTGAGTGAGTCAAGGAGGGTTTGTACCTTGGTGTGGCCAAATTTGTACTGGGTGTGGTCCACATCAATTGACCCAAGAAGCTTCTCAGAAGCCTTCTTGCTATCAATGAACTGTCCCTCTGGGATAGCACTGGCATTAAGCACCTTGTATCTGTGAAAAGAGAAAGAGGAAGATAAGGCTATTTTTTCCCAACTAACACACGCTAGCTACTGAACCTCGCCAGCTCATATATAGCTATTTTTGACAACAGAGTCCAGCCTGAATGAACCTATATGAATGGACCAACATCGCTTTTAATGATGCTGAGACCTGCCATGCTCTTACCTCTGTTTGAAGTCAGCATAGAGGACTCTGCTGGGGAAACCTTTCCGGCAAATTCTAATGCCTTCCAGCACACCGTTACACCGCAGCTGGTGAAGTACCAGTTCATGCTCCATGGCACCTAGCAATTCAGAGCATAAATGAATACCACATTTCTGTGGTATTCTCTGCTATTCCAGCGCAGAGGGGAATGGCTGTATCAGAGGTAGTTCTCTTTCTGCTTGAGGGTCTTACCAGGTGTTTTTGTTTCATTTGGAATGATGCATCGGACAAAATGGGGATGAGTGCTCCGTAGATTGGTCATCAGCTTGTTTAGGTTCTCCTAGAGGGACCAGTTAGTAATGTGAGTTTCCTATGTCCAGTGTTTGATGCATCAAATCCATAGTAATGATTTTATGACGTCTCAAAATTAGCTGGGTTTCAGAACACTTAGGTAAAGCCACAGAAACCAAATATTTCTTCTATTTGAAGATACTGAAAACCATTTTTAAAGACTAAAATACTGCTGTGTTGGTATTGATCCAGGAGAAACTAATATACAATTTCACACAAAGTAATTAACTTTTAGGTTTTTCATGTTCTGCCTTCTAAAGTCAGTCTACTTAAGTTTAAAAAAGTGAAGTTTTTTTTCAAATAAGATAAATATCTCCTTGGAGAATGTTTATAAGGAGACTCTCAATTCCTCAACATATCAACCTCACAGAAATGCAGGAATGCTAAAATTATAGTTCTAGTCTGACCCAAAGACATAAGAATATAAAGATCTGAATAGTATCCTCTGAAAACAAACAAACAAACAAAGGTTAGATTTTCATGATCTTTGAAGACTGAATGCTTATTTTTGAACACAACGTATTAGAAATATTGAAATGTATCCTGGAAAACATGATGTGGAATTTCCAAATAATTTTACCACCATTGCAGCAATGCAAAATAGCCCTTTCTATTTCAATATTAGCTCATTCCCTTTCTTTATATTACAAAGAGATAACAAATGCAGTACTGTACCCGGAAAAGAGCTGAGACAGTCTGGAAAGAAGAACCCTTCTTCTTGCCACCCTTCTTGCCACCACCAGCCTCTGCAAATGGAGGAAACATTGATGTTGCATATTGGGGACAACAGAACACAAACCAACTTTAAATCTTTAGTGTTTACTGCTTTAATTCTGTGTCAACTTTGTCCCACATTGAAAATACAATTGTCACAGAGCTGACCTGCATCTGCTCCACCATAGTTGGCAAAGAGTAAGGCCAGTGTCTTCAGTGATGATTTCTGGTACAACCCAATGACAGTTTCATTCAGGGGGTCTTTGTTCTTCTCCAGCCAGCCAGAGATGTTGTAGTCCACCGTGCCAGCATAGTGTATCAGGGAGAAGTGGGCCTCAGCCTTGCCTTTGGTAGGCTTGGGCTTCTGGAAGTTGGCGGACTTGCCCAGATGCTGGTCGTAGAGCTTGTTCTTGAAAGAGGTGTCAGTTGCCTTGGGGAACATGCACTCCTCTTCCAGGATGGAGAAGATGCCCATGGGCTGGAAGACATTACAACAGACAAGAGGGAGAAACAGATTAGAAAGGAGACATCTGTTGGTTGAACAGGACTTCATCTGCTGGAGTCAGAAGAGAAAGCTGTTCCCGTGCATTTCATGACAATATGTCAGAGAAAATTAACTAAAGCACAACTTTTTTCAATGTTGCTGTTTCATTTGAACTTACGTAAATGCCTTTAATGATGAAAAATATTACAAATACAACACTGTGAAATACTATCCTCTCCATAAAACTTCTTTACTGATAGGTACTTACAGAACATGACTGTCTTCTGTATAACTTCATTTTGTAATCTGGAAATGAATACTCTCACCAAAGGTCCTGATATCTGAGTATGATCTCCAAAAACACTTCCACGCTGTTGCCACTTTCACAGGGTATATATTTGACAAAGCCAGAATATACTCACATGCTTCTTAAGTACGTCTCTCGGCAAGTATGAAAGATCCAACATATAATACACTTGAACAGGAAGGATACCTTCTCAATGAGCTCAATGCAGGCAGCCAGGTCCATCCCAAAGTCAATGAATGTCCATTCAATTCCTTCCTTCTTGTACTCCTCCTGCTCCAGCACGAACATGTGGTGGTTGAAGAACTGTTGCAGTTTCTCATTGGTGAAGTTGATGCACAGCTGCTCAAAGCTGTTGAACTGCCAGACATAAAAAGACATGCAACATTTTCAAGATTCAGCAATAACAGCAGCATGTTTTCTTGTACAATCCTAATTCATCATGGGGGATATTTGAAATACAAGGACTCTTCCTGTGTAGTTTTCCTATGCTATCTCTCTATGATAGGCTTTGCATTTAGAAAAGAGAAAAGGTTTCAAATTCAGCATAATTAGGAGATTAGTTTTCTATTATTATTTTTTTGCAGGATTAAAAAAGGATTTCCAAAAGCCCTGCAGATAAGTGTAGGAAGATACTAACTTCTATTAAAAATGTATCTCAAAATTCCCTTTACCCTCAATTGTCCTGCTACGAAAATGCTAGGAAAACTGTATTCCTTACATCAAAGATCTCAAAGCCAGCAATGTCCAGGACACCAATGAAGTACTGTCTGGGCTGCTTGGTATCCAGCTGTTGATTGATACGAACAACCATCCACAAGAACATCTTCTCATAGACGGCCTTTGCCAGAGCACCAACTGCATTGTTCACCTAAAGCAAGGAGAAAGGTTTGGAGATTACTATACATAGTAGAGTAGAATCAGCAGGAACCATCAAAACATGTTCCAAGTTACCACATTTTTCCTACCTGCTGCACGGTTTGACCTTTGGTCACAAATTCATTCCCAACCTTGACTCGGGGATAACACAGGGCTTTAAGCAGGTCGGCTGAGTTCAGGCCCATCAGGTAGGCAGCCTTGTCAGCCACTGGAGAGAGAGAGGGAGACACAGGCATTTATCTTTGGACAATGGCTAGAATTTGGTCAGTGTGAACAACTCTGCTATTCATGATCTAGAAATGGAAAAGCATTGGTCTGGTCTCATACAGAGGGTCAGGGAAGGAAGCCTGAAATCTGCCCAAGTCCTTCTTTTGGTGACAAAGAAAATCTCTTTTGGAAAGTTTGCTGAATCTGCTGATACCTTCTGTGCCATCGGGCTCTGCCTGCTCCTCTCTTTGTTTCTGCTTGAACTTCAAGTTGCCGTAGTGCATGACAGCTCCTGTCAGCTTGTAGATGGCAGTCTTTTCATCAGGAGTGAAGCCCAGGATGTCAATGGCACTCTGACAACAGAAACAGTAAAGTAAATTAATATGTACCAGGGCTCCTATCCACCAGATGACCAGTTTGGGAAGTTACTTACATCTGTAGCCATCAGTTCCTCCTGGTCATCAATGCTTGGAACAGTAATTTCACCTTGACTCACAAAGTGGAAATCATAAGGGTTGGTGGTAATAAGGAGCATGTCTGAAAGCAATAAAAGGGAAAAGACAAGTTTACTTTAGCTTTCCAGATGACACAATGAGCTATTGCTCAGTGATTTTCCTTCAGAAAAGTTAGTGATCCTTCCTACCAATTAGCTCCGGCTTCTTGTTGGAGGTGATCTGATAAAATATGTGGTAGCTTCTTTCTGCCTTGAGCTGGAAGGTGACTCTGGACTTCTCCAGCAGATCTGGCAAGGACAGTAGGACAGAGTTAGCACAAGAACTGGGGAGGGTTAGGAGGAATGTGATCAGGCCAGGAGAGTCTCTTACAAGTTTCGATGTCAGCAGAAGCCAGTTTGCCTGTGGCCCCAAAGTGGATTCTGATGAATTTGCCCTGTTAAGGAGAAGCAGCAGCATTTCAGCCTGGATGCATTTCATTGCCATCTCCTTATGTGAGAATACCACTAGCCCATCACTACTGTTATAATGAGGAGGGATTTTGTCCGAAGCAACAACTTACAAAGCGTGAGGAGTTGTCGTTCCTCACGGTCTTGGCATTTCCAAAGGCCTCCAGCAGTGGGTTAGCGCTGATGATTTGATCCTCAAGCGTTCCCTGCAGGATGATAATTAGTCCTGGTTATCCTTCCCAAAATCATGTCAGGAACAGAGAAAAGCATTGATTCCAGCCACTCTCTATTCATTTACCTGCATTTTGCCAGACTGCTGCTCCTCCTTCTTCTTATCCCCGCTCGCTGCAATTGTTGCAAAGTACTGGATGACACGCTTTGTGTTCACAGTCTTCCCTGCTCCGGATTCTCCGCTGTGAAGCCAAAGGGAGAAGCAGAGAGCGTGTGGTCAGGCAGGAGGTGTCCTGGCACCGGGCAGCCCCATGGGGACCCGAGCAGGGGGTGTACATACGTGATCAGGATCGACTGGTTCTCGCGATCTGTGAAAAGACACGGATAAGAAAGACTTTCCTAGTGCTCACGAATAACAAAGAACTCAAAAACTAGGAGAAAAATATGAACTGAAGCTTCTAGAGGATGCAGGGACAGAAGACAGTGAAAAGCCCTGGGAATTAGTGGGTACTTTTGATGCTCCCAGCAGTACTTCAGGTATTATCAACTAGATCAGTAAAGGCATCACTTCAGAGTAGCTTTTGTAGTCTTATGCCTTTCAAGATATTGCCTTCTCATTAGGCTACTTATTTCTTTCTTTTTAGGTAAGTACATGTAACAAAAATACTGAGGTTCATCTTTGACGACATGTAAGTTCTTCTGAAGCTAAAATTTTCCTGAGTAATCTAATGAAAATTTGGAAGCATCATGAACAACAGAAATGTCTGACCAACCTCTTTCACTATTTTTCATCTCTTTTTTTTTTTTTTTTTAACCCCTATATATACAGAAATTATGTATTCCTGAGATCATATGTAAACAAGGTTAATTTTTTATTTTTCTATTCTGGATATATTTCCCAGGTTTTCTGGAAAGAAAAGAAGATCTAAAATCCTGAACATCTTTGATTTCAATGCACATATAGGGAAGAGAAAATAAGAGGTGTAAGGAAGAGGTGAAAACAGAAAGAACTTTCTTAAAGGCGTTCAATTTAAATGCTAAAAGCTTTATTTTTTCCTTGACATTGTTTTCTGAGGTTTACTTTTCACTGTGCGATCATACATGGATCATTAAAGGCTGTATGTACTTTAGACCACCCAGTCATCTTTTCCATCATGAATGCCATTTGTATAATAATGAAGCGAAGCTTCTGTGCCTGTTCAATGCAGAGATACTCTGTTTTACTTGTCAGCACTGATGCTTGCAAATTTGACTGACTATACACATTGTTTAAAGGGTATGTGTGATATTATTGTACTCTGTTCTCTCCGGCTGAGACTAGTTTAGTGATTAAGATACGTAAGTCTATGCATATATGTAAGATCCCATTACAGTCAGTAAAGTCTACACCAGAGAATAGGTGTCTTATTTCTAGTGAATTTACTCCTTCTAGATTATTTTCATTAGGTCCAGTTCTTTATTGATTCTAATGTGAACACAGACACGCAGCTCACACAGACCATTAGAGTTAAGTGCATTAATCTTCCATTAATTTCACACACACAGTATTTTAGTGTTGCACCGTATTTCCAGATGATACCCTACATTTCCCTCTACAGATAGCTCATTGCAAGAGCAGTTCAAAGGAAATTAAGCACTCACCAGTCAGCATGAACTGATAGGCGTTGTCAGAGATGGAGAAGATGTGTGGAGGGGCCTCCTGGCGCTTCTTGCCTCGGTAGGCCAACACCACCTCCGGGTTGTACACCGGCAGCCACTTGTAGGGGTTGACAGTGACGCAGAAGAGACCCGAGTAGGTCTGCGAGGAAGGGAGACAGCGCGTTGGCTTCCACTTAGCCTGGCAGAGCAGTTCCTCCTAGCTGCCCCACGGACGGCTGCTGCTGGTACTTACGTAGATCATCCAGGCTGCATAACGCTCTTTGAGGTTGTACAGCACAGCGGGTTCGTGGAGGTGGGTCATCATGGCCATGTCCTCGATTTTGTCATACTTGGGAGGGTTCATGGAGAAGATTTGATCTTCCTTCACGGTCAGGGTCTGTCAGAGGAAGAAAGAGACGCATGTATGGCAGCTAAGAGCTGAGACTGGGAATTACATACAGCTTTTAGGCCTTGGTTTTCACTCACTTCTCCTGCTTCGGACTTGACAGTGACCTTCCCTGATTCCCTGCTCTGGATTGTCCCTTTCACAAAGGATTCCTTAGGATGCACCACAAAGACGGATGTCTTGGCATCAAAAGGCTTGTTCTGGGCCTCGATTCTCTCCTTTTCCGATTTTCGGAGGTAAGGAGCTGCCTCCCCAAAGACAGCCATCTCAGAGTCTGAAGAGGCCATGTCTGCACTTTATTGGAAGTACGTCAGCAGAGGTGTCTGGTCGGGAAAAAAGGGTTGTGGATCACTGAGAAGAATAATATAATCATTATCAGTGAGGAAACTCCGTGCTTTTTAGCTAATAATAGCTAGCTAGTCTTCCAGAAAATCTCTTAGAAGCAACCACTCAAATCCACTTTGATCTGAACTTAAAAGTACCTAAGTCCCACTCAAGAGAGAGACTTAGTCTTCTAAAACATGTGGGCCTTGTAACAGTAAATAGAATGTCTTCTGAATATTGAGTCCAGTTCAGTAACTCACCTTGATGAATTCTGACCAGATTTGAGGTTTTCACATAGAAGAATCTACAGTCAGAGAAAATCACTCTCTGTTCTGGTCCTTGATTATGAGTGATGAATATTCAAGGGAGTACCTTCTTGTTAAAAGTATTACCTTGTGTGCTAAATATGAAAAATTATTTCACATTTTAGATCTTCCCTATTTTCAACAGTCTAGCCTAAGCAAAAGCCAGCAGAAATATAAGAGAATTTACAAGGAGAACTCATGCAGCTGTATTAATGTCCTGCCTTAGACTGTGGTCTAGGAGTGCATTATTCAGGGTGTTACCTTTGGAGAAAGGCTTGTATCCTGGAAACTTGCCAACCCTGTAAAACAGGAATGGCAGTTGTTTCTTATTGCTGCATGGAATTCCAGAGACAAATTATAGATTAAAGATACAGACATGCCTTGAAATTATATTGAAAATTTTTGTTCACATGGGCACTCCCTTGTGGAAATGGTTGCCAGAGGCAGGAGAAATGGAATGGGATATTACAAGGACATTGTCCTCTTTCTTCAAGCTCACAAAATGTATGCACTTACCTTGAAGCCTTCTGTGGAGACAGGCCAGACTTGTCCCTGGGAGATTTTATAGTCTGCAGATGCTGCAGATGCTCCCCCTTTCTTCGGTCAAAACATCTCTGGCAAACCTTCTTTGGCAAAACATTGTCTGGCAAACTAAGGGCATAATTGTCATTTGATTTGAATGATATAATTAGAACATTTTTATATCTTACTAACTATGTGAATACATCTATAAATAATTTGTCAAGAGTGTTAAGGAGAGAATCTAGACTACTCAAGGCACTTAGAGAACTTGGATGCAGGGACTTATGGTTCCTATTGCTGGCTTTCTCAGTGATTTGCTGCTTGACCCATGGTAGTTTCCTTGGTATGTTTATACCACAACTTTTCAGTCATGCAACAGGGATGATAATGTCTATGATGCTTTAGGAACACATGCATTGAGAAGAACAGGAAAAGTATGTCAAAAAGCAGCAAATAATTGCGGTTAAGAGCCATTTTTCAGTGGTATTTTCTAAAAAGTAGAAAGTTAAAATGTATTACAGCTGAGGTTTCTGTGTAGGACACTCTCAACAGCTGAGAGAGTTTGTAATACAGTGAGTTGGACGCCTGAACCCAAGTAATGGGAGACTCTACTTTGAAATGGAGCTCTTGAATAGATTCCTGAGCTGACTTTTGAGGTATCAAATTAAAATATATACTTGTGCATACACAGATAATACATGGGTTTGTGCATATTTAATTTAAAAAGTAATTCCCCTAGAAACTCTGTTTTCTCACTATTCACTCTCTTACGCTTTTTACTTGCATTTGACGTATGTTTGCTCCTATTATTGTCTGCATAAATAACAGTTCCCTCTGTCAAATTTGAAGTTCCAGAGTCTCCCATAGCCTCCCCCACCTACAGCTCCCCCAAACAACATGCCTTACCCTGCCATGCTTGTACCCACAATCACACATATCACTTCAGCATATAATTCCAGATACTATGCATTCTGATAAATCCTCAGTCTAGCACTACTGTGCCGTCAAAATATCCATATTTACACATTCACAGTCCCAGAAAAATCTAACAACACAGTACTGCTTGTACCACAGCACTAGAGGTAGCAGGTAGTCTTGTGTAATGCTGATGCTATGGGAAAAGGAGATTTGCTGGTAGTCTAAGAGACTAACTGATCTAGTTTTACAAAAGGGTGTAATCACTTAAACTTCTTCAGATCCTCCAGATCTAAATACATTCTTCTCCTGGTCATTTGCATTGCAATCATTAAAATATCTCAGTGAATAACACAGGGAAGAGGTTAGAAAAACAGTATCTGTGGTCCAGTGTAATATACAGCATCAGGCAATGCCCTGTGCTGTAGGAGCCCCTTCCAAGAGTGCTCTGGCACTGCAGCACCCACATTTTAGGCCCCAGATTGGAATCCAAACCCAGAACTCACCTCTGAGCTCACTACACAAGTTACGGGGACAGCTGAGTATCTCAGAAGGCTAATGTTTTCACAGGGATTAGGAAGAAGAGCTGCCCATTACCAGAGGACTAGTGTGGTAATTTTGAATCCTTGTCTAGTGCAATATAGTAATGTGGAGGGCATTTAATATCTGATTTGATCACGCAACCTTCACAAAATAATTCTTTGTATAGGAATAGAGGCCTGCCAAATTTCCCTGTATGTTCAGCTGCCACTCACATATCCTTGGAGAAAGATGAGGCATTCAGTTATTGGGAACATGCACTGACAATGGCCTTGTCTTCCTTTTTGGTTGAACAGTACACTCAGACCAAACAGATTGCACTCAAAAGAGGTGGAAATTGTGAAGCTGAATTCCTTCCAGCTCTTGCCATGTTCAGCACTGAAGTCTTGTGTTAATATTTCTCCATGCTCATGCTGTTCAGGGAATTCAGGTCCGTCAAGTTTCCTGCTTCAGGCCCTTCACCAAGTCTCTCCTCATTTATTAACAGCTGTCCTCTCAGGACACTAACACCAACTGCAATTAAGAGAGGACTACCGGACTGCTAGAGCAATGAATATAACAGCAGTAGGAGACCACAACTACTCCATACAGAATGGGCAAATGTTATTTTGGGTTGTAGTACCAAAACTATATTTGTGGACATTGTCAGTGACTGCTTCATGAAACCACTAGTTAGGGTGTGAAGGAAAAGCAGTGTTGACTTACCTGGTTCAGCTGTGGACATAGTTGAAAATAAAGCTGTTTAAGAATTGATCTATGGCAATATGTTTAATATAACATCCTTGGAAGAGCTAAAATAGCCCCCAAAATCCAATACGATTGTGTTTATAAAGCACATAGAAATAAGGAATCAAAGGGAAGCAGTTCAGTTTTAGTAGACTGAAGACCACTTAATGATACCGTAGTAGAGGTCCAGGGCAAAGGCATGCTAATTATCAGAAAAGAACTGATAAAAGGCAACAGTCACTTCATCATAGAAACCAATCAGGTCAGTCAAGCATGATCACTTTCCCTGGTAAATACATGTTGGCTGCTCTTGCATATCTTCTTGTCCTTCACATCCTTAGCAATAAATACTAGGAGAACATATTCTGTGATCTTTCAAGTAACTAAAGTGAAACTGAGCAACTTACAGTTTCACTGACCCTTCTTCCTGCCTTTTTTAAAGATGGGCATAACATTAGCCTTTTTCCAGTCATATGGGACCTTCCCTGTGTGACATCATTTTTTGCCAATGATAAACATAGTCCTTGCAATTACACAGGTAAACTCCTTCAGCATCCTTTGGTGAGTCACATCCAACCCCATGGATACAAATACATCCAGCTTCTTTTAGTAATTCCAGCTTCACTAAGTAGTAGGTTAGGACTTCCCCACTATTGGTTATCCTTTTCCCTCTCAAACTCCACTGGAACATGTAGATGCCTGGGGGCAAATTTTGCCTATGAAGACTGATGCAGAAAAAATGCTGCATATTTAAGTGCTTTCTGTATCATCTCTCACTAGGTGATGTCCCACATTCAGCAGTAGACACATATTTTCTCTGAACTCCCTTCTGCATCATCCATGCAGAACTGTTATGCTTAATGTCCCTAAGTACCCAAGCAATGGTTTATATTCCTGTTTTGTTGCCAGTCCTTACCTCCATCTCTTATATACTTTTGTGTTTTAGTTCATCAAGAAGTCTGCTGCTTAGCTAAGGTGAAATTCCCAGTCTCAGGTAGTTTGATCCTGAGGTCTCTAATAATTTTCCTTTAAACCCTAACCGTCTCTCCTGAGCAATCTTTCATAGCTGCTGACAAGAGTGTTCTAACTGGCAGTTCCCTGAATACAATGAATTCCGGTCTTACAAAGTCTAGAGTGCTAATTCTGTTGTTTATCTCTCCAGCTTTCCACTAGATCCTTCACTCAGTCATCATGTGGTTGCTGCAGCCTAAGCTGCCATCTGGGATCATATTTATCACTAGTTCACCCCTGCTTCCAGTACTCAAGCATTGCCCATCCAGTATTTACATTAGGATATTGTCATTAGCACAGCCTAAGAACTTCTGGCATTGCTTGCCCAGCGCTGTTGCCCTCCCAGCAGATGCCCATGTGGCTGAAATCCTCCCTAAGGCAGAGGAGAGTTCTGCCTTTCTTGTAGTTGTAGAAATCCTCCTCCACTACTTTCTCTTGGTTGGGTGGTCTATAACAGACCCCATCACAACATCCCTCATTTTTCTCCCATCTCTGATGGGATGTCTACAGTTTCACGGTCCATACCCTCCTATGATCATGCTCCAGTAGTGCACACTATCCCACCATATCTCCATGATTCTGACCATGTTCCCCTTCTCCCTTGCAAAATTCCTACATTTGCAGCTATTCCTCTGTCACTTCTGGGCTTAAGCCCTCTTCCCATGATGAAGCTGATTTCACACCCTTGCCATCAGGTTAGTAGTCTCATTGCAATGACCTCTTTCATTCTTGGTCCTCAAATACACATGCCCAAAAATCTAGAGGAATTCAAAGATGAAGTTGCTAAGCTTCTAAACATGGTGTGGAAGCTCCTACTTAAAAATCTATTTGGAGATAACAGGACTCGATGATCTTAAAGGTCTCTTCCAACATAAATGATTCTATGTTCTATGATTCTATGACTGCCAGGTGACTAATGTAATCCCATGGTATTAAAAGGGCTTACGGGAAAATCAAGGGAACTACAGCGCAGTAAGGCTGATGGCTATACTGGACAAATCAGTAGAAACTATAATGTAGACCAAAATTAATGGACACAGGAAAAAGCAAGAGTCTTTCATGTATACTTGGAAAAAGGAAGTCTTACTTCACAAACCTACTTGCTTCTTTGAAGGCCAGATAAAGCATGTAGATTTAACTACCAAGACTGCATCTGTAATGCTAAATAAATCTGCTCCTGAGTGCAATGTCTTGTATCAGGCAAAATGGTGCAGGATGCCTTGCAGCCAGCCCTCAGTGCTTGTGACCACCAGAATTGTCCGGCTGCATCAGCACTGTATAACCCTTGGTTTGGGTCTCTGCTCTTTAGCAAATGCTTACTTTCCCTTTCACACCAACTAAATAAAGTGTAAAACCGTAGCTTCTCCCCTGAAGTTTTTAATAGGTGACATTAAACAATGGTACGGAGGGAAAATGGTGAACTGCAGCACTGGCATCTGTGTGCATGTTGTTCACAAAAATGGAGCATTAGCTGCCAGAGTAGTTTTCAAAGGGAAAACCCCTTACCCTTTGGACCAGATTTGGAGGGATTAGAAACAGAGAAGGAAACTATGAGAAAATAGAAAAAGACCGGGAGGCCAATATGGGAAGTTCAGGGGAACTTTCAGGAGAAAACAAGACCTAAACTTTTATCCTTTCCTCCTTTATCTGGAAGATAAAGATTATATTAATTCATATTTGCAGGCAAACTAACTTGAAGAATTTTCTTCCACAGGTTTAAAATCCTGGTCATATGGACACTCAGACAGGTATCTTGTAAAAAGCTCTGGGATACACACCATCTGCTTTGGATTTGTTTTGATTCATAGAGATTATCAGTCCCACCCAAGTGATAAATTTCTGTGACATGGCCTATTGGGCATTCCAGCTTCTTGCAAAGGAGTACTCTGGAATTTGAATTACTGGATCCAGACTTCATACAGATTTAGCTCCATAGTTCTCAGTGAGTTAGGCCACAGAAAACTGGCCAATTTCCTCTGTCCAAGCATGGGGCAGCCAAGACGACACCTGTCCTTGGGAAGAGGGATCTGCTGAAAAAGGCAGCAATGTCCTGATACAAAACAAAGAGGGAAATGGATCCTGCCAGCCACTGACTTTCTGCCACTTCTGTTTCCATCTCTACAGGGCCTGGAGTTCACAGAGACTAGAAGAAAACCACAGCACAGTCAGAAGAGGCAGAAGGAGAGAAATCCCTGGGTATAGATGGTCTTGCACAGACATACGGTGTGGACAAAGTGCTGGAGTGATGACATCCAGGCATGCTGAAAACAGATCCCATCCCAGTTTCTGTAAGTCCCTACAATGTGATTTCCCTTCCCTTGTGTTCAGTGAGCATGAGCTGGGGAGAAAAAGGGGCACTCATGGTCACAGGTGAAGAGTGAAAGTGGAGCACTGTCAAAGGTTCTTGAGTTTGTGGCCCAATGCAAACCTCACTCTTTACTCTGCTTCCTAGAGCAGCATTGTCAGCCTTGTAACCTGTCTAGTTAGAAAGAAATTCCAGGACCAGTATCTCCATGTCATTGTCATAGAACCACCTTCAGGTCTCCTGCTTATGTCCTCTACTCCTTCCACCCTGCACCAAGATGACCAGGATGTGCTGGCCAGTTGCAATAACAGGAAAAGAAGCATGGTTGCCAGCCTCTGGCCTCTATTTCAGGCTCATTGGTCTTGTTTTCTGCCCAGAGAGAAACAACTAAAGCAAACCTAGTTGGACCATGTGGGAATCAATCAGCAAAGTTCAAGAAGGCATCTTCTAGGGGGTCAGTATGTGTGGTGTAAAATTTAACCTTGGGAGCAATGCATTCCAGTACAGAAAGGTAGCTGAGTTGGTGAGCTCCCATCTAAGTCTTTGAAGGAGCACAGAATCAAGGTCACCCTCACATAGTTCATGCTTTCACAATAGCATTGGGTACCTTTGTTGCTCTCATTAGATTTCTTTAACCATGCAGCTATCATAGAGCAGCTGCACCATGGATTTCACAGACATTTTGAGGTGATGTGTTCAAGTTAGGTGGGCATCCAGTTGGTGGATATCAAAACAGAATGTCCCAATCCATGGAATCTCCCCACCAAATGGAGGGTGCTTTTGGAAAGATAAGTAGTTTCTTCCTTTGCACTGAGCTCGTCTACTCTTTCATGCAACTTTTCCTGCAGATTGGCACCAATGGTATTAAACTTTCACCTGACTGCATAAGTGAAGAGAATTCACTCACATAAAAGCAGTTAGCAGGAGATCTCAAGATGGCACTAACCTCACCCTGTCCCTTCAATGTCATGTCATCAGCAGTTACCCTGGCAGGAGGCTTGGCAAGTTTTCCTCTTGCCCTAAAGAAGTTTGATGCAGAAGAAGCGGGGGAACCAAAGACTGCCTAGCACAGCAGCCTGCAGCTGTGACCAGGTAAGCCCACCTGTACTGTTTCTGGTGCACGGCATGAAATTCATGGTCTTCTCACCCACAAGTCATCTGTGAGCCTCCTATGTGAGGCCCATAAGGACCATATAAAAAGAAATCCCTTTGTCGTCTCCCCCCATTAGTCAGCTCTAGGAAGCTGGAGAGAGCTGAGAGCTGCTCAGCTTCTGCTCAGGTAGGAAATCTGCTCTTGTGGATCAATGTTTTCCTTATGATTCTCCACATGAGAAGCCACACCTGTTGCAAGAGAAACACAACTGCCAGCAGCCACAAGTCCCTTCTGGAAGTGCAGGTGGCTGCCTTCTGCACCATGTGAGACTGTCCAGGTATGGCTCCAGCTTGGCCAAGTACTGCCTTTATGAAGGTAAAGACATACAAGGTCTGTATAGCTACAGTGCAATGAGCTGCCACCTTTTGCAGTGCTACACCCAGTCTGTCCCAGTTGCACACAGCTGGATGAGTGTTTTTCTCAGCCAAGTATCTGCACTTCTAAGGGGTAGGAGACCACAAGCTCCCTCAGCAGTTTCCACTATATCTCATTGTTAGGATCAGATCCAGAAAAGAGGGTTAAAGAGATCCACAGAATCAAAGTAACTGTGCCACAGGCAAGAAACCACCCAACTGTCCTCCAGTATCTCACAGGTGATTGCCTAGATGTTCCTGTGTCCCTTAGCTTGCCATTGCCTTCAGTATCTTGCAGCCCCTGTGCTACCTTGCCAAGGAGATTTCAAGGAGAACCATTCCAGGAAATTGATTGTGTTATTAGGAGCTTTGCACCATGAAACAAGGAGTGGTGCAACTAGGCAATACATTCTCACTTCATTAACACATGGAGATTGAGCACTTGTCAACTAATTTCTGTCAGAATTGCAGTTCCCTCTTCTGCAGCATCTGAGCTGTGAGGAAACCCAAGGATTCTGGAGTCCACACATGGACTGACAAGTTGGGTTGTGAGAGAAGATTTTGAATGCCCCAGTACCAACTAAAGAGTAGATTGTCTGTATCACAGGATGTATGGCGTTCTGGAATTTGGGTTTAGCATTTTGGCATTGCATTCCTGCTCTTTCTGAGAATACCTGCAAAGTGGGAAGGGTGAGACACAGCATAAAGAGTAATGAGTTCAGAGTAGAGCATAGAACCCCTGGTTACCTTGTCTCCAAAACAAAGCTACTCCCACCATTAGCTACCTTCTGCTGAGCAACCCCATGGATAGAGTATTTGGCTATGAAGTTAGAGGTCTGTGTTCTTCACTCTCCTCAGCATGGGAGGGATGTGCATACTCAGCATCCTTTCCTTGTCTCTGAGATCTTGGTCCTTTACCAGTAGGTAAGTAGGTGGATGCACTGTCCAGAGCCCTGCCTTGAAGCTTAGACACTGTGCAGGCAGGCACACAGACCCTGAGATTTTTAGGTGGGCTGATGTTCAGGAGGAAAAGGTCTAATTCAGTCCATATTCATACATCTGCATAGACCAGATCCTGAGCAAATAACCTAAACTGAAACCCAGGCTGGAGACTAGAGCATGATGCAGATACTTGTAAGGTATTGCAGACAGAAAGCTGATTTTGAACCAGGGTTCCTTGCCCTAGTTGATTGCTGATGAGGCCATGGGGTGTTTCTGCAGAGACCTCCCAACAGCTTCTCATTTCTGAGAGTACAGGCAGCAGAGAAGAAATTATTCAGCTTGAGGAGCAATTGTTCTGATTTCTTTTCCTGCTTTTATTTCTGCAGGTCCTTTCTCTTTAGGATGATGAGACACCACCTTCATCTTTTTCATTTCCCCTGTGTCTGCTAAACTGTTTGGCATTATGCTCAGAAGAGTGAATGGCAGCCATTGCCTAAGCCCTCCTCTCAGGTATCAGTCAGAATTTGCAGGAATCTTTCAAAAAGGATGTTGTTTCAGTGTGGATTGCCTAAATTCACTTCCACCGGGAAATGAGTATTTAGTATCAGTGTCCTGATATTCTAGAGGAAAATATTTTGTTCAGTGCCTTGATTCTGTCTTAAAAACCTGCATGGCAATGTGAGACCTATCCACTGAAAGACCACGTTCTGGTCTAATGCTTTTTCTTGCCAGATTCTGTAACTCATACAGAGTGGAATAGTATCACCTCCAGAATAGATGGCATCATTTCTACTCTGGAATCAGGGTATTAACTATATCACTTTCCAGGTAAAAAGAAAAAAAAGCATCACCCCAAAACAGCAGAGGCTGGGATAGTGAGACCCTTTCCCGGGAGGTACAAAAATCATGTGGAATAGAGCTATACTTATGACTCTTCTAGGAAGAACAGTGATACAGGATGGCGCCTCAAGTTCCCTTACTTGCTCATGATTTCCCCCCCAAAAAAACTCAAATCAATCCTTGTGGGATTTTCAGCTTGCAAGTGCTGTTGTTGGCGATGCTGTCATGATAGTAGGGCCTGCCTAGGCAGATCAGTTTGCTCTGTAGCCTGTGATGGACAGTCTGATAGGGAATGCCCAGCCTCTGCTGTAGCAGCATTTCTGCTGCCCTCTGTGTAAAATGAGAGCCCACAGGAATGTTAGCACAGGACAAGCAGAAATGTCAGAACACTGCTCTGCAGCAAAACTGCTCATCCCTACACTTCTGCTAGGATGTGGCTGGACACTGAACCCTGGAGATGGTAAGAGCACATTTTCCATATTAAAAGGTTATTTATCAATTCAGTGTAGATCTGCTAAGGTGCATGCTTTCAATGTTATGTGCAGAATGTGCTCAGTCCATATGTTTGATGTGTCATCTGGTTAGGAAATGTGCCATTAAACTAACGTTTCTGATAAATGTGGCTGAAGGAATGGGCTGAGAGACTTGCTGGAAGCAATAAATGATTTCCCAGGAAGAACTACCGAGGATCATAACTAATGAGACATAAAATCTGCAGGCTGAAAAATAGTGTGGGCCATCCATTCTTTACCATGGCAAATGTAAGCAAAAATTTCTGAGTCTACACTTGTGACGAGAAGCTGATGTCACAGGCTGGCCATGAAGGGGCTATAGTGGCCTTGCTATCCCCCGTCCCTTCTGCTCTATTCAGAAACTAGTTTCTGCAGATCTTAATGCTGTTGTGATTTACCTTCACTACATGTCAAGGAAAGTGAATGCATCTGTCCTAGGAGGAACTTCGATGACAAATTTGTTGCTAAGCAGCTTCCCACAGAGTGGTATTCTTGGAAGTCCTGAAAATGAATTAGCTGAACATGAGAGGCAAATAAAACCCACAATCTGGGATTAGAGGATGGGCAGCTTTCAAATGTGCACCACAGGTGCACGATTACTCACACTCCTCCTGTCTCCACAGCTAACATCAGCGGAAGAGGTCTGGGCAGTACATTCTGGCCAAGGAGATGACATTCAGGATGCCCTTTCTATCACCCACCAAAGCAGCTGAGGGGCTCCTGTTACAGAGCAGGTGAGTGGGGTGGGCAAGCTGGGAGACCACTGGGTAGAAAAAGGTAACTGAAACAGCAAGTAGCCGGAAGAGGAAGAAGGAAGGAAGGAAGGAAGGAAGGAAGGAAGGAAGGAAGGAAGGAAGGAAGGAAGGAAGGAAGGAAGGAAGGAAGGAAGGAAGGAAGGAAGAAAGGAAAAGAAAGGAAGGAAGGAAGAAAGGAAAAGAAAGTAAGGAAGGAGCATGGTCTTAACCCCTTCAGGCAACTGTGGTGGATCTTTTTAGCATAATCTAAAATAAACTGTACCTATGAGATCAAAGGTCCATGTAGCCCAGCTTTCTGTCTTTGAAAGTGGTGCCCAGGAAGGAGTGGCATCTTGCCTAAGGTAATATAGAGCGGCACTTCTCTAAAACTCTCCCGACTCCCAGTAATTTGTATTTATGGAAACCTTGAGGAGGACATGATGTCTGGGTATTTAACAGCTCATGGTGGATTTTTAACTGATGCATTTGTCCAAACACTTTTTGAACCCATGAACTGTTCTCTGAATCTATGGCATGTTACTGTGATCCTCTACTGAGGCTAACTCATAGAAAGCAAACATCCACGTATGCAGTTCAATTTACTTTGTTATTATCTTTGACTGAGTGTTACAAATACTTATCTTCTTTACACATCTAAATTTTCATATGAAGTCACATATTTAAGGAAGTAAAAATAGCAATTAAACTGCAGAGAGCATCTCCCAGGTGCCAAGATAGACTATGATATAGTTAATCTGCAGTACATATTTATACTACAGCAGGATATTTTTCTTGTAGTATTTCCAAGGGAAATTTTTTTCCAAACACTAAGGCTCCTATCACTTCAGAGACTCCACCACAGCGTCCTATCTAACGTTAGCAGGTAGATTTCCTTGGTGTTCAGCCTGAAGGTTTCCTTAATTGCTCTCTGCATCCATCTGAGATGCCAAGGGAAGGATACAAGTCCCTGCTCCTCCTGAAGGGCAAATCAGTTGTGTAAAGCAGAACAACTCCAGCAGAAGACAATGATGGCCACGTGTCACCAGATAGCCAGCAGCCAGGGTGTCAGGGTGCTGGTGGCCCATGTGGCAGATTAGCAGCTGGGGGTTCTAACAGTGCTTGCATCCCCTGTCCTGAGGAGATTCCCTACTTGCCCCACTAAAGTCTGCCAGGGACAGACCTTTCTCTCCATGTGGCTTGTCACAAAGTACTTGGAAAGATCTGAGTTTATCCCAAAGTCAATGCTGAGTCCAAAGGAGGAGACGATGTTTTACCTCTCAATCAGGAGCATAGCCTGAGAAAAACTATCCCAAATCTGCTGCAGCTCAAGGTGCAGTGCCAACTTCACTGCACTGCTTCGCTGAGCAACACGGGTGTATGTTGCTTTCCTTCCAAATCAGTCCCTCACGTCCCTCAAAGTGTCTGCTGCTCTCTGAGAAGTGCCTCCAGGTGGACAGTATCTTGCGAGGTGCAAGGCCTCAGAGCAGAGCCACCTCTTGACTACTGCTGTCTGCCTCATTATTTCCTAGCCTGGATTTCACCCCTTAGTGCCCTGATGTATGTATGTTGTCCTGTCTGTGTTGAAACTCTGAATTCAAGAGAACTAATGCATGTAGAGACTGAAGAATGGACGGACCTCTTTTTGTAGGCCCTTTTCCTGGATGTATGGCAGATTGATTGGTAAATTCATAGCGAATTTAGCTGTTGAATTTAATTTTATTTTCCCCAACTCTTTGTCAAGAAGTTTCTTCCTTCAATATAGAATACTTTCAAAAAAATTCTATAAGTGGAATAGTTAGTTCAGGAGATACAGATGTCCCTCTAGTCCAGGAGTTCATGGATGTGAGATCCTCTGCAGTGGGGCAGCAGTTCTGTTGGAACATATGCACTGCAGCTATTTTAAACTTTCTCTCTGAGATGGTCCTTTATGGCCACTTTGGAGCAGTGTTTTCCCCATGATCGGTTAGCACTTGTCAGGTGACAGGCAGCACAACTCCACAAACGGTGTGTCAATGCAAAAGGCTATCATTCTGCAGTTACGGCAATAAATATCCAAGAGGAAGGAATCTTTGATTTCGCTCCCCTTGGTATGCTATGTATGTTCTAGCTATATGTGATGTATCTTGTTTAGGCTAGCAATTGCTATAGTTCATATTGGACCATTAAAGAGATATGTTTTTACAAGTTAAAGAATTCTGAAAAAACAGTCCATAAAAATAATAAGTTCTCATTTTTAAAGAGTGTTTACAGTGTTTCTTAAATTAAAGGCAAATTATTTATTTATCAATTTTGAAAATTCAGTGTTGTTATATACCTTAGAATGTATTCCCCAAACTAACCTTTTTGTTCAGGGAAGCAAATAAACAGAACCCTAAAATGGGAGCTCTTTCCAACTGGAAAAAGAAGCTTTTAATAGATAAAATTCATATTTCAGATATTAACATGTCTACACAATTTTGCTGGGTATTATGAGGCAAAGTGGGATATATGCACCTTCTCAGAAATTATAGCACGTTTTCCAAGCAGGATCAGTAGCTGACTATGAAATGTAAACATAAAAATAGACATGGTGATCACCACAGTTTCAGTTGCAAGAAAGCTATTGATATACTTGCTATTTTTCTATAAAAGTGCATATGATACCATCCATACCTAGACAGTCCTTGGGACATGCCTGTCTAAAACAGATCCTTAAAAGCATAGGCTAAAGGAGATCATGCAATATACTCTGTTCTACCATACAGTTTTTCTCATTCAAATATTTCCTTAATATTTACTCCAAATCCTTTTTACTTCAAATTAAACAGTTATAGTCCTGGCGATATTACCCTCTATGTCTCTTACTGAAAATCTTTTCATTTGACAAAATTATTTTCATACTACCACAACCAATCTTTACTTTTCTCATCACTTGACTTAAAAAATGAAGTTCTATCCGTACCTTCTTCTAAGTCATATTCTTTATACTTGTCATTCTGGCTCCTCTCCCCCTTACTCTACAGAAAGCTTTTTCTTTCTTCAGAAGAGGTCTACAAAATGCACTGTATTCAAAGTACTGTAGATTGTCACTAAGATAATCCATTTCTGAGGAAAGCAAACATTCATATCTTGCACCATAGAAAGAGTACTTATACTACTATTTCCAATAATTAGATATAACATTTTTGCAACTGTTTGACATTGCTGAGTGTGTACAAACTTGTGAATCCAGTTCCTTCTCGCCCTGGTTCAGATGACAAACCCCCTGCATTTCTCTGTCAGACTTCATTCTCCCAAAGTAGTTTGTTTTTCTTCATTAAATTTCCTTCGAAAAATAGAGATATTTTCTCCAATTTTCCAGAGCTACTTTTAAGTCTGATCCCATTCTGCCCTGCCAAAGTGCTTGGATGCCCCCCTTGCCAAAAGACACAACACCAATCAGTGGCTGCTTCTGTCAACTCAGGGTCTTTTCCTCAGCATTGATGACCCTAAGGCCTAATCCAGGCCTTCTTTGGCCCATTCCACCTGTCTTTGTTCTGTCCCAGCGGTGCACGCATGAGACTGGCTGACCCGCCTGGTTGGATTTTAACCCATCTGGTGTGATTTGATCATCATACTTGGGGAAGGAAGTTTCAGCAGCTTTAAAAGCACACATTTTTAAGCGAGATCTAGTTGCTGGTCTGTAGCAGACCAGCCACCCGAGGAGGGTCCACCTTGATGGCTCCATGCTGCCACCCCCTGGCAATGGCTGCTTGAGCAAGTGGGCCTAGTCAGCAGCTGTGTGGCTGAGCTCCCTGTGGCTGACAGGAGCCTGCTGGAACCCCAATGTGAGAAGAAAGCTGATGGGGCCTGTGCCCTCATAGCAATAGCCCAAATGTTAAGGCGAAAGGCACAGCCACCATCCCAACTGATGTCTCTGGGCTTTGGTTTCCTCTGCCTGATTGCCTCTGGTGACTGTACCAGGCAGTGATGCCGGCTTTACTGAGCTCTCCAAAGGGCTAGTGGAGTCAGGCTGCAGGCAGAGCTCGGTCTCCATACGCACCACACAACAGCAACCGGCCTGGCCAGGAGTTCTCCTGCAGCCCTGATACTCCAGCGACCCTTGAGGGATCTCTGGTGTACAGCCCCACTCCCTTCCCTCAGTGAGTGCTGTGAAAGCACAGCCTGAGCAAAGGGGCACGGCCTGCTGAAGCAAGCCCTGCCTCTGTCTTCATCCTCACCAGACAGGGACTCAAGGGGAGGCAGTTGTAAAATCGTGCACTTTCAGAGCTACAGCCCAGCCCATCTTTTTCATTTGTGGGTGTCCAAGAGAAGTGATGCCCCCATCCACCCCAAATGGAGCCCCAGCCGACCACTGGAAGTACCTGGGCAGCTGCTGTGTTCCCCATGGGACAGCACGTCCCAGGAGGGAATGGCGAGCACCCAGGCGCTGGGTCGGCACAGCGTCGTTGCACGGCCTTCAAAG